>CM041637.1:21058532-21073678 GCA_023333625.1 Bothriochloa decipiens
CAGAGTCAACTAAAAACTAAACAACTCTAGTGCACATTATATTTTACTAATGCATAGCAACAGACTTGTAATGTATGAGAAACTTACCTAAAAGCCGAGGTCTCAAACTGACAGGGCTTCGCCGTTTACTTCCTTCCCCTCCCTCCTCTCCTCTTTCTTTTTTCTGGAAAATTTAGTGAATATAATAAAAATCTGAAGAGGAGGGCTGGGTGTATATAGGCGGAGCCCAAGAAACGCCCACTGTGTGGGCGTTTTTTGCACGCCAGGGGGCCGCCTGCAAAAGTGCACGGCCGGCCTCGCCTTTTTGTAGGCGGCCGCTTGGCGCGCAAAAAACGCCCACACAGTGGGCGGTTTTTGGCTGCTCCGAGGACCGCGCGCACTTTTGCAGGCGGTCCCCTCGCCACCAAAAAACGCCAACGCAGTGGGCGTTTTTTGGGCGCCAGGGGCCGCCCGCAAAAGCCGGCACCGGCGGCGGCCGGTCCTGTGCCACGTCACATATAACGCCCACACAGTCTGCGTTTTTAAAAAACGCCCACCGTGGACGACTAGTTCTGTCATATTTCGAAATAAAAAATTAAATTTGTAAAAATTTTTTTTAAAAAATTAAAAATAAAAAAAATTCATGTTCCCAATGAGTCCCATTTCTACAGGGCCCAACGGGCTCCAACCTCTGTTTGCCAAACACAGGCCCACTTGTTCTCAAAGAAAAAAAGAGAGACCCAGCTGAAGAAAGACGAGAGGCCCAGGCCCAGTTGTATGCGAACCCCGACGACGCCTATTCCGCCGGGCCGCTGCGATCGCGCACTCCCCAACCGGCGACAGCGAATCGAGGAGGCTCGCCGCCATGTCGTCGGCCTTAGCCGCGGGCGGTGGCGCCGCTGCCTCCGCCGCCGTCGATGGTGCCCCGGAGGCGGCGGAGACGGCGAAGGCGCCGACAAGGAGGGAGAAGCTAAGGGAGCGGAAGAAGGAGCGGCGCCGGAGGGCGCGGAGGGAGGCCGCGGCGCGCGCGCGCGCGGAGGCCGAGGCGGAGGCGCCCGCGGCCGACCCCGAGGAGGAGCGCCGCCTCCTAGAGATCCAGGAGGCCGAGGCGGCTGCGGAGTCCGAGCGCGCGCGCCGCGCCTTCGAGGACGCCGAGCACCGGTGGCTCGAGGCCGCCGCTGCCCGCGCCGCAGAGAAGGCCGCGGCTGCTGCGGCCGAAGAGGAGGCCAGGGCCGCGGAGGCTTCCGCTCGAAAGGAGGTTGTCTCTCCGCGCCTTTTTCATGATAATTTCTTAGCTCCTACTGTATTTAGCCATTTCACAATCGATGCATCCCTTTTCTGCTGGTGGGATGAGCTTGCTGTGCTAGTCATTCTTAGTAGGATGTCAGTTTTTGTAGTCATCGTCAAATGCAATTACCGATCACCTTTGTAGTTTATAAGCTGGCAGACTCTTATTCTTCATTTGGATGTATATATGTTCTTGGTAGCTTTATTAATTTATCTGTTGAATCCTTTTTCCATCACCACGTCTTTGAGTTCACTAGTGCATGTTTTGAAAGAATAATTCGTATAAACATTCTAACATAGTGATCAGATTACAAATTTAACTTCTCTCTTGTAGCCTAAAGATGACCAAGGAAACCGCTCAGAAGAAGATAGTGAATGGGAATATGTTGAAGATGGTCCAGCAGAAATTATATGGAAAGGAAATGAGATCATTGTGAAGAAGAAAAAGGTTAAAGTACCAAAGGGATCCAAGGAAAAGCTTCCAGTTCAAGAGGTCACAATTCTATTTGTTATAAATTTCTATAGGTTGTGTTCCTTATGGCTGCTTACGGGTCATTTTTTTAACATACTGCTGATAAAGGTCACTCTAAATGTCTTGCAGGAAGATAGACCTACATCAAATCCGCTCCCACCACCATCTGTTGCTTTCGCTGCTCAGAGGAGAGAACCTTCTTTGTCTGCTCTAGAAGTACTTGACAAAGTTGCTCAAGAGACTCCGAATTTTGGAACAGAACAGGCATGCTCCATTCTTCTCTTTCTATTAGAACAGAAATGCCCTGCATATTTCTTCTGTTACAACAGAAAGAAAACACAACTGTTCTCTACCTGACATTCTGGCTTTTCCTGTTTCTTTTATTCTATAGGATAAGGCCCATTGTCCATTTCACCTCAAGACAGGGGCATGTCGATTTGGAGTGCGCTGCAGCAGGGTTCATTTTTACCCCGATAAATCAAGCACATTGCTAATGAAAAACATGTATAATGGTCCAGGCCTTGCTTTGGAGCAAGATGAAGGGCTTGAGGTTTGTTAGAGGAAATTCTCTAATGAATAACTTTGTATCCTTGAACTACTATTTATTTGCGTTTAAGGATGCTCAACTTTGGTTTCATGGACAGTGCCATTTTAAGCTGTAATAGTTCAATACCTAAATCAAGCTGATACCAAAATAACAAGTATTCTACTTTAAGCTTGTAAGCCTTTATAAGCAGCCAAGAGTATAAATAACTGACTGCCTGGAAACATTTGAAATTTTTTAATCTACTGCTGAAGACTCTTGTTCCAAGTTTTCCTTGGCTACTCAGACTTGCGACAGACTGTATGTTCTTTCGTGTTATCTTCAGAACTTCAACTTGAGGCATACAGTGATCAGGCCAGTTGATTTCACTTGATTGAGGACGCCTTGAACTTTGATCTGCTCATGTATCCTAAATTATCATGGTCTTGCTGATGTTGCTCACTTTTTTGATGTTTTTTCTGTAGCTATTAGAATTGTATCCAGTATTTGAAAATTGGCACATGTATTGCATATCATTTATTAAGTAGATCCTTGACAATTTTGATAGTATCCGGGAATTTTTAATGTTGAACGATTGAGGAGTATTTCTTTTATTGGGCGTCTTTGATGACCATTAGGGTGACAGGTGAATCTGTTTTAATCCTTCTGTGCAAACAAGAGTTCTGTTTGTAAACTAGGTCTAAATAGACCCTCTACATTTGGTTCACTCCTTCCCCTTTTTTATTTCCTATTCATACTATTAGTGATAATGAGAGTTGCAAAAGATGTTTGTTTTCTCCAGTAGTTTGATCACAGACTAATAAGTAATTCTTTAACATTTTCCAGTTCACAGATGAAGAGATTGAACAAAGCTATGAAGAATTTTATGAAGACGTACATACAGAATTTCTGAAATTTGGTGAACTTGCTAACTTCAAGGTTCTTTGTGCCCCCTTTTGTCCTAAGACAACATGATTCCCTAAGCCAATGCTTTACTTTATTCATATTCAGTTTGTTTATACTTCACATGATTGTTGCTCTAGATTGTAAAAGGATTATGATATCTTCTTAGGGCTGTGGTTGTCTTAGTGAGGGGAGTTGGAGAATTAGTTCACAGTTAAATTGATTATGGTTAATCGGTATTTCTTAAGCTCTACATGAGGAGACCGGTTCACTTTAGTACTCCCTCTGGCTCAGAAAGAATGCAATTCTAGCACAATGTAATGTTTTAGTATCTTATGAAGTATGACCAATTTTAAATAAAAAGAGTATCAATATTTATGATTCAAATAAATTCCTTAATTACAAATATATTTTTATACTAAATTGATTTGGAGCCATAAATGCGAATACCATTCACTAGAAACTTAGTCAAATGTAAACCACTTTAACTAGCACACAACCTACAGTTGCATTGTTTTTGGGACAGAGGGAGTAATTCACTGCTATTGAATACTCGAATGTGTCCAAACTTCTGAAGATTTTTAGTTAACGTATATGGTTGACTGTTAGACCTCTTTCTATTTATTTAGAAGAAAGCGCACCACGATCCTATTCCCACATGTCTTACTATGGGCTAAGTTAAATTTTGACACAAATTTGAACATAAAGGGTTGTAGAGTAGTTGCTACTCACAGTTGTTTAGCGCTGTGAATCAGATAGGCACCTCTAAATGATGGTTCCCTTTGGGAGCTGAAAAATAGATTTGCAATGTTCATAAATTTAGGCTTATGTGCATTTTTTTTCATCCGATAGAATTATTGAAATGATTCCATTTAATATGTTAGGTATGTAGAAATGGATCTTTCCATCTTCGAGGAAATGTTTATGTGCACTATAAATCGTTGGATTCAGCTCTTCTTGCCTACAGCAGCATGAATGGACGCTATTTTGCTGGAAAGCAGGTAATTACTTTCTTTCTTTCTTCCAGCATTATGTGAGCATAATTGTTACAGCTTAAGGGAGAAAGTACAAATACTACCTCCAAATTTAGCTGGCTGGATAACCCCTAAACTATCTTTGGTTCCCAAACTATTTCAGTTGGTTCAATCCCTTTATAAAATTTGTGTACTAAGTGGAGTTTTAAGTTAAAAGTTTTTTGGGGTGATAATGGGCACTACAAGTTGTGCTAAAAAAGGTTACGTGCGGTATCACCCCACAAAATTGTAACTTACTAGCAGGTGAGCCCGCGCGTTGTCGATGTACACGATAGGCAGCAGTCCAGAAAAAAATTAGAGAAGGGGACTGATATGAGGTACATAAGGTACATGAAGAGCTGATGGTGTAGACAGATTACAAATAATGGTAGTTTGTACATGAAGAAGAGATGATGGCGTAGGAAGATATTATAACATAATCAGTAAATAGATATGGAAATTGTTAGCTTACTAACATTTGTCAAGGGGAAATCAAATGATTAGATGGAGTACTACATTTACAGGATATAAATTGTTCGTCAAACTGGAGAGTTGTATGTGATTACCTGCTCTACGTTTTCGCTATACATTAAAAGAAAGCAATTGATGGTCAACTCTTGAGAACTCTGGGACATGAAAATATGGTAGTCAATCAGAGAGGGGTAAGTCTCCAAGGTAACGTGATAACATTTGTTGGATGGCATAAATATGTACTTCATATGAGAGCGACAACAGCAATACCATATAGGATATGTGCACTACCACGATGTACGGTACGGCGTCGCTGCTTCACAGTGGGGCATTTAGGAGGAAGAATCTGTTTAAAATGTGGATGTAACAAATTTAATGTGTGTCCTCATGGTCTCGTAGCCCTTAGGAGGGAAGCATGGGTAAAGAGGTATGCTATAACTAATTTAAGAATGCTATATATAACTAATTAAAGAACTGCAGGTAGGACTAAGATAAGGAACCATAACAATTTATTCAATGAACTTTCAATTGGTAAGCTATGTATGACTGCTATAAGAATTTATGAAGCTGACCTGGTGAAACCATCATAGCAACAAAACTCTCTTTTCCCCCAAAGGCAGCACGATCAGGCAACCAATTAATGGGCCTGTTCATAGCAAGCTGCATATGATGGAAGGAAAAGGTTACATAAATTAGTTACGGCAATGTTGAAACTGGATGTCGACTCATGTTGGGGAGCAGCAGGTAATGTACACCTTTTGCGTTTATGAGTGTTGCGTTGGTCGGATGAACACGTCGTCGCCTGCAGCCTGTGTCCATAGTATGCACGTGACCCTGAACTTGTTCCCTCTGAGAAACGACAATTCTGTGAGGTATTATAATTTTAGTTAAGCTGAGCATTTTAGTTAAGCTGAGTAAGTTGCCAGAAGTAGGGAGACAAACAACAGGGAGATCTTACTATATCTGTAGGGTGTAAAAAATTACACAATTTCTCTCTGTGTGTGTTGGTGGGGGATTTCAACTGTCCAAGAACTATAAATTTGAGAACATAAAGCACTAATGAGGTAGGCAGAGGAAAGCTGGCCGTAACTATGAATCGGTGGGATGAGAAAAGAGAAGGGGGTGAGACGGTCACGAACATGGGTTGAGATCTGTGGTTGTGTCCCGTGTCGTGGTGGAGACCAGCTGCGGCTGCGGCGGCGACGGCGACGGAAGTGATGACAGACGCGGCGGCGAGCCGGAGCCAGCGGCTGCGCAGGGGTTGAGGGCAGAGGTGCGGATGTCGGGGATGGCGCAGTGATGGAGCTTGGGGACAGACATGCGGCGGATGTCGAGGGGATGTGCTGTGGCAGCAGGGGATGGAGCGGTGGCGGCTCCGGCAGCACGTGCGGCGAGGAGGCCGAAGCTCTTTTTTTAAAAAAATTTCCATATCTGTTTATGTGACAGATATTTGGGTGGTCTGGGCGGTTCCAGAATGGTGGGACGTGGCGCATGGCCAAGGATTGCGGAGGGGCTGGGTTGGAGGATCTGCCGTTGACTGTTCCCAGGACAGTATTTTGTGAGAGCCGACGGAAGTTTCAGTCTCTACGAAAATTATAGTATTGTATAGATAAGTCAGCTTGTCCTTGGAGAAAAAAAAGGCAGATCTTATTAAAGGGCCAAAGGGGTAGACTAGACTGGACCAACTGTATCTTTTTGGGTGGGTGGGTGTGTGTTTGTGTGTGTGTGTGTGGGGGGGGGGGTGGTCATTATTAATCCCTTTTTTACGTCAAATAATCCTGCGCACTTAGAACTGTTGTCTGTTGTGTTAAATTAATACACATGGTACTGTTTGCATAACTTGAACCTGCATTTTTCCTATGTGTTCAGATAACATGTGAATTTGTTGCTGTGACAAGATGGAAGGCTGCCATATGTGGTGACTACATGAGGTCAAGATACAAGGTATTTGAGATGCATCTTTGTCTCCTTAACCAATTTAGTCTGATTTCATGACATATATGAAGTTTGTTTCATTGTTTGAAGTGTTGATATTTGTTAGAGGAGAATACTCTCAAAATTTTGAGAAATAGGCTCAGAACTGCTAATACAATCTGCATTTTTTGTCGTCCTCTTTCAGACATGTTCACATGGAGTTGCGTGTAATTTTATTCACTGTTTTCGCAATCCTGGAGGAGATTATGAGTGGGCTGATTGGGACAATCCTCCTCCTAGATACTGGATTAGGAAGATGACTGCTCTCTTTGGTCCCTCAGTTGATACTATGTATGAAAAGGAGAGTGATACCCCCAATTTTAGAAGTTCAGAGGGCTCTGATAGGAAGAAACTGAAAATTTCCAGCAATAGGTACATACTAAATGACGAGTTAATCACTTTACCTGTCTTCCATTATACCTAAGGACTACGCTTAATATTTTGATTTTGGTTCAACAGATATGTTTCAAGAGGATCTAGGGACGAAGCTGTGCATACACGACACTTTCAAGATTATTCACACTCTAAGCAAGAATGTAGTAGCAACAGCATGAATTACGAGTACAAACGACATAGAAGAGATTCTTCAGCAGTGGATAAGCGCCGAAGGCAAGATGTTGAAGATACAAACGGCAAACAATTTTCAACCAGGGGAAATGACAGCGAGTCTCATAGGCACAAGCATGAAGAAAGGCATAGAAGTGATCATGGTAATGGAGAAAAAAAAGATGAAAAAACTAGGCCTAGGAAGCACTGTTCTGATAGGAATGGAAGTTTGGAGCCTGGATGTTCTGATTGGCCTTCGGACTTCACTAATACAGACATCAGGAAGTGTCATTCAGGCGAGAAGTCCACTAGCATGTACGAGTATGATGATGCCAAAAGGAGCAGGAGGGGATCGTTGGAGTACTACAATCTTGAAAGACACCACTCTACAGCCCAAAAACCAACAGGAAAGGAGCACAACACTAAAAGACACTCGAGACGTGACATTGAAGATGATGGAAGAGGGAAATCTCGAAAGCATGATCACCATGACTTGAATGACCGGTGGGTAGCCACAAATAGCGTTGTTGATTCGGATGTAGATAGATATCAGAGTTCAAGCTGTAAAGTCACTAGGTTGGGAAGGAAGGATGATGCTCATCCAGAGAGTGAAGCTTGGCATCAGAGGTCAGGTAGAAGTGCAAAGGACGACAGGAGAAGGAAGCGTCACAGTGGAAACAGGCGGCACAGCGGTACTGAAGAGGGTACCTCAGAATCAAGCAGTGAAAATTTGAGCTCGGATTCATGGAGACGTAGATCGAGAAGCAGTGAGGACTTTTCAGCACACAGGTCAGAGAGGAAGCGAAGTGTGGGCAAGAAGTCTAGTTAGTGGTAAACAGTACGTGTGCGGGCATTTATAGAGGGCAGATACCCCTGTTTTACTGAGTTTGCCCTCCCAGGGTCTGTTTATTTTAGCTGAGTTGTAAAAAAAACTGTTGTGAGCTGTGAAAAAGCTACAGTGAGCTATATGCAGTAGAAAATCTGTTTGGTTAAAACATCTCTTGCTTGAAACAGCTGTGAAGCAGCTCTCTATTTTCACATATCTCTTGCTTGAAACAGCTGTGTTATGTTAATATGGGCTGTGTTAATACGTGTATTATTTCTATGCTAGTTTTTTTTTTTAGTTCACCTTTCAGAATTCAAATGTAAGTAACCTTACTGCTAAAGTGATATATGGATGATTAGATTCTTTGGTTTGTCTATCTGCAGTACGCAGCAGCTGTCCCAGTTCACGAGCAAGTACCCTGGCTGTGGTATCGTTAATAATATGGGTGCCTGATCTAGTCGTCAGCAATTTAGCCGAAACTGCAGTTCTATGGCGGGAATAGTTTGCTGGTACTATAGATTGCAAAACCATACAACATGAGTATTACTAATGACGCTAGCATATCATGGATCAGTCGCACGAACTACAAAGTGTCATCTTACAAGATAACAGGCACTGAACACAAAAATTGGAGCACCAAAAGCATGGGGTTTTACATGAGGAAACTCTCCTGTAACCATCGTTTCTTCAGAAAGCACAATAGCATTTACCACCAATAAAGGGCAGGAACGAAAACAAATATATAACTCATAGTTCAACACTGTCGTAATAATGCCTAGACATCTTATGACAAAAAAGAAGTATCATGAAACAATCCTGGGATCATTTCGTATTTTGCACAAAGCTGAAGATCCTCGGACCATCCAAGTGCTCCAACACCTAAAAGGGCCTCCAGCTGATCAGCTCCACTTCCTACCTCTTTGTTTTGTCATAAACCTCGATGTATCTTTTTGGAACACCATAGTGGTCGACAAGGTGTTTTGCAAGGTCATCAATCACTCCGCCTTGTACCAAGACCTCGTACTGCCCTTTCTTACCTGAAATGGTCGTGTAGATGTAATGTATTTCGGTATTTACTTCACACCATAACTAGTCTGCTCAAGAACAGAAGATGACCAAGGGATGTAGGCCAAGTTACCTGGAAGCTCTGCTGTGGTGGTGCTGCAGGCAAATTTTTTCTGGAGTTCAGAAGCCAATGAATCAGGATCCATCAGGAAACACTCAAGCCCAGAAAGCCTTGTCATCTTCTTATTACCCTGTCTTCTTTCTGTCATGATCTGAATAGTTCTTATGGCACCCTTGCGAATGACCTCCTGAGTTCCTCTTGATACTTTATGGTGAACTTGCATGCGGTTTAAAAATGTTGAACCCAAGTCTTTCTTGTGGATTTCAGTTGGGTATGCCGAGCCCTTTTTGATAGCCCCTTTGTACAATGCATCACATAATGTAACATCAAGAATCACCTTGGCCTTGTCTGTAGGTTTAACCAAATTTTCCTTTTCGACATACCTAATTCACAGAAGAAAACATAATTATATGAATGTGAATAAACTGGACATCTTATACTCTACAAACATAGGACTAACTAATTATTCACAAAAGAATCAGCCACTTTGTCCAACAAAGTAGTTACAGAGAGTGAGACAAAAGTAGTTACAGAGAGACAAACCTGAAGACTATATCTGAAGCCTCTGGTGCACTGTAATACTTCTCCATGTCAGCTTCTACAGCCACAAATATGGGTTTAACATGAGAACTTGGCTTATAAATCTCTGCAACCTCCAATTGCTTAGTGACGCTACTTTCAGCAACATCTTTTACGTGTTCAACAGGCTCCTGTACCCTCTTTTCTGGTCTAAAGGCCATGTAGTCCGGATGCTTACGATTGATAGCAAGCAATATAAATTCCTTCTTATATTTGTCCTCCTTTGCTGAAATCTGCAAAACATACAGTTGGGGGGGGGGGGGGGGTGTTGGTGTTGTGGGGGGCTTGTTCAAACATTTGAGTAAAGGAATATGAAAACTTGTTCTGAAATTTTTCATTTTTGAAATTGGGCCTTGAAGATTCAATAAAATTTCTAAATCATCAGATTAGGCCCTGAACCATCTCGTTGGATTATCATGTTAGACATATATGTTAAAATAAAAATAGCAACATGCAAGTAACTAAGCTACCGGCAGTTTATGTGTACCCCTTTCAATTTGTAGTTATATGGATACATTGAGACGGACTTCTTCGAAATGCTTAGAAAAAATTAAAACAACAAAAAGCTACATAGTCCAGAACAACTGAATCAACTCGAATATATCATAAATTATGCATATGAAAAAATAGCAGTCTTACAAGGCCAGATGAAGATTTTGATTGTAACCACTTTGACAACTTTTTGTGTGATGACTTTTTGATATCAAGAGTAACACCAGGAGGTCTGCAGGGTAGTATGTGATTTGCCCTGCACAGAATAATATACAGACAATTGACTTAATCCCAAATCATGAAAAAAGGTAGAACATGTGAGATAGCTGTTGAACATTTCAGTATTTCATTAAAGTCAGCCAGGCTAGTAGTCTAAATTTTTTAATAACAACGCTTGATTACTCGGACAAAATGGGAAAAAAACAAGTAGTGCTACAGCTTAATAGGACAATGGGAAAATAATGAGAAATGTAAATGCCATTTATTGTGGAGCAGAACATGCTTCCATGAATGTAATAAAAGGCCTAAAATATGTCCTGGAGGAAAACAGATGAACCCAATGAAAGTTAGATATGTGAGTGTGCACCATACCACAGCTGCTAGATTGCAATAACTTATATAGAAACAAATAGAATAAACACAAATGTGAAAAAAATGCGTTAAAGCACATGGTAATCTAGATGTGATCTGGAGCAAAAATATTACCACAGTGTACTTCCTGGCATTGGAAGATCTTTTTCTTTAATGCTTGTGTATAACGCTTGCAGAAGGCATTTGTCCAAGAGAGAATCAATTTCCTCAGTTGTCAAATTATGATGTTCCATTTCAACAGGTGCTTGTTCAGTGGCTTTATCTTCAGGCAGTTTTAGTTCGTTAACAGCATCAGTTATCTCTTCCACGGCTTCACTCTGGATGCCAGGATCAGCACCATGATTGTCTGAAATATCAACTCCTGCATCTTCAGCTGAAACACTACCATCATTCATGCCTTCAGGTTCTTCAGCAGAATCAGGAGACAAAGATGTTGAAACAGAATTAGGATCTTCAACAACAATGTCATCAAAAAATCCTTCATTGGGGACGTAACGACCATCAGCTGAATCCCTGCAGACAATATTAGACAAATTAATTTCCTGAGAAATGGCTGAAGTCGTTTGTGTATCAGCCCTGGTCAGTGTGCACTTGCCATAACATATCCCTGTAGTAATGTAAAATCTTTAAAGCCTTGCCACGTAGCCCTGCCTTCAAAGCTTCAGTACTACTCATAGTTGTGCTCCCAACCTGTGTAATGCATAATGGTAAAAAAAACGTACATTTGAACATACTGATAAAGCTCTACCAGTTAAAAACTCTGAGCAAAATCAGTTACAAGGAAATATGAAAAACCTACCGCGATTGGAGCAGGGTTACCAGGAACTTTTACAGCCCATGGTTGGCCAGCTTCAAAAGATGGAAACCCTTCTGGAGGTATGCTGATACCAGGAAACATCAGGTCAGCACCACCAATCACGAATCGGGAAACCTCACCACCTTTAAGCGTAAAAGCTGGCAACAGATGGGGGACCTTCCAAAGTGCATAAACTGCAATATTTGCAGAAGATAAACCATACTCAATTCATTTTGAAAAAAACCTATATAATAGTCAAAAGGCAAGGATTTTGTAGAAACTCAGGCAATGTCTAATGGAAGTGATGCCTTATACTATTATGGACAGTAACTTCAATAATTCATTGAGGTTACCATCTGCTAATCTAGGCTTATTTTCAATATACGGAACAAAACCAGTAAGTTAACATACAAAATAGAGTAGAGCATAATGAAATTACGGTAAATCAAGCACCTGACTTGATAATTAGAAATCAAAATAATGACGATTGCATTCAATAACAGGAAGCGGAGGCTTCTGTTTCTTCCCTGTTCCCTTTCTTTTATGAGCATAATCAACCAGAAACAAATAAATCTCAAAAGCAGTAGTACAGTAACAAGAAGTACTGTAGCAGAAGTAACCAAAGTTGGATTCAATGGATGAAAAGAGAGATTCCAATATGGAGGAGATGAAAGGAGAAACCTGTTGGAAACAGTTCATGTCCTCTTGCATCAGTGTTGAAAATCATTGGGAACTCTCCCTCTATGCCATATACAAGAGCATGATTCGGGTACTTAGCAACTGTTATCTCAACCTATACAAAAGCACATCAGAGCAAGTTTTACAACAAATTCAAACATATAAATAAAGATACAAATGATACCGAATTATGTGTAAAATTACTATGTGTCCCTTCCACGGTAAAACTGATAAATATATGAATGAGAAGGAATATGATAAAGAAAAAAATAATGTTACGGGTCAAAACTTCACAAGCATATATGAACAAGTAGGCTACTATTCCTTCGCTAAGACTAGAGCGCTACCACACAATGTATGCTAAGTTGATGGTGACAACCCAAACAATAACATCTAACATGTACTCCTCCATTTCTTTATGTTAGGCATCTTAGGATTAGAGAGTTTTTTTTTTCATTTTATATGTGTGTAAGGTTTCAAGGGAATCTTTAACCACTTTCTTCCTATTTTACCTTTACTTCTTTACTGCCCGCGTAATGATGCATGCATGCCAAATTAATTGCCTGTGTCACCAACGGCTTATCTCTCATTTACCTATACCCACCATGAGAGGGAGGATTGGGAAATTCAAAAGGCTTCAGCCAATAAATGGATAGCATAAAGCTGGTGTATTTTCTCCACGAATGCACAAAGTGGCAGAGTCAGTAGAAGTGTACGGCTAATAACAAGGCTCCCCAGAGTGAGCGAGGAAAATCCAAACTCGTAAATAACAAGGCAGCTGGCGAGAGAACCAAATACCATCCACTGTTTGAACTTCTTACTCTGTTAGGCAAGGTGAGGGCGAGCAAGGTACCCAAAGCATGCCCGTAATTCAATTAGCGTAACCTTACATGTTATTGTCCAATACTACACTAACATCAACAACAAATTCTTTAGTATGCGGAAGTTAAGGAAGTCCAGATATGAAACCCAGTTAATTCCGTCAGATGCAGATGATGTAAATAAAAGAAAGGGAGAAAGGGGGGTGGGGGCGGGGTGTTGTGGGGGACAAAAGAAGTCATCACCTTGGGAGGAAGGATGGCATCGAGGTCAGCATCAGAAGCCTGTGGAAACCTTTCCTTGGCAGCTCTTCTTAGCTTCTTTTTGTCAGCCCCAGACAAGCGCTGTGTGGTTTTCACATCAGCAGGTTTCTTGAACATGGCTGATCAGATCCCAGGAACAAGCTGAGCTGCATATAATAAGTTAATGTGCCACTCAATCACAAGGAAGGCCATCAGATATAAAACTGTAGTAAAAAACTAAGCAACAAAATATAGATGATGAAACAATCAGCCAGCACGAAATTCATCTTTAGGAGGTGAGATTAGCAAAATGCCGAATAAATATGCTAAGAAAAATGCTATTGCAGGCTTCCACTATCACACTCATCACATACCTAATTATTGATTTCCATCAATAAATCTGCTAAAGCCCCTAACTACAGAGAATTTAGCAATTAGCACCTACATGACACTTGACACACTCCGTCCTATCATAATTATGCAAACTCAATTCACGAACCCCATCGTTCCATATCCTCCTCTTAGGATAACAATGTCCATGTCGTTAAAATGAAAACATTCCTTTCAATCAGGCAACGCATAAATTCGGAACAAATTTACCAACCCCTTACACGGGAAACAGCCCTAATTTCTCTCTGATAGTAACACGTTCTTCGAGTACAACAAGAACCCAACAAGTGACAGGAGACAACCACACATCACAGACCAATTCCGAAGCCTAACGATCGAGTAACAAGGACAAACTTTTCCACCTTATCCGGAAGGACTAACGAGCCGAGGGACCACAAATGAGCGAACCAAGGATGGTGTTAGAGATAGAGAGAGGCTTCCTTACCGCCGGCGGCGAGGTCGGAGGCGGCGCGAGGGATCGGGTAGGTTCTCGACACACTTTCACACGCTGCTCCAGACCGAAATAAACTGAGTCGGCGGCGTGCGCGCAGGTGCGCGTGTCCCTGCGGAAGAAACCGTACGGTGCATGGGCCGGTAGCCCTCACGGACCCTCCTCACCGGCTTTTCTATGGGCCCATCCTTTCTTTTAGCCCTGAGGCCCATAGACCCAACTTAAAAGGGCCTTCTTGGTCCATGGGCTGATTTCACAGGAAGCATCGAGAACGCTGCCCTGCCTGCAACTGCAACCACACGCACTGGAAGCATCTTGCGGCGCAGCAGCGAGAGAGAGGAGTGGAGGATGACGGCGCCCAAGCCTGGCGGGGGAGCGGCGGCCGCCGCGCGGGCGGCGGCGGCGGGGCCCAGGACGGTGCTCATCACGGGGGTCAGCAGGGGGCTGGGCCGGGCTCTGGCGCTCGAGCTCGCGCGCCGCGGGCACGCGGTGGTCGGCTGCGGCCGCTCCGCTGAGCACCTCCGCTCCCTCGAGGCGGAGATCACGTCGCCGTCGCGCCACTTCCTCACTGTCGCAGACGTCGTAAGGCTCCGGTGCTCGTTCAAGTACTTGCAGGAATTTTGCTTGGCAATTGCTGCGCTGCTTTCTAGGGAGTCACCTGCTGACCTAGTTCTCCGGTTCGCTGGGGGGTTCATTTTCAGTGCTTACTTTCGTTTGGGGCTTCCCAACCGCTGTGCTTGGTTGAACTTTGTGCTTTTAAAGTCATATGCTAGTGTATTGTTGATGAGCGAAATCTCAGTTACTCCCACGAGGTTGTAGATTCGTGCTGCTGTATATGCATCCTTTGCTTAGAACTTTGAATGAGTATTTGACAGATTGGTAAACTTCGTCGTTTGACTAATGACTAGTAGCTTATCACCTGAGTGTCCATGCGTCTTGAATTCATTAGTCAATGCTGGTAAGTGTGTGTGATAATACTTGATGTTCT
>CM041637.1:21080303-21140732 GCA_023333625.1 Bothriochloa decipiens
CCGTCATTCTGTGTATTTTCCCTTCGTGGAAAATTGAGGATGTTTCAACTAGCACCACATCATCAGCAAAGAGCATACACCAAGGGATATCACCTTGTATGTCCCTTGTGACCTCATCCATCACCAAAGCAAATAAGTAAGGGCTCAATGCTGACCCTTGATGTAGTCCTATTTTAATTGGAAAGTCACTGGTGTCGCCATCACATGTTCAGACACATGTCACCACATCCCTGTACATATCCTTGATGAGGGTGATGTACTTAGTTGGGACTTTGTGTTTTTCTAAGGCCCACCACATGACATTTCTCGGTACTTTATCATATGCCTTCTCAAGGTCAATAAAGACCATGTGCAAGTCCTTCGTCTGCTCCCTATATCTCTCCATCAACTATCATAATAAGAAAATCACCTCCATGGTCGACCTACCAGGCATAAACCCAAATTGGTTTTAGGTCACACTTGTCACTCTTCTTAGACGATGCTCGATAACCCTCTCCCAAAGCTTCATCGTATGGCTTATCAACTTAATCCCATGGTAATTAGTACAACTTTGAACATCTCCCTTGTTCCTGAAGATTGGTACTAATATACTTCTCCATTATTCAGGCATCTTGTTTGACCAAAAAATGAGGTTAAAAAGCTTAGTTAATCATACTATCGCTCTGACACCTAGGCATCTCTACACCTCAATGGGGATACCATCAGGGCCCATCGCTTTACCTCCCTTCATCCTCTTCAAAGCCTCCCTGATCTCTGCCTTTTGAATTCTCCTCACGAAGCGTCTGTTGGTATCGTCAAATGAGTCATCCAACTCTAAGATAGGACCCTCATTCTCCACATTAAACAACTTGTCAAAGTACTCTCTCCACCTTCCCTTGATCTCCTCATCCCTCACCAAAAGTCGATCCGTCTCATCCTTGATGCATTTGATTTGGTTAATGTCCCTCTTCTTCCTCTCGCGAATCCTAGCCATCCTATAAATGTCCTTCTCCCCTTTCTTCATGCCTAGCCGCTGATAAAGGTCATCATACGCCTGACCTTTTGCTACACTCACCGCTCGTTTTGCAGCCCTCTTTGCTATTTTATAGCCCTCAACGTTGGCTGCACTCTTATCATGATGGAGGCGCTTGAACCACTCCTTCTTCTCCCTAATAGCCCTTTGCACCTCATCATTCCATCACCAGGTGTCTTTCGCTTCCTGTTTGCCTCCCCTACTCACGCCAAACATATCCGAAGCCACCTTTCGAACACGTGGCATCTTTAGCCACATATCCTCTGCATCTTCTTCTTCCTCCTACGGCCCCTCATCTAGCATCCTCTCCTTAAATGTTTGTGTTGCTTCCCCTCTAAGCTTCCACCATTTTGTTCTCGCAATCTTGGGCCGATTGTCCCGGTGGACACGTATCTGAAAGCAAAAATCCGCCACCACAAGCTTGTGTTGAGGGACAACACACTCCCCAGGTAACACCTTACAATCTAAGCAAGCACGTATATCTCCCCTCCTTGCAAGGATAAAGTCGATCTGGCTCAGGTGTTGTCCACTACGAATGGTCACTAGATGGGATTCTCTCTTCTTAAAGACGGTGTTCGCTATCAATAAATCATAGGCCAACGCGAAGTTCAAAACATCCTCCCCCTCTTGATTTATACTACCATACCTGAAACCCCCATGCACCCGCTCGAAAACCTACATTAGTCGCACCCACATGGCCGTTGAGGTCTCCACCTATGAAGAGTTTCTCGCTGATAGGCACAGTATTAACCATGCTATCGAGATCTTCCTAAAACTGCCTCTTGGTGCTCTCACAAAGACCTACCTGTGGGGCATAGACACTGATCACATTCAGAGTCGAATCTCCAACTACCAACCGGACTAGGATAATCCGGTCGCCTTGTCTCCGCACATCAACTACTCCATCCCTAAGGCTCCTATCAATCAAGATGTCTACACCATTCCTACCCGATATTGTCCCCGTGTACCAAAGTTTATAGCCAGTATCCTCCACCTCCTTCGCCTTCGCGCCCTTCCATTTAGTCTTCTGAACGCATAGAATATTTACACGCCTCCTAATTGCTGTATCGACTAGCTCTCTTAACTTACCCGTTAGGGACCCTATATTCCAGCTACCTAGACGAATCCTAGTTGGCTCGGCTAACTTCCTTACCCTTCGCACCCGTCGAGGGAAGTGCGAAGACCCTTGCTCATTTTTCACTACACCCGGACGCAGATGTTGCGCGTCACAGAGGTTGCGATGACCCGACCCTTACTCATTTATCATCGTACCTGGATCACGATACGATGCGCCACTAAGGTGATGATGACCCGGCCCTTGCCCATTTAACACTACACCGGGTTCCGATGTAGCGCGTCGCTAAGAGGGTTACGTCCCAATGAATCTCTTGTGGGTTTCATATCCATGAGAATGGCTGGTTTTGAAATGTTGGCTAGCCGAACCTAACACTCCCTCCTCCTTTATTTGAGCTTGGGATCGGCTATGTTGAAACGACTCAAGAAAGTCTTCCGATCAACATAGACGAATTTCTCAAAGTATATTTGATTAGCCCTGAGTACTAAATGTAAAAAGTTTGACGTGGTTTTCAATGTGCCGAATTATGCTACTTATTTTTTTTATTTTATCTTCTAATGACTGCTAAGTCAAAAAAAACTGCAATATATATGGGAAATGTTCAGTTTTTTTTCCTTTCTCGAATCACATGAAACATAAGGCTGCAGTATTTATGCTTGGGAAATGTTCAGTTTTTAGAACTAAGCAGTCAATTCTTGTTATTGATTTGAAAGAAGATGATAACTAACTAACCTAGATTTCCGGTCAATAAAAACTGATTGACCTAGACCATCTGTATTAACTGTACACAAAAAAAAAATATAGGACGCCACTGATTTACGCTATGTTTTAATTGTATAACTTTCCTAAAAGGCTAAATGCTTCAGTTTGATTGTTCTAAACTCCTCTGTGTTTTCTGTAACAAAGATTAGAATTACTAAGTTCTGGTTAGCGGTTACTCTACTGCACAAAGTAGCAAAACCTCGTGAGCTGCTGGTCAAAGCATGAGCAAAACGGATGTTTGACTTGTTAACGCTGCAACATTTCCCAGTGTCCAGTGCTAATCCATTAATTATGACTGAAAAGGCTCGCACGGGAGTGCAAGTCATGACCCACATAATACAATATGCCATGCTGCACTCACAATAAGCAACTGGCTTTACTTTCCTTAGTCTGCTCCCCTGACGGCTGACGCACAAGAAACAGGCATCAACATCACCTACAACACTATACAACAGAGCCAAGGAACAAGGCAGGCGTGCCTGGATCGTCCATGGAAGCAAAAGCAATCCCGCTCCTCACGCCCTACACCATGGGGAGGTTCCACCTCTCCCATAGGTCCGTATGTCCACCGCCCATCATGTATCACCTGGTTTGGTTTGGTAGCGGCGATAGGATCGCGTTGCCTCATTCCTTCACTGGCTGTTCATGCCATTGCTTGCTTGCAAAATAGTTCATTGCTCCATGGATCGCCTAGGCTTATCGCTTGGTTTTCCATACGAGAATTCGTACCAAGTGCTTCGTGTCCCAGCGTCTAGGGCGAGCGCCGGCAAGGTGCTCGATGAATTGCCTGCCCCAAAGTCTGCACGATTTGGGAAGGTGCTGGCTTCGGGGTACTGGATTCGGCATATACAGTCGGCCTGATGAAATATCAGCTGTTCCTTCTCTTTATGCCCAGGGTTGTCCATGCGCCGCTCACAAGGTCAAGGTGCTACAACAACCTTCCTGGCGAGCACGTCGCCCTCTACTACTCCCAGAGGGCTTCGGAAGGCGGCCTTCTGATCAGTGAGTCCACCGGGGTTTCGGAGACTGCCCAGGGGTATCCCAGCACTCCAGGTATATGGACCAAGGACCAGGTGGAAGCCTGGAAGCCAGTTGTTGAAGGAGTGCATCAGAAGGGTGGAGTTTTCTTCTGCCAGATTTGGCACGTGGGGAGGGCTTCTACTTACGGTACCACTGCTTCTGAAGTTCTGGATATTTATGATGACCTTGGAAGTTAATATGTGTTTACTGACGAATTATGCATATAGGAGATATTCGATATTTACTATGACCTTGCAAGTTAATATGTGTTTGCTAATGAATTATGCATATAGGAGTATAGGACCATAAGAGTAGCTGTTCTCTAAGAAATTTAATATTTTATATGTTCTTATTGTAGAGCAAAATGGTAGTCATATCTAGGCCAAAACTATATAGTTGTTTACAGGGCAGTTTGTATGATAGGCTGCTAGATCATGTTGATTAATTGTGTTTGTGTCAGCTATCTGACTATCCTGGCTACCGAGTTCAGAAGCAATATGAGTACCGTGTCTTGTTGAATTGTAACTACTTAAGCTTGTAATGGATCCACAGAAATTATTGCGTTCACTGTGAGTTTATCCAGAGCACGCCATCATATTATAGTACTTTGTATCTAGGATACTTGATGTAGATTATGCTGATTCATTTTGTTGGGTATTTAGTAATTTTTAATGACTACCGAGTCAAAGTCAGTTGATGATTTTTGAGTAAGAGTAGCATGTCTTATGGAACTGTAAGAACTTGAGGTTCTTTCTTCTTCTTCTTCCTTTTTCGACCAATTCAGAGGAGTTTTACCCCCACCTACTTTATATTGAATCGAAGGTGTAAAAACACATGTACATGATTGGCCCGGCATACTGAGGCAGAGATACAATTGGGAGGGGAGGTAGAGCAGGGGGGTGAGACATCAGTTAGCAGAGGCATAGCTCTGAATGTACATTGCCCAGGATCGCACAAGATCATTGACTTGAGGTTCTTTCTGAAGCCACATAAATTATTGAATGAACACTAAACATCTGCAGTGTTCTTGTCTCAAGCTTATCTTGTGCGTATTCACACATACTGCTACCTTCTTGAATGATGCATAGTTGTGAGGTTCCCCTGACTACTATTTTACAATATATGTGCAGATTATCAACCCAATGGACAAGCACCAATTTCTTGTACGGACAAGCAGATCACCCCTAAGGTTCTCGATGATGGGACTGTGGAAGAATTCTCAGCCCCAAGGAGGCTTAGCGAGGATGAAATCCACCAAATTGTCAATGATTTTCGGCTTGCTGCTAGGAACTGCATTGAAGCAGGTAGTTCCACCTTTTTGTTACCCTTTGATCTGTGTAGTTAACCCCTACAACTTTCCGATTGCAAGGATTTATCAGAGTTTAATTCCACTGCACATTCAGCTACCCAGTATTTACCCTTTTAATCAAAGCAAGTAAATCATTCATCACATTCATTAATGATTGGGTTACCTCAATGGATTCTAGGCTTTGATGGGGTCGAAATCCACTGTGCATTTGGCTATCTCATCGAGCAGTTCATGAAAGATAGTGTCAACGACAGAACTGACAACTACGGTGGAAGCATGGAAAACCGATGCCGCTTTGCACTAGAGGTAATTCAAGCTGCCATCGATGAGGTCGGAGCAGACAGGGTTGGTGTCCGTCTCTCACCATATTCCAACTCCCTGGATTGCTGGGACTCAGACCCAGACGCACTTGGCCTGTACATGATCCACACCATGAACAAGCTTGGCGTCCTCTACTGCAGCATGGTTGAGCCAGAGGTGGTCAAAGTGGGTGGTAAGGTGCAGATCCCCTACAAGCTGCTGCATTTCAGGAAAGCGTTTTCTGGCACTTTCATTGTTGGTGGAGGATACAACAGGGAAGAAGGCAACAGAGCTGTGTCTGAAGGTTATACTGATCTGGTGGCATACGGCAAATGGTTTCTGGCAAACCCAGACTTGCCAAAGCGATTTGAGCTGAATGCACCTTTGAACAAGTACGACAGATCCACTTTCTACACTCCTGACCCTGTTGTTGGGTACACTGATTACCCTTTTATCAGTCCTGTGTGATTTCTTGAGGAAAGAAAGAAAATATATTTGGTGCTATATATAACTTTTCTTGACATGGAATTTCAGTGAAATGAAATTGTTGAACTGATAAGACAGCTTACACATTACACATTAGTGGTTCTTCTTCTGTTGGGATTCTGAAAGCACTCTGTGATGGATTTCAGTGCTCACTGAACATATAGAGTTTTGTGGCCACTGGCTCGGATTGTGTTCTCAACGAATTTTGGCAGACCGAACATTCTTGTTTCATTGTTTGCATAGAACTTTACCGCCTGCGACCAAGAGGTCCAGGGTTCAGGCCTCAGCTTCTGCACATTTGTACAAGGATGGCTGCTAGCTATTTTCCTTTCCCCAGACCCCGCAGAGCCTACGGCACTGGGTACGCCCTATTGTTTGCATAGAACTGGCTTAGACATGCCCATTGGAGAGGCCCTAAGAGCAGCTCGAGCACCTGCGTGGCTTGTAAGTTGTAGCCCCGCAGAGCCATATAGGCTCGGATTCAACTTGGAACAGAGACGGTGGTTCTGTAGAGTGTCACTTGTAGTGGCGCCGCTGTTTGGGCAGAAAAAGTTATGACTCTGGAGAAAGCGCAGATAGAATTTATGAAGAATCACTGCTTCACTGCATCACTTTTTGAAGGAGAAAGTGGTGAATCCTCATTACTCATTACGCCTTATGATGAGGGTTGTATGCAACCTGTCTTGTTATTCTCTCTATCCTAAAATGACTTCTTGAATTTTAAGAAATCGACCAATTTTAAGTTTGATGAAGTTTGTAAAAATAGTATTAATATTTATATCTGTAAATAGGTTTATTATAAAAACATAACCCACAGATTCCATATAATGGAACACTTCTAGCAACAATTCTCATCAGGTCAATTAAAACTGTTGTACAATTGCTCGGACAACTGAAACGACCTTGATTTCCGTGAAGGAAAATCCACAGAGCCGAAGTGTAATATGACCATTTAAATCATATTACCCGATAACAGTTGAATCCCATAATCCATACATCGAACAAAAGAGTCAATAGAGAGGTTTACAATAACTTATTACATCGCCACTTGGCGGAATCAGAGTTCATGCAACATAACAATAAAAGCTTGAGGTGCGAAAGCTATCATCTTCGATCTAACTTGAGCGTAGGCACGAAACCCTCATTCGCTGTACTCCCCAGAAGAGTACTCACTCCTTGAACTGAAACCAAATTTTCAGTACGATTTTTACTAGCCACACTCCCACCCTATGCATTGCTTTGTAAAAGTTGGATGCAAAAAGGATATATCAAAAGGAACCAATAAGGCTGGGGTTTTTCCTATGCATAAATCAGGTATATAAATAACAATATATTTATCAAGTTTTAAACCCATTCCCAAACCCATCATCCATCACCATCCATATCTGTAGCACCATCCCTACTCCACCAACACCATCTCAGACTCAAGTCGACAAGCCAACTCCCTCTCGGCTTGTCTCAGCGGCCCGCAGCCCTCAACATGGCTCACGACCGAAAAATCACACTCTGGGGGAAGGTAGAACACTCCACTCACTAGTCCGGTGCATCCTCCTAAGGAAAGGTCCATAGCCAACGAATTGGCTTATGTATCGATCGATCAACCATAAACTCTGCAGAGGTTTCACTAATCCACTAGATAACCATCATCGGTGCTTGCAATCACCTAGGCAGATTCCGGGCGCCTACTGCCATAAAACGATGTCACTCTACCATCCAGCTCTAGATCACTGGAACTGTGAAGAGAGCATGTATCCGCTCCCGTAGAGGATGCCATGCCATGTACCTACTCCCGAAGGGGGTGCCATGATCGTCTCGGTAGGGTGTTAGCTCCATCCCATGCATATACCTTCCTATCACTACTCGCCTAGCAGTAGTGGCATCGATCTATCCAGCGGTTCGGCCGTCTGATTGGGCACGTGTCACGCGCGGGTCAACTGGGTCAACATAGCGGCTGACATGGCTGGATGACGTCATGTTGACGTCGGCGTTGACCGGGTCAACGGAGGTCTGACAGGTGGGTCCTGGGTGACGTCACGCTGACGTCATCGGTCAACGGTCAACGATCAACGGTCAACTGACAGGTGGGGCCCACATGACATCACTGATGACGTCATCACTGACTGGTGGGTCCAGGATCGGCTCACGGCTCGCGGCTCGGCTCGGTTCAGTTCACGGTGAACCGACGCTCGTGGGGTCCACTGTCAGCGACTCGGTCCACATGAGCCGGGTGCATCTAGTTCACGTCTGGGTTCACGCGGTCCACAACTTGGTTCACGGTGCACCGGCTCCTCTTGGTCCCACTGTCAGCGACACGGTTCACGTGCACCAAGTCCATCCACTGCTCCACCACTTCATCCCCTTCCTCTGTCTGAGATGGCCCGACGGCGCGGCTCACCGACAGCGATAATCCTCCAAAATCCGACACCTCTGGTGGTTCTCTGGTCCCATCTTCCTGCCCAACGGCTTCGGGGAGTCAAGGCGAGCACGACGGTGGGCTTCAAGGTGGCGGCTTGGCTTCTAGTGGTGCGCTCCACGGCGGACGGCGGCTCGGCGGCGGCGGTGCTCAGTGTACTCTTCACACCGAGTCACTCCAGCTCCAATTCGTGGCGTAGATGCGCGATTGGAGTCACTCAGCCCCTGCCCGAAGCGCCAGCGGTGACCAAAAGCCACGGCGGAGTTCGCGCGGGCAGCAACTCCCACGGCGGAGCTCCGGCGCGTCCACGGTGCACGGCTACGGCACTCCGAGAGGGTCCACGGCCTCCATCATCTTGTCCAATCGACGCCGCACGCCACGGCGGAGCTCCTCGGCCTCTTCTTGATCCCTTCGATGGTCGGAGACGGCGGGAAGACGACGGCGAACAGCGGCGCTCTAGAGCGGCGGTGCACGGGCTCGGTGACTAGCTAGGCAGCTCGGGAACGATGCTCCGGCGAGGAGATGCGGGGCTAGGGTGCAGACGGAGTCTGTCTCATCAAGGGGAGCACGGATCTAGGGTCAAAGGAGGTCGAGGCTCAACTGAGAGGCGGCTGGGTGACTTCGCCGTCGCGGCGCTCGGCGCGCAGCAGTGCACAGGACGGCTTTCGCTCCGGCATCCGCCTGATGCCGTGGTCCAAGGGGGCTTGGCTGGCCTCGTGTGTGCGTGTGAGTGTGTCCAGTGAGACCGGTGGTGGTCTCGGCCTACGCGCTCCCAAGGCGGAGCGCCATGACCGGAGTAGCACGGGCGGAGATTGGGGAGAAGGGCATGGCGGAGGTGCTCACCGACGCTGGCGCGGATAGGAGGTGCGGTACAAGTCCAGGCTCCGACGTCCTTGTGGCTCTGGCTTGCGGTACGGCCTCCCCTTCTTGCTCCTGGCGTAGCAGCACGGCGGAGCTCCTCTTCTTCTCCAACTCCGGTGGCGGACAGCTTTCTCTTCCCCGCCTCCTTCTTCTCCTACCTCCCCTCCTTCCCAAATTGGGCGGCTAGGGTTGCAATTGGGGTTCCACCGGAGTGGTGGCGGCGACTGGGAACCCTAGAGCTCCGGCCCCTTGCTTATATAGGGCAGAGGCGGAGGTTGGTGGCCGGCGGACGACCGATCACGGCTCCAGCTCGAACAAGCGGGCAAGGAGGGGTCCAGGTAACGGGTAGGGTACTCGGTCGGGTCCACGAAGCAGTGGGAGGAGGCTAGCAGCGGCCGGGTGGCAGACCCTTTTACAGCGGCGTAGCTCAACGCGGCGGCGGCGCATGTGCGCGCGTGCGGAGCATCTTGCTCGCGGCCGTGGGCTTCTTGTGGCAGAACCGGTCGGGCCAGGTGGCAGGCGGGTGAGCGTCGATGCGGATCGAGCGGCCGAGGCAGGTTGCTTCAAGGCGGCGCGGGGGAACAGCGCCTAGCAACGGCGTCGTCAGCGCGCGCGGCCGTTCGGGTGACCTCAGCGGCGCTTATGACAGCTGGGCCCCACTGCGGGTCCCGGTCGTCAGCGGCAGTGGGGCGACGGCGTGGCGTGGGCGCGGGCGATGGGCCGCCTTGCTGGGCTGGCCTCGCGCGGCGAGCGGGAGCGAGTGAGCGAGCGCGAGCGGGCCGGCGGGGCTGGGTTGGTTGCTTGCTCGGGCCGAAAGGCTTTCTTCTTTTTTTCTTTTCTTTTTCTTTTCCTTTTTTATTTTCAAATGTATTTATATATACATATATATATTTGTGATGTGCTAACTATGAGCAACAAAATAGTAAGCATACATGGCCCAAATAATGTTAGGGTATTATTCCCTTAATATTTATTTGTCAAAATAAATATTATATTATTATTTTTATTTTTTAACACATAAACCAAATAAAATCCAAATCACCCTTTAATGCAACATGATGTATGAACTATTGAAACATTGCAACAAAGCTATTGTAACATTGATATATAACATGTGAAACATAGGGCATTGACATGAGACATTAATTAATTTATAAACACATGAAGGCTTTGCATGACATGATGGGGTTAATGCAAGGTTAAGGGGTAGATGATGATATGTTGTACCACATCATTCAGGGTTTTGTCGAAAAAAATTTATAGTTTGGATTTTTGGGTTGTTACAACAACCATGGTAGAGGGCTTTTTTTGGAATATGTATGGTAATGGATTGAATGAATTAGACGTTGGGCTATATGACCGGCCGTCAGCTCGATGTTCTTTAAACTGAGAGGAGCGGATGACTGAGGCTACAGAGGTGGTGGAGTGTCTGTCACAACAGATGCTGCTGGCTTTTACTCAAAGCTTGAGCCGCACAAGCAAGAAATCTTGAAGGCGGACGGCAGGTGCCCTGTCCTCCTGATGTAGCTGGCCTTCTCCGATGTCCTCGCCGCACGCTCGTTGAGCTTCGCCTCCGCGCTCGCCCGCTTCTCCTCCGCCATCCGATGCGTCGTGGCCAGCCGATTGGACAGCTTTTCTTGAGCCCGTGATTTCATCTGATCAGCCTTCATCTTCAGACAGAGTTTTCGTTGGAAAATGTCAGGAACGTGGATTTAAGCGGTCAAAAGAGTCTTCAAACCGTGGATAAGGTGGCACCACCAATTGCAACACCAGACAAGTAAACGTTTGCATCTTAGAAGCTTACCTGCATTTTCTTCATCTTCGTCTCAGCTTTTCTCTTCTCCTGGTTCTCCCAGGCCTGTATCTTCACCTCTTCACGTTTATACCTGAAACAAGCCAAGGCAAGAACTGCACTTAGTAAGTGGCAGATGTGCAGCAAAGCAAAGATTACTTATAAACAAGGAGTAATAATCAAGATTTAACATTCTCACCGCGCCATGAACTTGGCCCGTTCAGCCTCATCCCAGGCTGCCGCGCGCGACTCTAGGGAGTTCACGCTGGGAACATGACCAACCACGGCGCGCTCCTCGCTGACACAACCGGCCATGCCTGGCGCCGCCGGCGCCGCCTGCTCGGTCACCGTCCCTACAACGGCGGCGGCGGCGGCCACGCCCACGGGCGCCCCTTCCTGGAGTCTTCTCGCCGGGGTGGACGACCTCGAGGAAATCGGACTCCGCGCGACGGGCGTGGAGGCGCGCAGCGGCGTGGCCGTCCTAGACGGCTCCTTGCTGGCGATGGGGGTCATCTCCGTCCCCATGTCCCGCAGGCACACGGGCCGCATCACCGGCGAGCCATGCCCATGCTGCACCATGCCGCAGTCGATCTTCTTGGTCTCCTCCACGTCGTCATCGCCGTTCTGCTGCCGCGGCGGCGTCGCGGGCACCACCATGCTGTACTCCAGTGCGCCGTCCACGCTGCTGCAGGACACGCGGCCGTTCTGCGAGGACGATCCCAGGAGGCGCCGGTCGTCGGCGTTCGAGTTCCGGGGCTTCACCCTGGCGCCGCCGTCCGCCGCGCGGCCGCCGTTGGACGACATGCCCACCAGCCATTTCTGCGCGTCGTCCCACTTGGACGGCAGCGCCTTGGGCCGAGACGACAAGGCGGCCTGATTCTTGTGGTGCGGCCGCCCGTTGGTGGCGCTCTCATTGGTGGTGTAGTCTAACGGCAGCCAGCATTGCAGATTTAAGTACCACCAATCAATCATCAGGTGAGTTCATAAGAAGATTTGTGCACTGCAGATTTATCATTTAAGCACTGTTTATTCTATTACCTGAGTTCATAAGAACAGGTCTGGGCTGCAGATCCAAGATTTCCCGGACCTGAAAGCTACTGGACCAGATGGGGCTGCATCAGATGATCTGAATTTCGTGATCTGCGGAACTTGCAGAAAGCAAAACATTATAAACCGCCGTAGTTCTGTATTCGAACCAAACAAAAGTATCGAATCCCCTTCTCACCATCCCCCATTTTTTTCGCACACAGCTTAATGGCAGAAAATCACTATGAAGCTATAATTAACCTCTACTCAGTTCACCTGGAACTGTCAAATCCTTTTCACTGAAAGCGATTGGAAAAGAGAGACAGGAAAAGTCGCTGCTGACCTTGGAATCAAGAAAGAGCCTGACTGACGATGGCAGGAGCAGGACCGCAGGAGGGATGGAGAGGATGGCCGAGATCGACTGCAAAGTGCAAAGTGACGGGAGGCCGCTACTCTAGTACGGAGTAGATACTCTAGTTCTAGTTCCGAATGGGCTCACCGTATTCGTTTTGGCGTTGGGCGCAGGAGCAGCAGGCACTGGTGTGCAGTGCACATGGTCTACTGCAGAGAAGATGACAGGATTCACGTGACGAGAGAGTACAATAAACACCGGCCCGCCGGCTCTGTGTCTGGGCGTGGACCTCCACTATAACATTTCTCGATTGTAATTTCCCAAAAATGACCCACCAACTATAGCTGTAAGGCTGTAACTATACGCAGTTACGCAGGGCAATAGTGCTACATAATTGTGCTCAAATTTGTGTCAAATTAAGCTCATTGATTCGGGATAATTAGTTTAAACCAAAAGGAGGCTCTGTTAAGCCTATTGAGAGGCTCGCCTCGTCGGCTCATGTCGAACATGGACAAGATCATGCGCATTAAGGGCTAGTGCTTCGGATCAGCACCTAGGAGTGGACCCACGCGGACGCCGCCATCGACTGACTTGGACCATTGCCATGAGCTCCTGTGGCAGCCAACTGGAACCATTCTTCACGCTAGCAAGCCAACCAGCAGAACAAAGGAAAGCGTTTGCTCCCACATTATTACCGTACTGCTTACCGAACGTGGAGGCAACCAGCTCAAAAAGAGGCGGCCCTCAGCGCGCGCACCAGCCGGGCACCGTGGCGTGTGCCTGTTACTCCTCCTTAGGAGGGCTAAAGAGTTGTGAATTTTTTTTATTTTTAATTTTTTTTAAAAAATTTACAATTTTAATTTTTTGTTTCGAAATTTGACAGAACTAGTCGCCCACAGTGGGCGTTATATGTGACGTGGCACAGGGCCGGCGGCCGCCGGTGTCGGCTTTTGCGGGCGGCCCCTGACGCCCAAAAAACGCCCACCTCAATGTTATAGTGGAGGTCCATGTCAATGCCAGTCCACCAAAGGAGAGAAGAGGTGTGTGCTCAAATTCCTCTTGGACGCAGCTTGTGTATATTGGGCAGATCTGTGACATGGGCTGTGTGACCTGATCAGAATGAGCAATTGTTTAGAGGTGATTTGATTTAGAAGAGAGTTCATCATCGTCATGGGCTGTTGAGCCTGTGAACTTTGATTTAGAGGAGAGTTCATTGCAATTGTTAGAAGGTGATTTCAAGACAAGAGGATGCCACATGGGCTTGTGCATTGGCTCGGGAGGCCAGCAATCGCCGGCGGGTAATGGGGCCAGATTCTCGCCTAGGCTTCCACGGAATGGAACAGCAAGGGGCGCTGCCGGGGCTCGCAAACTATCCCCTCCTACCAACTCTTTTGTTCATTTGATTTTTTTTTTTTTTTTTTGGTGATGAATTCCAGTCCTCGCTCAACATATAGAGTTCTGTAAGCCTAGAACTATGATAAATGCTACACGTTTGGCGCATATAGAGTTTGTTCTGAAGTTAATGTGCAAACCTTTTAAGCCTGGAACTATGACAACTATGCTGTAAATAAAGTCTAATTGCGACAAGTCGACCAGATGCGCACACATTTTTCCTTTGGGAGTATGTCTTTAAAGTCTCCTCCCTGTCAGTGTCAGGCTTCTCATGCCTCTCTACCACACATGGATCAAGAAAAGCCCGACTCGTTCGAAGCAGCCCCGAGCGCTGCGCTGCGCATTCGTGTGTTCGCCTTCCACCAATGACGATCTCGCCTCTGTTCCGTTCCATGGGGAGGCAACGAATGCTCTGGTCTGGGGCCATGGAATTCTCCATGGCCGCCAACCTGATGCCAATTGTGTGTCTCATTGTTCAGTAGTAGCTCCTGTTGGTCTTCTCCTTGTCGACTCGCGCCTTGCGCACCGCCTGCTGGATCTGCTTCTCGTGCTCCTTGAGCATGTCCTCCATGTTCCCGCCCGGCGGCATCAGCGGCCCCGAGTAATGGATCCTCTTGTTCCTCCCTCCGAAACCCTGGGAAAAGAAATGTTTGCAAATGCCATTAGCACTGCCTCAACTGTTAAGATTCCCAAGATCGAATTGCTCTGGTTAGTTGGCTGACACTCACGACTGACGCGTCCCTCATGCGGAGGTCCTTGTGGTGGTGGGAGGAGCCAGGGCGGCCGACGGCGTTGGCCGGCTCCGCGACGTCCAGCCGGTTGTACCTGGAGTTGGCGTTGGTGGCGGCCGACGAGCTTGGGTGCAGGTCGGTGCCCCGGGACTGCGCGTAGGACCGCTGCGACGCCGACGCCCTGACGGAGCTGGACGCGCGCGAGACCGACCGTTGGTCGCTCCTATTGTACCACGTCGACCCGAAGCCGCCGCCGGTCTGCAGCATGGCCGGCCCGCGCACGGCCACGGCGGGGGGCTCGATGCGGAAGCCCGGCACGCTGTCTTCCCGCGAGCTGTAGTTGTGGCTCGTGCTCTTCTGGTTGGCGCGCGCCTGCCTCCTCTGCATCGAGACATTTGCAGAGCTGCAATCAGTCACAGATGAGCTGGTAGTCGGCAACGGCAACGTCCTGAGCTGGTTGAGTCAGTCACGTACCAGGTAGTCGGCAATGGCGACGTCCTGAGCTGGCGCGGCGCCCTTGGCGTCGTCTCTCCCCGGTTTGACGGATACGGAGCCTTTCCCTCCGATGCCCGCTGCGTTTTGCCTACAAAAGATGCACATGCAACAAGGTGTTGACCACTGAGTTTTGCCAATTGCCATTGCCTTCGAGTTGCAGGTGCTCCAAGATGTGTTCGTACCTGCTGGCCTCCTGGCCTCGGAGCTTGGCGTCGTACTCCTTGCAGGGCGGGTACTTGGGCAGGCTCGCCGGATCACACGGCAGCGGCTTGGTCTTGAAGAACTGACCATCACAGAGATGCAATGCAACGCAATGCAGCAGTATTTCAGTGCCGTCAGTTTCCTTAGCGTGTTTGTTGTTCTAATACAAAAAACCGATGAGAGAGATGTTAATTACATCGCTGTCCAGAGCAGAGGCCACCGTGCCCCGGTCCGACGGCTCGATGGCGAGCAGCGTGTCCAGCAGCGCCAGGGCCGTCGGGGGCAAGTCCTTGAACGTCTCGGCGATCTTGCGCTGGTACGGCCGCTGCGGCTTGAAGAGCGTCACGTCGGGCAGCTTCGCCTTGGCCCAGTAGTCCTCGGACGGCGAGCCGCAGAGCTTGAAGATCTTGTGCAACTGCTCGATCTGTGCATGTCGACATTCAGGTCAGGCAGGCTGAGAACGAACGAAACCAAAATAAAGGCACGGCGGACGAACCTCGGTCTGCCCGGGCATGATGGCCTTGCCGGCGAGCAGCTCGGCGAGGATGCATCCGGTGCTCCACAGGTCGACCGCGACGCCGTACTCGGTGGCGCCGAGCAGGAGCTCCGGCGGTCGGTACCAGAGCGTGACGACGCGGCTGGTCATGGGCTGCGGCTTTCCTGGATCAAAGAAGGTGGCGAGCCCGAAGTCGGCGATCCGGAGCACGCCGTCGTCGCCGATGAGAAGGTTGGAACCCTTGATGTCCCGGTGCAGCACTCCCCGGTCGTGGCAGTGGCGCAGGCCCTCGAGGATCTGCCGCATCAGGCACTTGACCTGCGGCTCCGTGAACCGCTGGCCCGACAGCGCGGCGAGGCCGGCGAGGTCGTGCTCCATGTACTCGAAGACGAGGTAGAGGCTGTGCGAGAGGCGCGACGTGACGATGCCCTCCAGCCTGATCACGTTGGGGTGGTCCCGCAGCCGCCGGAGGACATGGATCTCCCGCGCCATGAACCGCACGCTCTCCGGGTCCATGTTGACGAACCGGACCCGCTTCAGCGCCACGATCTTGCCCGTCTGCAGGTCCCGCGCCTTGTACACGTTGCTGTACGTGCCCTGCCCGATCTTGTCCAGCCGCTCGAACGTGTCGGCGCGCCGGGGCAGCCACCCCTCCACGATCTCCCCGGCGACGGACGTCAGCCACGACGGCCACCCCGCGATCACGTGCTCGCCGGAGAAGCCCTGCGGCACGCTGGAGATCACCTGCGGCTGCGCGGCGTTGTTGTTGTTGTTGTGCCCGCCGCCGCCGATGTCCAGCGTGGCGCATCGGTGGTGCGTGGGCGCCCCGGCGGCGCTGTACGACTTGCTGAGGGACGTGATGACGACCACGGGAGGCGCGGTCTTCTCCACGGCGGCCGCTTTGGTCTTGGCGTTAACGGACTCGGTCCGGGCGATGACGGGGTGCACGACGGCGGCGTCCTCCTCCTTGGCGGTGAGCGTGATGAGCTGCTTCAGGGACTGGCTCGACGCCTTCTGCAGCTGCGCCACGGGGTGCCGGGGCGCTGCGGCGGGCGGCGGATCCACGACGCCCTCCTTGGAGCACAGGCCGCCCATCGTCGCCCACGGACGGCGGCCACCGCGCGCGGCGTTCCCGCCAAATCGATCGAAGCCGGCGACGCGCGGAGGAACACGGAACGGACGCGCTAGGTCAGAACCGCAGGAGGATCGGAGGATGCAGGGAGGGAAAGCCAGCTAGAAGGCCAGCGGGCCCGACGACACGAAGCTGGAGACGCGTCGTTGGTCCTGGAGCGAGGAGGAGAGAGGAGGTGGCGGTGGAGGCATGGCGATTGCCGCGACGCGGTGTTGCACCCGACCTCCTGAACAGAGCACGGGCACGCGCGGCCGTATCCGGCGCCGGGGCCGCCGGACAGGTGCGCGCGCGCGGGAGCGACGGAGAGCGAAGGTGCCGGCGGGAGAGACAAAAGGGAGGCCCGGGGACGACGAGACGTTATGAATAAACGACGGACGGGGGAGGGGAAGCGGCTGTTGTTGGCGCGATTCGCGGCGGGCTGGTGGGGCCACGGCGTCAGTGAGGCGGAAGTGGAGTGGTGGAGCTGAGGTGGCCGGGCGGGTAGTGGCGCGCACGACCGGCAGGGGTGGACCGTGGACGTGCGCCCCAAATAGGCCAGGCCGTCAAGGGAAGGGGCCGATGGATTATCTCTGGACGTCGTGAGCCGCTAGACACGCGAAGCCTCCCATGATTTTGCCCTGATGTGGCGTAGCGCTGGCGGTGGTTGGGTTTTGAATTTCGATGACCACCATTTGGAAGAAAATCAATCTATCTTCTAAGCAACAGAAACACATTGTTGGTTGATCAGAGATTCTGAGTCAAGGGCGAAGGCATGCTCGCACCGAAGGAGGTGACCTAGGGTTTAGTTTAATTTATGTATGTAATTGTTAAGAATCGAGTTCTTTTGTTCAATCAAGATCACAAGAGCACAATGACACAGTGAGATGGAAGGAAGAGGGAGCTTTCTTGTATTCACCTTCATTGTCTTTTCATCTGTTATACAATGGTGAAAATGACCTCTATATATAAGGGAGGAAGCTGAGATATGTGAAAGCTTGAATTTCCTCTCTTCATTTATTTGGCTATCATTCCAAGCCTATGTTAATACACTGTTGCTAGTTTTGTATGCCGGGACTCCGAACAGAGACTTGGATTTCAACAGTAATTACCATTTGGCCAAGTATACTTACGGCCTTGTTTAGATGGCTAGAAATTTTAATTCAAATTCCTATAGCACTTTCGTTTGTATTTAACAATTATTGTCCAATCATAGATTAACTAAGTTTAAAAGATTCGTCTTGTGATTTATAACCAAACTGTGTAATTAGTTATTTTTTTACTTACATTTAATGCTCAATACAACCAGCTAAAAATTGATGTGATGAAGAGACAGTGAAAAAACTAGCAATTTTGAGGTGAATTAAACTAGGAATATTTGCAAAAAACTTTAGAGCAAGAGGCAAAATAGCCCGTGTAATGATGAATAAGAAAGATTTAATCATGAAATCTCTGCATCCGGTTGTTTTTGGGCAGACTTCAATATAGTTTTTCAGATGGGCCAGGCCCGCTGGGCTGACACGGGCACGGCTCGAGAAAGCACGGCCCAGGCACGGCTCCACCATGCCCGTACCTGGGCCGCAATGTCAGCCCGCAGGCTGGCCCAGGCACGGCACGGTTAACAGGCCAGAACGATGCGGCCCGACAATTATCAATCGTTGGATGGCCTCAGATGAATTTGAACCGTTGGATGCACATGAAGCACCATATAAACATGCCAAACCTAGCAATCATACGTCTCCACTCGAACGGCCGCCACAAGCACTCTCTGTTCCCGCATCCCTTTTTGGCTCTCTGTCTCCACGCGACTCCCTCTGATGTCTGAGTTCCTTGTTGCCCCTCTGCCATGGCCATCCCCTTCCTCCATCTCAGCCACCTCACCATTGCTTGCCTTGCTCGACACCCTCTCTGCTCCCAAGGTTGACGAGATCAGCAGTAATCGCCAGGGTGTCGACGCCGGCGCCAGGTCCACGGTGTGCCGTCATGACGTCGTAGGGAGTGCGGCGAGCGGTGACACGACGCACGCGGAGCTTCCTGAAGCGGAGCGGCGACGCGAGGAGCGGCAGAGCAGCCACGGAGAGTGACAAAGCGACCGGCGGGCCGACACAGGCCGGTGGGCCGCCGTGCCGATGGGCACGGCACGACACTACTCAGCCACCATAGGGCCATGCCTAGGCCGCTGCATCGGCAGGCGGCACTATCAGGCACGGCAGGGCGTGCCACCGTGCCGCATAGTGCCGTGCCTGGCCGTGCCCGTGCCGTGCCGGGCGGCCCATCCGGAAAACTATAGACTTCAACATCATTTTTTATATAAAAAATGTCTAGTGCTATTTTTTAACCTGCCTTGTGCTATTGTGTGGAATACATCAAATGGTGGTGTATTCGTATTGGATATATGGATAAATATTGCTTTCCTGGGTATTGGTATTGGATATGGATAAATATTGCTGAGATCATTCTGTTTTTGTATTCTTTTTCTTTAAAATTGAAGCCGGATATACACAGGATATATGTCATATATACAAACAAAGCCAGATATAGATAGGATAGGTGTCATATATACAAATAAAACCGGATATAGGCAGTGTTACATACAAATATGAACGTGGATTTGTCTCCATTACAAATACAAGTAAATACGTAGTATCAAATATGGGACAAGCCAGATTCAAGTAAAACCGGTCACAAATACTACAACTCTTCAAACTCTTCTGGTTATTTCTCTCGACATGTAACACGTCTATTTCAACAATACACTATCAACTCCATAATCTATTTCTCTTGACATGCAATACGTCTACCTCAGCAATTCACTATTTGCCACTAGCAATTAATTTTGACATGCAAATCCATCCACCTTAGTAATCCACTATCATTTATCATTAGCAATTTATATTGACATGCAAAGTGTACCTCAATAGTTTATTATTTTAATATATTTTTATTTCTTTTTCATATCCGTGACAATACGCGGGGAATCCTGCTGCTTATTTAGTAAAGACAACCACCATGTATATATAGCATGTTCATTTACAATTCTTCGGTAAAAGTCGTCAACATTTGTGTTGGCTGAGTAGCAGGTGTGCTAGGAAATCCGCTTCCCACCCCTTTGGATCAACATTTTTTTTTTGAGCTACGGCAACATGCAACTACCTAGCGAAATATGGCCCAAATGGCGAAGGCCCAAGTGCCCAACATTATCATCAGCGCAGCGGGAGGTTGCTTGTAGAGTTGTAGGCCTTCTCTTGTAACAATGTTTTTATCACAGCACACCACCTCTTTGTAGGCCTTTTCTAGTATAAAAGCGACTCATTCAAAATCCGTCTTTAAAAATAGTTTTCAAGCGGGTCCGTCTTTAGAAATCGATGAGGTGTCTGGGATTTATAGTCATAGAGACCTCTAAAAAGTTTCCCTATGTTTAGAGGTAACTGGATCTAGAACTATCTCTAGAACTTGATTTATAGAAGTGGTACGATCTATAGTCCTCTTTAGGAATCAATATCTAGAGGTAGTTCTAAGTCATCTAAAAAATAGGTTCATCATAGTAAAATTCATAAATTTCAAAATAAAGTTTGATAAAGATAAAATTTACATCAAAGTTCTATGACTCAAAGATACATACAAATTTTTAGTTGATAATTTTTATTTAAAGTTATTTAAATCCAATAAATTTTATTTGAATCTCTCACATTTCAAATTTTACTTTTTTTAGTTTTTCCTAACAATCTTGGATGGAAAACCAAAACCAAAGTCATAGACCTTGAAAAACAATAAAATGTTGTGACTGAGAAATTTTCTATTTGAAATAATCTATAATCCCAAAATTTAGTTTAAATTCCCCAACTATTGCAAATTAATATTTTTTAAATAACCTCAAATAAAAAACAAAAGAACAAAGTTGCAATACTCAATGATATCTACAACTTTTCATTTGAAATTGTTTAAGGTCTCAAATATTCATTTTAAAATCCAAATAAGTGAATACGAGAGAAATATTGAATCGCTATATATCACCGCTTTTTAAAATCCAAATAAGTGAATACGAGAGAAATATCGAATCGCTATGTCGCACCGCTGTGTCGGTTTTGGTTATTTCCATTTATCTGACATCAAACTAAGAGGTCTTTTGCTAGGATGGTCCAACAAAGAATGTGTTAGGCCTAGGTGCTCGATAGAAGCGTGCTGTATATTTGTCTAAACTCTTACACATAATAAAATGATACATAATTTATTTGCGTATTTGAGAAATGAAACATGAGAAAAAATATATATGCCCTTTAGTCACAAGTTACTTTAGGTTGGGTTGTTAGAGTATTTACGCAGGTTCGAGCATCCATGGCTACACGCGTGCAATCAAGTGATTTGGGACCGTGTGAAGTTGGTTGGTGGATTTTTTTTTTAAAAAAGGTTTCTTGTTTGATCTTGGATTTTAGAATTTAATTTTTAGGGACTGCTGAATTTTGAGACGACTAAAGTTCCGATTTATAGAGGAGACTCATGCCTTCAGCTGCCTCTATAAATAATTTTGAAAAACGGTGGTTTAATTTGAGTCTCAGTCCATGTTTAGATTGTAAATTTTTTCAACCTGGACTATTGTAGCACCCATTTGTATTAGACAAATATTGTCCAATCATAGTCTAATTAGGCTCAAAAGATTCGTCTCGTGATGTACAACTAATCTATATAATTAGTTAATTTTTTTACTTATATTTAGTGCTCCATACATATATCTCAAAATTAATATGATGCAGAAAGAGTAAAAAAAATACATATGTCTAGAAATTAATGTGATGCAGAAAGAGCGAAAAAAACTAAAACCTTGAGTGTAACTAAACAAGGCCTCAGTTCAGTTGCCTTCATTTCGGAGGGGACTTAATTTGTACCTCCCTAGATGACTGCCAGAGCAGGAACAACAACTAGGATTGTAGCATTGTCCTTGTGAGACTTATGGTGCAGATCACCTCACAATGAGATAATCATCAGGTAAAAAAAGGATCCGATGTGATGGATCGCCTGACATTATCAGGTGTCGGCCGTAGCATATACTACTATTCAGCTGCGAGCTAGCTGTAGGTACTAGTGATTGAGCACGTACGGTAGTAGTAGCTACGAGATGGAAGAGAACAGATCGGGGCGCGATGATTTGATGGATGCAAAATATATATTTTGACCAAATGGCTCCTTGGAATGTATCGCCGGGAGCTGCTGGGGCTTAGCCGCGCGCGCCAGACGCCCGGACCTTGCACTGTGTGTCCGTATGTGCGGCGGCGCGCCGGCCGGCCGTCGGGGCAACCAGCCAACCACTAGCAGAACTGCAGAAGCTGCAGAGAGGCAAAGGCAATCACAGCAGCAGCAAAGCGGTCGATAGATCTAGCTTTAGCCGACGTCCGAGCACGGATCATCCATCGATCCGTCTCCCCTGCGGAGCAAGGTGAAGCCGTGAAAGTGATCATTGAGATCGATCGAGGTCCCCGGGCACAGACGCCCGTACGCGCCCTGCCTGGAAAGATCCGATTCCAATCATTGGGTCAGGATGGCGTCGATGTGACCGGCCAGTGACGACGACGACTACGACTGAGCTCGATTGGATGGCCGGGCCAATTGCAATAAGCAATGATTGATCCATGATATGCTAGTCGGCACGGACGTGTACTTGGTACTTGTGGGTCCAGGTGATGAGCTGCTAGACGCTGTAGCTCTGAGACTGAAATCGATATCTCAGTTGCATTGCACGCACAAGGATCAGCCGGCCGTGTGCATGTATGAGCCCCGAATCCGGGCAATCATGGGAGATTCGATCTTGGGATCGATAGATGGATAGGTATAGCTGCCATTGCTGTTTCTTATCACAAAGTGTGTCATGGTGCCTGATGGATGGCAAGAGGCAGGAGGATCATGTATGTTGCCGACACCTGACCTGATCCTCCAATCCAACTATCCAAGGGATCGCCACTCTATATGAGGCACAGACATAAATCGATCAGCAACGGAAACTCTCCAAAACTTAGATATTTGCATGCATGGGAAACCTCGTTTCAGACTTGTGCTGATTGCTGTCCTGTTGGAATGGTGCCGTCGTCCCGATCTATCATTCCCAAGCTATAGCTACTACCTACTAGTTCCTTCAATTTCTTGGAACAGATATCATCCCAACTAACAAAACAACACATAGAGGGATCATATCGGAGGCTAGGTAGCTGTCTCTTTCCTTCTCTCACACGGTCACACACTCAGTATCAGCTTAGTTACTGTCGCGTTTAACTGTGCCTCCTTTCTGGCTCATCTTTTTGACAACAACCGATCGATTCCTTTCGCTGCTTCAGCATGGACTCTCAGTCACCAACACGTGTGGCGAGACGTCAGTCGCCACCAACAAGGACACGTCCTCTCGATCCGCTGCCCGATAATAAGGGCAGCATTGTACCACGGACGAGTTCAATCGGTAAAGAATCCAACACAAGTTTTCACCATTCATGCACGCAGTAATATGTGGGGTCGATTGTGCATTGCATATCTTGGGTGCCTCAACTAGCTAGCCGCCCCTCTCTCCAACCGAGACTATAGTTTGGGCCAGGCCCGTTAGGCCGACACGGGCACAGCCCGAGAAAGCACGGCCCAAGCACGGCCCAGGCACGGCTCCGCCGTGCCCGTGCCTGGCATAGCCCGGCCATAATGCCGTGCCTGGGCCGCAATGTCAGCCCGCGGGCTGGCCCAGGCACGGCACGGTTATCAGGCCAGCACGATGCGGCCCGACAATTATCGATCGTTGGATGGCTTCAGATGAAACGGATGCACATGAAGCACCATATAAACATGTCAAACCTAGCAACCGTAAGTCTCCACTCCCACGGCAGCCACCAGCACTCTCTGTTCCCGCATCCCTTTCTGGTCTCTGTCTCCACACGACTCCCTCCGATGTCCGAGTTCCTTGTTGCCCCTCCGCCATGGCCATCCCCTTCCTCCATCTCAGCCACCTCACCACTGCCTGCCTTGCTCGACACCCTCTCTGCTCCCAAGGTTGACGAGATCAGCAGCAATCGCCAGGGTGTCGACGCCGGCACCAGGTCCACGGTATGCCGTCGCGACGTCATAGGGAGTGCGGCGAGCGGCGACGTGATGCACGCGGAGCTTCCTGAAGCGGAGTGGCGGAGCAGCCACAGAGAGTGACAGAGCGACCGGCGGGCCGACACAGGCCGACGGGCCACCGTGCCGATGGGCACGGCACGACACTACTCAGCCACCATAGGACCGTTCCTGGGCCGCTGCATCGGCACGGCGGCACTATCAGGCACGCCGTGCCGCATAGTGCCGTGCCCGGTCGTGTCGTGCCTAGCCGTGCCCGTGCCTGTGCAGTGTCGGACGGCCCATCTGGAAAACTATAAACGAGATGGCTAGGTGTGGTAGGCGGTAGGCGCCTGGGGTTGTTTGCTTCTCCTCCCGGCGCCTTCGGTTGTCATGGCCATAGTGTATTACAGGTTGCCGCGCGCGAACAATCCACTCCAACTGAACGGAGGCGGTGATAGCATCAGGCGAGCTTGACGTCCTAGAGTCGCCCAGGCCCAGGGCTGTGAGATCCCTACGCCGCTGAACCCACCAAAATGGATGGGGCCAGAGCCCCCGGCCCCTCGACCCTGACTCGATGGGCGAAGGCAGCGACGCGGCCAATGCCTGACAGACGACGGCTCTCTTCTTTGGCCGAGGCGGTTGGTTAGCCTAAACTACAATCCAAAAATGAATTTTGCCTAAAATCACACCTCCGAATTGTGGTTGTTCATTTGGTTCCGGCTATAATTTTGTCATAACTAACTGTTTTTTGAGAACATAGGGCTTTTATTAATTCTCACGGGATTATAATCAGCGCATGCTAGCTCAACTGGCCAAAGCGGTATTACATCAAGCCAAAAAACTAAGCGTTCTGTTGCACAAACCATGGATGCACACACATGTGCCATTGTGTTTGCACCCCAAAGCACCCATCTCACACAAAAATCAGAAAAATTCTTCCCCAACTCTATGATATCAAAACAGAGGCCACCTATAGAGGACCGCATCGCCATTGGATCCTGTAAGAGGTTGGCAAGACCCCGGCAATCAACTTTGAGAGTAACCTTGTCCATCCCGAGCTCTAGCACCAACTCAAGCCCCTCCTTGGTAGCCAGGGCTTCCGCAGTCAAGGCGTCATCAGCATCATCAAACCATCTTGCCGCCGCTCCCAAGACCACTCCAGTACGACCACTGCAGAAACCCAGATCAAAACTAGCATCCGTGTTTGATTTTGGACCAGCCCAGCTTCGGGTTCTCCCATTTCACTGGAGTGCTGCTTGTTTAGGGCCCCGTTGTGGTTGTAGAGAAGCCAGATCCTTCATCAGGTTGGAGATAAACCCCGTCGATGCCCTAGGCTCCCAAACTTTCTGGCCATGCCGACGGTCATTCCTCCCTGACCATACTGCCCATGCTCCACAGACAAACATGGCCACCACAGCCAGGTTGTAGATCTCCAGTTTCAGCACATCCGAGGCCCATGAGCAGGGGTGTAGCCACGAAATTATAAGCCCCCTCAGCTTCTTCACCTGGGTCCATAAATGTTTCCAAATTGGACACTCGAAGAAGACATGGAACAAAGATTTAACAGGATCGCCATAGACTTCATAGTGGCTTTCCTTCTCCACGTGCCTCCTCTTCACCTTAGCCCGTGATGGCAACGCGTTGTGTAGAACCCTCCACCAAAACACCTTTACTTTGGGAGGCACGTCCACCTTCCAGAGGGAGGTCCACGAGGCCAACCCCCAGATGTCGCTGCTTCCCCCACGGCAGACATTGTCGTCACAATTTGTTCTATACGTCAAATGCTATATTCTTCTCAAAAGCCCAAGCCAGCACATCTTCTAACAAGCGTGTGCTAGGTTTAATCTTAAGCACCTCTGCCGCCTCAAGTGCCATGAATTATTTGTTGACAGTAGCTTTATTCCAAATCCTTGTTCCCGGGATGAAGAGTTTGTGCACTCTCTCCACCGTCGCCAGAGGCATTCGGACCAGCGGTTTGAGTGATCTAACCCATGGGATCCAATTGTCTTCCCATACCCTGATGTCGCCCGAGCCAACTCATTTGATGAGACCCGGAGCCAGCACATCACGGCCATGGAGGATTGCCTTCCAAGTTGCCGAACTCCGTCGTTTCTTGGTCGCCGAGAGGAAATTAGAGTTGTGGTAGTACTTCCCCTTCAGCACATGTGCAAATATCGAGCCCGGTCTCATTATCTATCTCCAACCTTGCTTTCCCAACATTGCCTTATTGAAAAGAGAAAAATCTCTTAATCTAATTCCCCTATCACACTTCAATCGAGTCAACTTCTCCCATCTAAGCCAGTGTAGCTTGTGGTTATCAAGACTACTACCCTACTAGTAGTTTGATATTGTCGAAGTAAACTTCTGACAGACAACCGGTGATAATTTGAAGCAAGACATGGGATATGTAGGGACAGACTGAGCATTAGCTTTCAAAAGAACTTCGCGAGCAGCATAACTCATATTTTTCTCAGCCCAACCCCCAACCATTCCTCTCACCCGAGCTGGTACATAGTTAAATGCATCCGAGGCAGACTATTGTTGTGACAAGTTATGGTGAAGTGGATTTGTCATAACTAACTTTAGGTAAGTGTAGCTACAACTTTTAGAGCCACGTTTTTTCATGTATAATATAAGAGAATATATTGCAACGTTTTTTTACTCTAACATATAGTAGCCAAAAAGAAATCTTGCCTAAGTTTAATCGTTAAATAAACACTTACTAGTTTTTGTCAGACTTGCCTAATAAACTAAAATGAGGCTAGCAACCAGAGACCAACTAGTTATAGCAAAGATTGTAGTCCTAGTAAGTGTGACCAGATTTGTGGTATGTGTAGGGAACATTTCTCCAAGCTTGATAAAGTGTTAAAATAAGTACTCCGTCTATTTTAAATTATAGTTCGTTTAACTTTTTAGCCTCCAAGTTTGATCATTTATTTTATTCAAAAATTTATGCAGAATATCATTTGTTTTGTTGTGGGTTATTTTATTAACAAAAATTCTTCAAAAATGACATAAATTTGACTATATTTGTAAAAAATAAAATTAAAATAAGACGAGTGATCAAACTTGGAGTAAAAAAAAGTCAACCGAACTATAATTTCGAACGGAAGTAGTAGTATCCTAATATACACATAGTACTTAGTCTACATGTTGGCATATATATAAGACCACTAGCCAGTGAAGCACTGCAGTTCTACATCGGTAGTCACAAGTCACATGATTTTTCGTGCATATACGTTTCTTAGAATCAAACTCATGACCTCTTGCCTTGCAAGATCCGTCCCCCTCCTCACCCACCTACCCACACACACACATACTAACACTATGACCAAGTACATGATGCTACATTGTTGAATATTCCAACCTCTAAATGGTCTCAAATATACGAAAAACTACAAAAGTTTTAAATATTATACAACACTACAAATTTGCATAGGGAGTGTCTCCATGGTCGTTAAAAAGTTCAAAAATTTGAATTTCAAAATATAAGAATTCAAGACATACATTTGGACCCATAAACAATCGTAAATAAAAAAAAATCAACTATAGAGTTTTGTGCCTCATGGAGCTCTACAACTTTTGTAAGAAGCTCGTCATCATCTGACTTCGTTTGAGAGAAAAAAAAAACTATTTTTTGCAACACGATCAAGTAGCAAATGGAAACACCAAATGGCTCAATGAAACAATTTCTAGAAGTGGTCGGTGTTTCTAACCGTCCCTAGAAATAAATATCCTCGTTTCTAGGGCAATCCTGGCTTCTAGGGCAATCGTCTTAAAAATGACATTTCTAATTAAAGGTGATTGGTAACATTGACCATAAAATACATACCATTAATTTCTAGCGGCGATTAGAAACACCAATCACTCCTAGGAATCAATTTTCAGGGTCGATCTATAACCATTTTTATAGAGACATTTTTCATCGAACCCTTGTTGAAACAGAGAGAGACCCCAAAAAACATTTTTTTAAGTAATGCTTCATGTTTGTATCCATAATCGTATATGTGGTTAACTTTTTAGAAAATGAAATGAATCTAATGTATATTACTAGTAATTATGTCTATAATCTACCATACTAAAGATCAAATGTTTCCAAATCATTGTGAGAACTTTCAAAATCCTTGGCCCACCAGCCGAGCCATTTTTCATTTTAATTTGCTTCCCACAAACTCCTTCTAAACCAGCAGTTACAAAAAAAAACCTTGGTGGAACCAAAACATCATGTTATATATAACACCGTCATTCGGAACTCGAAAGATACCCGCTCGGCTGAAGTCTGAGAAATTAAGCGTGACAAAATTTTGGTCAAAATCTTGACAGTAGTGTCAGGTGCTTTAGATTTTTCAGTTTGTACCTCATCGTCATTATTAGATGAAGCGCTAGAACGCTTTGCAGTTGCGAGATCGTTTTCACACAACTGATGATGACAAAAAAGGTTCCTTGTGTTAGATTCAGGGGAGCATTTGTACGACGCAGGTGATGTGGGTGAGGTACGGGATGGAAGGCCTTTCGCCTTCGGCACGGGCCTCAGTTGGGACGTCTAGGTCAGGTGCTGCCCTGCCTACTTGGTTACAATACAACTACAGCATCATGCAGGTGTATTTTGCAGTCAATTTTCCAATGGATGCGTGCTCAAGATTCCCATCGTCTTTGCCGCCGAGCTATCCGAAAAATCTATCTATATCTGCAGTGTGTCTTTCACTCTATCTATCTATCTGCAGTGTGTCTGTCATTCTATCTATTATATCTATCTATCTGCCGGAAAAATCTATCTGTATAGTTTATACGCCTGGAGCATCAATATACACGTGTGACGAATGAATCGTCAGTGATCACCCACTGGCTGCGTCCTGTCCTCAACCCTGTCAATTACTTGCACAGCATGCATTTCATTTCACCATGACAGATCAGTGATGCATGGCCACAAAATAGTTTCGTTTCGCATGGCGGCAGCTTTGGCATTTCCATGCACGAACAGCCACTCCGATCCATCACTACCCCGGTGGCGCTGCGCTGGCGCCTACTATATAAGAGCGCCATGATCACCCCGCGAATCCGCACTGCACTTTGCACCACCGGAGCAAAGCTAACCAGCTAGCTTCTCCTCTCATCAACATCCGGGCATTACCACATTGTGATCGATCAGCCATGGAGAGCCACCACCTGCAGCCGCAGCAGCCGGCCGCTCCGGCGGCGGCCGCCGCGAGCTCCCCGCAGTACCGGGGCGTGAGGCGGCGGAAGTGGGGCAAGTGGGTGTCGGAGATCCGCCAGCCGGGCACCAAGGTCCGCGTCTGGCTCGGCAGCTTCGACTCCGCGGAGGCCGCGGCCGTGGCGCACGACGTGGCGGCGCTGTGCCTGCGCGGCCCGCGGGACGCGCAGCTCAACTTCCCGGGCTCCGCCGGGTGGCTGCCCCGCCCGGCCAGCACCGACCCTACCGACATCCGCGCCGCCGCGGCCGAGGCGGCCGAGCGCGTGCGCCATGAGCCGGCGCTTGTCGGTACTGCCGCCAACGCCGAGCCCGGTAGGGTGCCTGCCCCTGCAGGTGCCAGCCGCCTTGACCTGGCCGTGGGCGACGAGTTTGACGACGACCTCGCGTCGCCCAGGCTGTGGACCGAGATGGCTGAGGCCATGCTGCTGGACCCACCCAAGTGGGGCCCGGATGGCAGCGACGGTTCAGATGGCTCTGGTTCGCAGCATTGGCCCCAGGGCTCCCTGTGGGATGCATGCTAGAGCCTGCGTGCCAAGTCAGCTCTCGTTCTTCTATACCATATATACATACCTGTTAATGACCTGATGTGTCCACGTGGCGCTGCCTTCGCTGCTATTCTTTTCGATGATCTATCGAGGTCGACGTAATAATGTTGTTAAGGATATGGATGTTGTCTGTTTCAGAATCAGAATGTTATAGGTGAATTAATTCTCAGGGTTCAAAAAAAAAAAAACTCAGGGTTCAGACGAGACGGCGGACAAGGCAAAACAAGTTAATAAGGATCAATCAATCAGCAGACCATGTTCTCCTCCGTATATAAAATGTGGTACTGTGTAGCATAAATTTTCCATTTGTTGTTATATGTATATTTCAGAGTTTACTCTTTTTCTTTGCTTGCATATATGTATGTCATTGCTCTCCCTTTGTATCTCATGACAATAATTATAATTATAATAGTTCTAATAGGCCATCGCCATGGCTTGCTGAGGATCAATCCCAGTAAATGGCAGAATTTATCAATTAATGTGGTATCTTTATTAGGTAATAGTGTATTCCTTTAACAAGTAATCCTTGATATCCAAACATACCCTAAATTTGAAGGAAGGAATTGGTTCATTCATAGGAATAACATAAATAGGCATTTTAACGCTTCCCTGATCTTTATTCGAATTTAAGGTTGCTAAGCCATAGGCCCGCTTGATTGGATAAGGCGAACTTTTCTAAGTTTGATCGAGTTTATAGGAAAAATATCAATATTTATGTCTCAAGTTATGTTATGTTTACTATGAAAATATATTCCATAATCAATGTAATGGTACTTATTTAGTATCATAAATATTGGCAATAATTTGTTGTATAAATTTGATCAATCTTGAAATTGTTCGACCATTTGGGAAATGGAATTGCAGGGGAGACTCGATTTGTTTGTAGAAATACGTGTAACAATTTTGCCTTCAAATAAATTTATTATAAAATTAAATTCAATGATCTTTCTAATAATACTAATTACATACCATAAATATTAATATTTTTAAATATATGTTTAGGTAAGCCATAGGCCCGTTTGATTGGATAAGCCATTTTTTTTCTAAGCCATAGGCCCATTTGATTGGATAAGTCATTTAGGGTTGCTGAGCCATAGGCCCGTTTGATTGGATAAGTCATTTTTTTCTAAGTTTGATCGAGTTTATAGGAAAAATATCAATATTTATGTCTCAAGTTATGTATACTATGAAAATATATTCCATAATCGATGTAATGATACTTATTTAGTATCATAAATATTAGCAATAATTTGTTGTATAAATTTGATCAATCTTAAAATTATTCGACCATTTGATGGAATTGCGGGGTGTGTGGGGGGGGTGTTCGTATGTATGACATAGGTTTAACTCGATTTGTAGAAAAATACGTGTAACATTTTTGCCTTCAAATAAATTTATTAAAAAAATAAATTAAATATCTTTCTAATAATACTAATTACATACCATGGATATTAATATTTTTAAATATATATTTAGTTATAAGTGTTTTTTAGGTACCACAAGTGACAATTTTTTAGGGACGGAGAGTATAGTAAAATTGCCACACCCAAATAGGCCAGAACTCTTTTTCTCGGCCACATTTTCTTCGTGAAGTGTCGACATGCACATGATGCTCAAAAGGTGGAAGCCACACCTCCAGTACTTCGGAAAAACGCATGGGTTATTTTGTTTTATGGATAATTGGACCTTGCCAAGTTTTGGGTGATACTCTCCCTCATTCCCTAAATAACTATCGTTGTACGTGTATATATCACAAATTTAACTCAATTTATAAAAAATATGTATAACATTTGTGTCAGTGAATAACTTTATTTAAAAACTACTCCCTCCGTTCTAAATTATAGTTTATTTTAATTTTTTTAATACATGTATGCTATGTACCTAGATAAATAATAAGTATAGATACATAATAAAATGAATACATCAAAAAAGTAAAATGAACTTTAATTTGAAACGGAGGAAGTATATTTAAAGTTTTTTTCCAATGACACTAATTATGTACCCTAAATATTAATATTTTTAAATATATATTTAGTCTAAGTTGTTTCTCGAGAAATATAAATGATAGATATTTACTGACGGAGGGAGTAGAACAAAAATAAAGTGAAAGAATTCTAAGAACCGCCCCATTCTCCTTGGTGAAGTGTCACCAACATTTTGTCAGAGGTAGTTTTAGTTTGTGTACTAAATAGCGTGCCCACAAATAATTCCACTTCATAATTTGCATTTTCATTTTTGAAATTATTAGGGTTGATATATCAGTTATATACCATTAAAAAATATCACATATGACTATATGAGCCTATTTTAATTGTATTACTTTTCACAAAAACATAAGTAATTTTTTTTAAAAATCAATCGTACAGCTTTTTGTAAAATGTATTCGAAACCCTAATTGAACTATGAATATATCTGATGTATCTTACGCAAATTCCATTATATCCGTTACAATTTAATCCCGATCTTTTACGCTTGTTTTTTTTTTTTTTTGAGTCGATTCCGAGAAAGAGCGAAAAAAATAAAACACACTCGCGCACAGGAGGCCTGCCCATACCCCCAGGAGGAGGCCTAGATCAACGAGGCCTGCCCACGTGCACACAGCCCGAGGCCGGACAAGAGCCCAGCCAATTTTTAATTCCGGAAACCCGAAGCCCAATAGGCCCACGAGTGCGTCCAAACGGTACGCCAACGCACGCCGGCGACTTGGCGAGCCGCGCCGCCTTTAATTCGAACGTTGGAGATGAGTCCCCATCCCGACGACCGGCAAACCGCGACAGCATTTAACCAGCGTGCGTCCTACTTCTTCCCGTTCCCGTCGAGGCTCCGAGCCGTTAGAGCAGCAGCAGCCCCCCGCCCCGCCTCCACCTCGCCAACGCCGCCGCACCCGCACTAAAGATCGGGTTTAATTCCAGCCTTCCAGGGCGGGCCTCCTCGCCTCCACGACGATTCGCCTCCGTCCCCTTCCCCCTTCCTCGGCGAGCATTAGTAGGTGAGCCCTCAACCTCCAGCCGGTGGATTGCGCTCTCGGTACGCTCTCGGTACGGCTCAAGGGCCTTGAATCTTGATGGGTTCCCGCTAGTGCAGTTGGGACTGGGACTCGCGCGGCCTTCGGTTGGTGAGCGCGGCCGTGGGCCTCCGTTGGTAAGGTAGGGTTCCCGCATCGATCCCTGGGGGTTTCTTGCTGGCGCGTGCGTTCATCCGCGGCGATTTGGTGGCTTGGATTGGATGTTCTGGGAGGTAACAGGACAGGGAGGGTCTCATACTCTCGCTAGCGGCCCTGCTGGCGGCACGCTTGCGAGCGATTTTGTCTCGATATCCTCTGGAATTGCTTTTGGGTTTTAAGGGATTAATTCCGAGAAGCAAATCTGGCGGATTTGGGTTTCGGACATCCGGTTTCTTGTTTCAATCTGGCGGGTTTTGTTGTTTTGCTCTCTTATCCTGACACCGTGGTTCCCGATGCCGTGCTTACGTGATGGTACAAATTTGGTGCTGCAGGACATTCCTGAGGCTGCCTAGGTAGGTGCTAACAGCAGCAAGAAGCAACAATGGCTGCTGATGTTGGGCTGCGATTCAACGGCTGGTCATACTCGGATTTGCCTTACAGCGACCACAATGCGCAGGTTTTTACCTTCTGCTTTCCTAATCATCTATTCCTCTGTATTAATATCCTGAATTCTTATTTTTTTCCTTTTGCCTGGTTCTCAGGATCCTTCAGTTCAGCAAATGATGCTAGATCATGGTTCAGTGTCATTTGGTAGATTTGCTGCTGAGTCCTTGTCATGGGAAAAAAGGTCAGTGTTTGAACATAACAGACGCAAAGAGGAACTAAGCAAGCTCACAGCCCCTGGCTTGGTTGCACAAAAGAAGGCGTTTTTTGAAGAGTATTATTCCAAGAGGGCAAGGAATCTCAAGGCCCAGGGGGGATTGCATCAGACTGGAGCCACAATGGAGGAGAACGACGACAGTACTCTTGGCCATAGCAGCCAAGCAGATGCAGCTGCTATGTCTGAAGATCCAGCAGCCTGTGCTCCAACTTCTACCAGTTTTGAGCCTTCCACTGAAGTTGGCTCATCAAATGACAGCAAATGCCAAGATGCTCATGACCTTGGGTACTTGACATTTAATCCTTTATTTTCTCAGACAGCATGCTTGCCAAGCATTCTGGAGGAGAAGTCTAGCTCTAGTCAAAACCTTGGATCAAGGATTGTCTTACCAATAGAAACTCAACAACCAGAATATCTCAAAGTCGATCCTGAGAAGACTGGGGCAAGCAAAAATGTACCTAATATTAATAAGTCAAGAAAAGTATCAAAGGTAATGTCTTCATATCAAATGTCGTGAAAATTTTTGTCTTGATTTCCAGTGTAGTGGGGATATTGGTATTCTCTATTTTAGAAAATTCATGACAATCGCACAATAATAAAGGTGTTGCTGCATGGCTAGATACCTTAAGTTTTGGATAATCACTTACTTTGTAGAATGTAGATCCACTGACAAAATAACAAATATTATACACCTACATGCTCATTTATTTGCTTCAAATGCATTAATAGTGCTGATCTCACCTAGATTGCAAGATTTGGATATTGATTTAGTACATAACTACATGGATAAAATAACAACCTTTTAGCAGGGAACATACAAGTGATAAAGCACATGTATGTTTTATTTATTTCAAATACACGCTGTAACTTGTCCCTCCGTGTTGATTGATACAAGATGTCATTAAAACTTAAGTTTGGACTTTGTTTACCTGATACATCTCTGTCTATTACATTATCTCAGGACCTGCCAGCTTCTGTTATCAACATCCCAAGGGTAGATTCAAGAAGGAATTCAGAAAACAGACCCCCTCGAGACTTGAAGGATCCATTCCACAAGAGAGTTGAGAAGAAATTGCGTGCTTTATCTGATAGAATGGATGCTGATAGAACTGCAGCCTCTACTATATCAGCTTCTTACCAACCTCCTGAGAGAGCTATGACTTCGTCTAGATCTGCATATCAAGATAGACCAGCAATATCTTCTAGATCCAGTGTGTGTCAGAACACCAGTAGAGCCTTGGCACCTACTAAATTAGCTGCTCAAGCTTCTCATAAATATCTTAAAGGTGTGCAGCGTTCAGATGCCATACCCCATGGGATTTTCGTTAATAAAGGGTCAAGTGCTTCTCTTGTTGCTTCTAGTCACAGTACTGCAACTGGGAAGTGGCCTGCTATGTCCAATTCATCTCAAATTAGTGCAAAAACTTCCAGGACTGCTCAGGTAATTTTGCCCCAACAACAAAACTCGACTTGTTGAACTTTTTATCCAATCTGTTGCGTGCACCAGTGCATTTTTCCCATTGAGAAATAGAACTTCAGTTGCTTGATGCCATAAATGTACCATATAATTGTTTTTTATACTAGTGTAGTGAAGTGCCAGAAGGGCTGATATCCTGATAAGTTTGTTTGACCCTAAACTTGTTGATTCAAACATCTTTAACAAGGCCGATTTCATTTTGCAGGTTACATTGAAAAGATCAGCAGGACCTACCAGCATAAACAAGGTGTCACAGAATAAAAGGTCGTTTACTCTCTGTTTCACTTTGACTGAAAATATTACAGAGTTGTTACTGATAGAGCTGATGATCAGGAAGCACACACTGGTGGCATTAGACGAAAACCCAAAGAGAGAATATGTGCGCAGATCTGCACCTCCAAGTGCAAGGTATAACTGTTATCGATTTGCTGAGTGGTTTGTTAATAAATATTCACTGAATCTGAATCTTAAGCTACTGTGGTCCTTTGCAGAAGCAGCTCTGAGAATCTCCCTCGTGCTGCAAAGGCACCTAAGATTTCAAATGTGACGAATGTGTTGTCCAAGGTAAAACCTTTGAGAACCCAGGTGGGTGGTCCACAATATCTTTTTGCAAGCATTGGTGGGATTAAAACTGATTAGCAGATTGGGTTAATTTTTTGGTTGTCTAGGGATGCTGCCAGTTCATAGTGTTTTGTTTTGTTTCTTTGTCCTATTTACTAGCTGATTAAATTGTACTTTGTTGTAGAATGAAGTTGTGCAGAAGTCAAGATCATCAATTAATCCTGTTGGGGGAAGAGATATGTTGACAAAGCGCTCCACGAACTGCAATGAAGAGAACAAAAAGGTTAGATATTTCATTATTGAGCATTTCCTTCTGATAATGATCTTGAATACTAACGGTTGCGTGCATGAGCCTTCTCTGGCATTAGCTGATGCTTATCCTTGATCCGTCTTCGGTGCTACTAAAGTTTCTTTTTCCTCGCTTTTGGATACCAACATAAACTAAAATTGGTTGGGGATGCGTCATGTGTTTACAGGTGATCCGTTCACACACAGGAGACCTGGCTGCATCAAGCATTCGGAGCAATCTGAAGGGTGGCCCATCACTGACTAAGAACAAGCCACGGTAGGTTGACCAAGCCACGGTGGTGTTCCCAGCAATTGCTCAGCACTCATCCCTTTGCAACCATCCAGACATATGCTAACTACACATCCCTTTGCAACCATCCAGACATATGCTAACTCGTGACATATGCTCAGCCATGGTGGCCTTCAAACTGTGATCTAAGTGTCTTTAACCATAACCACCTCAGAATCGTCTTCAAAGCCTATGCTAGCTTGTGTATGTCAGCACTTAGCACTGATAATTCCTAACAATGGTTCTGACCGGGCAATCTTTTGCAGGCAAGAGAGGCCAAGATGGCGATGATTGCCAAGCAGGCAAGAGAGCTCCGTTGGTGCAGTTGGTGGCCTCAAGTGGAGAAGCGCATCGTTTCGTTTGGATCACCTCACCTGGAGCCTCAAACTCCTCGTTAGCTTTGCAACACGAAATTGAGACAAAGCTCTTGTGCCGGATTTACGGGCAATCAAAAGCAGCTCAGTTCATAGCAAGAATACATAGACATGCCTTCTAGCTTGCTGTTGTACGTGAATCTAGAGCAGATCCCCTTGATGTTAGAAGCTTTGTCGTTACTGTTGTAAGTTGTAACCCAGCAACAGCCACAAGAGAATATAATGCAAATGGATTATTCTTTTTCACGGTTGTGTACGGAAGGAAGCGATAGATTCTTGGTGCTGCTGTCCTTAAGACCCGTGACATTTCTGGCCGTCGCGACTGTTGCTGTTATACGAAAGGGATACACCGAGAATAACTTCCTTCTGCCGCCAAGACAGAAAGAAGTGGCTGGCCCTCAGGTCCTAAGGTACGGATAAGATCCACGGGAAATGTCCGTGGTACGTCCCACGCATATGAGGCTGGCTCTCTAGTCCATGAACACAGAGGACAGTTGAGTTTTTTGGCCAGAACATAAGCAGACAGGTTTGCACGGAGGCACGGACCAAGATTATTCTATTCGGATTGACGAAATAAACCGGTAGCTGCTAAGAACAAGATCGGATCATAAAGCTAATAGCTAGCCGCAAATAATTAGTCCTTTCAAATCTGAATGGGTTCAGTTTTATACTTTAGCTATTTCTTCCATCTTAAATTATAAGTAATTCTAAAAATCTTGAAAAATCAAATCATTTTAAGTTTGACTAAATTTATATGATAAAATAATAATATTTAGAATGTTAACTATATGTCGGTGAATTTTTTGTTAATTATATTTTTATAGTATACCTATTTGATGTCATAAATCTTTGTATTTTTTTCTATAATTTGAGTCAAATTTAAAATATTTTGACTCTCTAAGATTATTCGAATAACTTATAATTTAAAATAAAAGGAGTATTTATTAGCTAAATAGCCAACTAACAACTATCTTACTAGGTAGGGCAAACCAACTAACAACAACTAATATATAGCTATGAGTTGTTAGCCAGCTAACGGATCCAAATAGGATCTCAATAGTTGTTTATACTATATTGCATTCATTCCCAATTGTAAGTTATTTTTAGCTTTTCTAGACGTAGTTACTCCTTCGTCCCAAGAAAATATAAATCTATAAATCTCTCTTTTTGAAGAGTTAACTATTCTTAATTTTGACAAAATGTATTAGAAAATAATATTTATGATGGACAATAAGTATCATTAGATTAATTATAAAATACATTTTTATAATAAACCTAATTGAAGATCTAAATGTATTTAATATTTTTTATGAATTTAGTAAAATTTAAGATTTTTTTACTCTTTGTAGAACGAGGTGGAGGTAACATGTATCTAGAAAAGCAATTTGGAACCGATGAAGTAGCTTATCGTCTGTTTTTAACTATTCAACCAACTAGCAGTTTTTTGCGAATGCAACCATCATATAAAAAGCTATTAGCCAACTTCCTCTAATTAGTACAGCTAACAAATAGTCATCATAGCCTAAATTTACTAAAAATTATTAAGAAAATATACTACTTTCGTTCTTAACTACTCTCTCCGTCTTAAATTATAAGTCATTTCAACAATTTTAGAGAGCCAAACATTTTTCAAGTTTGACCAAATTTATATGATAAGATAATAATAATTAAAATATTAACTAAGTATTAATAATTTTTTTTATTAATTATATTTTTATTATATATCTATTTAACGTCATTAATTTTTATAATTTTAGTTAAACTTAAGATGTTTTGATTTTTTAAAATTTTTATAATGATTTACAATTTAGAACGGAGCAATTACTGGGCTTTTCTAGTTCAATGTTGCGTCGGCGTGGCTGTCGAGTTCGCATCAGAGCATTATAGCATTGTTTGAGCCGACAAAAAAGAATACACATCATCAAATAACTTGCTCTCAGGAGAGCGCCAGGTGTCCACAAGGATATACCACGTCGGCGCTGCGGTGGTGTCTCCGACTCCACAGTTGGGCGGACGGAGCCAACGTTGGATATTCTTTTTTATTATATATACGGCCCCACTGGACGGTGGAGGCGAACGTTGCTATACAATCGATGACAACCGGGCCCCAATACTGAGCACACCTGGAGGACCCACTCCACACTCAGGCCAATGGGCTCCCGCTGCGTGAGCGTAGTCGGCGCTTTTTTCTCGTTACCCGACACGCGGGCCTGCTACGTGCCCCGCCTGGCCCTCCCCCACTCAGCTTTTCTCTCGCCCACATCCTTCTGGTCTATGCCGTCTGGGTCCCACCAGCGCCTGGTCCCATTTGCCTGCCTCCGATCCTCCTCGGCAATCCCCCACACCGCCGTTCCCCTCCCTTGTCCCTTCCCCCAACTTCCCTTTCCTTTCCGGAAGACTCGGGCAGACGGCACAGCCACCAGGCCATGGAGGACGCCGCCTCGGAGATCAGCGACTGGGAGGTGCTCTCTGCCACCTCCGCCTGCGGGGGCGGCGACGACGACGAGGTATTAATCGTCTCCGGTGGAGATGGGGGCGGCGACGTTGTCGTCCTCGACCACTTCGCCCTCAGCCCCGACCCCGAAGCCGCCTGCCCCGGCGACGACGGCGAGGGCTCGTGGTCGGGCCCCGGGGGCGCCTTAGAATTGGCGGGTGGATTTGATCCGATTCCGGAATCAAATTTCAACCTCGCAGATGGTTTTATGAGCCAGCAGCCGCCGATAGGCGGCGTCGAAGGCTCGATTCTTCAAGCCACCCTGGCGCGCGGTGCGGCCCGCAGCGCAGATGGAAATCAAGCGGAGGAGGTGTTCGACGCGGAGATTGAGCAGGAGACTGGTTCCGTGATTAGTCACGGGGAATTGTGCCCGGTGCTGCAGCCGGAGCATCATGGCGTGGGAGAAACTCTGGATTCTGCTACATCTACAGGCGCCTCGCTCCAAAGCGAGGAATCGGAGAGTTCCCTTGTGCAATTGGATGATGGAGAAACTGGTGCGGGTGTAGATATCTCATGCCTTGAGGTTGAGGATGCTGCGTCAAGTGATGGTATTCATGGTGAACAAGAAGAGCAGGAGCAAGGGAGCAACGCTAATGCTGCCACTGGTTGCGATGAACCAGATGCAGAGGCCAAGGATGGTGTTTTGCCGCTGGCTCACACGCCAGGTACTGAGGAGGGAGAGAAGCAATTTGTTGTCTGGTGGAGGCTGCCGCTCAGGCTGCTGCACTTCTGTGCTTGGAAGGTGAAGCCTGTGTGGTCCTTCTCCATCGCCGCGGCATTCCTCGGCCTGGTTGTTTTGGGGAGGAGGATGTACAGGATGAAGCGCAAGGCAAGGGGCTTGCCCCAGATTAAGATTGCGTTTGATGAGAAGGTAAGCTCTTTGCTACTTACAGTTACTGTTGAATACATCTGTTGCTATATTAGAATTATATAATGGACCTGATTCTGATTGTGGTTTAGACAGGACAACACATAAGTAGCATATGTAGCTGCTAGGAAGAGAGGAAGACTTAATTGATTCATGAAATAGTTTATTTGGTGGAGATAATTTGTTATGAGAATTGATGGATGAATTATTATGATTAATACCCTAACTTGAAACATGACAGCTAATATTCACGTACACATACCAAGGAAAACGAGATAATTGTGACTATAGTCTACGTCTATGTTGTAAAGGTGATAACAACCTGTATTCTCTGCAATTTTTTCATGAACATTGATTTGCATGGTCTTATGGATGAACTTGCTTCCAAAGTGGGTGTAAGGTGATAAGAGTGTACGCAAAAATCACGATAACATAATGAGCAAATGAATGCTAGAGTTTAAAACTTCCATTCTTTTGAGGAGTATTTTTTGCAAATCATTCTGAATGGTGAAACAATGCAGTAATATGTCCAGGGGGTTTCTTTCTCCATTATATTGACAGTAGGTTTAGATAATTTCTGAAAATTCAGCATTCTTTTGGGATCGTTGTTCTATAACTGTCCGCTATGATCATGTCTCTGGGGCATTGTAATATTATTCTTTTTCTCCTTGAACTATGGCTGTATGGGAGACATCTTAGCAAAGCCCTTTCTGAACAATTCTGATTCTGATTCCCCTCTTACTACCGCTGGCGGCCTTCAGTTGAGAAAGGTGGATTCATTAGTGACTGGATATTATTTTCCATTAAATGGCATTGAATCAGGATCTGCCAGGACCGAAGATTAAATAAATAAGTATTTTGTTATACTTCAATTTGGGTACCGTCATACCATAGCTTTCTTTGCCTGGAAGTCATGGCCGTCTATAGCTAAGTTGAGGCATGTTGATTGGAAGTTAGAAGATAATAATATTACCTGCCCTACTGCCATAGTGTTCACACCCAGAAACCCCAAAATGCACGGTCTTTATCCTGAAGAAGTAGGGGTATCAATTGCACCTTGCTGTTCATTTTCAAATTGATGCAACACCATTTTCAGATTGGAAAGAACACCAGGGTACAATTATTGTGAAGCATAGAAAACAAGCCTGTAATTGACTAGTGGTTAGGCACTCACTTTCTGCATTTAAGATGACAAGGTAGTAAAATGACTTGTGGCTAAGCTGTGTTCACTCGGTTCCTGCATTCCTTCAAACAACGAGTTAGTGGTCATACTTGATGGCGTTTTCTTGTGTTAACATCATTGGATTTTGATCAGAAGCTGTCTTTCCAGGAAGTGTCTAACCATGTTTTCCTTATTGGTGTGAAAATACAGAGGGCCTCCCAGTTTGCTGATCGCGCGTCACGTCTCAACGAAGCCTTCCTGGTAGCGAGACGTGTACCTATGCTAAGAACATCACCTGGTGCTACGCTTCCATGGTCAATGTTTCAGGACAGATGAGTGAAGGTGCTCAAAGCTCCATAAGAAGGTTCCTACAAGCAACCGTTCCAGATGAACATCAGTACAAGTATCTGAATTGGCTTCGCCTATACCTTTTGTTTTAGATGACGCAGCAAGGAGGATGCCTATGTCGATGTCACTGGTCTTTCTTTCTCTTATTTTTTTTTTGTTTTCCTTTAGTTTTTCTTTCTTTTCTTAGAAACCATTTCTTTGCTCCTGGTTATCATTTTTTAGCTCTTTCTGTGTTTAGTCCATGGTCAGTGGTGGAGTCCTAAATTTATCGTTGGTACGGACATGTATTTCTTGTTAATTTGGATGCTAGTGTGCTCAGGTTTCATGTTCTCTCTTTTTGCCGCCTGCCGTGTACTTTTGGTACTCCTGTACAGTGTATACCGATGATGATGATGTTGGCTTCCCGTGCGTCCAACCTTCAAACTCAATGCCAAAACAGTTCTAGCAGGAATGGGTGCCTGCAGCCCTGCATTCAGAATGCTGCAGCTTGACTGCTTACCTGCAGTGTTGTTTGATGTCAGCTGGTTCACGGTCCTACTGGGTGCGCAAGTTTTCGGTATGCTGCAGCTTGAATGCCTGCAGTGTTGTCTGATCAGAAGATCTGTGCTGGTCCCCTGTTGTATGTAACTATATGCAACAGATGAGCAGAACCGAGCAGCCCTTGGTCGATCCTGACTATTCCGGTAAGTGAAGAACACAAGAGTTTTTCCCAACGCAGTATGATGGCATTGTCGTCTTGGCTTTAACAGTGCCGGCTCTGAAGTAAATTATGTCAGAAAAAAATGCAGAACTTTTTGTAGCAATAGATATAGCTGAGTAACCAAGAAGCTCTACTAGTCAAGTTATATGAGGGCAGCATCGGTGACATGAATACCAAGGAGAGCATATTTTACGTTTGGCAAACATAGAGCCTCTGCTTCTCTTTACTGGTTCATTCAAATGTTTCTTTACTTTCCTGCAAAGGTGATAGTAATTCTCTTGATTTAACTTTTTGAGCTGTTTCTATATTTTCTGAAGAATTTTTAGCTCCAGGATTAGCTAGCGAACGAGTTTTTTCATTGTGTACCACTGCGCAAGGAGACATTTCAGTGTTTATTTACATGCTACTACCATTGGTGCTTATCAGTGTGAAGTGGTGAGCGAGCAACACATATAATCAACATTATACAAGCTAGCAGCATTCATTTCATCCGATCTTTCACAACAATGTGAGAAAAATTGTAATCAAGAACAAGATATTACTTTATCGAGCATATGACTTCAATCATTTGGGGGGTAACAAGGAAGAAGAACCTTCTCTCTCTCTCTCTTCTCAATGATATATTTGTGTTTATATCTTTTCATTCGCCTCCACAAAGGTCGGTCGTGATTCACGTCAGCCGCCACTGATAGGCGGTATGACAGCGAGCTCGTCGCCGTCGGCGACGGCGGCGGACTCGGCCGCGTACTCCTCGTTGAGCGCGAGTACGACGGAGCCCCGGATCTCCGCCAGCTTGGGGAACCGGGCCAGGACCCGGGCGAGGCACTCCCCCGCGGTGCTCCCCGGCGGCACCTCCACCGCGGACTCCGCCGCGCCCGTCAGGTCCCGCGCGCGGGCGAAGAAGAGCACCTTCACCGTCGCCGTCGAGGCTGCTAGCGCTGCTTCCTGTTCTTCGGCCGCCGCGGCGGGCACCTCCTCCTCCACCGGAGCGGCATCTGGGAGCAGCAATAAGGGATGAGATGACGGTGATTCACGTCAGGTGGGGGGATAAGATCGATCGGTGATGATTCGATGAGGCCCACGGCGTAGATGCGACGCGATCGGCAGGTTACCTTTGGGATCCTTCGCCATCGCCGGAGGAAAGGAAGCGGCTGGATGCTGCCGGCTGGAGACTAGTCTTATTCCGGAGTCAGAGCTTCAGACGACGATGCATAGAGGGAGACGGCTTCGCTGTTAGTAACTGCAAACAAGAAGCTTACAGGGGAAAGTCCAACAAGCAAGTGGTCGTGCCGGAGTGGTTATCGGGCATGACTAGAAATCATGTGGGCTTTGCCCGCGCAGGTTCGAATCCTGCCGACCACGATTTTTGACAACTTTTTCTCTCAATTTTTTTGGCATCCTTCTCGGAAAAGCCCAATCGCCGTATTTCACGAAGATCGGCAGATGTGTTCAAATTCAAACTCTCGCGTCCTTAAGTTCGTCGCAGTCTGAAAATCGATCACTGGCATGCTCACTGATTTGAGCATAGTTGATCGTTGTTATCATAATTTTATTCATGTTGCTGTCAACTTATCATTCGCGTCCTTCAGTTCCACAGCTAAATTAGAACAGAAAACAGAACTGGCAAAGACTCGAGGTTGCCACTCAGCGCCTCTACCTACTACGGCAGTCCCTCGGCCGGCGACAGCCCGAGGCCCCGAGCGGTGACCGCAGGTTGAAGACGAATCGGGCACCCGGAGGCCCCGAGCCGTGAGTGGGCGAGGGGCACAGCGGCGCGAGGCTGGGCCGTCTCCGTCCGGCGCGCTGCTGCACGTTGGCGCGAGCGTGTCTCCCCACTGCGCGGCCGCGCCCGTCAGGTGCTCGACAGAATGCCGTTTCAGCCGTAGCACCGCCGCGCGCGTCTGACGGATGCAGGGGACCCTCGGCGTCCGATCCAGAGCGCCGCGCTCGTCGCTGCGTGTCCTCTTCCCGCGGCAGCTAACCGCGCGGGCGAGATGGCTGCAGGGCGGCAGCGGGAGAGAGGCTTGGGAGGAGGAGGGCGAGGCGGCGGTCCCGTACGCCGACGTGCCTCGGCCGGGCAGGAGGTGGGAGCGGAAGCCGTACGTGACGCCGATGAAGGTGCTCATCCGGCGGGCCAAGGAGGAGAGGCAGGCCCGCCGGGAGAACCCGTGCCGCGTGCTCGAGCACCCGCCCGACAACGGCCTTGTCGTGCCGCACCTCGTCGACGTCGCCCGCCGCGTGCACGCCGCGAGGGAGGCGCTCCTCGGCGGCCTGACCAGGCTCGTCGAGGGCCAGGGCGCCATCCTGGTGAAGCGATGCAGGTGAGGGACGCTCTGCTCTCGGAAGCGCCACGGCTCGCGACATCAGTCAGTCACCAGTGATGGAATTATTGCATGATTTAATTGAAATCTCATTGACACCAGGTTTTGCTCGGAGGTGCACATCGGCCGCGTCGGGCACGAGATCAGGACGTGCGAGGGGCGTAACAGCGGCGCGAGGAACTCCCTGCACGTGTGGCGGCCGGGGACCGTGCGGGACGTCGTCGGCTTCCCCTACTGCTACCACCTGTTCGACCGCGTCGGGAAGCCCAGGGTCGTGCACAAGGAGAAGTACGACGTGCCGAGGCTCCCAGCGATCCTGGAGCTCTGCATCCAGGCCGGCGTCGACGTACAGCGCTACCCGACCAAGCGGCGCACCAGGCCGGTCTACTCCATTGAAGGCAGGATCGTGGACTTTGAGCCGGACGACGAAGCAGCTGGGACGTCACCTGAACCACCAGCGTGCACGCCATTGCTGCCTCCAGCGGCGGCAGTCGTGATCGGTTCTACTTCCGCTAATGATGTTGTCAACGGAGAAGGGGAAGAGGCGGAGATCACCGTGCCAGAGCTAGCGTCGAGGACACTGCAATCGTGGCTGGACATGATGTCTGGCGCGGCGAGGCTGATGAAGAAGTACAGCGTGCACACCTGCGGCTACTGCCCGGACGTGCAGGTCGGCCCCAAGGGGCACAAGGTGCGGATGTGCAGGGCCACCAAGCACCAGCAACGGGACGGACAGCATGCGTGGCAGGAGGCCACGGTGGACGACCTGGTCCCGCCCAACTACGTGTGGCACGTCTCGCACCCCGCCGCCGGCGATGAGTCCCTGCCGTTGGCGAACGAGCTCAAGCGGTACTACGGCAAGGCCCCCGCGGTGGTGGAGCTGTGCGTGCAGGCTGGCGCGCCCGTGCCCGCGGCGTACCGGAGCATGATGCGGCTCGACGTCGTGCCGCCAGCGCGCGACGAGTATGACCTCGTCGCCTGAGGCTGTATGTAGCACACGGGATCATCTCCCGTGTGCTTGAAATGTGAGAAGTCCGGCCGGGTTTGAATTGTGAGAATGCGGTTATTGCATTGTGTGCCGAACGAACGGTTTTCAGATGTATAAAGATGAATGCTGTCGCGATGTAGAACAATTGATGCTTTCCTGCCACTCTTGTGCAGCTTACTCATCGATGCAGCAGACTGTAACTTGCTTCCTGTTGTTATTGATGAAGCTGCTCAATGGCCATTTCTGGAAAAGGTAGCGTTGCAGCCTGTGTGATTGGAATGGTAGATGGTGGTTTTGTTTTTGAGTGCTCGGTCCTAGCAATAAGTGTGAAGAATTCTTTCATGACGGTAAGTAGTGTTTCTATTTCACTTCAAGTGAATGTAAATAGTGACTAAGGGCCTTTCTGGAGCCCCAAAATTCCCAAAAACACATGAATTAGGAGAGAGATACATACGGCCAGTTCGTTTAAACTTATCAGCCAAACCAGCCGGCTATTCAACAGTATTTTTCTCTCATAAAGAATCAGCAGCAGCCAGAACCAGCCAGCCAGAAACGACCAAGCGAACAGGACAATATAGGACAATTTCTCCTTCAAAATTCCTATGGGTTGAGCCATTCCCTAAGGATCTTTTATAGAAATTTCAGTTAGTCATTTGTTCCAAAGGGCCAGATAGGATCCCATTCCGAAAAAGGGAATTCCGAATCCTACAATATTCCTTCGCAAACCATATGTTCCAAAAGGGGATCTAAGCATTTTCCATTATCAGCCTTGTTGAGAATGTGAAGCAGAAGCACGTTTTTAAAGAAAAAAAATCGTTACATAAGCCTCTTTGTCAGCCAGTCAGGTGTCAATTGTGGTAACAGGTGGTCCAATCTGAATAATGCTTTGACAGGACGAGGCAGCGGGGCATGCCTGGGCAAGCTTAGTCAACACTGATAGTGAGTCGGCAGGTGCAAAGTGTATTGTCATCACCTGTCAATGAATAGTACTCCGTAAGTACCCCCTCCATCTCAGTTCATTTCTAAAACAACGATCTTTTGGAACAGAACTGTGAAGGTTGACACAGCACGTGGCTGGGGCTGGGAAGGGCAATGCTGTCAGCGTTCTGAGTAGTCCTTTGTGGCTGAACCAGTGAATGGTGTAAACTGAAATTCAGTCAGCAGGCATGTACAAGTACAATGTACTCTATCAAGTCATCGAACTACTCCATCCGTCATGAAATACGTGTCGGTCAAACTTTTTTAACTTTGATTATGTTTGTAGAAAATATATGTATTATTTTTATCTTTAAATAATTTTGTTAAAAAACTAGACTTTAAGATCTTTCCGATGATACTAATTACTTAGCATTTATATTTTATTATATAATTATCGATATTTTAAAAAACTTATTTCTCAAGAATCGAGAATGATATTTATTCTAGGACGGAGGGAGTATACACAAGTTTCCTGCCACTGCAGAAGAGATGACTAGACATTCAGGCCGTGTGCTACCATCTGAATAATATCTGATGGCTGATGCCCACTCGGGACAAAACATTTTGAGGTCCTGGAAGGCATGGCTGCGCACGGCCTCCTCCTCACCAAACGAGACGATATCCATCCAGAAAATAGGTACAAAATCTGATCCAGGTGCTGTGGAGGCAACTGCGTCGTTGCGCGCAAGCAATATCCGCTTCGCTTGCGTTGTTGAGACTTGAAAGGGACCGAGGTGAAGGAATAACCATCTCCAGTCTCCCTCAGGAAAGCGGCAGCAAGTACATGATACTAAAATTCAAAAAAAAAAAGAACAAGATACTAGAAGGGCTGTGCAATAAAAAAATGGCAGCAAGAACAAGGTACAAGAAGCGCTGTGCAATAAAAAAAATAAGTGGGTTCCGCAGGGACTGCACCGTAAAACGTCGCCAAGATAATTTTTCTCCTCTCCGTGCGCGCGAGGCGTTGAACATTCCACGTCCCGCCCGGACCAAGTGACGAGGAAGACTGAAAGCGTCACTAAGCAGTGGGGCCCGGAGGTCCGTGGGGTCCATTCGTCAGTGACTCCGCACCATCTCCACGGAGCTAAAACCCTCCAAAATGCAGGGACCAACCGTTGCGGATGATTTCCCCCTCGTCTCGTCTCACTTGCGTCCCAGGTCGCGACACGCCGGCGCCGCTGTAGGCTCTACCCGCCCAGCGCTTCTCCCACTCCCGCACCGTCTCCGCCTCTCCGGCGACGGCGAGCCCTCCCGACGCTCCTCGACCTATCCGTCCCCCTCGCGGCCCTTCTCTCCGCCTCCAACCGCAGTGAGGTAAGATTCGTCACGCTCACGGGGATGTTTCGTCCCTTCTCTGCGGTGGGGTTTTACGCGGGTGGATCCATTCCATTTTGACGCGCAGGGGAGGGGGAGGATGTGGTCGTCGAGCCAGGCCAGCACGAGGGGCGTGGTGGAGATGGGGAGGGTGGAGGCCGGGCCGTCGCATTTCCCCAAGAGGCCCGCGCCCCGGAATTCCGCCAGGTACGTCTTGTCAGTCACGTGTGTGATGCTCTCTGTTCCGATGCCAATGCACAAGGACTAGATCTGCTAGTAGCTCTCTTGTGGCTCGATGATTGATTACTTTGTGTGCGGCATACGTGCTATTCGGACCTGTCAATTGTTCATTCCCGTAGCATGCAGCGACCATGTTCCTACCATTCACTTGCTGTGGCTGCGCAAATGAGCTATGATGTTTGTATTAATGATCATGTTGATATGTGAGCATAACAAGGGATGCAGGCACCTGTATCTGATTCCCTGCATCACACCACTCCTTTTCTGCTTAACTGATGCGGCAGTCATGATAGCCGTAGACAGTGCTTTATCTATCTATATGACTATGAAATACCATTCTCAATGTTTTACATAACATAGCTACTGTGCCTAACTAACAGGGTCAATCTATCAAGGACACACTCAGTTAAACCTTGCTCAGCTGGCGAACGCTCAGGAATTTCTGTTAAATGCAGCTTGGGGTGGTCTTCTCAACCATCTCCTGACTTGAGGCATCACTTTAGAGGATATTCATCACCATCAGAGGCAGTTCTTACTGCCCAATCAGATTTGAGAAAACTTCTTGTTGGCAATGAAAAAATCGGTGTTCTCTTGCTGAATCTTGGGGGCCCAGAGACTCTTGACGATGTGCAGCCTTTCTTGTTTAATCTTTTTGCTGACCCGGTAATTAACATACTGCAAAGGAACACTAGCTTCTAAGTTTTTGACTTGCTATATTGTTTTCCATGTTATTGTTACCATGTTTTACACTTTGGTGCAAAATAAATTACTTCTCAATTACTCAAATCTTCACTGGAATGTGCACCAAATTCAATATATTGCTGATATGCAGAGATTCCAGTTATATAGTGCTGTTTTTCTAATCAACACTGAGCCTAGCTTTCTAATATCATTTTAATGCAAGTCTTTTCCTTCTAATTATGTATCCCATGATGCATGGTTGCAGGACATTATCCGTCTTCCGAGGCTCTTTCGCTTTCTGCAGAAGCCACTTGCAAAATTCATATCGGTAGTGAGAGCACCAAAGAGTAAGGAAGGTTATGCATCCATAGGAGGCGGTTCTCCTCTTCGACAAATTACCGACGCACAGGTATATTGTGACCTTTTTTGGTCTAATTAAAATTGCCAGTTGGCATGACTGCCATTCATTGAATCTTAGGATTCTGGATTTTCCATTACCTAGAATCAGAGAGGACACAATTGGTTATGGGAAAACTAATTTTCTCTTGATTAATTCCATGGCCAATATTCTTGCCACATGATGAATTAACCCATCCATTAGTGTCCCATGGGGTTTTCATGAAACTTCAAATAATCGCATGCTACTTCTCACTTTTGTTGACAAATGATTCTACAGCAGTTGGGTTCATATTGTGATGACTTGTAGGTTAGGTCTAGGAAATTCCCTCGGGATCCTATACTGTGAGATGGTACATAATTGCATTTGCTGTTCTGACTATGCTTCATTGCCACTACGGTGATCTTATACTGTGATAGACAGTATTTGCAGTTTTAGACTTTTAGTATCATTCTGGTCATTTATGTTTTAACATTGGACGATGATAGGATTAGAATGTGAATGGATTCTGCTATATGACTTTATTAGTATTTTAGAGAATAATTAATGATTTCTTCACTTTTCGTAAAATGTATAAAATATGTCTAAAGCTGCACTATGAGATCCCATTTGATGGCTTTTATGAATTGTGCAGGCTGAAGCACTGAGGGAGGCATTATGTGGAAAAGATGTTCCTGCCAAGGTGTATGTTGGAATGCGGTATTGGCATCCCTTCACTGAAGAAGCCATTGAACAAGTAGGAACTTGGCATATACCCAAAATACTTCTGTGTTGTGTTGATTTTTCAGGGCTTTTTTTGTATCTTCTTAGAGCAAAATTGTACCTGTAAGTTTCCATTGTTCTTTAGCAATGCAATCCATAAAATCTTCAATTGCATTGAGTTGAACACTGTTTCTAATTAGATCTTTGTTTGTAGAAACTAGAAATATTTTTTCCATAGTAAGGGTTCAAGCCCCAGCCTCTGCACATCTGTGAAGGGATGGCTGCTGGCTATTTTTCCTTCCCCAGACCCCGCAGTGCGGGAGCCTACGGCACTGGGTACGCCCTTTTTAGTAATATTCCAGAAGAATATGAGTCCAGATTGCAGTGTCAATAGTTGCATGAAACCATTTGCAGCATGACTGCTATTCACGAAACCATTAGATAGTTATGGTATTGTATTCATGACACCATTTGCTATGTGAATGCTATTCTAGACAAGTAGACATACAAATATGTACTTTCTGGTGGTTCAGTGTTCATATGTGATATGTTTATCTATTTGAAAAATACATTTGTGAACTCACTAATTTTGTTCTTGTTGCATTCTAGATAAAGCGGGATGGAATCACGAAACTTGTTGTGTTGCCTCTATACCCTCAGTTCTCCATATCAACTAGTGGTTCAAGTCTCCGTTTATTAGAGAGCATATTCAGGTATATTTGGAATTACAGATACCTGTATTCTGATGCTTAGAAAATTGATGCTTATGTGCTTATGTCACTTTCAATTTCCTGTAGAGAGGATGAATATCTCGTGAATATGCAACATACAGTTATACCTTCCTGGTACCAACGTGAAGGATATATCAAGTCTATGGCAACTTTGATTGAGAACGAGTTGACAAAATTTCCAGAACCCCAAAAGGTAAGACGAGCTATGACTTTGAGCACTTGTGGTTCTCTCTTGAGCCAAAAAGGTAGGAGGTTATTGGACATGGTGGACATTTACTTTATGTGCTACAACTACAAGTCATTATACAAGGCTATCTCTTGTGTAGAAGAGTATATGCAATATTTTTTTCCTCTTATTCTTCAAACAAAGCACAATTCCATTTTCACCAAGTTGCCAATGCTTGCAAAGGCTCTCAGTACTGCTAAAAGGGCTGGGACATAGTCTTAAAAGAGAAAAAGGGCAGAAGGTTTGACTTCTTTAGTCACCAAGCAAATTGTCTCTTCTAAATATTTCTTTCTTCTGGGGAATATTTCCTCAAATAATGTGGTAATGTTGGATGAGGATGGATTCTAGTAACAAGAAATGTTTTCCAGAACCATTTTGATTTTGCATCTATCTTCCATCCAAACCTAGGTACGTCTAATTTGAGAAATCCATTTGCAGGTTATGATATTTTTCAGTGCTCATGGAGTTCCTCTGGCATATGTTGAAGAAGCTGGTGATCCATATAAAGCAGAAATGGAAGAGTGTGTCGATCTTATCATGGAAGAACTTGAAAAAAGAGGAATAACAAATCCGTGCACACTTGCTTATCAGGTCAGTGTAGATCTCTCACTGTAATGGCATTAACAAAATATGGTGGTTGCTTTTTTACTAATCAATGCTCTGAATCGACAGAGCCGAGTTGGACCAGTGGAATGGCTGAAACCGTACACTGATGAGACAATTATTGAGCTTGGGCAGAAAGGGGTAAAGAGCCTGCTTGCTGTTCCCATTAGGTACTACTTCTCTCAATCTAGCTCCTGTTATCTCTGACTGAAGTGATTTTCTTCTTATAACCTTCAAATCTGTCATCTTGCTGCTGATTGTTTTCTCCTACCAATTTAACTCAGATAATCTTAATTTTTCTCATGGTCTTCCCTATTCAGTTTTGTCAGCGAACACATTGAAACTTTGGAAGAAATCGATGTGGAGTACAAAGAGTTGGCTTTAGAATCTGGCATCAAGCACTGGGGACGAGTTCCAGCATTAGGTTGCGAACCCACATTCATTTCGGATCTTGCTGATGCTGTTATTGAAAGCCTACCTTATGTTGGCGCTATGGCAGTTTCCAATCTTGAGGCTCGGCAGGTAACAACTATAGTGCTATTTCCAGATGCTTTGTGTATTGGTGTTTGTGCTTAACTTAATGGTGACCTCAACTATGCATGTGTTTTATATTAACAATATGTTCAGAGTCAGATGGTATCTCAATTTAATTGAATCCAAAATTGAGTTTACCCGCTTTTCCATGTTATTGGCCAACACTTTGAGATTGCATTTAATCATATACCGACATAATAAGGCTAGCTTCATCGAATAGATGTGCTAAGATGAAAAGAAGAGAACAAAGTTTTAGGACATGCTGGTTTGTTCTTCTGGGAAAAAAGAATAGGTACAAATTGTGTATTTGTGTGTATAAAAGAAAGAGATACCAAAAAATTCATCTGTTTGGTGACAGAGTACCTGCCATTTTGCACACCCCAAACAAAAAACAAACACCCATGGCGCGGGGCCCGCCCCCCCAACACCACAAAAAAAGGACATGCATGTGGACAGGATTACACACGTCCAGCACCTTACGAGATTGCCTTGCAACTTGCCCATCTTTGGAAAGAATCTCTGCTATTCTTGAATGAATAATATATGAGATGTGAATAATACGTTAGGTCACTTTGCTGTTAAGACAATGTCCTGTGAGCTGAAATAGGTTAAATTATTTCCAAATTCAATGATATGATGTGGCATCATTTATGTCACATCATAGCCGCTCAATTGTAACCCAATTTGCTTGAGTTTGAAGTGATGCGGTGGTGGTTTTGCATTTGCAGTCTCTCGTACCCCTCGGGAGCGTGGAGGAGCTGCTAGCAGCATACGACTCAAAGCGTGATGAGCTCCCCCCTCCGGTGATCGTGTGGGAGTGGGGCTGGACGAAGAGCGCAGAGACCTGGAATGGCCGTGCTGCCATGCTGGCTGTGCTGGCTCTCCTGATGCTGGAAGTGACCACCGGCGAAGGGTTCCTGCATCAAATGGGAATCCTGCCCCTGTTCCACTGAGCCGACAATTATGTTCATGATCGGGTCATAATTTTGCTGCACCCGAAGGACGTTCTGAACTTTTGGTGCTGTATATGAATCGATTTGCCTTCAATCATCGGGGAGAAAAGGAGGAGAAAATGGTAAAATGTGGACAGAACTCGATGGTATATATCATGTTATACTGTACCTACCTATGGAAAAATAGGGTTCAGACATGCGTTATGGAAATTGGAATACACACAAACCGAACACGCCCACATGCTGCACAAACTCCTGCCTACCGGTACTACTAGTACTCAGATCCTCTGTTTGTCTGTTCATAAGTAGATGTGCGTGTGCGTTGCTTTTAGAGAATAATCATATGAGCGGATGAGCCTCTGCATTGTCGTATGTATGCCATATCAATCCAGCCCAATAATTTCAGGGTTGGTGAATCATGGGTTTATGAAGGTACAATTGCTATATTTGTCAAAAAAAAAAGGGTACAATTGTTATAACTCTCATCCGCACGGAAAGCCGTTGAAGCTGTCGTGGACCAGTCATACCAAGTGGAAAAATGAATAGGAAAGGTTTTGTAAGATATAAAAGAGAAATGCCTGGTTTTCTGGATAAAGAATATATTAATCTCCTTAAAAAATATGTACAGTTCCTCTAAAAATAATAGTTGTAGTAATCGGCTCCAAAAATATGCCCCCTTTGTAAAAAAATCTAAAAACACGAGAATAAGAAAAGCTTAAGAATGATAGGTCCTAAAGCCCTGTTTAGATCGATTAGCACTAGTGATGAGCCAACTAGTAAAATCACTAGTCTTGATAGTTGGGTTTATAGACTAATGAATTAACAATTAGTTGAGTTTTGAATTAGTTGTTAGTTATTCACTAGTCTATCTGTCTAGATATACATGATCTAAACATTAGTCAACTAGTTAGTCCGTGGAATCCAAATAAGCCACTAAGTCCTAACACTTTAAATTCTTTGAGATTTTAGAACAATATAATAAGCAATGTCCTAAGTTTAGAAGATACCTTCGTAAGCAATGTATAAAAACATAAAAATTCCTATGTAGAAACAAAATAAAATAAGGTCAGAGCAATGGAGCTATTGTTTAGATTCCTTTCGGAACAAAGAAAAAACAGAAAGTATTCTAAAGGACCTAAATCCTATGGGAATTTTTTCTATAGATCTTGGAGCAATGGATTGAGTTCGTACCAATCCTATGAAATGATTTCTTTCTAAGGAATTATGGAGAAATTTTACCTCCGGTTGAGTTTTCTTTGTATTAGTCTCTCATCAAACTCGTGTGCTTTTTCTGCGCTCCATTCAAATGTTCCATCTCTCGTAGATTCTTGTGTTTTCTCAATTCATATGATTCAAGATGTTAGGGTATTCTATTTTATTCTTATTCTTACATTTCTAGAATCTACGTTTCAAAGAGGCCCTTAGGGCATCCACGATGTAACAAAAAGGTGACCTTAAGGCAACAATGATGTTGTCATAGTGAACCACAACCATTATGAAATGAGCCTTAACTTAAAGCACACTGAAACACACCGTAGCCTTAAGATGCACCATAAACAAATAAAGAATGATTTTCTCTGTCCTTTCTCTCCAAGGGTCACTGCCACACAGAGATGTATGCTGCTATCCAGAGGGCTGCCTGCTTGTTGAGCTGCTGCACATTGTGTCGCATGCCATACCTAATGCCAATTCGTGTGGGCCCTCGGCTAATGCCAACTTGCCTATCTCTCCATTGCGCATGTCCTTAGTTTTTTTCAAGATTCTTTTAGAATGATCCAAGCTATAGAAATTTGAAAAAGAAAATGTATTCGTATGACGCTCGGTTCTGCAATCTATTATTGATTCCTGTTATAGAGATATATAGGCTTAATTCACCAGAAAAACGTAGGCTTAGGTTGCGCAGACCAAACGTGCAACAAACCTATAACTATAACTAACTATAACAATGGAAAGAATCTGAAGGATCGTCGCCTATGACCACGAGTGATGCCCATCGTCATCCCAGTTCACTTGTTTGTATCATCGCTTATGAGCAAACTATTCAGCAGTACTTTCCTCTCCCGACAAGTCAGCATCGTCAGAATTAGCAAAAAAAAAAAATCCAGCGGATAGGGTGGCCGCCGCCGGCCTAGGTTGACGATGAGATGAGATCCGGCACCGTCGCTGGTTGTTTGCTAACGTGTGTGGATCACGATCAGTCGATCATCCCCACCTGGGGGAGCGTGTTCCACGCTGCGCGTCTGTACGTGCTTACTGTACCTATGGCAGGCAGCAGAGCAAGCCAGCACGTGCCAACGGCCCCTCTCCTCCGCTCCTCTGACTCGACGGGCGGGTGGGAGGGAGCACGTGCCAATGAACCAACCAACTCGACTGAAAAAAAGTAAGGCTTAGATACCAAAATTGTATTATAATAAATATTTCGTCATACTATAGTAATTTTGTTTTTATTTAGTAATAACTATCTAAATATTAATTAATTAGGCTTAAAATGTTCGTCTCGCAAAGTACAACAAAACTGTACAATTAGTTTTTTATTTCATCTATATTTAGTACTTCATATATGTGCCGACATTTTAATATGACGCGAAATAAGAATTCTGTATAATAAATTTTAAATACAAAGTTAGGCATCTAAACAAGACATGAGGCACAAACAAACAAAGCGCTTGCGCGAGCGAGGAGATCGAGGGATCCAACCAAACGTTCTAAGATGGCTGGAACATGGAACTGGAAAACGTTCTAAGATGGCTGGAACCTGGAACCTGGAACTGGAATTGATCCACCCAGGCTGGACGGTGGGACGGCGTGACCAGCAGAGGAGATCGGGGACCGAACCAAACGTTCTAATAGCTTCCGTGCAACCAACGACCGAATCACACGTACGGCCGGCCCAATCACAGGGCTCCTACAGACCTACCCGTTGTTGCTTGTTGTCACGTACAAACCGGTGTACTCCCTCCTCTCTCCTCCACAACTTTCTTAATTTTATTTATTTATAAGTTTCTATAACATATTCATAACACTTTTATTCTTCAAACAAATTGCCATAAAAACATATTTAACAAATGATACCAATTATGAACCATAAATATTAATAATCTCTTATATCATCATATTTAGTCAAAGTTAGAAATATTTAACCCCTTGAAAAGTGAGTTTGATATTTTTTTTATGAGACAGAAGGTCGGTTTGTTTAGACAAATCGGGACCTTGATTCAAATCAAATGGTTCGTCAAAAAAAAATATTCAAATCAAATGGTTTGGGATTGGGTCGGACAAGAAAATAAATGCAGGCACAACACGTTCCGTGGAATTTATCACGTTTTGCAGTCGAGGATTTGCTTTTAATAAACGGTTTTAAACGTAACCTTAGAGCCAGTTTAGTTCCCATCTCCTAAAATAAAGTAGATTAAAATATTTTAATCACCTTTTAGTACCTATTGAGTAACTAGTGAAATTAGAATGTTTTAGTCACCTTTAGCGCTTTAATCCCTAAAGTGATTAAAGTTTAGTCCATAGGTGTGAACCACACCCCAGTTTGTTACCACATGTTGCCATAGTCAAGTGGGTATGGCGACAAACCGCATTTGACATGTCATTTCATATGGGGAAAATACGCAGTGAAAGTGAAAACTTGAAAACTGAATTTGATCCATCAGATCCTAAACGTGCGCTGCGAGATGCGGCACGGTACATTTTACACTTCACCACCCGCAATGGCGTTGAACATTTTGCAATGAGGTCGTTACAATCATCGACAAATTCGCGTCCAATCCTTTCGAATCGATCCCAGCAATCCACCGAATCGACAAAGACCGATCCCAATCCCGGCGGGTGCCACCCGGCGTCGTCCGAGTCCGCCCAGTCCTTGCGGCTGGCGCCCGCGTGGCAGTCGTCGGCAAGAGCATCAAGGTTCAGGCAAGCAGCTGCGGGCGGGTCGCGGCATCGCGTGCAACCGCGGCGAGCGACGGGCGGCGGGTCAACCTCGAATCCGACGTGCGGCGTGCGGCTGCAGCTCTGCTGTCTGCTCCACGCTCCACCACCACTCCAGGTCCAGGCGCTTCCCTGTTGTTCTCCAGTTCCAGTCCACCAGTCCAGACTCCAGACCTTCGCGACATGGCTAATGGTGAGCCTGAGTTAAGATTAAATTAGGTATCTTTATATGATCTGTCAATGTGCACATTGATGAATATATGAAGTTCGTGTTTCTGTTATGGTACATAGTTTCAGACATCTCTGCTCTCTAGATCTTATTAATTTAGGATGGATTTCTAAATTTTCCACGACATGGCTAAAGTAGCATTGATTTAGTATGTGTGTTGAACTATTAATTAATGTAGGTCATGCAAAACATGTTCTTCTCATATCAAAGACTGCTAGTAACAGATATGTTGCATTTCTTAACTGTTGGACTGCCGGTAACCTGCCGTCCCCTTCCTTTTGCATATAGTGGAATCTTTCAAAAAAGGCTATGTAATCTTAACTATTAACTAACTCCGGTAGTTTGATGACCTTTCAAACGGTTGATATGCAACCCCGCTGACCTTTCAAAAAAGATACATTGATGTCTCTTTTGGGTTCATCTCTAGCCTACCCCAACTTGCTTGGGACAAAAGGCTACGTTGTTGTTGTTGTTGACAACCTGCGATGTAATGACAAATGAAAGTATTTGTACACATGATATCCAACAAGGTGGGCAATTTTTTTCCTTTTGATTTGTCATGGATTCAGGCAACCATCCGTAGTTTTTGTAGGCAGGATTTTCCAGCAATGCTAGAGACCACTTTGGCAACTCTCAACTGTGATTATTTTCTCATTGTTGTTTGGTCTTTTTATTTTATCTCTGCAAATGAAGACATGTAAAATTTTGCATTATCTACTTCTATCATGTCCTATCGTGGAGTAGATCCCAGTGCCTCTGCGGATCGTGGAGTAGAGAGCAAATACGAGCATTGCAGACTATTTGTATTTCTGTACATATTGTTGTCAGTGGAAACACCTGCTGTTGTATTTTTTTTTTCAATGTAACCACTGATTTCAACATCGGCTTTTGTTCATGTGTGCGCTACATGTCACAACTGAGCACTGCATCCATTCCTTGTTATTGTTTAACCATCAAGAATATTTTCAGTATATAAAGCATCTGGATATTGCAAGTTTGTATCCCATTGTTTTTGAGTTACAACCATTGAAATAATGGAACCATTTTGACAACTGTTGTTTTGTAATTCACAACTGTACTAAAGTTACCATCTGGGCTATCTTCCTGATTGCGTCCATCAGATATTATGAATAAACTCTACTTGTGATGAGTACATTTGACCACCTTTTGGAACATCTGTTGGAATATAATGATGAAATGTACAGAGTTGCACCATGTCATGGGAGAGTAAAATATAGGGTCGATGGATGAGAAATCATTGTCATTTGCATGGAAACATTATATGTAATTCTGGTCTTTCATTCGCTGCTATGAATGCCAGTGTGAAAGAGGTGTTACAAAATTGTTATTGATTATCTAAGTTTCCTAAAAAAAATTGACACGATGGCTGATCTTCATCTTCATCTTGCACCAAGTCAGTCCAACACTAACTGAAAAAACCTGTAGTGTTTGGTATAGTGGTTTATTAATTTTTGTGGCATCACACCTTGCAAAGTTCCCTTAATGTGCTGACTAATTGGGTGTGTTGCAGCAAGTCAGCGATAACACAGTAAAAAAACAAAATTAATCAAACGTGGTAGAGCTGCCCACTGTCTCTAGTGTTGACCTAAGGGCGCTGTTCGTTGGGAGGAGACACGGGGGAGCTGAGTCGCCGGCCGGGGAGACGAGATGAGGTTGCCTACCTAGCGTAGGAGGGTGAGCTGGGAGCTGTGGCGGAGCGGAGGAGGCCGGGGTAGCTCGGGGCGCCTGCCTACCGGTGGCCGCAGTTGGGGCGAGGAGCCACCGCACAGAGGCCGCGGCGGACGACGGGCGGTCGGCAGTTGCGTAGCTCCTCAGATGGGGAACGATTCGAATAGACCTGGCTGCACACTCAAGCTTCTTGACGGGTCCAATTGCAAATGTTACTGAAGCAGTGCGGGGAGTGAAATGAAAATATACGAGGGAACTTTCTAGGCCACAGATTACGGATCCGATGGTGCATGCTGCCAGTTTCCAAATTACCTGCACTAGATATTTTCCCTTTCATATGCTTGTTATTAACTCGATTATTACTTGCCCTTGTAATTTTTATCGAAGTTGCGGGGAACGTTTTGTACATTGAACTAAAGAGATAATATACTCCCACATAAAGCATGACGTGAAAATTTATTTTTACCAAGGTTAAGCTTGATAGCAGTACTAGGCCTCCCAGCTTGCTATCTGTTCCGACACCGAAATGAGCAAGCAAGTGCGCGTGTGGGGTTTGTTCCGGTTATTAATGGCCGAGGATGGAATAATTGAAGTATGGAAAAACGAACAACATCTATCTAAGTATATAATATTAAAGTAGTAATTTTTTCATCACTTGCTTTGGTCTAATCTTTCAATAGGTAGGCTAATTTTGATTGGTGAAGGGCTTGACATTTACAATCCATGCTTCCCCCTCTATCTTAAATTATAAGTCATTGCAAAAACTTAGAAGAATTAATAAATACATCTCAAGTTTAAGCAAATTTATGTGATAACATAATAATATCTATGATGCCAACTGAGTTTTATTAAATTTTTTCATTAATTAGATATTCCTAATATACCTATTTGACTTCACAAGCTATCATTACTCTATTACGTTAGCATAGCTGGAGTGATATATACGTGTATGTATTGGCTATACCTCTTGGGATACTGCTCAAGTCGCGTGTGGCTAGAATAATCTCTTAAAATATATATTCAATTCTCTGAAAACAACGAAGAATCTCTCGTGATGAAATAAGAAAAGAAAGTTAAAACATCTCTGTCAAGTTCTCGACTGTATTCATGGTCACGGATGCATCCAACACGATCACATGATTCACGTATAGGACCGCTCTGGGGCCGGGCATATATATGCAATTGACAGCCACAATCGTATCAATGAGAACCTTTCTGTTTCAGAGAAACAATTTGCATCCAGTACAGAAAAGCCAAGAGTTCTTTTAATCTGAATAGGAGCTAGCGCCAAATACATGCGAGCACGCAATGTTACATGACTATATATAAGCAGTAAGCGGTACGTAGATAAATAAATATGTGTAATATATACGTTTTGATGATGAGTGTGGCAATGGAATTGCTATGGAGTGAAGCTTCTACTATACAAACGATGGACTCGTTTCGTATATATCCTCCTAGTGTACAGTAGAATACTTCAATCATTCAGTCGTCTCGCTTTTACAGTCAGCACTCCCCAACAAGCCTCTTCTCCCTCGTATTTTCTTTGGAAGCTTCCATCCACAACTCGCATCGTTCATCTTCCACTGATGCTATATAAGGATCCAGAGAGAGAGAGAGAGAGAGAGAGAGATCTGATGATGCTGTAGCAGCTCCTGAACTGGACAAGCTGTAGCTTTGCTGTTGGATAATAAGTTCATCCGTCCATCAGCGCCAATATCTAGATACAAAGCAAGGTACCTATAAAAAAAAAGCTACAAAGCAAGGTAAGTAAGCTTTTTTAACCTCTTGAGAAAGCGCATATATATGCTTCTTCCATGCCTCAAGCAACTAGCCTGCTTCTGAACTTGCTCTAACCTTCTAGATGCTTAA
>CM041637.1:21154762-21241132 GCA_023333625.1 Bothriochloa decipiens
CCTTATTGGCATATAAAGAATTTTTGAATGGAGAGATGTCATGATGGCGAATGCAGGGAGTAAAGTTTTACATGAGGAATGCGTGGCTCTCATTGTAAGAGTTGGTATTTTTATTTGGTGGACAAAAAATGAGTGCAACTCTCAGGTAAAGAGTTGTGTATTTTTGGTGGATGGAGGGGTGCATATTATGCGCAACTCTCAGGGTGAGAGTTGGCTTTATTTGGTGGGTGCATGTGTATCGCAATCATGTGCATATGACCATAATCTCACTAAGGTCGCAACAATTTGACCCAACTCAACATTCCGCAAGCAACATATGACTAGAGGTTTTGCAGAATTGAAACATGAAATATGGCCTTGGTAGGTATTTCATAATTATTGAGGAACTTTTGTTTTGAATTTTTGAAAATAAAGCTCCGGATGTCAAGTTTTACTTAGAACAAAGTCATAGCGCAGCCCATGTCACCATATCATATCAGTCAATAACTTAGACAAGATCAAGCATATGCAACCCCCTAGTCCAAGTTTTTAGAATGAGATGTTATTAGCTGATAAACCCAAATCTTAGAGAAAGATCGATTATAATATGGGTATAGATGAAATACAAGACATAGCAACTATTCATCATCTCAACAAGGGTTGAACTAGATATTTGCATAGCACATATATATAGAAAGGAATAAATATTTTTGTTCTTTTTAGCATTATTATTATTATTATTTTTACGTATGCATGATTGCTAGAATTTAAACATGCTAAAAAGAAAATAAATTATGGAAAATTAAATATGCAATGCAGATACCTGAGTGGGGGTCCTTCCTCAAGCTAGCTCACAGCTCATGGTCCAGGGCAGAAGCATGAGGTAGCATTCATTTTATTTTTTTACCTTATGTTTGTTGTCGTCATTTGGACTCCCTTTTATGATGTTGAAGATTTATCCTGCATGGGTTAGTCCATAGGAATATACCCATGCTAGCAATTTGTTTCAATGGCCAATTGGATTGACCAAGGTAAGATAAGAACCAAGCACCATGCTTGCATGTTTATCTTATGAGAATATGGTGAGCTACACACCATATTTTAAAACAGCATGCATACAACATAAACAAAGCAACATGAAAGAGCAGGATGACAACGAACAAGTTTTATTTTATTTTGGAAGAAAAAATATTTTTGGTTATGTTTAGCTCTATGATCAGGCTAAAGGGTTCTTAGCTTGGTCATATTAGGCTGAATAACCCAAAAATGTTCGTGTTATAAAGCCTATAAGGTTGTAATGCCGTGAAACATTACTCCTTAAGCTAAACATTTTTATTAAAAAGATAAAGCGTTATATATAATTATATGAAAATATTTTTATTTTTATTTTAGAAAGGCAAAGGATAACTTACCGGTTTACCTGGCGGTTAGGGCTCACCTTTTTGAGTCCGTTGAGCAGGACTTGCTCCTGTTCATTAGTTGCTTGATGATGGCACGTGTGTCTTGGGAGAAGTAGGCGGTTGTACCTTTTTGGGCCTCAACACCATCTTGTTGGCCTTTGGCGGTGCAACATGTCTTGGTTTAGATTGTTTCTGGTTGTGATACACCTCTTTTGATGGTATAGGGATCTCCTCCTTCTTTGTTGCCCCCTTGTTCTGAGGGACATTTTCGCCTTTTTTCTCCTTCTTTTTCTGAAAAGGAGCCCCATTTTGCTGTTTATGCTTTTTGTCATGGGGCAAGGACTTTTGAAGGACTGTTTTGCTCTTTTGCTCCTCATTCATTCCCTTATTTTGAGGAATGGTTTCATTTTTCTGTTCTTTCTTCTTTTGGGGAGGAGCCTTGTTTTGTTTTTTCTGTTCCTCAGTCCGGGGTGGAGTCTTCTTCTTCTGCTGTGCAGGACTATGATAATCTTTTGCTCCTTCGTTTTCTAAGGAGCTGCCTTTTTCTTTTACTCTGGCTTTTGTTTTCTTTCCTTATTGATTCTAGGGACTAGGTTTGTTCCACTTAGCTTGATTTCTACTTCTAGGATCCCTCGAGCATTAACCCCACACTTGATGCAGATCATGTTGCATTCTTCTGATGGCTGAGTGTTGTGGCGGAATGAATTATACCATGGTAGTGAATACTCTTCAAGTGTTAGCTCTCTTCCGTCCTTCTTATAGCAGAATTCCTAAAACTGTTGGGGTGAAAGGATTCTTTCTATTTTCCTTGGGGAAGATTTCTTCTTCGGGGTACCGTTCTTCGTATCTTGATACTTTCCCCTTATAGTCAGCCCACCCATTCTTGGAGGAAGTGGGGTAGGATGATCTTGCCTTGGCCCGCCTTACCTGCTTGTTAGTGACAGGTGGCTTGGGTTGCCTATCTGGTTGGTTGTTTTTATTTTCAATATTTTTATGATAACCATTAAAAGGCAGGTTTATGACTTTGCTTTTAAAATTAAGGGCGATACTTCCCTTCCCTGCTTAGATTGCCGCCTTGTTGGTGTATAGGAAGGGCCTCCCCAGAATGAGTGGAGGTGCGATGCTGTCGCCCATGTCAAGAATAACAAAGTCAATAGGGACATATTCATCCCTGATTCTTACCAGAATATCCTCGGCCAGCCCTTTGTGTCGTCTAGTGGACTGATCTACCATCTGCATCCTGCAAGTCATGGGGGACAGGGGTCCACCCAGGATCTTGTCATATGTTGCCTTGGACATTACATTGATGCTAGCCCTAAGATCACAATAGGAATTATCGATCATGTGGGGGCCGATGGTGATCGTGATCGTTGGGCGGCCGGGATCATCCATTTTGTCAAGAATAGATATACCCCATGATGACGGTTTACCAAGCCTTGTTGAGATCATATTAACAGATTCGAGCGAGACCTCCGGTTGCCCCCCGATCTTTCCCAAACTATTATCAGCGGGTATAGCAGCATCTATTTGAGCTAACTAGGTTTCTATCATTTTATTAAAGCTCAGCTGGTTCTTGATGGTAGAAGATAAACCCTCTATCTTCGTATTTATGTTTTCCAAGATTTTATCATTATTAAGCAACTTTTTAGTAAGGTTTTTGTTTATCTTCGCCTGGCCTAGAACAAGATCTTTCAAAGAAGGCTAATTCAAATTGTAATTAGATTGCTAGTTCGAATTACCTTGGAATGGAGGATGTGATTGATTGTTCTAGCTGTTGTTGCCTCTTGTTGGCGATACCCATTGTTGATGTATGTGGTGTCTTCACGAGTCTCAGGACAATGATTGCCCGAGTGGCCAACATTACCACAGACCTCGCACGTCATGCGAGTGTCTATGGTGTTGACGGTGTTGGATGTGTCTTCGACGGCACATTCGTCAATCTTTTTGAGCAAGAGGTCTATTTTTACGGCAAGCATATCCGTCTCCTTTACGGTATGCATGCCTTTTTGTGCTTTAGTGAGGGCTCTTTCTTCCCCCAAGCTTGGTTCTCCACTATCTTATTAATTAGCACCATAGTGCTGTCGATGGTGAGTGATAAGAACGCGCCACCAGCAGCGGCGTCGAGGTGCCCCTTCAACATGGGTGTTAACCCATTGTAGAAGTTTTGGAGCACCAGCCAGTTCTCCATCCGTGGTGGGGGCAAGCCTTAATATATTCATGTAGCCTCTCCCACGCTTCCGGTATGGGTTCCATTGTTGTCTACTGGAAGTTGGTGATTTTTCCCTCAGGGAATTGGTTTTGCCCATAGGGAAGAATTTAGCAAGGAACGATGTGGAGCATTTGCTCCACGTGTCGACGACTTCCTTTTCCTTGTAGAACCACTATTTTTCCTTCCCTACCAGGGAGAAGGGAAACATGCAGAGCCTGATGACGTTAGGTGCGACATCCTTGATAATGATCGTGTTGCACAGCTCCAAGAAATGATGTAGATGAGCGTTGGCATCCTCGTTGGGCAGACCACAAAATGGGCTCGCCTGCACCATAGTGATTAGCCTGGTCCGAAGTTCAAAGTTCTTATCCCCAATGTTGACAGTGGGCCCGGTGGGCAAGTTGGCAACAGCCGAGGTGGAGAAATCACGGAGTGACTTCTGGGCCATCTCGCTTAATGCGGAAGATGCGGCGGTGACTGGTTCTTCTGTTGGCAGAGTAGCAAAAGAAGAAGTGGCACGAGACCAGTTCTTCCTTAGGAGTGCCTCTGGATTGCTGACGAAGTTTTTCGGCAGAGAGAAACTAGTCATATACTATCCTGTTTTCATCCACAACAGGAGAAAACATAAAAGTTAGCCTGCATAGACAATGGATGTTTCTAATGAAGTCACATATATATATTCTTTTCTTTCTCATGCTAGAGTTAAATGTACCAATTCCTTCCCCGGCAACGGCGCCAGAAATGCTTGTTGGCGTTTCTTAGCGAACACCAAAAGACAGGTAAGGAACCCATATCTGGCAGTCACGCTAGAAACGCCTTGGTGTAGGAAGGTCTTAACATCGCTACTAGAATTGATTCTCTAGCAATGACATAAGGATTGCCATGTGATAGATCTTAACCTTTTAGAGATATCCGCAAGCGCACAGATCTATCATTGTAGCATTTCACCCGGAAGTATTATCAGGGTATCGTTATTTATATTTTCCCAAAGGAAGGCGGGTACAGATACCCTAGCATAGAAATGTTATGACTTCATATCATCAAAGTGAGGACAATTGCTATGCAGGGGTAAGTGATAATCATTGGATAGATAGTGGACACACACTTGGATCTACCAGAAGGATAAATATAAAATAAAGAATAAACGAATGAAAGAATAAAATAAGAACTACGTGGAGCAGGTACATCTTATGCATATGCATTGAACAGCTGAGTCACATGATATATAGGTCAGGCAACAAGTCAGAGTCTAAGGTAATAGGGAGATCCCGGCAGCTAATCTGTCAGCCGATGGGGACATTTACGAACTCCTACACGACATACGAACGTGGGGGATTACGAAGGACGAACGAGACTAGGTCACTCCCCACTGCCTACCCCTCAACCAGGGCATGTCGTCATATCCAAAGGCCTCCTCGTATCCGGACACCACATCCTCATACTAAGGAACTACCTACATCCCCCAGGACTCCCACCCTACGGATGGACGAGCTAGGACATAGGCAACCTGAAGGAACATTGAACTATTACCCTATTCCTATCATCATCACCGTTCTTGTGTATCATATGAAAGATGAAGAACATGCATGAACATGATGAACAATTCTCATATGGACTATAGTCTAGTTCATAATCATCAAATATATCATGCTCAAGACTATACTCTAGTTCACATGCGATAATGTATATAAGTATAGAGAACTTGAATAGGGAAGAACTCTCCATAGAAATATTACCAAGAGTAGCTTTGCTTCCCAGGAGAGAAGCCCTCCTTGCTAGCTTCTAACCTTGCTCCAACAACTACTACTAAGCTAAAGAATAAATGTAGAGAGAGAGGTAGAGTGCTTGAAATGGGCTGTGTGTGTAAGGGTGTGCTCTCCTCCTCTTCTTATAGGTGGCCGAAGGCGGGGTTACCTGGCTCGGGCGTGCGCCAGGCCAGGGGTGCGTGCCCCTGGTTCGCGCCTCCCCCTGACCGACCTTGGATGGTCGGTTGTGGAGTGGACCTGGACCGTGCCCATGTGGTGCACTCGGCCCAGTTTGGCCCCAAAGTGGACTTCTTCCCAATCCCTTGATTTTACGCTTTCTGGAAAGTATATTTCTTGAGTGGATTCTTGTACTTATTTGTATATTCCTGCAAAATAATATTTCCCCAAGTATAAGTGGAATTGGGTTAATGGCAAATGTATATGTGTATGTAAATATATAATTCACCCCTTTTGGCCTTTAATTGGCGGTGTAAAATAATAGTTAAGGACCACCAACAAGGAGTACAGCGGCGACAGCGATGAGGATGTCAGCTACGACCGTCTCTGTTCGCGCAGCTTCTCCACCTCCGTGTTCTCCTCAGCAGGTAAGCATCGTGCTTGCCGCTCCGTTTCCGCTCCGTTGATTTCAACCTAGACCGTGAACATGGGCTATTGACGGTCCTTATTGCATATTTTATACCATCAATATACGACCATAAAACTTGGAGATAGGGCTTTATAACTATTCAATTCCACAAGCTTTGGTGTATTTATGATTTGCAGGGACGACATCAAAATAAGGCATATTTTGGCACAATAATGCATAAGTGAAAATACCCATGCATCAGTCAAATGAAGCCTTATTAGGTTTAGAGATAAAGCCAACATAAGCCCAATACGCAAAGGCCCAGATAAAGTTCAATTCCATTTCAGGACTGCACGAGTAGGCTCGAGTAAAACAGTCGCTCCGGGCTCATCTGAACTCCGTTTTGGGTGAAACACTAGGTGAAACAAAGCTTACGAAAAGATCTATAGGCTCAATAAAGATGGGCTTGAGAGGGCCAACCTAGGGACCAGCCTCCCCCAGGACCGGCCACCCCCCACCTGGGCCTCCCAAGCCCAGTCTTCTCTGGCGGTTCATAGGACGGTTCGGCAACGTCAGGTCCACCTAAGATCGGTGCAGATGGAAAGTGCAAACTTCCCTTTTGAGGTCGGTTTAGATCCTTTCCATGTGGGGATGAAACATTTGCAAAGACCCCATCCTCTCCATCTATAAAAGGAGCCTCCCTCCTCCTCATTCAGTGAACACCACCAAGGAGCAACACTTCATCATTCTACAAGATGTATAGTAGTACTAGCTATAGTTAGGAATTAGGGAGAGAGTGCAAGTTCCAAAAAAGCCCTTGGAGTTCCGGCAAATCTTGCCTCGATCCTCTGTAAGGCTCAAGTACTTTCTATATATTATCTTCTCTACTTTACTTAATTGTCCACATGGTTATCTATTCATGCCTTAGTTCTTTAGCTGAGCTTAGTTGATGTTTAGGTTTTATACCTTGGCATGGGTTCTCCGGTCGATCGATTGCTCTAGTTATAAATTGTGACTAGAGTAGTAACCGCTAGCACAGACATGGTGTTTGGGCTAGCGTGTTACCTGAGATTGCGCCCAACCCCTCGGATAGTTGTGGTAGCCCCGGGGGTGACAGACCCGATAAGGCCATTGTATTCCACCACGTTCGGGCTGGTGTTTTCGTAGGGCTTTTGCCTGTCTTCACCCGGTTACCCCTTCCCGGTCTCTTCAAGAACTGAAAAGGAACAGCTACCCCGAAATGCCTTGGTGTAACCTTTATGTTTGTTCTCTGCTTAGTTATTCCTTTGGTGTGAGCTAGAATAGAACCACAGTAAGGGAGGATAAAATAGGAACCTTGACCTCTCCCGATGACCTCCTAGCTTAGGTAGTCTGCTCCGCTATCTTGTTTTGAGTTCTCTTGTGTGTGTCATTTAAAAAATGCCTATCTTTATCTTTTACCCCTGCTTTAGTCTACTCGGTATACTAGCTAGCAGATACATGATGGTACTTATCAACTTCTTTACACATTGCTTTCCTGAGGATAAATAGGATACCCTAGAATACTCTTGGGTGAAAGCTATAACGGTATCCGTGCGCTTGCGGATCTCTCTGTGTGCGTTAACTTATACCAATTGGCTTTCTGGTGCCGTCGCTAGGGATGGAACTAAAACCTCCTTACTTAGTGATTGCGCTAAGAAACGCTAACAATCTTTCTGGCGCCGTTGCCGGGGAAGAAATAAGCGTAAAGGTCTTGATATTTATCTTAATATCTACTAATCTAGTTTGCCACTAGCTTTTGTGGGTAAAAAATCATCACAAGCTCATGGTGTCTATTTCTTCTTGAACAATCAAACCTCCACCCTGCCGTCACATAGATAGGAATATATATGTACACACTAACTCTATGCAGATGGAGAGAAGGCCGCCATCAAGACAAAATTATCTCATCAGAGGTGACGGAATGATTAAATTGCATCACTCACAATTCAATCATAAATTGTGACTTATGAATCAATCAAGGTATGAGAGAACGAACCAAAAATATTTTATCCTGCCCAATTTATTTTCACCACTGCATGTTGCTTAGTTCATCATTTATCTAGTGCTTTCTTTGGGTGGCTCCTAGACTTTGAGCTGTATTCGGGCGCCATGCCTAGTCTAGGTAGATGGCAATTCTATTGTTGTCTACCTATTCGATGCTCTTAGTCTAGCCTCGTAGTAGACGGATGTTAAATGGGACCATCTCGGCTTCGTATTTTAGGTTCGCCAATGGTATGATGATACCGTTAGATGGTCCGTGCTACGGGAATTAGCTAAAGCCTAGATTTGCATACATATCACTCTTTTAAATTTCCTCCAAAACCATGGCATATTTGTTTAATCACATTCATCCGCCCCGCTTGCATTGCTTTGCATCTAAAAATAAAATGGTTCTCTAATTCACCATTCAATGTTTGTAGATCCGTTTGAATCATTTTCATGCTTACATTCCCATGTTACCTTTTTTGTGCTAGTATGCTTAGTTTGGGAGTGTTGGTCAGTCATGATGATCATGCTTCCATAGGATTTTTAAATTAAGCATGGTGCTTAGGTTAATTAACCTACCTAAATCAAATTGGACATGGAGTCTAGTTTGATTTTTATACTAAAATTGCTGGTATAGACTTTAGTTGTATGCCTGGACTAACCCCTGCATGAATTTCTCATATCCATATGGGTAGGTTTTTGAGATGAATTCATAATGGAAATAACTCAATTTTTATTTGGTGAACTTTGAGTGAACCCCTGATCAAAACAATATATATATGTATATATAATATAATCATAAAGCCGCCAAAACCAAATGAGGATCCTAATGGCGCAGATGCAAATTCAAGCTTGAATGCCATGGAGAAGTCTATGCTCAACGGACTTAAAACGGTGAGTCCTTGCCGAAGGTAAATCGGTATTTATCTCATATTTGATTTTTTAAATAATTTTTTATTTGAATTTTGCATGTTTGTCTTTCCACAAAAATATTCTTTGCATAAAATAAAACTTACAAAAAAATGCATGTAAAAAAAGTTTTGCTTTATCATTGTTTGCAATAATCACATTCATAAAAAATAAAAATTAAAATATATAAAAAAGGGAAAGGTCCTCCTCCTTTACACCTTTGCTACCAATAAGGCTCAAGGTCCATATACACTAGTTGTGTGTATAACTTGGCTTTATGGTTCACCTGAGTTGAATCCAGTACGATCACGCCACCGGTGCATCATCTTCGAAGAAATCCACATATACTGTCGGTAAAAACACTCAGGTATGCAACAGGTAATAAATGTTCACCAACCCCTTCACTCATACTTTTCTCAATATGATCATTCAAATTCTTGCTTCCCTGTTTATGTCTTTTGCTCTACGTTTGGGTGTACCTACTTGAGCGCTCATGTGGTACATTCATAGGCCTATTAAATTAAGCATGGTGCTTAGGTTAATATGGCCTTCTTTAATCAACTTTTTGACATGGTGTTAAAATTTTGGTTAATGAACTTGAGTATTTATTATCATAAGCAATTGGAGTAAACTGATTGGAGATAAATCTTGGCTATGTTTACATTGCGTCTTTTATCTTAGACTTGCATGAGCTCTAATAAAAGTTGGCGGAACAAGTTTTTTATAAAAAATAAAAATAATTAAGTAATAATTTGGATAATAAAATTTTTATTTCCTCGATTTTCTAGTTGGTAGGACACTTGTTTGCTTTTCTCTTGTTTTGTTTGTCAAAATAAAGCAGGTAAAAAAAATAAGTGTGGGAGAGATCTCTCAAGCATAACTAAAATAAATTCAAGATCTTCCCCAACACATTGCACAAACATCGAGCAACCCATCGTAGAGAAGGATGAGACAAATGACTTCCATTAGCTCCTTCATCTTCAACAGTGGTTTGTGCAACTCTACCCTCGCTCCTCTCAAAGTTTTGAAATTTAACATTGAACACTTTTTAAAAGACAAAACTTTTGATGCTCCATCTCCATGCCAATATTCCTACTACTTGTGAAAACTTATCATAGGGACCCCATTTTATCCAAGTAATTGATGGATGAGATATAGAAGGGTGACATGACGCTTGCTCATTTCTTGCAAAGAACTTGGGATTTATTTCATAAAGCAAAAATCAATATAGCATGTTCCTTGAATGATATGCAAATACCTACCAAGACCATGTATGATCTTTCATGACAAAACCTTCCACATATGCCTCTTACTTTGTGTTGAGTTTAGTCAAGTTTTGTGACCCCTGTTGAGAGAAGTTTCATGCTCCCAAGATCAGAATTCATGCACCCACAAATAAAGTTGCCAACTCTTACACTGAGAGTTACGCATAACATTCATTCATCCATCCACCAAATAATTGCACTACTCCTACCCTGAGCGTAGGAGCAAAAATATGACTTCCACTTAGATTCACCTAAAAATGTTCTACTCCTACACTTGAAGTGAACCAAAAATATGCTTGTTAGGTTCCATCTGAATAAATGCTTTGAATCTTTGTTCACATCTCCCTTAGAGTTTATGTTACAAATAGAGGCATGATGCTATCATTCAAAAAAATGGTGTACAAAAAAGTGGAGAATAAAAAAGTAAAAAAAGGGTGATGAGGAAAAAAATAAATAGATGCAAAAAAAAATAGAAAAGAAAGGGTGAAAAAAATAAAAAAAGAGAATAAGGATAGCCCATGCCCTCATAGAAGAATTCTTTATAAGTCCTAACAATGAGGGAGATGTGTTGTAAAGAGCATAGTAGAATTAGGTTAGACACCATTTATATCCTACATCTTATCCACACACTTGCACAATTCTGATCTAAGAGTATGACGCTTCCCTCCGGTGAGGTCTGGGATTTGACTTGACAACATATGCAAGGTAAGTGTGCCTTAGAATTATCATTCCTACCTAAAGCTCTAGATAAACCTTTTTAGAGGTAGGATGATCAAGTGAAGACAATTTCTCTATATATGCCTTGGGGAGGAACCACATAAAAATATGAGTGACTTGAGAGAATCATTCAAGGAACAAAATCTATCTTTATGTTTTCAAAACTATATAAAAGCCCAAGTTTATGAGCAAGGTTAGAGTGAGAAGATTTGACTCTGGGCTATTCCATTTTTTAATTGCCCAAGGTAACTTGGTAGACACTCAGAAGTTCACAGGTTTAGGTGAAGCTTTGAATAAGTTGTATGCAAATTTTCAAATCAAGGAGATAAACCCGCTTAGTCCTTCAAGCCTTTACTCAAGGACGAGCAAATGACTAAGTGTGGGGGAACTTGTTGACGGTCCTTATTGCATATTTTATACCATTAATATACGACCATAAAACTTAGAGATAGGGCTTTATAACTAATACCAATTGGCTTTCTGGTGCAGTCGCTAGGGATGGAACTAAAACCTCCTTACTTAGTGATTGCACTAAGAAATGCCAACAAGGACGGGATTTGGGTGTTTTTGGCAGACTAGGCGTCGATGAGCCTGGGTCAGTTACTGGCGTTGATGGAATTGGAGGATGAGGTGGTGGTGGCGCCCAAGCCCAAGCACGGTTGGTGGGTGTCCAAGGAGGACGCCAACGCAGAGAAGTTAAAGGTGGCGATGCTCAGGCTGGGGAAGGAGCACATGAAGGTGTGGTAAGACCAGAACGGCCTGGTGATCGAGGGGAAGAGACCATGGCTTTCACTGTTGTCTCCGAGGCAGGCCCGGTGGCCGTGGCCGGCCTCCTCAAGAAGCTCCTCCGCGCCACGCTGGTGTCCGCTTCCAGGGCCATGCCCGCCACCGCCGCCACAGCGCTCCGCCCAGCGTGCGCCGTTGCTCCCCTCCGCCTCTTCAGCACTCGAGGAGCGTCGTTCCACGACGACCACTTCGATAGCGATGAGAGAGAGGAGAAGGAGGAGTACAGCGGTGGTGGCAACGAGGATGTTGGCTACGACCACCTTCATTCGCACAGCTTCTCCGCCTCTGTGTTCTCCTCAGCAGGTACGCATCGTGCTTGCCGCTCTATTTCTGCTCCGTTGATTTCAATGAAGACCGTGAACACGGGTTGCTGAGGGGCGGGATTTGGGTGTTTTTGGCAGACGAGGCACCGATGAGCCTGGGCCAGCTGCTGGTGCTGATGGAGGACGAGGCGACATCGCACGGGTGGTGGGTGTCCAAGGAGGATGCCGATGCGGTGAAGCTGAAGGTGGCGATGCCCAGGCTGGGGAAGGAGCACGTGAAGGTGTAGGTGGACCAGAATGGCCTGGTGATCGAGGGGAAGGGACCCATGGCTTTCGCCGTTGTCTCCAAGGCGGGGCCGCTGGCCGTGGCCGGCCTCCATAAGCAGCTCCTCCGTGCCGCGATGGCGTCCGCCTCCAGGGCCGCACCCATAGCCGCTGTCGCAGCGCTCCGCCCAACGTGTGCCATCGCTCCCCTTCGCCTCTTCAGCACTCGAGGCGCGTCGTTCTATGACGACCACTTCGATAGCAATGAGAGCGAGGAGGAGGAGGAGTACATCTGCGGCGGTGACGAGGATGTCGGCTACGACTATCTCTGTTCGCGCAGCTTTTCCGCCACCATGTTCTCCTTAGTAGGTACGCATTGTGCTCGCCGCTCCGTTTCCGCTCCGTTGATTTCAACCTAGACCGTGAACACGGGTTGCTGAGGGGCGGGATTTGGGTGTTTTTGTAGATGAGGCGCCAATGAGCTTGGGCCGACTGCTGGCACTGATGGAATTGGAGGACAAGGCGGCGGCGTCCAAGCCCAAGCACGGGTAGTGGGTGTCCAAGGAGGATGCCAACGCGTGAAGATGAATGTGGCGATACCCAGGCTAGGGAAGGAGCACGTCATGGTGTAGGAGGACCAGAACAGCCTAGTGATCGAGGGGAAGGGCGACAGGGATGTCGGGTATAACAACGATGATGCGGCCCCGCCATGGTACAGACCACCGCATCGAGTTCCCGGAGGATGACTTCAAGATGGACCAGATCAGGGCGGAGATGAAGGATGGCGTGCTCAAGGTCACCGTGCCCAAGATCAAGCTCGAGGACCGCAAGGACGTGTTCCAGGTCAAGGTAGACTAAGCAGGGCAAGGGATGGAATCAGTCAGTCCAATGCCCAATTCTCATAGTTTAGTAGTTTTGCAGTGCGCTAGAACCAATAGTTTAGTGTAGTGGAGTAGTAGTTGTTGCTGAATGCTGATGGAGGGTGTGGATTGCTACATGCTAGCGAGAGAGAGACGTGCTTTTTTTGGATGGTGATGTTGTCTTGTGTCTAATGATGGTGTCTGAGGCAGGGGCACCCATGGTTTCCTTTTTAGTTCGTCATGTTCTGGTTTCATGATGGTGATGGTGATCACTGATGATCTTGCTATCAACTTCTGATGAGTAATGGCATTCGCAGCTACCGATTTGGACCTATCTGTGTTAGGTTCTTGCATTGCCTTTTTGGCAGCAAAATTGTGTGCATACTTGTTTTGATCTAACTTTGAGATGGTTCATATGCATAGGTAGCAGCCACTTGGAGCTTCTTTGGATTGGTGAGGATTGAAAATCTATCGTGAACTTAAGCAACCTATATTTGGTTCAATTTCCTTCTTGGCTTTCTGCGGTGCCAATTGTTTGCCAAATATTGTGCTTGTCTTTGGCTGATTTTGAATTTTGTTTTCGAAAACATATGATTCTGAACTTTGGTTAAGACATGCAGGTTGCAGCAACTAACATGTGTGAAATTCCATTTGGGTTCTCAAATTGGAACAAGCCCGATTGCGTCAGGGCTTGCCAATCCATGGTCGTTTGCTTCTGCTTGATATTTCATTCTGATATATGGTTTTTTTAGATCAATTATTAGAATATGTTACTCATACCTAATGTAACAGAACAACATGTCATGCTTGTGGCTGTCAGCCATATGCAGACAACGTGAGATACCTGGGTGGGATCTTGAGCTTAATGCTACATGGAACTAGACTAAAATCTAGAGATGCATCTATAATTTCTTTGAAAGAACTAGATTACAGAACATTTAGTGGATGAAAAATTATCCATGCATGGCCATAGTGCAGGCCAGCCAACTAGCTGGTTGAGGATGAAAGCTAGATAGAGTATAAGAAATCTATATGTGGAAGTCACCTTGGCAAGAATTATGCTTGATGAGTAGCCAACAAGAAAACCAATATCACAACATCTTTGGAATTTCCCTAGGAGTTGCCTTTTGTTATAGATGTAGCATTTGCATCCAAACACCCTGAAGTATGAGACATATGACTTCTTCCCATTTAGCAACTCATAGGGGTCTTGTTTAGGAACTTGTGGAGATATAATCGTTGGATGCATAGCATGCGGTGTTGATAGCTTTGGCCCACAAGTTCTCTGGTGTATTGTACGCATCAAGCATTGTTCTTGCAAGAGTGATAAGTGTCCAGTTCTTCCTCTCTACTATGCCATTTTGTTGTGGTGTTTAGGTGAAAGAGACTTCATGCTTGATCCCAACTTCATCACAATAAACTTCAATGTGTATGTTGTCAAATTCTTTCACATTGTCACTTTTAATTTTCTTGATCTTGACATCAAATTCATTTTGTGCTCTCTTTGTAAAATTCTTGAAGCAAGCGACCACTTCAGTCTTGTCATGAAGGAAGAATGTTCAAGTGTATCTTGAATAGTCATCAACTAAACAATAGAGTTTTCCTCCAAGGCTCTTTTATGTGGTTGGTCCAAATAAATCCATATGCAACAACTCTAGCACTCTTGATGTTGACAAGTAAACTTTGGTTGGATGAGTGTTTGCAACTTGCTTGTCGGCTTGACATGCACTACATGGTTTGTCCTTTTCAAACTAGACATCCTTCAAGCCTCTCACTAGCTCTTTCTTCAATAGCTTCTTGAGTGTGCCCATCCCAACATGTGCTAGCCTCCTATGCCACAACCACCCAAGTGAAGTCTTGGTGAATAAGTATTCAAACTTGCATCTTCGGAGGAGAAATCCACTAGATAGAGATTGTTGTATCTAAAGCCTTTGAAAATCACTTCAGCATCTTCTTTCTTTGTCACTACCACTTCTTTCTCACCAAACAAGCATTGGTAGCCAAGATCACACAATTAACCAATGGATAGCAAGTTGAAGCTCAATGGTGCAACATAAAGTACATTTGACAATGAGTGATAATTTGATATTGCAACTTTGCCCAACCCTTTGACTTTGCCCTTTGAATTATCACCAAATGTAATCCTGTCTTGATCTTGATCCCCATCATCAAGTGAGGTGAACACGAGGATCACCGGTCATGTGTTGTGTGCAACCACTATCAATAACCCAATGACTTCCACCGATCTTGTAGTTCACCTACACACAAGAGATCAAGTTTGTTGTTTAGGGACCCAAACTTGATGAGGGCCCTTAACTTTCTCAACTAGTGACTTTGCAACCCAAATTTTCTTAGGCCTATTCTTGTTGGGTGGGCCTAAGAATGTGACTTTCATCTTTCCACTAGCATCCTTTCTAAGCAAGTAGTGAGCATTGAAGGCAAAGGGTCTAGCATGCTTGGGCAAGGGTTGTGGTGAGGCTGTTTCACACTCATGAGCAAAGTGACCTTCTTGTCCACACTCAAAACATCATTTTGGCTTTGGCTTTTGCTTTTTTTGAGTTTCTTGCTTTGCTTGAACTTGCTTCTCTTGATGTGCCTCGAACCCAATGACACTTCTATCGGTCTTCATCATGGTGTTCATCAAGAGTTCACTTTAAAGTGTCTTGCTTTTTGCAAACTTGCTCAACCCAATCTTGAGATGCTCCTTCTCTTGCTTGAGCTTCTTGTTCTCTTCTAATAGTGACTCATTTGTGTATTGCTTCAATCATGACATTTCAAACATGAGCATCTTGTTCTTTCTTTGAGCTTCTCATTCTCAAGAACTAGCTCTTCATCATGATCAAGGTCCTTAATGGTGATGGTGTTGGAGGCCTTAGCTTTCTCAAGCTCCTTCTTGAGTTCTTCAATTTCATTCTTGAGCTTGATATAATCATCATAGTGATCAGCCTCAATCACCTTCTTGCCCTTGCTACTAGAACCTTGCTCAATGCTCTCCACAAGCAAATCATCACATGATGCAGCTATATCAATCTTAACAACATTGTTAGTAGCATCATGTGTTTTGGAGAGAAAATCATAAGCCATAGCAACATTATCATTATTGACCTTGATCGTTGTGATACTTCTCTTTCAAAGAATCATAGCTAGTGTTGATCTCATTGTGCTTCCTCTCAAGTTTATCATGTTTTCTTTGGGCTCCTTTTTAGAGGCTTTGAGCTCCTTGAGTTGGAAAGACACAATTTCAAATTGTTCTCTGAGCTCATCACTAGATTTTTCTAAACTTTCACATTTTTCATTTAGAGAAGTATTTTGACTATCAAGCTCATGATTTTGGGCACTAGTTTTGATGATGACTTTAGTGTACTTGTTAAGCAATTTTACAAGTTCATCATAAGAAGGTGAGTCAAATTCATCATCACTATCACTATCACTTTCATGATCACTATCCTCGTGTTTAGAGTTCACCTTCTTGTCATGTTTACCCATGAGGCAATAGTGTGTAGAGGATGAAGACAATGGTAGTGGTTGCGGTGGCTGTGGAGACCCAATACCAATAGCGGCAACCTTCTCATCATCACTTTCTTCACCGGATGACCCACAAGAAGACTCAATATCAGTGAGCCAATCACCAAAAATATATGCCTTGTCATTCTTGTTCTTGTGGTAGTCCTTCTTGTGTGACATGTCTTTGTTTTTCTTTTCTTACTCTTCATCATCACTTGAGTCATCTTTCTTGCTTTTGCCCTTCTTCTTGCTCTTGTCCTTTGGAGGCTCCAGGCATTGATGAGAGAGATGCCCAAGCTTGTGACAATTGTAGCACTCCATTTCGGAGATGGGCTTTCTCTTGCTACTTGTGAAGAACTTCTTTTCCTTGCCATCAAACTTGTTGCCATTCTTGTGAAGCTTCTTCATCATCTTGGTGGTTTTCTTCACCATGAGAGCAAGACTTGTATCATCAACTTCACCATCACTTAAATTGTCATAGGAGACCTTCTCTTTGCCTTTTCTTTGATGGCTTGCATTGACAGCTAAGTATTTCTTCTTGGATGATGAGCCATCCTCGGGAGTGAGATGCATGTACATCTCATGAGCATTGACCTTTCCTGATATTTGAGTTGGTGTAGCATTGAAAAGGTCGCCTTGATGAAGCACAGCGAAAAATATGCCCATACTTCTCAATGGGGAGGACACAAAGGATCTTTCTTGTAACATCGGATGGAGACATTTGATTAAGTCCAAGCCCATTGAGTTCCTCTACAATGATATTCAAGCGAGAATACATTTTATTAGCACTTTCATTGGGTTTCATCTCAAATGCATTAAGCTTGCGCATAATAAGATGATAGCGTTTATCATGCTCACTCTTGGTTCCCTCATGGAGCGCACAAAGTTCCATCCATAGTTCACGGGCATTCTTGTTATTCCGCACACGGTTAAAAAATCCTTGCAAATGCCTCTAAAAATGTGATTTTTGGCCTTTGCACTCCATTTCTCTTATTCCTCCTCATTAGGAGTAAGAGCAACGCCTTCTTTAGGTTTTGGGAAGCCTTGAGTGGCAGCTTTAAGGCATAGAACATTTTGTGTTTCTAGATATGATTCCATACGGACTTTCCAATATGGGAAATCATCTCCCTCAAACATGGGCGGCGGCCCATCCCCATTGGACATCTTTACTCTAGGCAGTTAAGCTTAATTTCGAGCAACTCGACTCCGATACCACTTGAAAGGATCAAGATGCCCAAGAGTGGGGTGAATTGGGCTAATTCTAAAATTTCATGAGGAGTTTAAACCTACTAGCCCATATTCACCCCTCGGTGACTAAGTATGTTCCTAATGATTCTACCGTCAAAAGTTTTGCATCCTAGTTCCAATCCTATTTTAGCATGGCATTTCTAAGAATGTAAATTATGGAATGTAAATGCTAGAAAGTAAATACAGAAAGTAACAGGGCAAGGAACATGGTGATATTTTCCGAGGTATCGGAGAGTCGCCACTCCCCACTAGTCCTCGTTGGAGCAACCTCGCAAGGGTATAGCTCCCCCTTGATCCGTGCAAGGACCAAGTGCTCTCTAGGGCAGATTCTTCGTCGCTCCGATGCGGTGAATCAAAGAAAACCGCTCACAACATGAGTTGGGTCATCCACAAGCTTCGCTGGATGATCACCAAGCTCCCAATCACCGCCAAGCTGTCTAGGAGATGGCAATTACCAAGAGTAACAAGAACAAACTCTCACTTGAACTAGCAAAGCCTAATGAGATGGTGGATGCATACTTGCTACTCTCGAATCACTAATGAGGGCTAGACAATAGATTCTCAAATCACTAGCACCTCACTTAGGGCTCTTGCACTCCCTTGCACTCAAAGATAGCCTCAGTTGAAACAAATGGGCAAGAGAGGTCGTATGGAGGAGGTGGGGTTGTATTTATAGGCCAAAGACCAAAATCCAATCGTTACCCCCGACCTTAGAAATTTCGCGATCGTCGGACGCATCCGACGCGTTCAAGATTTGAATCCACAAACTAGCCGTTGCAGCACCGGATGCGTCCGACGCTCATGGTCGGACGCGTTCGACAGCCTAGCCAGTCCTGTGGGGCTGTCTGAGTCCCGTCTGTCGCGCGGCGGACGCGTCCGGACCCAGCATCCGACGCGTTCAATGCGGGAGTGACCGCGCCAGACGTGTCCGACGCATGTATGCCACAACAATATGAGAACTAAGCCAGGCCAGACGATGACGCCAGTGTCTGCCGCTCAGATATCCAGCGTCTGACGCATTGTTTCAAAGTACGTTTCACGTCCGATTCAAATTATTTGTGAAAGTCTTTGACTCCAATCAATCTTAGGGCCTTCTTGCAGCTTCCTAGCACTAAGTTTTACAAGTGTGCACCACACCTAAACCATTAGACTTAACTAGGTCAAGCTACCCGTTTGCACCCCCTTAATAGTACGGCCCAAGGAAAAACAAAGTCGTATCGACTAATCCGACGTCCTCCAATACCATCGATGATCGGAACTAATCATCCTAAACATTATCGTCCATCCTTTGAAAACCAAAACGATTTCCATCGACAGGGAGCATGAAAACCATATTGCCTAAGATTGCCATTACCATGACCTAACTTACCACCGTTTCTGTAAAACACATGTTAGTCATGATAATTACATTGTCACCAATCATCAAAACCCACATCCAGGGGCCTAGATGCTTTCACTAACTATTCCTTTTTTCTTCATAGTAAGGCATTGAGAATGATGTAGTGAAAACTCTAAATTTGGGTTGCATTACTTTGACTATTAGCATAATAAAAATGCATTAGAATTATCTAATATGGATGGCAGTTAGAATTGTATTGGGATAAAAAGAAAGCATCATTGCCTCAGTCCTGATATTATCTTGAGTGTGTTAGTTGTTTATTTTTCCAGAAATTTCTCTGGCTACCCTCTGTAGCTCTTTGCTTTCTCAATTGGTTATATGCTTTTTACATTGGTTTGGTCTGTCCTACTGTCATTTAAATATTGGGATTATGTTGTGGCTAGTTTCGAATTATTAGGTAGTGATGATCAGCCATTTGGTAGATTAACCACTGCCAGGAGATTACAAGAAGAAGGATCCAAAGCACAAGGCCTATTGTGATGGTGCACTGTTGGTCATTGCTCCAACACAATAAGTAGTGGAAACTGAGAAATAATGATTGTGATCCACTGAAGAAGGTGCCGAGCAAATCCAAGAGACGATCGCAACAAGTGCATGAGGGAAGATGAGGGGGACGAAGCAATTCCTGCTCTAAGATGTATTGGAGGCGGCCAAAAAAGTAGAGAGGGAGAGGATTAAGAAGGGACTAGTGCAACAAAGGAATTTGAGTCTGAGAAGAAGCAAGAAAATGAATCAAGATGGATGGAGATCGAGGCCATGGAGATGCACAAGGTGGCGATTGAAGAGAACTAAGTTCTTGAATAGGAGTTGCAAATGACGAAAGTGGAGCAAGAATGCAAGATTATGTTCAGGGACATTACTAGGCTAGATGAAACACAAAAGGCCTATGTTCTGTCAATGCATGCTCAAATTTTGGCGTCGAAGATGGGAGGGAGTGGGCGTGGAAATGAAAGTATTTTACGGTCTGTATATGCATTTTCTTCAGAAATAGATGTCATGTGCAATTTTGGAAGTAAATCACATCAATATGCACTCTAAACAAATGGCCCCACTACCAATTCTTTTGTTTTTTTAATGGTAGACATAGATAGATAGTGAAAACAAACACTTCTATAGCAACTACAAAGAGAAATAATGGGTCCGTTTGGCAGCGTTCCACGGAGCAAATTCGAGCTCATGGAGAATCTCTCCCTGGCTGTCAAACGTATTTTTCAGCGAGAATCACACCTATTTTTCAGCAAGAAGTGTGATTCTCTAAAATGAACTAAGATTCTAACAACTAAAAAAAAGTAACTTCTACTGATTCCGTGAAGTGATTCTCCAGCCTGGTTTTGAGAGTTTATGCTAAAGAATCAAAGAGAATCAATCACTTCACTGGATCAGGAAGCACAACTCTGTCAAAATATAGTTTAGAAGGTAAAAAATATTTTTTCTTTTAGAAAACATTGGTTGTTCTTTGCTAAGTGTATTGATCTGGTATTCATTTGATGGGGTCCACACAGCCAAAGCCAAACCCATTGGATGGTAAGGCGTGGATGGGTCGAACGAAAGTTGCTGGAACTAATTTATCCGACTAGCATAGTAGCGACAACAGAACGCTTGGTTAACTACTTTTAATATTATTACAAGAGCCTCAGATCAGCAGGAACAATAGGTAGAGTAACTACCCTGCTGCATAATGGAATTAACCTAGACACACACGCATATGTCTTGCCTAGAAAAAACAACAAAAAAGATTCATAATTTGGAATTGAGAGAGTAGTAATAGTAAGAAAATGATCCAAAAAGGAGAGCGGTCAACAACAACCTTATTGTCCTAAACCATGTATATATCTTGATATAGGGCATATCACTTACCAGATATGCATACATCTAAGCTATGTACTACAGTGAACACCGCCTAGCGGTGGCCATCGTGGCTACTCCACCAACACGGCAATCAAAACCCGAAGCCGGCTGCATCTTTGTACATTGTACACACATTCTCATGAATTATATACCAGCTGAAACCAGCTGCTGCAGAAGAATTGGACCAGTAGTAACGGCACATAAAAGTTTGGTGGGATGCGTCCTTGTCCGTGACCCACCCTGGCTATAGACACCAGAAAATCTCATTGTTTTAAACACAACGAACTAACATGAGCAAGGTCACAAAAGCCATTTTAATTTCTTACAGTATGTTGAAAAAATTTGTGGTCTCGCTCTTAATATAATTCGATTTATTACGGTAGCTAAATACTTGTAGCTGGTGTTGTTAACGCTCTACTTCTTCCATTTTTGTAAATAATATGAAGAATTTTGGACATGTATATAGGCATGCATGATCCCCGATATGTATATAAATTTGGCCATAGCGTTTTGTAATTATAGGTTAATAATCTGACAATAGTATTTATGAACATGATAATAGGTACAGAGTTTGTAAAATTATACTATGCACTATGAAAATACTTTTCACAGCATAGTACTCTATCACGGCACAGCTTGCATAATCAACCTTAAGGGCCTATTTGGACCAGTTTGCTTCACTTTATTCAGCTAAACAGATGTGGCTTCACAAACTCTTCTCCGAAAAATAAGGAGATGTTCTAAAAAATCTATTTTTTGTGAAGCTGCTCTGTTACCACTAGCGCTGTTTTTCCAGTGCATTTTCCGTTTGCGTTTACTCCTTTGCAGGTGATGCATATGCATGGTTGTTGACTCCTTAGCATACATATATATGCATAGTCGTTGACCGGTTCAAACAAGTCAGTCCCCAGCAGCATCGGCGGCAGCAAGTTACATACTTGCCTTTCCCCTGGTATAGGAACAATTCACACGCATGTCCCTCGTCTGCGGAACGCAGCGAACTGAACACACATCGTACACTGGTACTGGTATAAATAAGGCGCACTCCTGCTAGCTTCTCCAACCCACGCAGACCATCGATCTCTATCTAGCTAGCAACTACGTAGAGCAAGTCCATCTCATACCTGCTCAGCTGCTCTCAGCTAGATCGAGCCCGGCCAGCCCCCCAGGAGGGCAGGAGGAGCGAGCGAGCCAGCTAGCTACCAGCTGGTCGATCTGTGTCGTCGACGACGTCGTCCATGGGGAGCGCACCGGCCACCGTGCACGAGATGAGGCGTGCGCAGCGCGCGGATGGGCCGGCCGCCGTGCTCGGCATCGGCACGGCGAACCCGCCGACGTGCTTAGCCCAGGACGAGTACCCTGACTACTACTTCCGCGTCACCAACAGCGAGCACCTCACCGACCTCAAGGGCAAGCTCACCCGGATCTTCAACAAGTCCGGCATCAGGAAGCGCTACATCCACCTAAGCGAGGAGCTGCTCGCCGCCAACACGGACTTCACCGACCGCACGTGGCCGTCCCTGGACGCGCGCGTGGACATCGCCTCCGCCGCGGTCCCGGAGCTGGCCGCGGCCGCCGCGGCCAAGGCCATCACCGACTGGGATGCCCCGCCACCGACATCACCCACCCCGCCCCACCGTGTCCCGCACCATCCTCAACCTCCACGGCTGCTACGGCGGCGGCCGGTCGCTCCAGCTCGCAAAGGAGCTTGCGGAGAACAACGATGGCGCGCGCGTCCTCGTCGCGTGCTCCGAGATCACGCTCATCGCATTCTACGGACCAGAAGGAGGATGCGTCGATAACATCCTCGATCAGGCTCTGTTTGGTGATGGTGCCGGCGCCGTCATCGTGGGCACCGACCCCGTCGCCCCCGTCGAGCGTCCGTTGTTCGAGATGGCCTTCGCTTCGCAGACCACGATACCAGAGACCGAGGATGCCATCTCCATGCAGATCAACAAAGGTGGCATGGAGTACCACATCTCCAACCAGGTGCCTCGTCTGATAGGGTGCAACGTGGAACGCTGTCTTGTCGACGCCTTTCGCGCGCTCGGCGTCAGCACCTCGTGGAACGACCTTTTCTGGGCAATCCACCCTGGTGGACGTGCCATCCTAGACCACATCGAGGGAGTGCTCGGGCTCAACGATAACAAGCTGGCGGCGAGTCGCCACGTGCTCAGCGAGTTTGGCAACATGAGTGGCACCACGGTGATCTTCGTGCTCGATGAGTTGCGCCGCCGTCGGGCAACGCTGGCCATGCAGCGAACGGAAGCACCCGAGTGGGAGAGTGATGATGGCTTTTGGACCGGGAATCACAATCGAGACCATGGTGCTCCACGCCCCTAGCAACGTCGACAAGGAGGGAAATTAACAATAATTTAAACATCAACCAAAAAAACTTTAACTTTATTATGTATAAACAGCAGCCAAAAGGACGAACTTTTAGATAAACCCGGTATAGAGGTTGCCCTAGCTAAAATAAGGTCCTTCTACCTAATTCATGGACCATGTAAGGCATGGAGTGTTAAATTTGTTCCTTAATTGTCAATGTTTTATATTACTATGATATATTTGTGTTTGTTTAACTTATACCTCTCTCTATATACCTATATAATATGGCCAATGCTAAGGTACACTTTTTACCTCTAAAGAGGTAATATCTCAGATCAATCTAGGCCATTGATTTTTCTGATTTTTTTGATTTACTTAGTGAATTAAAAATCTAGAAAGTTTAAAAATAAGGCCTCCATATTTCCTCTAATGACGCCGAGAAAAAATCGTGGATAATCTTCTGCTCCGTGAACATCGGATCGTACCCCTAATCACGCGAGACAAGAATAATATGCCTATTATTTTAAATACTAGTAATATAAAATGACATGAAAGTTATATATGATATGACACTTTTTTTAAAGTGACATGACAAGTTCAATCGTGCATTTTTACCGGTGTATACAGTTAATTCATTGCATCCACTGACTCTCTCTAACACACGTGCAAGTCACATTACCGGCCATGTATAACATGTATACACATGCTAACACACGCATGTAAGTTACATACACGTAGTCACCTTACCGGCCACTCACTAACACGTATATACACGCTACGTACACACATGTAAGTCACGACTTGTTAAAGAAAACATGTAAGTCACGGACAAAATGCATGGTAATCGAACCATATTTGGCAGATCATGAATGCATAAAACACATTTGGAAAAAAATTATATCAAAAACCTTCCTTATTTATCTTATTTCATAAATTAACTAGATGAATAAATAAATATCTTATATATTAATTTTTAGGAGGTAATAGTTGATTATAACCGTCCGATCAAAATAAATGAACGGCTCACAGTCATTTTGATGTACCGCAGCAAAAGCCATATAATATAATAATATTAAGACTTAAAGATTGTTGGTCTATGACGATCACAGTGGTGCCCTAGATCGAAATGACGGCTCACAGTCATTTCGATGTACTTTCTCTCCTCGTTCTGTTCATCATTCTAGCTCCCACCCCTTCTCTTATGTCCTTTGTCTGATCCCTCTTATTGAGCGGCAAAATCTTCGCTGGAGCAACGCCGCTCATGTGGTGCCCTAGTCGATTAACACCTTCCCCATCCCGATACCATGAAACTTGACTCACAAAGGTGGCTCAACTTCTTTTCTAAACATTATGCGCATAATAACTACAGTATCGATCTGTTTAAGGTGAGCCACATACCGGCTGTGCTAGTAAGTGTGGAAATCACCGCTACCTCATGAAACGATCGGGAGTGATAGTGGTTTGTGGATTGAGCCACTAGAGAAATTAAGACATCATTGTTGGGTTTTGTATTGACTTGACAGTGTTTGCTACCGTTGGATCCACCTAACCACCAATTAATTGCTTCTCCGGCTAGCCGTAGGTTTGAAATTTCATTTCATCCTCCTAGCTAGTAGTGTATTAGAGTCGTAGCAAAAAAAAAAACAACAAAGTAAATTAACTTTCTTCTCCTTAACCATGAAAAATTGGATTGATTATTGAGAAACCAAATTCAGTTGGTAGGAAACTCTCAAATATAGTTCTACGGATGATCGAATTACATATTTCCACCGAGGAGAACACGCCATTCTATATTTATAGGGCGACTTAGAAATTATGAAAGCGTGTTTGATCAAATTGTCTAGTATTAGAAAAAAATATAGCGCTTACTCCAGGAAATTATATTGAAGAATAAAATTGGTTGAGATTATTACTAAGCACTTTGAGCTTGAATAAGACCATTCTCTATTTTTGTAAAATGGGTGGTTTGGTTGGAGATTAAATAAATAATTTCATTATAAATTGATCGAATTTCATTGGCCTCAACAACAAAACACTTGCTTAATAAGTACTACTTGATTCGAAGAGAAATAATAAGAGGAGTAATTGAAATAACATTCCTAGCTAGCTTGCGTAGCATGATGCTTAATCCTCCTTCTGAATGGAGTTAACGAGGCTGTAGACGACAGTGGCGGCGAGCATGATTCCAGTGCCACTGCCAATGGCTCCGGTCATGTCGGCGAAGATGGAGAGAGCTCCGACGCAGAGGCCTCCGACAGCGGCCGCCGTGGGGATGTGACGTTTGAGCTGCTTGTAGGTAGCACCATCACGCCTTCCAGCCATGCCCAGGCGCTGGTCCGCGAGCTGCCTCGCCACGTCCCTCGCCGACGTCCCCGAGGTGATCACCCAAAACTGAGAGAGGACCGCGCACGAGGCGAGCAGCAGCACGGTGTAGATGAGCGCGTGGACCGGGTCGGCGGCCACACTGGACGGCGGGGTGACGTAATAGGCGAGGCCACCGACCGGGACGGCAGCGTAGCTGGCCTGCTTCCACACACCGAGCAGACGGCCGAGCACGCCGCCGCCGAAGCGGCTGTAGTGGAGCAGCTGCGACACCATGTAGAGGACCGACACCATGGCGGAGTACAGGAAGATGGGCGTGGTGGAGGTGTACAGAAGCTTGATTGGGAAGCTGACCCGCCGCCCACGCCTCTCCCTCGACTGCAGCGGCAGCAGCATCCGGATGCCCTCGAGGTAGACCGCCGTGAGCAGGACGAGGCAGATGGCCAGCAGGTTCGTCACGTTCGGGAGGTGGCGGCGGAGCATGGTGGCGACGAGCGAGCGGGTGTTGCCGGCCCCGACGACGGCCTGGTGGATGACGGCGAGGACGATGCCCTCGAACTCGGGGCCCCGTTCGGTGTTCACGGTCACGGCCCACGGGGCTAAACGCCTGCCAGATCACCTTCCCGCACGTGTTGGTGGCGGAGAGCAGGGAGATGGCGGAGCACCCCTGCAGGCCGTATCCCTTGTCGAAGAGCTCGTCGAGGAAGACGACGAGGACGCTGGCGGAGAAGAGCTGGAGGACGATGAGCGCGCCGTTGACGACGCCGACGGGCCCGTACATCCCGAGCAGGACGTAGGCTGCGGCCTCCCCGAGCGCGATGGTCAGGGCGAGCACCTTTCGCGCGCCGTCAAGGAGGTCGCGGTCCCGGCGCACGTTCTGGTCGACGCGGATCAGCTTGGCGGCGGTGAGGAGCTGCATCACCGTGCTGGCCGTGACGACGGGCCCGACGCCGAACTCCATGAGGGTGCCGCGGTTGGAGGCGAGGATGGAGCGCACCCAGTACAGGGGGTCGGCGCCGGAGGCCGCGTAGCGCACGCCGTAGAGCGGCAGGTGGCTGCACACCATGAAGACGGACACGGACAGCCCCGTGTAGAGCATGCGCCGGTGGAACGGCACCGCCCTGTCCGCGGGTTGCACCGCCGGCATCCGCGCAGCCAGCGGCCGGACCATGTCCAGCACAAAGGAACCACCGCGGGCGGCCATTGGATCGATGAGCTTGCGGTATGCCGGTGCTGAACGATCGTTTGGATCTGTGAAGTTGCGTTCGTGGTCTCTACTCTTCAATTGGCGTTGCGTGCTGCCTTTTATGCACCCCTGAAACCCTGAGTTCAGGGGGTGGCTGCCTCCGACTCCGAGTTGGGCGACACCGATCGACTTGCGTAGCCTCCAAGCCCGTATCGGAAAAGAAGTGCCGCGTGACGCACTAGGCTTCCACTCCATTGAGCAGAGCTTCAGTGTTGGGCAGCGGAACCATGCAGTGCGCGTCTTGGCAGTGCACTCTGTGCCATCCAATTAGACCGACTGGCTCTCATGGTCGAAAATGGTCAGCAGCCTCCGGTTGGTCTCGAAGGCCGAATGGGTAGCACTCAACAAGCAGGCAGAATGCTAACCCCTCGGCTCAGTGTGAACACTAACGCATACTCCAAGATGCGCTCTTTGATGTCATTCCCACGGTGCCAGGCTCAGCACCGCCATGGAGCGCATGGTTGCATTGCTCAAATTGGCATTGGCATTGAGCTCGTGCAATGTGAAGGGCGATAGAAGGAATCCCAACTGGAGTCGAAGAGGACAAAACCGCAGTAGTCTTTATTGCCTTCTCACGGGGGGCGTCGAGGTGGGAAGGTGGTTTCATTTTTTTTTTAAGCAAAGCAAGCTCTTTATTGCCTTCTCACGGGTTCACTTGAGTCATGAGTTACCCAAGAAAGTACATACTCTGGGAGGGGATCAATCCAAACCTAGAAAAGATCCGGGTCCCAACTCAAGCTAACACGAGCAAGTTCATGAGCACAACTGTTACAAGATCATGGCACATGGACCACATCTACTTGTACAAAGTTCATAGAAATAAGAAACTTCGCTTCTCTAATAAGAACACCAGCAGCTGAGAAATCATAGTTCACTAGACTTGAGAGCCCGTACCAAAACTGTCGAGTCTGATTCTAGGATAATATGAGACATACCTTGATCCATCGCTGCAGTAAGCGCTGCAAGACAGCCATGGATCTCTGCACTTAAAGCATCACGTAGCACACTGAATTTCCTGCACCGGCTAGCATTGCAAAACCATCATGATCCCTCACAATGAAACCCATGCACCTTTCCTCTCTTGCTGTAGAAAAGCCCCATCGAAATTGTTCTTCAGAATGTCACTTGGAGAGTTGGAGGTGGAGTCCAGGAAGGTTTCAATTTGGACTTCCACTTTTTGCTTCTTTTTTACATACATACTTTTGTCACATCTCAAGTCTCGGGCTTTGTAGATTATCTCCTCAGTGGAAGGCATCTTATCCCCTGCATTCGCCTTATTTTGTGCGTCCCACCATGCCCATAGTAGACTCACCACGAGAAATTTCATGTCATCATCCAGAGAAAGAATTCTGGAAGCCACCTGTTTTGCTGAGTTCAGTTCAACCAGACCCATGCGAATTTCTTCAAGGTTAATTTCTCTCCAACATTTATTGACAAACTTGCACTTGAGAAAACAATGTCCCCCATCCTCATTTAAGCGCCAATAGATTGGACATCTTGTATCAATATCCATTCCTCGGTGTTTAATATTCATACGTACGGAAAGATTATTATGTGTAAATCTCCAAAAAATTGTTTTACCTTTGATGGGCATTCAAGATTCTAGATTTGCTTCCATTTGAAACCGCTGGAGGTATTAGGACTTGTACTCGATTCACCCAACTGTCTTCTTCTTGAATTTTCTTTTCCATCTTTTAGAACATGGTATGCTGATTTAATAGAGAAACTCCCTTTTGAGTCAAAATGCCACGCCAAACTATCCTCCATGCGATGTTTTAGTGGGATGCTCAAAATGTGTTTCACATCTTCCTCCCACAAAATTTCATTTATTAAAGAAACATCCCATTCACCAGAAATCAGATCAATCAAATCAGATACTTTATTTAAAATTGTATGCCCTCTTGGAGTAATAGGTCTTTCTAGTGACACCGTGTGGTATCCGAGGATCCAGCCATATATTAATCTGGGTTCCATCACCAACTCTCCACACCAGACCGTTCTTTAGTGCTGGCACCCCTAGTATAAGACTCCTCCATGAGTAAGAGATAACAGGTTTCTCCACAACTGACATGAGGTCTCCATTAGGGAAATATTTAGCTCTCAAAACTTGAGCACATAGAGAATCTGGATTTATTAGGAGGCGCCACCCTTGTCTAGCGAGCATAGCTAGATTAAAAAGATGCAGGTCCCTATAACCCAATCCACCCTTCTCCTTTCTTTGACAAAGTAAATCCCAAGAAAGCCAGTGCATTTTGTTTTCCGTTTCCTGTTGAGCCCATCAGAACCTGCCTATCATATTGCTAATCTCATCACAAAGAGCTTTCATAAGATCAAAGCATGACATTGCATAACTTGGAATGGCTTGTACTACAGCCTTGATTAGAACTTCCTTACCAGCCTTTGACAAGAGTTTTTTCCTTCCACCCTCGTAATTTTTTCCAAACTCTCTCCTTCAAGTACTCGAAAGGTCTTTTCTTTGACCTTCCCATGTACATAGGCAGTCCTAGATATTTCTCATTGCGTGCCTCTGTTGTGATTTCCACGGAAGCCATTAATTGATTTTTTTTCTTCGCTTGTTCTTGCTAAACATCACTGATGATGCCCCGAGCAATCTTCGTACAAAGAGAGAATATTTTGTAGGTGAGTTGTACTCTGTTCATCAACTTTCAGGAGTAACAGAGAATCGTATGCAAACAAAAGATGATTTATAGTCGGTGCATGTTGGCATATCTTAGCTCCAGACAACTCGCCTCTTCCCTCTGCTACCCAAGCAGGCATGAGAAAGCCTCGGCACAAACTAAAAGCAGGTAAGGGGAGAGAGGATCCCCTTGTCTGAGACGTCGACTAGGGTTGAACTCTTATGTTAGTTCACCATTAACTTTGATTAGGTAGGTGACTGTACCAGGGAAGGCGGTTTCTAACGTGCAAACCAACGAGAGGCAAATACAGAATGTGCAAATGAAAAGAGCGGAAAAATGCAGGCTGTTGTGCCAAATACATGGAGGAATATTATAAAAAGAGATAAAAATATCAAAATACACAATTGTCAAGAAAAATCAAGATTCTAATGTTTCAAGGCCTATTTTTATGAAGTTGACATTTTGAAGTAAAGAAAGCAAAGCGCGAGGATTGGAGTCCCAAACATGTAATTTTCTCATTACATGTATTGCTGGTTTTAGTCCACCTAGCTGATCTTTGGTCTAGATCATTTCTCTTTGGTGAAAGCATGAGCATAATGTCGTGGCAGCAGATGCAGGTATTTAGATTTAGTTAGGTTTGGAACTGGTTTTAGATTTTTGTGTTGGGGACGGTTCAAAACCATGGTTAGGCTAACGATTTTTTGATCCATATGAAACATGCGGAAAAGCGCCAGCAGAACAATTTTAAGATTTGAAGTGATCTTATCCTTTCATAAACATGTAATCTCTCTGTCATATTGAAAGTGTCGTTTTAAAATTTTCAGACTTTTCTTTGACTGTTCGTCTTATTCAAAAAAATTATATAAATACTATACTTCATTATGATTTATTTTTATCATTAAATATACTTTAATAATAATTTATTTATTTTATTATTTGTATAAAATTTTGAATAAGACGAGCAGTTAAAAGTTTGAAAAGTCTAAAGTGGCCCTTTCAGTGGTATGGAGTGAGTAAATGCTACGTGGAAAGCCCTTAGCCCCACATTATTCATTTAGTATGGAGAAGGCACTAAATTTGAAGGAGTTGTTCTTGGATGGCTTAACCTTTTGATTACCATCACCAGTCAATTCGCCTTCTCGCGGTCCAGGTGCTCACACTAGTGGAGTGCTCGATGAAATAACAATGGGAAGAGAAGAGGAAAAGTTTGTTGTAAGGCTACTAGATTCCTAGTTACTAGACAAACAAACACGAACACCATTTAGCTAGAATTGTTCTAAAGAAAACACATGAGAGGTTGCACCATGGGAGTCGAGGCGCAAGTAGGGTCAGGCCTCCCTATGAATGTGAAAATTTTCACTATTTTTCTGAAATTCAAATGAATTTTTAAAATTTCACAATGATGCCTCTCCTATCATTCACCATCTTGGGAGCCATACTCAAGCCAAACGGCAACCTATAGTGCTCGGAAGTACCCCTCCGTCCCAATGAATATGCAATTCTCGTTTCACGAAGAGTTAACTTTTCAAACTGCCGACAATTATATATTAAAATATATAAATATTTATGCTAAGTAACTAGTATCATCGAAAAGATCTTTAAGTCTAATTTTTTAATAAATTTATTTTGAGACATAAATGTTAATATTTTTTTGTTATAAACTTAATCAAAGTTGACATAGCTTGATCGACACTTTTCGCATAGTTACGTGATTTATTTGACGGAGGGAGGACAAGACAAACATGCAAGTATACGCGTCCACTATTAACGGCACAAAAGCATCGTCATAATATGATAATATATGATAGGCACTAGGCAGGCAACCAATGAGGCAATCACACATTCACTCTCATGGAAGCCAGACTAAACAAAGACCCGAACCCACCCAGTCATGCGTTGATGTGTGTCGTAGTCGTAGGTTAGGACGAGCCAGCTACAGCACGGAGTGGTCGGTGCCCTCCCATTTTCGTTACCCACACGTCAGACGGGCAACCCGTCGATCCCGGCCCCCACGAGTCCACGAGAGTCCACATATCTCCGCCAGGCTGGCAGGGTGACGCAGCCCGGCCGCCGCGCGCGATTCGGCCGCGCTCCCGCCTCGCCTCGCCGCCGGCGACCGATCCCGCGCCTGCCCGGCGATGTCCTCCTCCGTCTCCGTCTCCGTCTCCGTCGCGCCGGAGTGGGACCTCCTCTCCGATCGCTACTACCGCCGACTCACGATCTACTCCGCGCTCCCGTGGTGCACGTCCACTCCAGCAGCCGCGGCCGCCGCGACCTCGTCCTCCTCCGGCGTCGTCGATGGTGCCACGATCGGCCGCCTCGACCTCTCCACCTACATTGTCGCCGCCGCGCCATTCGGCGGCCCGATCGCAGCCGTCCGCGACGACTCTGAGATCGTGCAGCAGGTCCACTCCGAGGTCGAGCCTTCCACTTCCGGCCGCCGCCTTCTCCTCTTCTCCTCGTCCGCGCACCCAATCGCCTCCGCTCCCTGGCCGCCCCTGCTCCCGCGCCTCCACTCGCTCTCCTTCTCCAGTTCCCTCAGCCTCCTCGCGCTGCTCTCCGACGGGTCGCTCATCCGCTTCCGCTTACCCGATCTGCAACCCATCCCTAGCTCCGGTCCCGTTCCCCTGCTCCCGCCGGCCTCCGGCGGCGTCGCGGACGCTCTATTCTGGGGCGGAGGTGTAGCTATCCTCACGGAAGACAACCGCGTCGTTGTGGCCACCGACATCGAGGTCGACGACCCTTACCCGCGTCACCTCGCCGACCCGGGGGTCGGTGACGAGGAACATGTTCTGTGCATGGCCGTGGTGGGCCCGCAGTTTGTCCTGTCGGGGAGCCCAGAGGTGCTGCTTGCGGTTGACGACAGGATAATCGCTGTCGATGAGGATGCCATGCAGGTGCTTGGGGCGGATCTGGAGATTGGACCTGTGCAGAAGACGGCAGTGTCAACTAATGGCAAGCTTCTTGCATTGTTCGCACATGATGGGCGCCTGCTTGTAGTCCCCACTGATTTCTCGAGGATCATATTTGAGTACAAGTGCGATGTAAGTTATTTAACTCTACTGCCCATCTTTGTCTGAGCTTATTCTCGTGCTTTTGTTAAGCCTCCAATTGAACTGTTAGATAGCTTGGAAACAAGGTAAAACTATAAAGATATATTTGTATTAGTTTGCATTGTGGCTAACTGAATGGGTATGGAGTTTATGTCTGATGACTTTCCTGCATATAAATGGTACTATATTTGTTTTGTTGGTTAATTCATATTCTGCAGTCTTTCTTCTGTCTGAGAAACTGGAAGCGGCAGCTTTAGTTATGTCACATGTTGATGAGCCACTTTAGATTTTATTAGTAAGCAGATAAAACTGTCTATGATGAACAGTGTGTTATTTGGCTGCGGATATTGCAAGCACTTGAAATTTCAGTTCCCAACCTCTGCTCTAAAATAGAGCATTTAGGTGCTCAGTGCCACCTTTATACCTAGCACCTAACAGGCCCCCTAACAGAAGAGAACTATAACTGTATTTCTAACTTCTCTTCTCTTTGTCCAATCCTTCATTTGGAACTGTATCTGTGCATTTTAAGCCATAGCAATGAGATAAGAGTTACTGCATGGTACTCTAGGTTAGATATGCTTCTGCCCTTATGTTATTTTTAGCACTGTTTTGTACTTTTCATTAATTAACTGCCTTTTTATTTTCTTCTCGGTACCTTGTAGTCTGCTATGCTTTAGCACTGTTTTGTACTTTTCATTAATTAACTGCCTTTTATTTTCTTCTGGGTACCTTGTAGTCTGTATTGCCACCAGAGCAAATAGCTTGGTGTGGACTAGACAGTGTACTTCTTTACTGGCCTGAGGTGCTGTTGATGGTTGGTACAAATGGAGATCCTGTTCAATACAATTATGATGAACCCATAAAACTCATTCCTGAGTGCGATGGTGTAAGAATCCTATCTAACTCAAGCATGGAATTTCTACATCAAGTCCCGGACTCTACTACATTAATTTTCGGCATTGGAAGCATGTCTCCAGCAGCATTATTGTGTAATGCTCGTGATCACTATGACAGGCAAAGTGCAAAGGTACTTTCTATAATCCATGAAACTTTTCTATCTTCTTTCGCATGCGGATAAATTATGAAGGGAAGTAAACAGCATTCATTGTAGTTTGTTTGTCCTATAGGAGTAATAGTAATATAGTATACAGCTACACGCTTGTTGCTATCTTAGTGATTAGGAGCTTTTGGATGCTACATTTTACCCACTAAATGCATGTTGTGTGAGCCAGGTTGTGATACATTGCTAAGTTGTTCTAGATACGCTCAACAGAAGTTAGGAAATGCCTCAGTTGCTAATTTCTGTTTTGATCAAGAGAATATTCTACTTGACCTTTTTGTATGTTTTATCCCTCTTCCACCTCCCCCACTAGATCGCTAGGAAACAGGATAAACTTAAAGAAACCACTTCATATCACCTCAGAATATGGACTGCCAGTTGGAGTGGCCTAAATGGCTGCTCCGACACAAAGTGCTAAACAATTGGGAAATGACTCCTTCCCTAACGCTCTTATCTACTCAGTGTTCATTTCTCTTTTTAGTCATAATTGAAATTGGTTTTCTATTGTAGAACACATTAACATCACAGTTTTTTCGCACAAATTAGTTGGTATGAAAATGCAGATACTGTTGACTGTGTACAAGTACAACATTAACGGTTATATGTATCATATTTTCAGCTTGGTAGCATATGTGTCTATAGTATAGCTTATTTGACCTGTTTGCTTATGCTTCACCTTATGGCCCTCCACACATGCAATATGCAAATTATATCAAAGTTTGTCATTATCTCAAGTAGACGAGTACCATAGAAATACCAGTCATTTGGGATATTAATCTCATTTTATCTCATGAAGGCACTAAACGAGACATCAACAATATTCCACATTTGCAGCCTTATGACAACTATCAACTATTATTATCTTCATTGCCTGAGTCGATTGAGGCTTGCATTGATGCTCTGCTGGCCATGAGTTTGATGTTTCACAGCAGCGCAGATTGCTGAGAGCTGCTAAATATGGCCTAGGTTTCTGCAGGTCCTTTTTTTCTTCCTTCAGGATGTTATATTTGAGCACATTATTATTACTATCTATTTGCTTATTTGTTAGTCATTATGTTTGATTGTTTTTTTTCTTTTCCACCTTATTACTAATTTTAAATTGTTGTTGGAGAATACTTTGTATCCTTGACTTGGTACTGTGGTACACATTCTAAATTTTAAGTTAACTGGTTTTTTTTTTTACGCCTCTCATCTGGGTACAGCTATAGCATCTGTTCATACACACGCACGCCCACTCCAACACACGCACGCAACTCACGCCACCCGTGTACAAACAAACCTATAACTACACTCAAATCCGAAGACTGCGTCCTTTTATGAGATCATCGAAATCCTCTGATTCCGTAAGTGACAAGCACATCACGATCCCCTTGTGGCTTCACGCGTGAGAGGCAGACGCTTGGACAAACCAAGCGGAGACTGTTTATTTGGGGGCAAAACCCCGGTAGGAAATCCTGGGTCGCTCAAAACTCGAACCCAGGACCGGTGAGTTCGCATCCTATGAACCACTCCACCGAGCTATCGCTCAGGTCCTAAGTTAACTGGTTTTAGATAAAGTATAGCGCTGCTATTTCTTTCAAGTGCTATTTTATGGTAACATGTAGAGTAATATTCATGCAGCAGACTTTCTCTAAGTATCTAACTATCTATACCCTGTCAAGTATTCCATCCCCAAAAAATGTCACTCTAGGCAATTATAAGAAAGGTTGCTGCTCAAGGTAATTTACCTAGGTGCCCCTAATTATTATAGTGATTTGGTGGTATTGTTTGCCACACTAGCCAAGCTTCTGTTGTAAACTGATTAGAGCATTGAACTCTGGGAGTCATTGATGCACCCGTCGGACCCGAGTTCAAAGCACGACCACTTATAACAAACCCCAGTAGGCATCTCCCCCCTGTTGTCCAGTTTTTTTTATTCTTGTTTGCCACGCTAATTAATGGTAAAGGATGCAACCTTCCCTAGATAACTACATGCATGCATGATTTAAATTTATTCAATAGGAAAGGAAGTGAATCATATGATTATCCACACATGCATGAGCGACGGAATTAATGCAGATGGCTTAACTAGCTGTCCATGAGCTACAGTGACATGTTTTGTTGGACAAAATTAGATGCTAGAGTGTATGCGAGTTAGCAAGTGGGATAGGAGTGCCAGTTTGGGTCACAGACTCACAGGGTAACCATGGAAGAGAAAGTTATATATGTGAGCTTTTTCTCCAATACTTATTAGTATAATTTAGTTCTGCAAAAGGCCAAGGTTAGGTGATAGGTCAACAAACTTCTTGAAGGAGCTGCCTCCTCAAGCCTAATGAGTTTTCAATTGTGAAACTATACTAAACAGTTTATCTCCTCAACTGGAGTAAAAATATAAGCAGTTTTGCGAGTCCAAGCTCCTACTTATCAACAAACTCATGTGAACTGCCATTTATATCCTCAAAATTGTGCAATTAGTTCCTAGTTGCATGATCTCATTCATGGGCAAGGCCCTGGATAGGTGCAGACAAAACGGTAATGTTTGATAGATATCTTTTAGTTCTACAGTTTTCAGCCAAATCTTATCTTGAACAGGAATGTAACATTAGTTTCTCCATTAGTTTAGGTGTTGAAAAACTGAATATTCATATGAGAAGACAGCTGAGTAGTTGAGCTTTGCTTCAGAATACCATGGTTTTAAAAACATTCTGTCTAGGAGACATTGATTGTTTTTCCTGCTACCATTTACCAAGTTTTTTCTTATTGCTTATGTGGTAGCTTTCTTATTTCGTCCAGATTATGTTTTTCTCTAACTTAAAAGTTAGCTCAAATAGATCATATTTCTGACTCTGACTTTGTTAATCAGTCTAGCATATGCTTTCTGGCTAACAGCAACTGCTGTATCGTAGTGTTACGCATTACTGCTACTATGGTACATCATGTTGCAACATTTAACTGTTGTAGCTCAATTCAATCCTCCATTCCACCAAACTTTAGAATTATACTAACCAGTATCTTTGGCAATTATTTTGCTAATAATTGTTCTTTGAGTTGTGTTATTCCTATGTAGAGAATACTTTTTGCTGATATCTGAACCTGGTATTGATACCTAGTTGGCTTTGGCAGTCGATTTCCTCATGAACGCCTTGAAACAATGTGCACAATATTGCGAGTTCTAAATGCTCTTTGTGATCCTGAGATTGGAATGCCACTGACCATTCAGCAGTACAAGGTTTGTGTTACCCTCTGGATTCTTTGATGAACCTCGTATTATCATTGCTACATGCTGTATCTTAATATAGTTGTTTTCTTTAGTTGCTTACTGCATCAGTGCTCATTGGACGTCTCATCAATGCTAATCAGCACCTTTTGGCACTTCGCATCTCTGAATACCTTAACCTGCACTCAGTAACCTCTTTTTTCTTCTTTCATTTTTCTAACTGGAGAAATCTACTTTGCTGTGGGCAAATATTGTTTCTTTTGTCCTTTGGCATAAACTTAGAGGCGCAAATTGGCACTTTCAGGTTCTAGCATAACATGTTTTCATTCTAAACTACTTGTCATATGTCACTTATTTTCTTTGTCGAACATGCAGGAGAGCTGCGTATCGTTATATTAAGATGAATTGAATCACTTAATTCAACCCGATATTGTAAATTAGGGTGGAATGTGCACTGGTTTACCATAAATTGACTTGGTAAAGTAACATATTATTTCCATTTACACCTCAAACCTTTTACAGGAAGTTATGATACTGATTGGGCATGTGAGAAGATAACAGCGTCAGAAAATCTTCCAGATGCAGTCCTTCTTGAGAGTCTGCTTGATAAGGTTTGTGTTTACCAAAGTCACACTCAAGCTTATACTCGATATTATTTACATGGTAAATGCATATCTACCGCAATTATGTTTCCGTATTTTACATCATTACATGTTCTTTTTGTTGCAGCTTAGGCTATGTAAAGGGATATCATATGCTGCAGTGGCAGCCCATGCAGATAACAATGGTCGACAAAGGTTGGCTGCAATGCTCGTTGATCATGAGTCAAGGTCTTCAAAGCAGGCAAGTTTACTCTCAACTCCGGCAGATATGTGATTGATTTGGAAATCAGCCATAAATATGAGATTATCCACTAAAGTTAAGTGAAAAAGGGTATGTTAAAGGAACAAGTAAAGATATGTCTCTTCAGTAATTTCTCTATTATATCCATATTGAAGTATTTTGGGTACACCATAGATGAAATTATCTAGTCAAACAGCACAATGTCTTTCTGGTTAGCAGGTGGAGTGATGGTCTGATTATGATGTAATAATCGAACTAATAGTTCCGATAAATGCAAACATTTTGTAAAAGAACTTATTCTCAATTAGGTTGATGGTAGCGAGGGAGTACAGGATAATAATCTCGCACTAGTGAAGGAGGAAGAGTATCCTGTCCTTGAGGGAAGCAAGAATATCACACCCAAGGTTATGCAGGAGATTGCAGAGAAGTTTTTCAAATGTTCGATTTGCCGGTGAGTTCAAGTTCTTGCTTTTATGTTGAATCAAGTTTGGTTGCTACTGACAAATTATAGAATATGTTGAATCAATCAACTGTGCGCTTGAAGGAAAAAGAGTGACTATTTCATCTCATGTTTTTCATTTGATATTTTATTGCAGGTACATCGTGCGTGAACCTGCTGTTATATGTAAGAACTTTTTTTTTATGTTTTGTGCTATGTTTGACCTGATTGTAGGATCACAATTCTTACCATTTTCTATTGTAGCATGTGGCCATATGTTTTGTGTCGGTTGTGTTGAGAGGGCTATGAGTGTTGTTGGGAGCTCCGATTGTCCCACATGTAGGAAATGGTACAATTACCTGCCATTTGTTTGTCGATCGATTGGTGATTTAGTTCTTAAGCTCCAATCTTTTTGGGTGGACGCCATGGAAACACGAGAAGCAAGTAAGTGACTAAAGTCTCTCTATACATTCATTGATTAAAACCCAAAGATTCACCATTGTATATAATTATATGGCATATACACAATCACATATACATAGAACAATTATCTAGTAGTATGGGAATAATGTTTTTTTCTTTTATTAATGATCACATCAGCTTAACTTGTGTTTGATCTTGCTGCAGATGAAAAGGTTATAGAGCCCATCGGTGTTTGCAAGTGCTCAGTAAGTTTTTTCTCTTATATTCAAACTAGTACAATTTTACATAGCAAATTTAGAGCAATTAATATTTTGGATCACCATGGGAATTAAATGTTTGTATTAGTTTGAATGAGGAACAATTAGACTTCTCTATTTGTCATTATAAATTCTTGTATCTTATTCTTCTTTAGGTTCAATTGGAGAATATAAGTTGCGTTCAATGCCAAAACTTTTTGTATCAGCCTACAGTTTTAAACTGTGGCCATGGTAACTTCTAAATCAGAATAAATATTTTAAATTATTTGTAAGAAAGTAACTCATCATTTGTTTATTTAAGTGTTTTGCATATCTTGTGTGCCTTTTGCTGGAGATGGAGAGATAATCAATTGTCCGACTTGCCGAGTGCTTCACCGTAGTGGTTTGGCTATCTGTTGTGAATTAAATAATTTTATAGAAGACCATTTTCCATCTGTCTATAAAGCAAGAGCTGAGAAGGATAAACCATTTTCAGGTACTTTTTCTCTTATAGCACATGGCATTTTTACTAATAAAGCAAATTCTATAGAGATACTCCTAAATGTGCTGACTTGCAACTGCAGCAACCCAATCATTCTACTAATTATACTAACTTAGCTCTTCTAGTGTCTTATTAGGAACAAATGTTCAGCTAATAGGGAGACAAATTCATCAATGACTATCAAATATATTCATCTGGCAATGCTTCGCTATTATGTCACTAACCTCATCCATCATCTTTCTTTCTGTTCATATTTGATTTTTCTGACCCACCATCATCTTCCTTTCTGTTCATATTTGATTTTTGTGACCCACTTCTTATCAGACTAGCTAAAAGCCCATGCAGTGATATGGGCAAAATATGAACCCAATTCATTCGTAGTATGAGAAATGTGACATCTGAACATGATGTTTTTCAGAAACCTCAACAGTTACCTTAGTAACGTTAGATATAGTCTTTATGTCTTTACTTAACATGATAGTAATTAGTATAGGTTGTTATATGGAGGCCGACAAACCTTCCTTAGCTAGTATAATATGTGCCACTTGGGTTGGATGCCCATGCGCATAGATGAACATCCTTATTGCTCTGTTTTTTTAATGTTCATCAATGTTGTTGGCACTCGATCCCAAGTGCCAGGTGAGCAGCACCTGCTCTCCTTCCCTCTCTCTCCCCTGCTCCAAGGAAGAAGATGAGCGTGAGCTCAAGAACACACACACACTCCACTTCTCTGTCTTTGCGTTGGCTGAAGACTGGAAATTGAATATGGTGGCAAGAGCTGACCTTCTACCTGCCCCTTGACTGAATTAGAAGAGAAGATTGGGATGGCAGCAGATTATGTGTTACATTTCTTCCCATAATCCTACTGCTAGCCCTTTACCTCCACCATGCCGATCATCCCCCTCAGCTCCTGGAACCGAAGGCGACCAAGCGACTTTGTGAGGATGTCAGCGAGCCGTCGCTCGGTCTCGACAAACTCGATGACAATCTGTCCTCCAGGCCGTTGCGACAAACTCCGCCTCGCAGGTTGACAGCGCCACCATTTTATGCCTCAGTGACTGCCAGGCGATTGGTGCCGCTCCGAGGAAAACAAGCACACCAGAGGTGCCCCATCGTCCATCCACGTCGCCCACCATGTCCGCGTCGCTGAAAGCCGTGAGCCCCGTCTCACCAACCTTGGGCGGCGCCTCGCTGAACGCCGTCAACTGAAGCCCGCCGTGCTTGGGGAAGATGATGCCTAGGTCCAGCATGCCCTGGACATACCGCAGCAGCCGCTTGACCGCCGTCCAATGATCCTCGCGCGGGTCCTCCATGAACCGGCTCACGTACCCTACCGCGAACGCGATGTCCGGTCGCGTGTGTGTGAGCCAGCGCAGCCCGCTGACGACACTCCGGTAGTGCGTCGCGTCCACCTTCTCCGTCGTGCTCTACTTGGAGAGCTTGACCCGCTCCTCCATCAGGGTCGCCACGACCTTGCAGCCCACCATGCCTGCCCGCTCCAGCAACTTCTGCTTGTAGGTGCGCTTCCTGAGCCTGATGGCTTCCGCCCCCTGCTTCACCTTGATGCCGAGGTAGTACGTCAACACGCCCAGGTCGCTCATCCTGAACCTGGCGGCCATCTCCTCCTCGAAGCAGGCAATGTTGCGCGCCCGGTGACGATGAGCTCCTCCTTCCCCCGTCGTCGGGTGTACAGGGCATGCTCCATGGCACACCGTGCGAACCCAAGCTCCGCCATGGTGGCGTCGAGCTTGGCGTTCTACGCCCTTGGAGCCTGCCACAGCCCATAGAGAGCCTTCCGTAGCCGCAAGACCTTGTGCTTTGCTTCCTTGATGACGAAGCCCGGCGCCTGCTTGACGAAAACGGTCTCTGCCAAGTCCCCGTTGATGAACGCCGACTTGACGTCGAGGTGGTGGACTTGCCAGTCCTTGGCCGCCGCGAGCGCGAGCAAGAGCTGCACCGACTCCATGCGCACCACCGGTGCGAACACCTCCTCGAAATCGACCCCTTCACGCTGCACAAAGTCGCGGGCCACGAGCCGCGCCTTGTGCTTCACCACGGCGCCACGCTTGTCTTTCTTGAATTTGTAGACCCACTTGAGTCCAATCGGCCAGCATCCTGCCAGCGGATCGACCAAGTCCGAGGTCCTGTTTGCCTCGATGGCCCACATCTCCTCTAGCATCGCCTTCCGCCACTCTGCATCGCGCTCCACAACGACAAATGTGGTCGGCTCCTCTGCGCTCATGAGCAACAACTCCGGGACATCGTCAAGCAAACGCGCCGCTAGCCCTGGCGTCGCTGCGTCGACAAGGACTTGTCCACCCGCCGGAAGTGCACCTCCTTGGCTTCATGGAAGGCGTCCACAAACTCCGAGAGGTCAGATGGTGGTGAAGAGAATTCGACCGTCGCTGGTGTCGGGTCCCCTGTTCTGGCGAAACAGGGGAGTGTGCGTCCGCCACAGGGGAGCCTGCCGCGGCTGGGCTTGGCGGCTCCTCCGCCTCTGCCACAACCCCTGCTTCCCCTGCCTCTGGTTCCTCGGCACTTCGCCTCCGCCATGGATCACGAACTGCTCCATGACAAAGGTTTCGTAGAGCTCACCGCCGCCTTGCACTTCCCTTGCTTTCGGCCCGTCCCAGCTCCAAGCTGCCGCCTCGTCAAAGATGACGTCCCGGGACACCACAACCTTCTCGCCAGCCGGGTCATACAGACGATAGGCCTTGGACCCCTCGTAGCCGAGGAACACCATCTTGGTCCTCTTGTCTTGGTGGTGTTCACATGGCCGACACAACCGAACGTGCGTAGAAACGAGACATTAGGCTTGCGCCCATGCCACACTTCAAACGGCGTCATCCCCTTCAAAGCTTTGGTGGGCGCACGGTTTAAGATGAACACCATCGTGCTCACCGCCTTGCCCCAGAACGCCGCCGGCATCTTCTTCGCCTTCATCATCAAGCGCGCCATGCCGACGATGGTCTGGTACCGGCACTCCACCATGCCGTTCTGTTGCGGGGTGTAGGGCACAGTGAGGTGGCGCCCCACCCCCTGCTCGGCGCAGTAGATGGCAAACTCTACCGCCGTGAACTCCCTGCCACGGTCCGTTCGCAGCACCTTGAGCTTCTTCTTGGACTCCACCTAAACACGGTTCGTCGCGTCGCGGTACTTTGCTGCCTCGGGGAACACCATCCACCTCTGCTTCCCGGCCAGACAGATGTGGCAGAGCTCCCCGGCGTCCTTGATCTGTGGTAGACCGGTCACTATCTTCCCAAGATGGCCCAGAGCATCGAAGCTCAGGTGGCCGAACTGACCATGCCACAACCAAGGTTCCTACATGCACGCCGCCGCTAGGCACACCAGCTGCTCCACCTTCAAATCCAACAGGTAGAGCCGGTTACGGGAGCGCGTTACCTTGGCAAGAAGATGTCGCTCCTTGTCCCTGATCCGCAGCACGCAGTCGCGGATCAACACCTCCGCACCACGCTAGTCAAGATAACCCAGGCTGACGATACTTGAGCGCAGCTGCGAGATGAAGTATACATGCATCAACGCGTGATGCTCTCCGTTCCGGCACCGGAAGAGGACGGTGCCTTGGCCGCGGATGATGACCCACGACCCATCGCCGAACTTGACCGAACCGGTCTTGTTCTCGTCGATATCGGAGAAGGTGGCGCAGCAGCCCGACAGGTGGTTGCTCGCGCCAGAGTCGAGGTACCACCTCTGCTCCAGCTCGTCGCCGACCGCGCCCAGATGGACTTGCGCACGCGGATCGTCAAGTTCAACGGCCTGCGGCACAATCCTCTGGTCCGCCTCGGCCTCCCCTGCTTTGCCTTCCTGCAGCACGCAATACTCACCCGGCAACAGCGCGTGTTCGTCATCGTCGCTATCATCCCGAGCCAGGTATGCCTCCTCCTCCTTCTCCGGCTTCCTCTCCGGGCACTCCCGCGCCCAGTGCCCCACCTTCCCACAGCGCTAGCACGCTTTCGGGCCGGTGTGCTTCTTCTTCTTGTCCGCCGCCCCCTTGCCACGCTGTTTGCTGCCTTCGCAGCCGCGGTCACCACCGCCCCGGCTGTACGAGCCTTCCTCGGACCTGCGCTTCTCCTTCATGTGTGTCGTCCACTCTTCCTCAGTCAACATCAGCTGGTCCTTCGGCTTCTCCAGCGGTGCCGGCGTGCGATCCTCCACCGCACGGAGCTGCCTGGCCACGTCCTCCAAGGACAGAATAGCCATGTCCAGCATCATCCCAATGGAGAGAGAGAGCTGGGTATACTTGGCCAGCACGACGCGGAGCAACTTGGACACGACGTCCTCATCGTTGAGCGGCTTGCCATAGGTGGCCAATTGGCTCGCAATCGAATGCAGTCAGAGCGCGAAGTCCTCCATCGTCTCCCAAGACTTGAACCGGAGGTCGTCGAACTCCCGGCGCAGTTGCTGCGCCTTCGCCTTCTTGGCTCGATCGGAGCCAATGTGAAAGGACGCCAGCATGTCCCACGCCTCCTTCGCCGTGTTCTTTGAGCCGATGGCCTCGTGGAACTCGGGTGGTGTGGACACCATGAGCGCCTCCATGACGCCCACCAATGCCTCCTCACCAGCACCTCCGGTCTCCACGGCCGCCCACCACTTCCGCGCACGGAGCTTCCACTTCATGTGGACAACCTCGTCGTAGTTGGTGCGGGTAAGCACCGGCCAGGAGTTGGCCCCACCGAACTCCCGCATCGTGCGCACCTCCAGCTGGGCTGAACCACCGGCCCGAGCTGCTTGTCCTTGCCGTCGCCGGCTCTAGCACTCGGCGTGCCCGCACTGGTCTCCGACATCGCCGGCGGCTAAGCTCGACGACGTGTACGGCTCCGATACCACGTGTTGGCACTCGATCCCAAGTGCCAGGTGAGCAGCACCTGCTCTCCTTCCCTCTCCCTCTCCCCTGCTCCGAAGAAGATGAGCGTGAGCTCGGAACACACACACACTCTCCACTGCTCTGGAAACTGAATATGGTGGCAAGAGCTGACCTTCTACCTGCCCCTTGACTGAACTAGGAAGAGATAATTGGGATGGCAGCAGATTATGTCTTACAAATGCTACTAGGAGCCATAAAGACAAATGCATCTTGTAGCTGTTGGTAGTGGTGGTAAACTTGGGTTGTCTCCATCTATTGTTTGGTAAATAGGAAGGTGGTGTCTTGCTAACTTTTTTTTGAACAGACCTAGCATAAGTCAGTATGTAGCTCAGGTAAGTTCTCTTAGACTATATGACATGCAGGGCTGATTGTGTTTTCCTTTATCCATGTGTGTAAAAGAAACTGCTTTGGTATATTATCATCTTTATGAAATTTGGCAAACCATGTTCCGATATGGAGTACATAGCTGATTCTTCTCTCTTAGCTAACTACAGTTTTTCTTCTTAACTAGGTACCCCATTGTCGAGAGAGACCATGAACCGTCACACTAAACTGTCAAGTACACATGTGGGGGTGGGTTGTGACTTCTGTGGGGTAAGTACAAGGTTCTGAGTTTACCTATTCTTTATAATTATTTTGAATGTGTTGCTTTAGATAATTGTATCTACCTAAGATTCAGGTGCTTTAGAGAGGAAGTGTGGTATCTATTAAGATGTAAATTAGTTGTAACTAAGTTAGAAAAATTTATGTGGTTGGAGGCTTGAAAACACTTGATCTTTCCTTATCCTTATTTATATCATCATAAAGAACAAATCTTGACAAAATAAGACATCAAAATTCATGTGTTGAAAACAGCGTGTTGTTTTTAGTTCTCCTTTAGATACATATATTAAATTGTCATCTTTGATGCAGGTTTATCCGATTCAAGGTGATAGGTTTACATGCAAGACTTGTGTTAACTTCGACCTGTGTGAGAAGTGCGCCAAAATGGACGCTCCAATTGCAGGACGCTCTGGTCAGCAGCACTCGCCAGACCACATCCTTGAGTTGAACAATTCTTTTCTCTTTAGCACATTTCTTAGTGCCCTGGACAAAAAGGAAGCAGAACAAGATGCGCCGGGGGGGTGATGCAGTGGAATCCAGGGCACCAAGCACCTGAAGACCCAGATGGTTCTGAGGACTTCTCAGAAGGACTTCTCAGATGACAACGAGTTTAGATCAGTCTTCTCAGACTTGTCAGACTGACTTTGCGGCGAGGCAAGGATCACACTGATTTTGCTGCGAGAAAGGGAGACGCTAATTGTGATAGGTCTTCTCAGAATTTATACAAATCAAGATTTTGATAGGTCACTCGTGTGTATAAATTCTGCGGTTCCACTTTCTGAATAGCGAGCTCTGTTGCAATGATCACCTGTCAAGTGTTAAAAATGCTAATTGTGGTTCCTGAAACAGTTAGGGCATGGATAATGTTCATGTGCGAAGTTTCTTAGTTTCCTTGAATGTATGGCGCCGGATTCCGTCCGCCCGCACCATACCTACCGTCGTTCTTTGGCCTCCACATGGCCGCAGACGTTCCGCCACAGAATGGTTCGGGCGTGACGGCGGGAAGAAACGCCGCCGAATTGGGACGGGAGCGAGGCAGGTTCAGCGGTCCCAGACGGAGACGGCCAGATTGGGCAAACGCAAGTCATCGCGCCAACTCGGAGTCGGAGTCCGCCACCCCAACTCAGGGTCTGATCAGGAGTGCATAAAAGGCAGCACGCAAGGCCAGATGCAAAAAATAGGTTACAAAAATTGAAGAGTACTAGAGTAGAGACCACAAGCGCAACTTCCCAGATCCAAACGATCGGCCACCGGCATAACCCAAGCTCATCGATTCATGGCCGCTCGCCGTGGTTCGTTTGTGCTGGACATGATCCGGCCGCTGGCCGTGCAGATGCCAGCGTTGCTGCACGCGGACAGGGCGTTGTCGTTCCACCGGCGCATGCTCTACACGGGGTTGTCCCTGTCCGCTTTCATGGTGTGCGCCACCTGCCGCTCTACGGCGTCCGCTACGCAGCCACCGGCGCCGACCCCTTGTACTGGGTGCGCTCTATCCTCGCCTCCCACCGGGGCACTCTTATGGAGTTCGGCGTCGGTCCCGTCGTCACGGCTGGAACGGTGATGCAGCTCCTCACCGCCAACAAGCTGATCCGCGTCGACCAAACCGTCCGCCGGGACCGCGACCTCGTGAACGGCGCGCGGAAGGTGCTCGCCGTGACCATCGCGCTCGGGGAGGCCGCTGCCTACGTCCTGCACGGGATGTACGGGCCCGTCGGCGCCGTCAACGGCGCGCTCATCGTCCTCCAGCTCTTCTCCGCCAGCGTCCTCGTCGTCTTCCTCGACGACCTCTTTGACAAGGGCTACTGCCTGAAGGGGTGCTCCGCCATCTACCTGCTCTCCGCCGCTAACACCTGTGGGAAGGTGATATGGCAGGCGTTTAGCCCCGTGACCGTGAACACTGGACGGGGCCCGGAGTTCGAGGGCATTGTCCTCGCCGTCATCCACCGGGCCGTCGTCGGGGCCGGCAACATCCACGCGCTCGTCGCTACCATGCTCCGCCGGCACCTCCCGAACGTGGTGAACCTGCTGGCCATCTGCCACGTCCTGCTCACGGCAGTCTACCTCGAGGGCATCCGGATGCTGCTGCCGCTGCAGTCGAGGGAAAGGCATGGGCGGCGGGACGCCATCGCGCTCAAGCTTCTCTACACCTCGACCATGCCCATCTTTCTGTACTCCGCTATGGTATCGAACCTTTACATGGTGTCACAGCTGCTCCACTACAGTCGCTTCGGCGGTGGCGTGCTCGGCCGTCTGCTCGGTGTGTGGAAGGAGGCCAGCTACGCCGCCGTCCCGGTCGGCGGCCTCGCCTATTACGTCACCCCGCCGTCCAGTGTTGCCGCCGACCCGGTCCACGCGCTCATCTACACCGTGTTGCTGCTCTCCTCGTGCGCGCTGCTCTCTCAGTTTTGGGTGATCGCTTCGCGGTCTTCAGCAAAGGACGTCGCGAGGCAGCTCGCTCAACACGACCTGGCCATGCCCGGAGGGCGTGACGGTGCTACCCACTCGCAGCTCAAACGTTTCATCCCCACGGCAGCCACTGTCGGAGGCCTCTGTGTAGGAGCTCTCTCCATCTTCGCCGACATGACCGGAGCCATCGGTAGTGGCACTGGAATTATGCTCGCAGCAACTTTCGTCTACAACCTCGTTAAATTCGTTCACAAGGAGGATTAAAGCATCATGATACGTATTTTCGGAAAAAAAAAAGCATCATGATACGTACTACGCAAATATAAAGGATGCTGGTAATCATTCTAATGCAATTTGGTAATTGGTTCTCTCTTTTCTTTGTTTGTCAAGTGTTTTGTTAGCTACAAGGGTACTAAATGGAATTCAATTAGTTATCTCTTTATCTCTCTTTGTATAGTTCTATAAGAAGGAGTTTCTTTTCACTATCTATGTCTACTATATAAAAAAAAAGAATTGAAAATACTTCACACTAGAAAGATTTGGAACTTTTGATGATCTATTGTCTGACAGATTATAAATCTAAGGGTGTGCATCAGTTTCAGAGCATCTTCGGCAGTAGCCCCTAAAGCAGGGTCTTTACTTTTGATTTGGGTGTTGCCTCCTACTTTTATTGGCTCAAATTTTTGCTTCTATTCCAATAGCAACACCAAGATTTGAGCCCCAAAATCTATTTATGAAGCTAATGACAAATGGGACCCGTCAGTCAGTCTCTCTTTCTTCTATTCCGCTTCCTTCTTCCTCCTTCACGTGATTGAGGAGGCAACGACCTCCTGGGCGTAGCACTCGCGCGAGCAGGGGAGCAGCGACCTCCGACATGCCCATGTGGTGGCGCATCACCCACGTGGCGACGCATCACCTGCGCCCACACGATGGTCGGGCACTCGCGTGGAGGGGGTGGCTCGCTGGGGCGAAGGCGGCCTCACACTCACGCAATGGAGGAGAGGCGGAGCCAGGCTCACACTACCGACGACCAGAGCACAACGGAGCAGAGTGGTGCCGGAGCCGCGTCGGAACCGCGCGTCGCGCAGCCATGGCTAGGTCGCGCGGATGGGAGCTCGCCGAAGTGATGCGCCGCAGATTCAGGGCTGCGGAGTTGTGAACGCCCGAGAAGAGGGGAGGCACGGCGGAGGCGTTGACGGAGGTGGAGGCGGGCGGTTTTCTACGATGCGCGAAGGGAACAGCCGGATGGGGGCTGGGGTGTTGGCCCAACAAATTGTGTGGTGATTTTGTTGGCCTAACATATTTCGGATCCTTAGTAGGGGCTTTATGGAGTTAAGTTTTTAGCATGAAACCCCATATTTATTAGCCACGGGGGCTCAAGTAGGACATTGCTGGAGTTGCTTTAATAGTAGGATATGACATTGTATTATGATATGGTTATCTGCTCCCAAACGTTCCACAATATGGGTATGTTTGGTTGGTCCATATCCCTAACCAGGCTTTCTAGGGCCCAAAATCGTGTGTTTGGTTTGGTGGACAGACACTCTGGCCTAGCTAAATCTATACAGGCATACCGCCTTAGCCAGCTTCCACTCAAACGACTGCTGAATCGGTCGTTCAAAGTCTGGCCAGGCCAGAGCCAACCTCTCGCGGGATGCCTCTTACCGCTCATGCTCTTCTTCACCGCCCGTGCTTCCTCTTCTTCACTGTCGTGCTCATCCTTCTCCCCACCGGAGCTCACGGCCGCAACATGACTCAAAGGGGATAATCTTACCAATTTGGAGAAGAGGTAACTGTATCTAAACAAATCAGACAACCAAACACATTCTAAGGCCGCAAGTCTTAGATGACGCAGCTAAACACGACTATGTTGGCTTGCTAGAGCCTAGCTTGGTTTTACTAGCCAGGTTATTCTAAGAAATAAACCAAACACACCAACTCCAATAAGATCTTAATGTGCACGACCTAATTTCCAGCATGCCCACCTGCCACCATGCTCGTTTTGTCCTTGGTGCCCTACAAGGAAGGGCATGCTGCACATGTTGAACTTGTTGTATGCGATGTCCATGTCCCAAGCGTTGCTCGGGCAAGACACGCTTGCGCTCCACGACAATGATGGTAGTGTTGTGTGTAGGTACTCGAACATTGACGCCTATGTTTGTGTCCATCTTCCTCTGCCCTATCATTGATCGACTCAGCTTGTCACCCCGTCATCGCATTGCGCTAAGGCTTGCCTCAGCAGGCATATAAATTTGGGTGAAAACCTTACCTGGTTATTGCTCTTGATCTTCTTTTTGCATCTCCTCATTCTCCTCCTAATGACGCTTCTTCTTTGAGGCTTCCTCCCTTCAAAGGGTGTAGGCGGGCGTCAGTTGAGCCCCAAACACACTCACAGGCGATGCAACTCATGACTGTCTCTTTGCTTTGACTCAATACCGTATAGATTCTTAGTTGTAGTTTGTCTTAATACCTTACAATTCATGTGGTCTAGAGTTATTTAGAATATATCATTGGTGGTGGCATAGGTGAGGAAGTAGTGCATTGCACTCTTGCATTTTTTTTTTCCTCGGGCGGGTGGAGCTACGGAGGTGGTTAGGTGGGTGGAGGTGGATTAAGGAGTTTATAGCGTTACGTGGTAGAATGGTATTTTCAAATAACAGCTCATTCTTTACGTGCCATTTCATATGATGGAAAACTTTTTGATGGAATTTTCTGAATTCGCAATCTTTTGGTTCTATGTGAAACTTTTTTCCTAGAATTTTACTATATATATAAACATAATGCATATTATGGTACATAAAAAACTATGTATATAAAAATATTATAGAACACGTTATAGTTTAAAACGGACAAATAACATCTATATCTCATTTTCATTTTGACTTATGATGAGGTTGTGATGCAGTGATTGGTTGATAAATGAAAAGTTTTAGTGCAAAGTTGGTTGTCTCTAGAAATACCTTTTATTTGAGGGTAAACTTTTAAATACTAAAATACGCAATATTAGGGAGCAACTATCAAATAGTAAATCTAGACACGCCCTTAGTTAGTTATAAATATCTCGTTTCTTTGATATAACAGCAAGAAAATCATCCAAGAACCAAACCGCCCAAATCCCTCCTAGTGGGCGTCCAAAAAAAATCCCTCCTAGTGGCCCCAATTTCCGTATCTTCAGGGCACCGACCATAACGGCCTTTATAAATATCCCCTATCATCTCTACAATTAACAACGACGTCCTCCACGTATTTCCCCTCCGCCCCCTCGCTCTCCCAGATTTCGCGAAACAGACTCTCGGCACCCCCTTTTCTTCCCGCCACGATGGCCTCCGGTTCAGGAAAGAACCAAGACGACGCCGAAACCAAAGAACCGGTCGATTCGCTGCGCCAGCGCGAGGAGTCCGACGCCGCCGCTACAGAGTCGCGTCCCCTCGCTTCGGAGTCCGAGATCACCGAAGACGAGGTCTATGGGCCACCACCGGAAGCCGGAGGCCGGAACCCCTCCGACGCCACCGCCACCGCCACCGCCACCACCACGGCTGCAGCGGGCGAGCAGAAGGGCGAGGAGGCCGTGTCTCTTTTCTGGTCGGCCTGGGGCTCTGCAGGCGGCAAGCCCCCTCTTCCTCCAGGCAGCAAGCCCCCTCTTCCTCCAGGCAGCAAGCCCCCTCTTCCTCCACGCCCTCCCTTCGTCTCGAGAGCCAGAAGTCAGAGCTCCGCGAGAATCGATTTGAAGGACGTGTTCGATGAACTGATGCTGGAGTGCCAGAGGGAGACGGGCGGGGAAACGGACCAGAAAGACGAGGCTGAGGGAATGCCGAGGAAACAGGATGAGCAGGTGTTGTTTCCTGGATATCTCGCCTACGTTCTTGAGCTATTCTTGTTTGCTTGTGATTTGGGATTTGGCCTTTGGATGATCGAATCCTGGCGTTCTTGGGGATCTTGGGGGAGGATTTAGGATACTGGAGTATGGAGCCAAGAAACTGTATGGCATCCTAGTGGAATCTTTCGACAGTGTTTGGATCGATATTTCTGTTCAGTTTGATGTCATTCTTTATTTCATCGTCAAATGCCAGGGCCAGTCTCCATGTTTTTTTGAGATAGCATAAACCAATGTAGTTTCTTTAGATCATTGGCCGATTACATGTATTGCTGGTTTTAGCCCTTGACTGGTTGATTTCTTGCCTAAAGCATAGTCATATTTTGAAAAGCTGACAAAACTCCATAAGTGTCGATTTTGTTATCACTGCTCCCTTGTTTGAATATTTGACTTTCAACGTTGATTTTGGAACATGCGAAGTCACCAGCACTTTGGCCCAAAAATGGCAAGAAACCGCTCTTGAGAAAGGTACAATATGACCTGAATATTTCTTACATCTTTGGTTGTGATTGGTAACTGGCGTGAGCACTCTTGTGCCAATTTTTGTGTTTGGGATGTTGGATCAGGATTGTTCAGTCTTTGTTATATCCATTCTTATATGAAATAATATTGAGATCATAAAATTTATTCTGGCAGGAGATCATGTTCAAAATGGCGGTAGCATAGAGATGAAAGCAATGGCAAATGTTATAGTTTCTGTTCTGTTTCTGTTCTGCCAAAATTAGATGATTCTTGATTGCTATTGTGATCTGATATGGAATTTCAATGGAAAAAAAACAATGTTGTTGTGATGTTTTCATAATTTTGAAAAGTGTAAAGTGTTATTGCTTAAACTGATATTATTAAATGTCGGTATTTATGTCTTATTCTTCATTGTACCACAAATTGTCCTTGTTGGTGTGTTTCTAAGGAACTCTGAAGTCAAACATACAGGATTCTTATGTTGACGAATGGTGTAATAGTTGAAGTTATTATATGATTAGCAAAAGAGACAATTGTCAGATACATAAGAAGATCTTGGACATTTGCGTTCTCCATTGTTTCCTCATGTGAACTGTTGGATCTTGGCATTAATTATTTACTTTTGCCTCTAATTCTGGCAAAATTTTGAAAATTTTAACCCATTTTATGTGGGATAGTTTGGACAGGATAAGAATCTCCAACCGAAAGTACACATTACCTCATGTGAACTACCAGTTTTGACTCCATACACTATTTATGTGCCTCTTCTAATTGATATTCTTGGTTTTTGATTGGACCTTAATTGGCTTTGACTATTCATGGCTTTTCATATGTTCTTTCTTTATCTATTCACTTAACAATTCAATATCAGCAAAATCATTGCATTTATTAGTGGCTTAAGGTTTTCTTATAGTGTCCCTGAATGCTTAACAAATTACAATCCCATAGTAGAACTGTTGCTTCCTGGTTCAGATCATTTTGATTTGAATTCCTTTGCTCTTGTTTTTGTGCAGAAAGTCCGCATAACCAAGCTCATTAGACATTACAATCTCCTTGAAATGGTTGCTGGACGAGGAGTTGAATTTCATTCATATGCTCTGAAACTTCGCAATGCCTATTCTGAATTTAGGCCAGTTCATGGAGATGGAGAGTGTTTCAACAGGAGCTTCATATTTTCCTACCTCGTAGGTATCCTCCCTTTTCTTTGAATAAGATTTACGTTTTGTGGTTAACACTCTATGCACCACTCTAAAATAGGAGCAAGTCCTTGATAAGCAGGATTCACATGAGGAACACAGTATTCTTGCTGCTGTTAAAGGAGTGGCTAGGCAACATGCACGCCTTGGGTGGGCCTCTGAATTTGACAGGAGACACAAAGTAAGCTCTCACCTCCACGTTTACCATTTTTGTAAACATGTTTAATTCATAGATCATTTCTTCAACTAAAATCAAGCTGCAAGCTGGATCTGGCGTCTCACTTTCCTTTTTTTCTTTTATCGTCTGCAGGATACTCACCATTGTTTCACTGTAGTGGCATAGGAGCATGCCATCACAACTTTGCAACCTGTTTACATGGGTTCAAATTTGGATTTATTGGAAATGTAACAACCTAATGCTTATTAAAAATACATGTTGACACAAGTTCACTTTCACAGAACAGCATAATGAGATATCATTGTAGAGAGATAAAAGAGATAATGTGCCCATGCTGCTTTGTGTTGTCATCTGATCAAATCACTACTGTTTTGTTTCTCCTACTTTCTTATAAAATAGTTTCTTTCTCAACTACTATCTTATAGTTGTTGTTTACTGGAAGAAGCTGCACAGGCAAATCTTATGTTGCTTATATCTTTGCATACCTTGTTATAACGGTCAGTACTGTGTAAGCCTTATTGTAAGAAGATATAGTGATTATCTCACATTTAAGAAGCTGATAAAGAAAGTATTGAGATGGAAGACACACAGACGATGGAAGCATGTACCCACAGTTAACAGGTTTCTAATATGTTTTTTCCCAGCAATTCCATCAGAGTGTTGCTGCCAGTGCATTTCACCTAATGTATTGAATATGTGCCATTTTTTAGCTACTGCATAGAGAAACTTCTTGAGTTCTTCGACGATAATAAGAGGACAGTCGACAGTGAGTAATACACTCCCATGAACCAATCTATTCTTCCTCTACTTGTACTTGTTCCAACACATTTTGTTGGTCAGTTTTTACTTCCCTCAGATTGGTAGCAGCTATCTGGATATGCTCGCACTGTGAAGAGTTTGTACCACTTATACCTGAGCTCAATGAAGGTTACACTCTCACCGAAGTAAGTATCACCGCCACTTTATCTTGGGTTCTTGGATTACTTAGTTCTGAACTACCCAATGCATCTGTTCCAGAAAACATGACACTCATTCTATCCTCACATCTTTCTTTATTTCAAACAGTGGTGCTTTCAAGAAGCTATCCAGTGTAAGGTCTTTACAGATCATATTAGATAACAGCACTAGCCAGGGCGCTTCGGGTGCCTCTGCGAGTGGAGTACCTCTTTCAAGAAGCTGATCAAGGTCTGATGCTGGAGTGCCAGAAGAGCAGGAAAGCGGTGCGGAAAGCCGAGGCAGAGGGAATGCCGAGGCAACAGAATGAGGAGGTGTTGTTTCCTGGATATTTCGATTACGTTCTTGAGCGATTACTGTTTGCTTGTGATTTGGCCTATGGGAGATCGAATCCTGCCATTTTGGGGATCTTGGGGGAGGATTTAGGATACTGGAGTCTAGAGTTAAGAAATTGTATGGCGTCCTAGAGTAGGGGTAGAATCCTTCAGCAGATGTTGGGGCCATTTTCTCTTTCTGAGTTGCTCAGAATGGCAACGATCTTGCAGAGACATCTGTTCTTGCGCTGTTACAATCAATAATTCTATTCATTTTGATGTCATGCTTTCATTTCACCATCAAATGTTAGGGCCAATCTCTATGGTTTTTTGAGATAGCATAAACCAATGTGATTTCTTTGGATCATTGGCCAATTGCATGCATTGCTGGTGTAGCCCTCTTGCCTAGCTGATTTCTTTTTTTTTTTTGAAAGAAATGCCTAGCTAATTTCTGGCTTAAAGAATAATTATAGTTTGAATGTTTGATTCGATAAGTTTACATTTTGTTATCTCTGCTCCCTCCTTGTTTGATATTTGATTTTTGACGTTAATTTTGGAACAGATGAAGCAACCAGCAGTACAGCCTAAAAAAGGCAAGAAAGCTCTCTGGAGAAAGGTACAATATGACCTGAATGTTTCTTACATCTTTGGTTGTGTTTGGTAATTGGTATGAGCACTCTTGTACCATATTTTGTGTTTGAGACGTTGGATCAGGATTGTTCAGTCTTTGTTCTATCCATGCTTATATGAAATATTGAGATCATAGGTATGAAGTCAGCTACTGTTATATTCGTTCGATCTTTCTGTTCAGTTGGAAGTCAGTACTGTTATGTCAGATCTTTCTGTTCAGTTTGAAATCCTGCTTTCATTTCACCGTTGATTGTTAGGACCAATCTGTATGCTTATTTGAGATAGCATATTGATGTAGTTTCTTTAGATCATTGGCTTGCATTGCTGATTTCAACTCCTGATTGGTGGATTTCTGAAATTTTCCCCAAAGCATAATCATATGGCTGATAAGACTGGATAGGTTTCAGTTTTGTTATTACTGCAAATACTTGTCACAATCTATTACTGTTGAAAACTTAGCATGCCAAGCTTTTTTTTTTGCAGTTTCCTGCACGACGGAATGTGATGATCGTTGTACTGCTTGTTTCCTTTTTTATGCTACCAGCAAAAACAGGTAAATTTAATAATCCACCAATTTCGTCACAATAAAATAAGAAATATCAGTTAAGTATTTCTATTGGTGCAGAGGCTTTTCAACACTTTGACAGCATAGAGGATGCCGCACAAAGGCTGGCTGGACTCAATAATCTTGGAGACCTCCGGCTACAGCCCGAGGAGGAAACACCTATACCTGGGGTTGGGTTCGACTTTTTTCTTCATCCAATCATGATTGCAATTTACAGTTTTCTGATCCTGGGGTTACTTACATGGTTTATTGGTAAGTTTCTTTAATGGGTCATCAGAAAATAATTAAAAATGACATTTTTCTGACATTTGATTGTTTGTAACAACGATTGGCAGACCCGAAGGAGGAACACTAAAGATCATCCCCAAGACAATGGTGCACAATTGGAATGTGCGAGGCCTCAAACAAAAGGAATGCTGAGGTTCAATCGACTTGGATCCCATGAGTTTGGCTGAATCAGGATTACTTAGTTTCTAGGATATGCCCGTTTGGATGGACGATGAATAGGAAAACGAGATTCCGGTCTTTTTTGTGCTCCAAAACAGATAAATCGATTCCTGATCACAATAGGAGAAATTAATTCCTGAGCACCACTGTGTTGTGCCCCGACATCTTCCTCCATCCCTCAGCCTCCACCTCTGACTAGTTCCAAGCAAGTCCTCCCTGCGCTGGACTTAACTGGTGATCTCTACTTCCCGGTCATCCTTAGGCCTGTGCCGGTGAATTCTCCTCCTCCAGCGAACTTGACTACCATGTCGTGCTGAGATCAGTGACTCCCCAAATAATCCCTAGCTCGCTCGCAATGCTAGATGCAAACTAGATTTAGATTGGCGTATATTAGATTTGAATTACATTCATGCTGAGTCCTCGTACTCCTGCTTCTGTTACATTTGTGGATTTGCTTCACGGTCTTGGATGACATATGCGGGTGCCCGCTCTGCCGTTCTCTACTGTCGAAGTTTTCCTGTGTGCATTCATTTAAAGCTGCTAACAGTTTGGGCCGGAACCAGTTTTTTCTGGTCTGGTTTTTGTTACTGGGCCAATTTGGTTGGGGGAAATGGTTTCAGCAGATGCTGTAGCTGGCTGTGTGTGTATTCGTAGGATTTTTCCTCCTGTAAGAGGGAGGATCTTCCAGAGTGCTACACATACTTGAGTACGTAACCAATGAACAATTGTTTCATTCTTTGATACGATAAAATATGCAACATCTAGTTCATTGTTATTGCTTTTCCACTCTAAAACATTGAGTTTGGCTGATTTTGGTTTAGTGTCTGCAAGAATTGGTTTAGTTCATTCTCATTTAGAGGTAGGAAGCAATGCCCTACCTAGAATATTTTGGCAGTTGTCTCATTTGATCTAAGGTTTACTTATGTGCTAGCTGGTTGGGAGGGATCTGCACATGATGCCCTTATTCTATCAGATGCCCTACAGAGAGATAATGGCCTTAGAGTCCCTCCACATAAAATGCTATGCACATAAAGGCATCAATAGTACTTTGCCATAGCTAAACATCTGAAATATGCCCTTGTTCTTACCTTATCTAGGAAAATTCTATCTTGTGGATGCTGGTTATGCTGTCAGGCCTGGTTTCTTGCCTCATTTTCGTGGTATAAGGTACCACTTGAGGGAGTATGACAACAACAGGCCCTGTGAGGAACTGTGAACATTGGAGCTAACTATCCTCCATTTCGTACTGTTGTATCTTTTGCACCACCCTTTTTTAGCCAACCAATGACCCCTATAATGAACGCTTATGCTTCAAGTTCAAGTTCATGATGAAGTACATGTAAATCTGAGGCGTTAACTTGGGTCAATGATGTGCAAAACCTGTTTGATGATGATTGTGTGTTCTTGTTTCATGGAAAATCAATGGTGGTAACCTCACCAAACTAGGCGTTGGGTGTTGGGACCTTGCGATGTGCAGGAAACCAATCAGAACCACCTTGCATCATCTCATTCAGCAAAAACATCCGCACATGCAACCAAACACAGAAACTGTGAGCCTGTATCCCTCTCCAAGTTGAAACCAAACACGACAACCTGCATCATTGGAACCTGGATATCAACAGCCTGTATGGGGCTTTCATCCTGGCCCAAAACCATTCGACCAACCAATCAGCCCCTAAAAGAATGGCCACAATCTGTATTGGACTCGGCCCTTAATTGGAGCCGGAGCCGACTGACACAAACCAACACACCCAGCCACGCCGACCCGAGGCCCGACCGACGCCTTAAACCGTACAAAAGGGGGGAGGGGAGAGCGTCAAGGCGGCTTCAGCGACGGCAGAGAGGCAGGATGTCGTCATTTCTCAAGCTTCAGCCTCGGACGAAGGGGAAGGTGGCGCTGCATACTACGGCTGGCCCGCTCATCATCGAGCTTTGGCCCAATGAGGCACCCATGGCGGCGCACAACGTAACTAATTTATCCTTCTGTTTCCTTTTCCTATTTCTGCAGGTTCCCTCGGACCCATTTGAAGATATTGTTACTAGGAATCTTATTAAGAAGAAAATGAAGTAAGTAGTAATCCTCCACACTGTTCTTATGATGACCATGCAATGTCTTTTCGATTAATTTTGATCGAACTATTTATCTTTCAGGTCCTCTCGCGTGTTTGTGAAGTAGAAGAGGATAATGAGGCAGCTACCTCTGTTCAGGCCAAAATAAAAAGTAATCATGATGATGTGTTGGATGATCCCCAAGTGAGTTTTATCACTTGTGATGGAAAAAAATGGTCAGCATCATATTAACTATTAAGCAAACTTTTGCTGGTGAACATGCTGTAACACTCTGGTGTTAAGCATGCATAATCACTTGCATTCTTAAGCATAAGCATCATTATGCATGGCATTAATGAAAAGGTTGATTATCATTTCATGTATCATGCTTGATTATTCAAATTATGCTTGCCTTTCACATAAATTGAATAAGTGGTATGAGTGTTTGGTGTTTGATGATCTTTAAGGTAACCTAGACATGATTAGAACACCAAATTAACCTAGGTTTATGTTCATGGTTTTGGCTAATTAAGCTTTGTTGTCATGGTTGACCAAGGTGGACCATTAAAGTGGTTTTGTTTGACTGAATTGAAAGTGGTAGCTAGAGTGCTTGCATGTGTGTGCACCCTAAATAAAGTTTGTAGATAATTTCATAAGGAACAAAAGTTGTAATTACCACTTTTCATGAAAATGCTTGGAAGATGTTCAAAAATGTTGAAAAAGGACAGAATTGGAGGCTGTTTTTCTATTTTTAGGGATTTAAGGGGTATTTTTCTTTGGATTTTTGTATTTCAAAATCTATGCAGAATCTGGCCAAACTTTGTACATATGAAATGTTCTACTCTTCAAAATATACATTTCATCTATTTAGAGTTTTCGCTAATTCGGCCTAGTTCAAGAGTTATTAAGCAACAAAGTTTGTTTTACATTCATAAAAATAGCTTTTCGGTGACGGCTGTTTCCTGGCCGTCAGGGAAATGGCCGGCCACCACCCATGTCGCCCAGCCTGCGCGCTCCGCGTGGCGCGCATCCACCGGCAGTCCGGGGTGGCAGCGGCCGTCCCGACAGCGTTAAAACGACCGCGGCTGCTCCCTCCCCTCTGTCCTCTCTCTCAATTTCGACTTTCCCCGCCTCCTTCCCGCAGCTCCGCGAGCCGCCGTCGCCGCCGCCGTCTGCGCCGCCGTCGCTAAGCCACCTCGCCGCGCATTTTCTTCTCCAAGCCAATCACCAGACCCACCTCGACGTGTGCTCACTCGGGCACCTGCCAGCAGCCGTCCTCGCCGAGGGTAAGGCCCCAATCGCGAGTTTCTTCCCCGCGGCCGGCGAGCCGGTGACCGCCGCCGCCGTGCCCCGGCCGATTTGGCCGCTAATTACTCTCCCGGTCTCGAGCTTTAGGTGCATCTCGTCGAGTAGCAGCTGTAGCCCTAGTTCATGAGGCCCGTGCGGGTCGGCCCTTGCCGGAATTATGAGTGCGCCGCCGGCGGGAGGCCACCGTCCGCCTGCGCGCTTGGGCAAACCACCACGGCGACCGCTCCGACCGCGCTAGGACCCTCAATCGACTCGCCTAGACACGCTCGTGTTTTCCCTCTGCTCAATTTGGCCGGAGAACCCTGGCAACGGCCGGCGAGCCCGCGCCGACGCCGTCGTCCTCCCCCTTCCCTGTGTAGGGACATCGGGTTAGAATGTAGGTAACCCTAAGGGTCTTGGTGCAAGATTGCCAGACACAGAGTATTTTTGTTTAGGGCTTGGTTGATTTCTGAAAACCTCAGGGTCCCCGGTGCAAAGTGTTTTTCCTTTTTTCTTTTTTTAAAACTGTTTCCAGATTTTGTTTAAACTTTTAAAAATTCATAACTTGCTCATTTTTCATCCAAATGAGTTGGTTCAACTTGCAGTATTTTTCTTATGAGATGATCTATGCATGAAAAATATGAAATATGGAATTTGTGAAACTTTTCTATATAGCTTTATTTATCTCTATTAATTGCTTTTATCTTAGAAAATGCATAAGTAATTCTCTGTTGCTCAAAAAATTGTGAGACCAAGTTTGTTAGTCTTCTTATGTCATGCTCTATCTATGAAAAATATTATGAGGCTATGTCCTGTGGAAAGTTTGATCTGTCTAGTTATGGTGCCTATTTTCATGTGATGATAAATAATTCATAATAAATAATATATAAGGAATTTATGCATGAAACTTTTTGGAGAGTGTTTTTATGTTAATCTAGAGCTAATTATGTTCTGAGATCTGTTGTTTGATATACTTTTATGTACAAAGTATTTTAGGCCTATTAAATTATGCTGTCTTGTCATTTTTGTGTAGGATAAAGTACTTACTGTTTTGACTTGAAATTTTTATAGTAGTCTTTATTTGGTATGATTAAGCTCCTGTAATTTTTGCAGAATTTTCTGAGTAGTCTAAAGTCATGTTGTAGTTATACCCTGATTTCTTTTAATTATAAATAATGCTTTAGAGTTATCATTTCATGTGTGTAAAAATATTTTTTGTGCTATTTGTAACATGTGTGATCTGCTATTGGTTGTGGTTCAGTAGAGTGTAGTGTGCAAAACAATGATTATTTATAATTTCCTATAGTGTACGAGTAAATTGTAATGCGAGTCTTGTTTGAAAAATTGTCGGTAGAAGAGAATGCAGATGACATGTGCTTATCTCATATGTTTCGAAAATCATATCATTCATCTTAGCTGAGTATTCATTCACCATCAGCATGAGCATTGTATTTCTATATATATATACATGGTATTCATACGCACTATGCATCATACAGGATCGTCAGAGCTCGAAACGGTAGTTCCCGAAGCACAAGGAGAGGAAGGCCAGCAGGAAGCTTTAGTTCGGGAAGCAGCAGCAGAAGAGGATCCCAAAGCTGATCTTTCAGAGTGTCCCGACCACCAGCCAAGCTCTTTTCTGAAAGGCAAGCCCCGGAGCATTCTCCCTGTGGTTTGTAAAATATCTAACTTGAGTCCTTTACTTGTTTGATGCATTAAGTTATAGGTGTTGTTTTATACCGTTGCTGCATTACTTATATTCCTTGCCACTGTTTATACTTCAACCCTGTTAGGTTCAGGTACGAATATATGCTTAGCCCTGCTTAACTAGATCGGTAGAAGTCGGGTGGTTTCCTGTCATCCGCGAGTTATAGGTGGTGACTTAAAATGGTTGAATACATTGTTATCTTGGATAACCATGTGGAGATAATAAATCGAGACCGGGCGGGATCAGTGTTGAGACTAAACTGGAGGTTTGGTGTGGTTATCCCGTCTGTGTCGAACTAGGACCCCGTCCGTTGTACGTCCTTAAGTCATATTGAATTTATGCCTCATATTTAGCTGGAAGGATAAGTTGTTCCGACCGCGAAGCCTAATTTTGATTTGGGCCGGGAGTTGACCTGCTGTACGCATCGTATTGGTGAAGATGGGGGACCACAGGTTACGCGGAGAGTAAGTCCGAGGTCAGGGTCGCCCTGAATAAGGCAGCCGGGCGGTTCCTGGATACGATGGTACCTGTTGATCCCGCGCTTTTCCTGAATTGAATGTCGGTGATCTGTAGCTCACCTTAGCGGGTGAGTGTGGTTTGTGTGAGGAATACCCGTCAGCTGGTTAGTAATCGATTATAATCGCCATCGTTCCTGGACAGTGAACACTTGACTTGAGCAGCGGCATCGTAGTAAGAACTTGAACAAGAGATGAGATGGTTGAGCTGTTGAGATTGAAGATACTCAATCGGAATTGGTTACTTTCTTGTTGAATAAGTATTACCATGCTTGTTTAGTACAGGTGCTAATGTAGCATGACAAGGTTAACCAGATTAAAATACATTGCTAGAGGGTTCTTATTAATTGTTTCTTAACGCAAGCTTTTCCGCATTTAAATGAGTCAGCTATCCTACTTATACAGCCTTGCATACTCCTTAGAGTCACTTTATTTTAGTTATGATGGGTAAGTCTAGCTGAGTACATTCTCATACTCAGGGTTTTATTTCCCATATTTTTGCAGATGGTGAGATGTTTTATGGCTATTGTCAGAACTGCTTCTATCCCGCTTTGGGAGATGACTAGACCTTGGGCACGGTCACTCTTCTCGACTTAATGCTTTTGCTGGATGTTGACCAGGGACTGGCACTGTATTTGAACTAAGTGCGTGTGTGGCTTTGAACTAAATTGCTTCCGCTTTATTTGGAATTTGAACTTGGGTTGTAATAACTTTATTCGTACTCCGATGATTTAAACTATGTGCGAACTATGTACTTGTGAATGGGAACGCTAAACTATTACGATCTTGGTCGTGCCGAAAAAGTTTGAAATCCTTCGAGATTTCGGTATGACTACCGGGTTTATTAGGTCTTAATCATGTAGTTTGCCGTCCTAATGGTAAATTATGTGCTTGTGCTCTAATAAATTGGTCGGTTCTGTCACACATGTCATGCTGAAAACAAGGTGACAATACCCTTCCAGTTGGCAACTATGCTATCTATAATGGTTGTCTCTGCCACACCAGTACACATGCCATCTTGCCTTTTTTTTCCTGTTTTTGTTACAAATCATCTTTGGTCTGCTTATTAATTTTAAGGCCTCTAGTATTAGGTTGGTTTAGGACATCATATGTATCTTTTAGTCAGCTGGTATTTTTTGTCACTTGTGATAAAAAAATTTTCAACATATGAACAAAGCTAGTGAATATATCATGTTGAAAATAAAAGCACAACCTTATACAAGGTGGCAGCTGGGCTATCTACAACTTTGCAATACCAAAGGTGCAATCTGTATCTTTTTCTGTGGTCAGGTTTTGCAATTATAGTATTACCTGCTTCTGTAAGTCGTTATGCTCTGCCGAGTCTTAATAGCATTGTTCTTATTCCCATCTTGCAGTCCGAGGAGCAAAAAGAGAAGAGAAAAGAAGCCCCTCAGGACCCACCAACAAGAATTAGTATGAATATGTGGAATCCAATGATGTAGTATGATTCGTACTACAATGAGGATGACAAACAGTCGTGGGAGTGCTTAGACGCGGAAGGCAATGAAAAAGACGCTACTACAATGAGGATGACAAACAGTCGTGGGAGTGCTTAGACGCGGAAGGCAATGAAAAAGACGCAGATGACATATGGAGCTGCATGGATATTTGTGGTATGGGTATGGACCCTGATAATGTTATATTTGAGACAAATCTGCCTGTTGTAGTTGACCAAGTCTGAGGGCTTAAAAATAAGTACAACAGGTAAACCGTGTTTTACTTTTATATTTACTCTATTCATTTATATACGACATTATAACAAGTGATAACTTTCTTTGTATTCTAATTATTTTATTTTGTACTTTCAAATAGCTCTTTTGACATGAAAGAATTAGAGATGACTTCCAGTTAGCCACGGAAAGGCGAGCTGGAGTTAACATTTATCCAAGAACCGCGCGAAAGGCTAGACAAATAGCTACTACACTAGTATTAGAAAAAATGGAGCAGAAGAGTTCCCGATGGACCAGAAGCAAATATAGTTTTGTAATTATTTTATTTTTCTTTCTTCGTCTAATAAAAATCGGCAAGCTTTTTTATCGCCTTTCTAAAAAAGACTAGAAGCAAATATGCCATAAGGACCAAAATTATTTGGCAAAAATAACAGTGGAGTTTTTGTAAACACCCTAAAAGATGTATCAAAGCTCTCATTAAGGTTGTCTCTGTTTATAAGGTTGTCTCTGTTTATAGTATAGTATTGTGACATGCGTTTAAGGTTGTCTCTGTTTATAAGGAGGCGCGCCTCACCCTCATCCAGAGGGCATCGCGGGTGGTGTCCCTAGGTGATGGTGCCAGGGGCAGCAGGGGTGATCATGTCATGGTCGACGTCGACCATGAGGTCGTGGAGGTCGTGGCCAAGCGGAATCCGGCGCTGGCTGTCGCGGCAACAGAGATTGGCCGTGCAAGCAGGGGCGATGGCCATGGCGGCCCGTCCCCCTCAGATGACAACTCTGTAGTCCATGGGAAAGGGACCTGGCGGGTCGAAGATGAAGCTGTGCTGGTGGCGAGGTTCTACTGCCATGAATCCGAGGTGGGGTGGCCGGGCGTCGGAGATCGAGCACGGCGGAAACTGGCGGCGGCGGCGGCTGTTTGCGTAGAATACTGTGGGAGTGGTAACTGGTAACGATATCCTCGGAGTCTAATTTGGAGGATGGTGCCGCCTCCAGCATGGGTCACACAGCGCACTGTGCCGTCCCGACTCACATACGAAGCCCGATTTCTGTGTACCAAAATTCTGCACCGCGGTGACCTCCCATGCACGGTTTGGTGCATCGTTTTGGTTCAACACAGGCAACCAATCACATGATATGGTGCCGGATGGCGCTTTAAACAATTCCATGGGGACAACCAATCACCTCCTTAGCCGACGGTCGTGGTGCTAGCACGGCGAAAGCGATACGAGTATATACGTACGCTACGGTTGGTCTTGCCGCCCTCGCGGGCATATAGCAAGCAGGTGCCGGTGAGCATAGATGATGTATTGATGTTTGTGGTTGCGTTGTGGACTCCAGCTCTTATTAGCTACAGTACTGTACCTGGGATGCATAATGCAAATGCAACGCAATACGCATCGCCATGCGGACAGTGACGCTAAACCGCTTGATTATTCTTCCGACGAGTGTCGATCGCGTGACGTACCCAGTGCAAACAGCCTGTCAGATTGTTATCGTTACCGTACCACTGCACGGGCACGTGCTATAATTTGACAATGCAAGGCCAGCCTTATCTGTTTGCAATTGCTTGCTCGATCTATCATTCTATCTGATAATCTAATGGATCAGTACTTTACTAATTCTCAGTTTCTAATAATCTTATTATTTATACCAATTTTTAATCCGTAGCCCCTGTGAATAGCAAATGCATAGATGATACACGTAAACAACCAAGCCACGCCGGTGTACATACACACGATCGAGGGTATATAAAACTGAAATAGGACCATGCATGTATATAAAACTACTATATATGAATATATATGATATAGAGCTACGTGGTGCCTGGTGACCAAGGCTAGCTAACTTACTATTCTGAGTACTCTCTCTCTCTCTCTCTTCTCTCTTAAATACGTAATGCATGACGTTTACGGCAACAAATAGTTTACTTTTAACTGATAACTAATTATTAGCTTACTCTAAATGTCGTATATTTAAAAAGGAAAGAAAACGTAACCATACACGGTGCGCGTACGAGCATGCATGCACGTTCCGGAACACTAACAATTGGTCACTAAAAAAGGCTGACTACGGGCTGGGCCTAACATGCGCCCTCCCGACTCATCCCCTCCTTCTCCAGCGACAGCGCCGCCGCCGCCGCCACTACCACCACCGTGCCCACCATTCCTTCTCCTCCCCACCTCCATCCAACCAAAGATCGAAGCCCCCCATCGCCGGATCTATCGATCCATGGGAGCTTTTCGCCACCCGGCGGGCGAGAGCCCCTCTCCCCTGCCAGCCCGCCGGCCACCGTCGGCCACCACTCCGGCGCCGTCGGCCACTAATCGAGCTTCCAGGCGCAATCACCTTCTACCCGGCCTCCCCGACCAGTCCCCTCTCTCCCCAGACGCCACCCCCTTCTACCCGGCGAAGTCAAGCCGCTCCGGCGACCCACCACCTCCACCACCGGGCGCCGCCACTACATCTCCGGTGCCGGCGTCCATCCCCTCTCCAGCCACCACCTCCCTCACCGAGACAGCCACCATAGGCCTCACACCACCAGCCACAAATCCTGCCAGGAACTAGCGTGTGCCCCTCTACCGACCCTCGGAGGCGGCATCCCCGACGGCGCCGCTGGCCACTGGGCCTACCCAAGCCCTGGAGCCCCAGCCTGGCCCCCTGCCAGCTGACAGCGCTCCTACCTTTGCGATGATGGAAGACGATGTGGAAGTCCTTGACTGGGATGATTCAGACGACGAGCTTGAAGACACGTCGCTGGAAGACATTGAAGAGGAACTTGCTGCAACTGAGGCCGATGATGGTGTTGTGTCACTGGATCTAAGCCAAGCAGAGGTGACTCCGGCCGCTGGCCTGAGATCCTCCCCCTCCACGTCGGATCCCGAAAGACCTGCCGGTGGTGGGCAGGCTGCTGCTGCTTCGGTCACCTCGCCGGCATTCAAGGCGACAATCGGCCCCCTGGAGGCAAGCGCCACCGGATTGGCGCCTTCGGTCAGTCATAAAACTATCCTGGTCTGGCCTGAGCGCCAACCTGTGGCCTCTGCCCCATCACGAAGCTTCAAGGTGCCGACCACCCATACAATGGATGAGATGCAGAGTGGACAGGTTTCACCAAGGTGGCAAGCAGCGAAGAAGAAGCGTGGACGACGTCATGATCCTGTGCTGAATCTGGCCGCCATGGAGAAGCTGCAGAAGGGGAACGAAGCGGCATGCGAGGCCTTTAAAAGGCGTCTTGCCAGCCTTTGCTACCGTTGCCTTGCATCCGACCACCTAGTAGCCCAGTGCCGGGATCCAATCCGTTGCTGGGCTTGCCGGGGCATTTGACACCTCTCCAGTTCGTGTCCCTCTCGTCGGCGAACCGTCTCGGCTGAGCTCCGCAAGAGGCTCAATTTTCCACCAGAAAGCATTCACAGTCACATCCACTTCCGACTGCTCCGCCAGAGCACAGCTCAGCCGCAAGCCAAGGTTCCGGGGAGGCCACGCCAGCGTCCACGCCGTGGCCACAACTGGGAGCATGGTGCTGCAAATGAGAGAGCGTCGGCGCCCGGACATGAGGGCGTGCAGGCGGGCAGCTCGGAGGGACGCCCGACGCCAGGCTGCAGGCACGTCCTAGGGGCTGCCGGCACCACGACGATAGCAACAGAGGCCCTCGACCACGGGACGTACATTCGTCAAGCAAAGTTCGCCAGCTCTTCCCGAGTTATCGCAATCGCAAGGCGCTCATCGGGGAGGAGGACCGTGGACGTACGATGTGCCGCTCTCCGCCGCAGCCCGATCATGGTCGGGAATCCCTGGCGCATGAGCGGCGCCGGTCGCGGTCTCCACCGTGCTAGGGGCGGTCTCCACCAGGCTGCGGGATGGCCAACAACACCTCCACCGAGCAGGCCTACCGTGGAGCGGGCCACGACTACAACGAGCAGGTTGACCGCTTTGATGACCCCTTGGCCCACGAGCTCAAGGATGTTGACGAAGCCCACCTCGCCTGTGGTTTTGACCCCATGATCGAGGAGGCCCAGATGAGGGGCGTTCCTGCCCCGTCAGGTATGTGCTTGGAGGGGAAGGGAGGTGCTGCGGTGCAGGTTGATGACGCTGGGAGGCTATCGTTGGATGGGGTCTCTGTGCATGAGGAGCTTGCCATGTACACTGACATGGGGGGCAGCGAGGCTGCAGCCGCCTCCAGCAAGGGGAGAACAGAGGAGGATGGACAGATTGCTGCTGACTTTTGCAGCAAGATGTTCAAAGAGCTCCCTGCGCCCCTGCTGCCGACACCAGTGCCCCCTCCATCCTTTGCAACTCCCTCGTGCAGGCAAGTTGAGGAAGAAAAAGACCTTGCAAGCGACACGTTCGAGCTTGCGCCAGGCCGCCAAGCCATCTACGGTGCCGGTGGCTCAGCGCGCGCAGCACAAGCGGATGCGCAAGCTAGAGTTCCTTAATCCACGACGTCCGGCGCCAGATGCAGTAGTGACTGAATATATTGCTCTGCATGGCGATGATCTCCCAGAAGAAGCCATCAAGGCGCTCAAGGTGACAACACGACTGGACGACAAAGAGCTAACGAAGGCCTTAGCGGCGATTGTTGATGCATCTGATCCGCTGAAGATGGAGGCCGAGTGAGCTTGTGTGGGGTAATCCAAAGCCCCCAATAGTTGTTCAAATCAGTAGCGAGTAGTCAACATTTATTTTCTAGACCTCTGCAGCTTAGGCTGCGGTAGGGAGTGCCTCTCGCGCATGTAATCATGGTTGTATGCTAACTTTTTCTTATTAATTAAAGCCGGGGAATTGGATCTTTAAAAAAAACAATTGGTCACTTTCATCACAACCTTACAAGTTGCAAAGTGAGATACCCTTTCTGTTGTATCCTAGAAATAATACAATTTTTCTCTCATCTTGAATGAAACGAAATGAACTTATTTCCTATGGATCATGTCCAAGAGATATTCTACGTCTCTCGACCATTTGTGATTTACTCGTAGCTAACTATTACTTACGGAGAAAGCACACGTTAGATGGAGGACGGAATCGATGTGAAATAAACAATGGACTAGTAGACCGAAAGATAATCATAGTGTGATGCAGTCCATCTATCAAGTCTAGCTATATATTCTTGCACTTGCACGTAACAAGGCCTTGTTTAAGTTGCGAAATTTTTTAACTTTGCTACTGTATCATTTTCGTTTATATTTGATAAATATTATTCAATCACGGACTAACTAGACTCAAAAGATTCGTCTCATAATTTATAACCAAACTGTGTAATTAGATATTTTTTATCTATATTTAATGTTTCATGCATGCGTCCAAAGATTAATGTGACGGAGAGAGAGCGAGAAAACTTATAATTTTGGTGGCATGTAAACCAGGCCCTAGTAGGCTTAAGACCAAGCAAGCCACTTACATTTAAAATTTTCTCTTCTTTGTATGTACATATTACATATTATACACATACATGTATAGAAACGGTGTACTACTCGGCAAGCTACGGCTAGCTGCGTTGCACGTCGGATGGATGGATGGATGGACCCACGTGCCATGGCTGGCGACCACCCGTGCAGCGAATCTAGTCACCGACGCGTGGGGCCACCAGTGCCTTCGTGGCACCCTGTCCTCCTGTGCGTCACGCACGAGTGCTGAATGCGATGCGCCTTGCACCCCCTTCTGACCGCCCAACAGTACACGGGGCCGGCCGGACGCCGGAGCTGCAGCTGATGGCCTTCGCTGTCTGTATGTAAAAATCTCTCTACGTACTGTACTCCCTTCCAAAGGAAAACAAGCATGCGTGCGTGTAAATTTTGCTTCGCCATGTTGCCATATATATGTTTTGCCTAATAATGTCTGATATATGTTTTGCCTAATAATGTATGTATGGCGTGGTTTTTAGTAACTGCAGCATAGTATCAATAAAAATCTAAATTTTCACAAATATAAAAAGAAAAGATCTGGAGGTGGGGCTGCAGAGAAGGGATTCCTGAGCCACACAGCAAACACAAAAGGCCACGAGGTGTGGGTGTGGTTGGTTGGTGGAATTTCTGTCCCCCTGCTCCTCCGCTCCCCCACCATCCACCCGATCAAATGGAGTATCCTAATCCACACTATCATCTCCCGGCTCCGGATAAACTAATCTAATCCCTCCCTTTGCTTAAACTAATCTAATCCTGCTGTGGTGCTGCCCCTGCACTGGCACTGGCACTGGCAGCAGGCTGCTCAGGCCACACGCAGCACGCATGTCCTTGTCCTCTACACCCACACCACACCAAGTTTATCTTTGTTTTCAGTTTTTTAATACGAAAAACCCAACCTTTTTTTGTTTTGTTTTACCCTCTTGATTGATGATCTCACTCCATCATCATCCCATCCCCAAAATCACATCCGTTCGTCTTTCTCTCTCACTCGTTCCCCTTTTCTTTAAATCCGAGGATGAAGGGGCATCTTCTTTCCCATCCCATCCTTAGCGGCCGCTAAACACGTTGGCTTTGGATTAATTAAATTAAACGCCGCTGCTCTCTGCGCCCCGTGGAACGCACACACACACAAGCGTACGTGAACGGTCTCCACGGGTTAAGCACGCCGGTCGCCGGGAGAGGCCAGGCCAACCATGACCACCATGAGCCGCCCACTTGGCTAGTATAGGGGGTCCCCGTAGGTCGTTGCGAGTGCGTACGAGTGGTCTGGTCTGTGGTGGTGGACTTTTGGGATGACTTGCCCAGTAAACCAATCTAGGCCAGGTCAAATAAGGTCATAATAATTCCATTGGGCGTCTTTTTCCTTTAACCAATGCATTTGTAGAAATATCCTCGAGCTAGCCAATGTTTCGCTATCTCTCCTTTTTTTTTCTTCTACTAGTAAGTATAAGATCTACGGCGGCGTGCGGCAAGAGGCAGAATTGTACACGCTCGATGGCGTGTGGAACGGTTGTTCCTCATTCATTCTACCTCCCACCCGCCACATGATGAAAGATCTGAAAGACTAACTGATCTCCCACTCAAGATAAAAAAAAAAAAAAAGTGACCATATATGTATTGATAATACTAGCCACTCTTGACTCTTGAGATATGTTATACTGTCATAGTCTATTCAGTTAGTACGTCTCTGGTTTGAGATGCCATCGTACGTGCCTCGCTTTTAAGTACTCGGCCAGATGCAATGCAATGAAAAGCCAGGCAAGTCCGTTTTGAAAAAGAAACGATGCATCACGTGTAGGCATATCCAATCTAGGTAAGCTATGCTAGGCCCGGGCAGACAGCCTCTGCCTGGGTACTGGGTACATCAAAGCATGCGCAAGGGAGGCCGGAGAGACGAGAACAAAGGGAGATATACTAGATAAGTATATGGCCAATGCAGTGTACGTGGACAGGGACTTGGCGGCCACTGTCCGCTCACTTCGTCCTCGTTCATTCTCCCTGTCATCCACGCACTCCATCCACGGCATCAACATCAACGTGATCCTCAATCGTCTCACGCAACAAACATCATTGGCCAGCAGACCTTGTGTACAAGAATACCACCAAAAGCTGGATTAATTGCGAATACTATACTACACTGTACTGTATTGTAGAGTGTAAAGTGTAAACGCGACAGAGGCTCTATCATTTTCGCCCCATCATCAAGCTCAAACTGCAGGTTGACCAGATCACACAGCAGGCTGGTGCCACTGAACGTGGGCTCATTCCGTTTATCTATTTATGTATTTATTTATTTATTTGCTAGTCATAAGAAAAAGTAGGGCATGGGGGTGCTTTGCTTTGCCCGTGCACCTGCAGGCTGCACTGCAGCTGTACGGGGCGATCCAGTACGTCCAGCGAGAGCACTGGCAGGGAACGGGCCCGGCGGTGGGAAGTGCGGTGCCGGCCCGGCAAGGGACACGCATTGATAACCCGTGCCGCTGGTCCGCGGGGCCCGGCCGGCACGTGACCCGTCGAGCGAAAGCCGAAAGCGCTGTGCTGTTCCACGGTACCACTACGTGACAGCCTGACGGCGTTAGCCCGGAAGGCCCTGCAACCCGACCGGCCTGGCTCCATCCATCCAGAACGGGTTCGGGTATGTGCGGGTACCCCAAGGGTCGCGGCAGGTCGCCATCGCCATGGCCACTCACCCGCAAGGCAAGGGTTCTGTTCCGCCCCCTGCGACTGGTCATCGCAGAAACATTCCTGGCAGTTTACTTATCTAGGCCGCGCTTAGTTCATGAAATTTTTAGTCTGAAAAATATTATAATATTTTATTTGTATTTGATAAATATTATCTAATCATAGTTTAATTAGGCTCAAAAGATTCGTCTCGTGATTTACAACTAATCTGTGTAATTAGCTATTTATTTTACTAATATTTAATGCTCCATATATACGACACAACATTTAATATGATGAAGAGAGTGAAATTTCTAGCCTTTTTAAGACAACTAAAGATGCCTTGGTTACGAACTCGACATTCGCACCGTGACACCGCCACACTTTTGTGACGCCAAAAACAACTACTTTCATGTGTGGCGTGGTTTTGCACTAGAAAAAAGGTTGTGGCGGCTGCAGGGAAAAAAATTTGTGATGACCTGGTTTTACACATGTGGAAACGCATGGTGGAAAATTTACTGGTTTCTCAAGAAAATGCATGCACCTCCTCTTTGCCCATAATGGAGATGCACGTCGACAGAGACGCCTAGAGGTCCAAACTAATCCAATTTTAGAGAGAAACGTGTGCCGCTAGCCATGGATGAAAGTAAAAAGTCTACTTAACCCATTAAACTATTAGCTGGTGTCTAACCTACATCTCAAACTATAAAACCGTCTATTTTACACCCTGAATTTCCCAAAACCGTTCAAATTACACCCTGAAGCGGTTTTGGACGGCGGTTTTGCTACGGTAACCATAGTTTTGCTACAGCGGCGGCGGTTTTGACTTTTTCTTTTTTTTATTTTTACTGAATCTTTGAAAAATCATAGTAAATCACAAATAAATCATAAAATAAAAAAATCTAATTTTTTTGGACTCCACATGAGTAGACCTATACAATATATATAATATGGTATGCTTTAGTACAAAATTTTTATGTAGGTTTAAATTAGTTAGAAACTCAAATTTTGTCTGTAATTAATTAAAATAATTCATAGCTACCCCTTCTATGGTTCAATTGTGGTGAAATTTTTATGGTAGGATTATTATTATATACTTGAACTATAGTAAAAATTTCATACTCATTGGATCATATATAACTTAGTTATAGATTTATTTAGGTTTATGCTTGTTAAATATAAATAAATCTATAACTAAGTTATACATGATCCAATGAGTATAAAATTTTTATTACAGTTCAAGCATACATAATTAGTCCACCATAAAAATATCATCACAATTGGACCATAGAAGCTGCAGCTATGAATTAGTCTATTTAATTATAGATAAAATTTGATTTTCTAACTAATTTAAAGCTACCAAAAAATTTATACTAAAGCATACCATATTATATATTTATTGTGTAGATCTACACATGTGGAGTCTAACAAAATTAGATTTTCTATTTTATGATTTTTCTATGATTTACTATGATTTTTAAAGATTCAACGAAAATAAATAGAAAAGGAAAAGTCAAAGCCGCCGCCACTGTAGCAAAACCATGGTTACTGTAACAAAACCGTCGTCCAAAACCGCTCCAGGGTGTAATTTAAACGGTTTTGGAAAGTTCAGGATGTAAAACAGACGGTTTCATAGTTTAGGGTATAGGTTAGACACGAGCTGATAGTTTAGGAGGCTGAGTAGACTTTTTCCATGGATAAAAGGGGCAGGCATTCTTCTTAGGCGGGGCGGCCGGATGGTATTGCTTCACAAGTTCTATGAATGAGCGTACTTTTGCGAGAAATATGGCACGAGAATGACTAACTAAAAAAATCTTCGGATACTTGAAGAGCAAGTATGACACACGTGACGTGATGAGAGTGTGTCACACACGGGTGTTGTGCGACGATGTCATAGAAGAATTATTTGTGGAAAGATTCAAAAAATCTTTTAGTTCTGATCGAGAAATGTATGTCGCAAGCCTCACACGAAAAAATACAAATACCACTGCTTATCTTGTGAAAGCGATATCAAAGACATTGAGGCCTATTTTCAGTTTGGGAGATATGTATACCATTAACTATATATTGAAAACGACATGTTTTCGTGCACATCAAGAGTCGTGTAACAATGAACAGGACTACAAGAGAAAGCAAGTAGATAATATTTTGTCGTGGATAAACATTCCTTAATTGCACATCCCATGTGAGATATGTTATCGTGTAGTCCACAACATGAAAGGTGACACCATGTAGACTTCAGAGAAGGAGGACAAGGAGAAGTGCAGTAGATTCTCAAACTATCTTAGTTCTTAGAAGAAAATATAATTGTTAATAATTAGATCTACACATCACACATAGTAGGTGACTATTGATGACCGTCCCAAGGTTCACAAAAATCTTTTAGTTCTTAGTGAGAAGCATGTGTTGTTAGCCTCACGCTAAAACAACAAATACAACTTTACATCTTATGAAAGTGACACTAAGAACGCATGGTATCCTTTTTAGTTTGAGAGATGTGTATGTTGTTAGCGAGAGACGTGCCACAATGAACATGCACTAAAATAGCAAATAAAATGGTATCTTTTTTTGCGAATAATATCGTAAAAGACCTACAACTGAATATTGCCTCGACCGTGTGTTTTCGGGTGGGATCCACCCCTGCAACCAGCAGCATCGTAGGCAACAACACAAAAGAACAAGTGGTTACATGAACGTTGTACACGTCAGAAAAAAGAAAGATTTATGCCTTGTTGGATTGCCCAATCCTATATTCTTGTATATACACAAGGTTGAGTGGATGACAGTCAGACCCCACGTGTCATTCTCTACTAGGACGGGTTTAGGTAGTATTGTTGGAACAGAGACCAAAATATAGATAGTTTCAAATCTGGTAGCTATCTAACCAAACAAACAGGTAGTCTGATTTGGATAGTCTCGCTGAAGATGCTCTAAACGAAAGGCAAACGAGTACACGTATCGGGATGAGGAGAGATGAAAAGAGAGCCCAGTTTCACAGGACGCACTGGCCGTGTACGCGTAGCCGCATGCCTTCGCCGCGGGAAAAATCCCCCCGGAAACCCGCACAAAACCAATCTCTCTACCAGCCGTTTCGAAAAAACCGACGCGAAAGGTGCGGGGCGCTGTACCGCCGCGCTGCGCCTGTGCCGAGCACGGGGCCACCCACCCGCGCCGCGCTGCCTGCCTTGCCGCGCTGTCCGTCGCTTCCCCGCTCGCGCTACTACCACCACCACTGCGGCAGCTAGTAAAAAACCCACCTCGACTCCAAGCCCACGCAACGCAGACCAACCCAACCCGCCCGGGGCAGCAAAGCACAGGCGCTGCAGCGCTCCCTCACTCACGAGCTCCACGCCTCACGCCTCCGGCCTGCCTCCGGCGGCCGAGACTCCGCTCTCGCTCACCCGCGGCCTCCCCTGCTGCTGAGAGTAAGAAGATCCTCCTCGCCCCTTCCCGCGCGCTCCGGCTCCTCCGCATACCCTGAATTACGTGCGCGGGTTCATGGGGTCGGTCTAGTCTAACGGCTACCTCGCTGCTGGTGCTGCTGCGCGCGCAGATCTGCGGAGCTCGGCATGGGGTGACCAGATCGGGGCGCGGCGCGGTGCTCTCCACCTGAATTCTGCTCCAGGCTCGTCTCGGAGGCGGCGGCGGAGATGGCGCGCGGCCCAGGTTCGGTTTCCTTCCCTCTCTCTGGCCGCTCCCTTCGCTTTTTCTTCCCTTTTTTCTCCCGGACTGTGTTGCTTCGGCTGGGGCCTTTGTGTGGTGATAATTGCTGAGCTGGTGGGACTAGAGGTTCACAGGAACGTGGACTCAGGGAGTTGAGTAGTTGACCCCTCGTGTGACGGAGAAGAGAGCAAACTATGGAATTCGGTACAATTCGGGACGGCTGTGCATTTTTTCCATAGCGGGAATGCTTTTCTTCTTAACTTTGCCATTTGTGGTGCGGTCTGATGTTTTTGACCGATTCATGGTTGAATTTGCTATTCTGCTAGTCTGCCTGCTTAATTAATGGGCTGTCTTTCTGTCTGTCATTTTTATGCATGCACAATTGCATCCGTGAAATTTGGGGCGGGGAATGTATAGCTGTTTAATTGTGGATCTGGAAACCGATTTCTTTTTCTAATTAGTCCGTTGTAAAATTTATACATGGTTTCTACAACATAGACGGCCCTTAATTCGTGTATATGTTATAGGATTGTTGTTTTGATGACTGCTTTGCCCGACAATTTTCAATTTTGCTGTTCTGCAGTAAATTATACAAAACGGGATCTGGGAAATTGGGCTTATATAAGGGAAAGAAAGATGTATAGTTGTGGATCTGTAAACTTATTTGTGTCCAATTAGTAGTGCGTTCCATTGTAGAAGTTGTATGATTTGCTCAACTATGTCAAGTATTTGGGTGGGTATTTACTTCAAATCAAAGGGGCTCAAAACATCTAGTTGTAGCAGAGTTTTACCAATGGCTTGCATGCGAAGCATTTCCCTAGAAACAACTATGATTTTTCATTGGATCTGTGTGATTGTTGCTTCACTAGGATTATGTCATTGTTACCCAATTAATTCATTATAAAAATAGGCTAATTACACTGTAAAATAAAAAGGATAAGAAATCCCTACAGTTCAATGTATGACTCCTTCTCAACTTCTCATGAACATTTCTCCCTAACCAAATCAAATGCCTTTGTATAGGGAATGCTGGCGATGCTTTGTTCAGGGAACTCTGGCATGCTTGTGCTGGCCCGTTGGTCACAGTGCCTCGCCAAGGCGAGTTGGTTTACTACTTCCCGCAGGGTCACATGGAACAGGTATATCACGTTGTAATGTGCCACGGTTAAGGATTTGAATGCTTATCTGCATTCTGTAGATATTAATATTGTAATAATATTTCCTGCTCCATATGTTCGAATGACAGTGGTCTTCCCTGCATTAATTCTGTAGTTTTATTTAATCTTGTCATTAAACTGATGATCAAACATCTTTCTATAGCTTGAAGCATCTACAGACCAACAACTTGATCAGCACTTACCTCTGTTAAATGTACCACCCAAGATCCTCTGCAAGGTGGTCAATGTAGAACTTAGAGTAAGTCCTCTGTTCCTTTTGGTTTGCGTAGTCCCCCTTCATGCAAACTTCACTGAAATGACAATTGCCCACTAATAGGACCATTCCTGTTCTTTCTCTTACTGCTTTACCTCTGGAATGCAGGCTGAAACTGATTCCGATGAAGTTTATGCTCAAATTATGCTGCAACCAGAAGCAGATGTGAGTAGGTTCACTTATATAATTTCTCGTGGATCTCAATCCTCTCATTGCGTAGTCAGTATTACATGTGTAGTGCTGTATCTCACATCATGCTTTATTTTTTGCAATCAACTTCTCTAACTATATTGCGTACTCAGTATTACATGTGTCTGTGTTGACTTGTTTTCCTAATTCACTAAATCAGCAAAATGAGCCCACCAGCCCAGATACTGAGCCACCCGAACCTGAAAGATGCAACGTCCATTCCTTCTGCAAGACCTTGACTGCTTCAGATACAAGTACCCATGGTGGATTCTCTGTGCTCAGGAGGCATGCTGAAGAATGTTTGCCCCAACTGGTTAGTGTCATAATGTAGAACATGCCTAGGCGTAGTATTTCAGTTACAGCCTTTTGAATGGGATGAATTTTATTTGTAGGACATGACTCAGAACCCACCATGGCAAGAACTGGTGGCTAAAGATCTCCATGGAAATGAATGGCATTTCCGTCACATCTTTCGAGGTTAGTTTCTGATCTCAATGTACCAGTTAAACCTATACCTTTAGCTTCCTAGTATTATAGTGTTGTTTTTATAGTTCTGATGTGGCATTAATTTTGAATGCACTTAGTTCCTCTGATTCAAAAACAAATTTCCTGCAATTATTTCGATCTCAAACAATGATGCTTTCATAATGATTTAGGTTACAATGACTCTTGAAATATTTTCTGTTTCTTTCAGGGCAACCAAGGAGGCATCTACTTACGACAGGCTGGAGTGTTTTTGTTAGCTCAAAAAGATTGGTTGCTGGTGATGCGTTTATCTTTTTGAGGTGTGGCAGAATTGCATTTGAAGCTGTACTGCACATTTGCATTTGTTTCCCGGCTCTGCTGAATTTTTGGATCAACCTCCTAACTGTTCTTCATCTAACAGAGGTGAGAACGGAGAGCTGCGAGTTGGGGTGAGGAGGCTCATGAGGCAACTAAATAACATGCCGTCTTCGGTTATCTCAAGCCACAGCATGCATCTTGGAGTCCTAGCAACTGCATCTCATGCCATCTCCACTGGAACTCTCTTTTCTGTTTTCTACAAACCCAGGTTCAATCCATTTTATTTTAAATTTCCTTCTCTGAATCCTTTCTTTACTCAAGACAATACATTTTGTTGGGTGTACTATACTTTGTACATGAACTAACTGTGCTGTGATCAAGTTTTGATTTTCCTGTGGAGATCAGTGGTGGCTTTGATGCTTATCCAGCTTCACAAATGAGATAGCTTTGTTTCACATGAGTTGTGTTGTTTCTTGCGCTCAAATTATATTATTCCTTCCTCGCAAAAAAAGAATTATATTATTCCTATAAGATTTCAGTTTGACATGTGCAAATGTGTTCATAAACTTGTACTTCTGAAACTTACGTTGTCCATCTAATTTGGTCCACAGAACAAGTAGATCGGAATTTGTTGTTAGTGTAAACAAGTACCTTGAAGCTAAGAATCACAAGATGTCTGTTGGTACGAGGTTTAAAATGAGATTCGAGGGTGATGAATCTCCTGAAAGAAGGTATTCTGCATTTTATATTCCATAAATTGTTATCTTAAATTTCGGAGGTGTGCCGTGTGCCTATTATAACCTTCTTCCTTAATTGTTTACAGATTCAGTGGAACAATTATTGGTCTGGGAGGCATGCCAGCTAACTCAGCATCTCTGTGGGCTAACTCCGAGTGGAGATCTTTGAAGGTAATTACTATTTTTCTATTTGTGGACACAATTCTATTCCACTTTTACTTTGCATTTGCCTCTGAAATATTTTTACAATTCATATGTGTTTTCCAAGACCTCAAGCCACGCTCTCACTGCTGACAGGTCCAATGGGACGAGCCTTCTGCTATTCTGCGTCCAGATAGAGTTTCACCATGGGAACTAGAACCCCTTGATGCAACTAATCCACAGCCACCTCAACCTCCTTTACGGAATAAGCGTGCACGGCCTCCTGCTTCACCTGCTATTGCTCCAGAACTTCCTCCAGTTTTTGGTATGTAGTTGATAAGCTGATGTGCCAAGTTATCCCTCTGCTTATGACAACGATACTTACTATAGAGACAGAGACCTTATGTTTTCTACTGTTCTGTTCACATATTGGCTGGCTTGCAGACCTAATCTCCTAATTCTCTTCTATGCCATCTTAGGTTTTTGGAAATCCCCGGCTGAGCCTGCCCAAGCTTTCTCATTTTCAGGACTGCAGCGAACTCAGGAATTATACCATTCAAACCCCAATTCAATCTTCTCATCATCGTTGAATGTAGGATTCAATTCAAAGAATGAGCGTTCTACTCCAAACAACAATCATTTGTACTGGACAATGAGAGAGACAAGAACTGAATCCTACTCTGCTAGCATTAACAAAGCTCCTACTGAAAAGAAGCAAGAATCTGCTACTTCTGGCTGCAGGTTGTTTGGTATAGAGATAGGTTCTGCAGTATCACCAGTGGTTACTGTTGCTAGTGTTGGTCAGGATCAGCCATCTGCTCTCTCATTAGATGTTGAATCTGATCAGCTGTCACAACCATCCCATGCCAACAAAACGGATGCCCCAGAGGCAAGCAGTGAGCGCTTTCCTAATGAAACAGAGAGCTGGCAAGTCAGGAGCTGCACCAAGGTAATAATAGGTTATGAACATTTCAACTTGCATCTTTAATGGTGATGCGAGTGTAACTAATAACTTCTGTCCCTGCAGGTAATCATGCAAGGAATGGCGGTTGGCAGGGCAGTGGACTTGACGAGGTTAGATGGGTATGATGATCTTCACCGAAAGTTGGAGGAGATGTTTGATATCCAGGGAGAGCTTTCTGCCAACCTCAAGAAATGGAAGGTTGTTTACACAGACGATGAGGATGATATGATGCTGGTTGGGGATGATCCATGGAAGTATGTACCCTTGTCCCTTTGCACTTGATTTGTTAGTGATGGAGCTTTCGAAGTCCTTAACTTTGTCGCTGATTTAACTCGGGGGTTTTCTTTCTTTCGTTGCAGTGAATTTTGCAGGATGGTAAAAAGGATATATATTTACTCTTACGAGGAGGCCAAGTCTTTGACTCCCAAAGTGAAGCTGCCGATCATTGGTGACACCATCAAGCCAGACCCAAACAAACTATCACCGCAATCTGACTTGCCACAGTGTGACTCAAACAACAATGCTCCCGTTGCTGCTGATAAGGATTGATGAATGCTAACTTGGCTCTATCTTTTCTTCCTGTCTTGGATGTTAGTCAATGGGAGGCAATGCCCATGCTTCTTGATGACTGCTAAGAGTTATCTGTTTTGTTGCTTTGCGGACCCAAAGGATGCTGCCCTGCATCATCTGCCTTGGCTTGGACCAGCAAGGAATGGCTGGGAGGGAACGCATACCGTTCCTCCTGTGGCACCCGTGTTTTGTTTGCCGTGTTTGGTAGGAGGCATGGCTTATTGCCGGGTACTTTGGTTTTGGAGACTGCCACTGACTGCTGCTGCCGTCTCACTGGCCGTCGGCAGGCCACCCCTCTCACCTCTAGTAAATAGGACTTATGTACACAACTATTTTGGTAGTAGCAGTAGTAGTATATGTATATCATCGGTCATGTTGCTTGCTACATATACTCCTATATAGCATCCTCCGTAGCTGCTATTGCCCCCATGCTTTTTAATCCTGGCTTGGTGGTATGGTATCCGATGCTCTGGTGCAAAATGTCTCTACTTGTTCCAACGGCATGCTCTTTTCGGCGCGTGCTGCCTTGCTGGGTGTCGTGTGTGCTTTCGGTTGGAACATTGCTGCCACCGCCCGGCATTCTTGGTGATGTCTGTCTGTCTGCCCTCCTTTACAAGGCAGATTGTATTCTGTACATATATGAACCAGTGACTCATATGTAATGCCTGTGATATCTGGTTTGACGTGCGTGATGCTGATGCAGGCAAAGCCATTTCTGCTTTGTGCCTTTGTGCTTTGCCTGCGTAGAAGAGGCACGCGCCTCGTGATGGCGACGGCCGGTGGACCTGATGGTCTTTCTACGGGTCTCCATTCCGGTCTTCCGGAGGAAGGCGCATTGGAACGATGGCTTCGGCCGTAGCTTGCTTAAAGCCTCGAGCACGACGGGACTAGGGGCCGCATCGGCGCATCTGTCAACCAAAGCAGGGGCTGAGAAAGATTTGAGGGCGTAGACCCGGAATGCAAACATTGGAGGGAATCAGCAGGGAGATTTGATTTTGATGGCTTTGTTGTAAGGGCACTTGATTTTCACCACTCTCTTGGAGTGTCCATTCCGAATCACTGAAAGTGGACAAGAATTGCAGACCGTGCGCTGCTCACTCACATCTAGGGATGGCAAAAAAAAAAAAGTGTCGATGGTGCAAGATTCAACCACCTTTTATCGTGTCATTGTGTAAAAGGTGGAAAACATGGCTTTCAAACAATAGGAATGCCCTGGGGCTCAAACATAGGATCGTTTATGCGGGACACAAGGCAGCATTATATTAACGCCCGGATTATCTCCGGAGGACAAGCACACTATTGAACTGAACAAAAGATTTAGCTAAAAGATGAGCTGCCTCGTTACTCGTTACATGCACAAAAGAAACATCAGGATATTCGCTAATCATGTTTTTCACATCCTGTCAACCTCCTTGGAGTTTATCTTCTTCATAACACTTTGACAGTCAGAAACTCAGAACCTATACAATGATCCGCCCGACAGCATGTAAAAAATAGCCCTTACGGCTGCATTTGCTTCGGCTAGTTCAGGATACTCAATTATGTGCACCTAACTCACAGCATGTACAGCAGCGCGTCCCACTATTGCAACCCCCAAGCAGAAAGGATTTTTTAATATTGATATTGATGTATCAACATTGAACGTCAACTACCCATCCGTAAGTGGAATTCATTTTTGGATAGACTAATCAGACTTACACCTGTGTGATGTTGGTATTTTAGATAAGTTCAGCAAAGACGTGTATAAGCTATCACCTTTTCTGCAATCACCTTGGGATGACTCCGCTTCACCATTGCGTACTGCATTTTTTTGCCTCCCAAATACAGTGATAGTAAAAGTGGTCTTTTGGTTATCAGATGCATCATCTAAGAAATCAAATAACCACTGCTTGATACAGACCAAATACAGGCCATGCAAGACCTCAGATACATAATGGCATGTGTATGCTCCACAGTTTCTTCCCTGCAACAAAAGCAGCACACAATGAGATGCAGGTATGTTTCGATGCTTGAGTTGAGTGCCTGTTGGCAAGCAGTCCTTTGTGCTAGCGCTTAGACGCCTAGTGCTACCATGTAATCATGGGTGTACACTACCAGAGTACCGGCACAAGTGCAGAATCAGTTGGATGGTGATGGCATCTTGGCGTGCGGTGGTTAGAGTGTTCGCGTCAATGTCACGGTGGTTGTTTTGCTGCTGCTGCTGCTTGGGCTATGACCAATGTGTGTAGGCTTTTTTGGTGTGCACACTCAAATCTTGTTGGGGCGATGCCATTCCATCATTGCACACTGCATTTGTGAGTCCTGACCCAGTTGAGCCTGCACAATTGGATTTTTTTGAGGTCATGACTAATGACTGATGTATGTACAGTTTTATTAATGCTAGTTTATTGGGGGGGGGGGGGGTGGGTCTCGACGAGCGTTTAGTAGTTTATGTAAATTCCAGTAAGCAAATCTGCCAGCTCAAGAATTCCAGGGTGTTCGAAAATAAACACCTCTCATCTGACACTATGGTTTACCAAATGAAAAACAGGTCATTAATACTATCTTGGTTATGTTAAGTACTCTTTCCATTCTAAATTATAAGATGCCTTGGGTTTTTAGATTTTAGATGCATTGATTTTACTATGCGTCTAAAAGCCCAAAATATATTATAATTTGGAGTAAAGGGAGAATGTATCAATAAGATTTCTTCAGCACTGAACTCTTACCTTTTTCCCCAGAAAAGGGCTAGCACAACATTAATGGCAACCTTTATGCGTTTATCTTTCCTGATTACCTAAACATTACAATGTTAATAGAAGTACATCAATAGCTATACTTATTTTTTTCCGACATTGATGAAGATGTTAGGCATAGAATTTCAGTCGGTTGGTTGAAATAGCGTCAGGCTTCAGGCGTCCTCTGTGATAAAAGGGTGCCTCAGAAGTTAAAAGGTAAGTTTTATAGGACAGCGATTCGTCCGGCGATGTTATACGGTGCTGAATGTTGGCCTACGAAAAGACGACATATCCAGCAATTGAGTGTAGCAGAGATGCGTATGTTACGATGGTGTTGTGGGCACACAAGAAGGGATAGAGTCCGAAACAACGATATTCGGGATAGGGTTGGGGTGGCACCAATTGAGGAGAAATTGATTCAACACCGGTTGAGATGGTTCGGCCATGTCCAACGGAGACCTCCTGAGACGCCGGTGCGTAGTAGGATTCTAAAACGGGTCGATAATGTAAAGCGCGGTAGAGGTCGACCTAAACTGACTTGGGACGAGTCGGTTAAGAGAGACCTTAAGGAGTAAAATATCCCTAAGGATTTAGCCATGGATAGGAGCGCTTGGAGACTAGCAATTAACGTGCCTGAATCGTAATCTTTCTCTTGTACATTTTATGTGTTCTTTGTTCCATGTCATTTTTAGGTTTCATCTCTAGCCTACCCCAACTTGCTTGGGATAAAAGACTATGTTATTGTTGTTGTAACGGCTTGGCAGGTTGTACTTGGTGAACCTTTAGCATCAGCCTGAGGCTCAGCGACCACTGTAACCGTCAATGGTTCGGCCACTTCACCGGGCGGTTCTTCAGCCTGAACGCTACCGACTCCATCACCTTCGGCTACCTGACCTTCCAGTGGTGTGTTGCCGTCAACAAGTCCCTCCTGGTGAGGATGTACATTCAGAGACTCCTCTACAACAGTTTCTGCTTCCAAATCCAGGTCAACGCTGGGTGCTTTGGGGGCTGGAAGGAGCGAGACTCGACAAAGGGGGCAGGTGGTGTTTGTAGAGAGCCAGTGGTCAATGCAGTTGATGTGGAAGGTATGTCCACAAGGAGGTATCCTCTGAAGCTTCTCATCAGGTTGATAGTCTGCTAGGCAGACAGAGCACCTGTCAACCATGACCAGGTGTTCAGAAGAAAACACAGCTTAACAAAACAACAATGCAGGGACAAATTGCAGTACCAATAAATGGCTAATACCAACGGAAAATGGTCACACAGCTGTGTATCATAGACAGGCAGTTTTTTGGGGTCCGGGGGTGTTCATGCACAGGCAGTTTTTTATATGTTTTCCCCTCGCTAGCAAGTACAATGGGGGAAGCAATAGATGTAGGGGGAAAACCCCTGCAGTATCTTTTACCAAATGATTCATGAATTTTCCTAATATAGGATTTAGGTATCAAGATGCCCAAAACATCTATTCGAAAGATTTAACTCACAGACTACATCTGAACCTAAACATGCTATTACATATTGATTACTGAACCTAGCACTGCCTAAGGTAGGGCATGTGTTTGGAAGGATCCCTATTTACTGCATTGGCAATTAGCATTGTATTATTCTTTCACTGACACGATTTGACAAAAGATTTCAACCTATCAATTATCTAAATAGTGGTGAGCAGTACCAGTACTGAGGTTATTGATCTCCTTATGCAAAGAGACTGGGACATGTATTTTTTTCTTAGTAGCCACTAGCCAGAACTAGTCTGCTACCATCCAGTAACAGGTTGACTCTCGAGTTATTTGATAGGTAAAAGAATCAGAAACTGGACATCAAAGCTATTATATCACTACTGAATCAAGAGTTTAGAAGTAAATCACTAACTGTGTCTCCCTGATCAACAAACTCTCTTTGAAGATAACCACCGGCAACATTTCCCGCATCTCCTTCTTTAAACCACACTCCAGCTACAAATGCAGATTTCAAACACAAAACAGATAGAACAATGTTTAAGACCCTGAGCATACCAACAACTTGGAGAAACCAAGTAATTTTTCAGAAGAACAATAAGGCTGACTTACTCTGGTATTATCTCCTCGTATCAAATTATTTGTCCTCATCCGCAAGGACTGCCAATTGGCCCTGCGCCGCCTCAGGTAGAAGAGGTAGAAGAAGAGAAGCAAGACGAATGTAAAGAAAACAGGCACCGAGAAGATGAAGGCCTGGTACAGCTTGAGCTCAGGCGACTCGGCTGAGCAGTAGTCTGGTGGATCCGCAGAGGTGCAAGACATCGCGGAATCACAATGCCCCGTCGGCAAATAGCCACAACACAATCTACCTTTTGGTCCCAACTGGCCTAAGAATTTGGGAGAAGCCTCTCTGTTTATCCTAGTGAGCTAACACGAATGTGGTCAGCTAACACTTGGGAGTTCCAACCAACCAAACAGCAAACACTTACTAGGGGCAGAACAAGAGCAAAGAATACAAAACAAATTCCGCATCTCCCCCAAATTACAACAGCCGCAAGTTTATCTGTTGACAGCAACAGCACTAGTGACTAGTGAGGGTGTCCTAGCCACTAACGTCACAACTCACAAGAATTGATGCCGTCACTACCAGTGATTTTTTCTCTCGAGTGCATAGACTTCGCAGTGTGAAATAAACAAAACAATATCAGCGAGAATCGAATATACTCTACCTAACTGCTCTCGAAATCTTTAGGAGCGAGCAAGAGAGAGAGAGAAAAAAAATGGAGGATACTCTGCAGCACCGTCCCCACTATGTAGACATGACAGCGCAATCCGCAAGAACGAGCAGCACGCGGAGAAGTATTTGGAGGAAGGAAGGGACATTTAGGGTATGGATTGAACGCTGCTGGGCATGAGGCGGACGCGGACGGATCACGGAGGAGCTGAGATCAGGGCGGCAAGGGAGAAGCGGCAACAGGGGGCGGAAGGTTTCGAGGTAGGGACGAGCAGCACGGATCAGAAGGCGCCGGGAAGGAGCGGCGAGAGGGACTGCCGCGAATGCGAGAAGCGGCGGCGCCTCGGGCGGGGCGGCGGGGATCCGGTGGGGGTGTGGGCTTGGAGGCGCCGGGAGGGGAGGAGGAGGAGGAGGAGCCGAGCTGGCTGGGTTGGAACCTGCAAGTAGTGTACTGGGACGGGAAATAGAGAAAGAGGGGAAGGTTGGGAGGAGAAGAACGCGGCGAGCTGCCGAGTTGGCGAACAAGCTGCAATAGCCGTTTGTACGCGCCACCACTGTCCACTAGCGCCACTTCACTCAAGTTGCGTTTATCCGGTTCTCCTAGTACCTCCTCGGTTTAGAAAAAAAAAATATCAATGTTTTAAAAATCAGCGATTACAACGCCCCTCGGCGCGCTGAATCGCTAGGCTATGGGCCTGCGCCGCGATTATGGGGGTAATCGTCCCTCTAGGCGGGCGGAGCGACTAGGCGGCGCGGAATCGAGGAAGGCGGCGATTCGGCGGCGCCCAGGACCCCTAGGCGCGCGCGGAATCGAGCTAGGCGGCCGACGCTGGCCGTCGCGAGCGAAATAATGGCGCCGCGGCCTCGCGCTCGCGAATTTTTGGCGCCGCGGGCAGAGCGCGCGCGCGCGGAGCTACACGCGGGAAAAATCGGCACGCTGGAGAAGGATAAGGGGGAAAGGGGAAAAATCGTACTCCTCCGCTGCAGAGCTTCCTCCGCTGCAGAGCTTCACACGGCTCGTGCTCCTCGCCTCCTCCCCGCCGGCGCCGGTGACGCGGCTGGACATCCACGCCGGGGACGCAGCTGCTGCTCCTCCTCGCGGACGAAGCGGCTGCTGCTCCAGCCCGCCCGCGACCCGGCTGCTGCTCCGCCCCGCCGCGACGCTGCTCCTGCTCCTCCCCGTCGGTGACATAGCTCCTGCTCCTCCTCGCCGGTGACGCAGCTGCTCCTCCTCCCCGCCGGCGACGCAGCTACTACTCTGCCCTGCCGCAGGCTCGGCCGTGCTCCTCCCCGACACCGGTCTTCTCCCTCGGCCGAATCCCCAAGGTCTGTATGTCCTTGGTCCTCCTCCCCTGCTCCTCTGTTTCCTTTCTCTGAACTCTGTTTC
>CM041637.1:21271132-21292261 GCA_023333625.1 Bothriochloa decipiens
TACACTGTTAGGACCTTCAACTAACCCCAAACAAACAATAATAATCTACATAAAAAATAAAACAAAATAAACAACTGGTGGTGAAATTGAGATGAAATATAGGGATCGATCGGATCGATGGCTCCTCTCATCATGCCTGGATTACATGGAAAATTCAACTGAAAGCCTGCAGCAGCCTTAGTAGCAGTTTCACTAATGACACTGCATCGATCGGTTTTCAGATCCTCATTATGCAGACCACAGGGAGAGGACGGAGCCATTATTGGACCATCTGTTGAGGAGCTCGCTCAGGCACAGCACCGCGTAAGCGAGGAGCACGAACTTGAAGAGGAACTGCAAGTAGTGCGAGACCTCAATGCTGGAGGCATGCAGCACCTGTGGGAGGCAATCCATCCAATCCCCATCAGTATGAGTAATTATACTATAAGCTGGCTGTTATTGTTCTTGTGAAGGAGAACAGAAACAAATGATGAATGAAAGAAGAAGGTATACCATGGCTAATCCTGTCAGTTGTGATCTGTGCCCAGGCATGGCGATCTGATTCTGATCCGACCGCAGCTTTCGGCTGCTGCTCAAGCTCTCGCACTGATGGGCGTCCGGGGCATCGTCCTTGGGTGGTCTAGCAGCGTTGGAGTTGGAGCAGTTGCGCAGGCGCTGCACGTCCTTGGTCTTGAGGGGCTTGAGGATGAAATCCTCAGCACCGGCTGTTAAGCATCTGCTTTATCCATCCATCCATCAACCAAAAGTTTCAGTCAGAGGTGGTGGTGGTGGGCACGCCTGCCTGTTAGTGCTGATATGATGTGCAATGCAAATCTACTCCATAAAGCCTTTGGTTCTTGAAAAGGCGCGCAAATCTAAATCATGCTGGCTTTCTTTCAGAAAGTGCCTAGACTGATTAAACCATGCACAGAACATAGCCTCTAGAGAGCAAAAGCGGCTTTCGCTCGCGTATGTATTTATGGAACGAACGGCATCTGCTTTTGCCTTTGCGCAGTGATATGATGAGGCCGGGGAAAGTGGGGAAGAAGGGGATTTGGGTCGTTCTTCACCTGCTGATCCTCTGGGGCTCGTTCTCCGACGACATCACCACCACCGGGATCGGAGTAGGGGAGCTCAACGCCTGCCGGTCAATTGGTCCAATATATAATTCTTTCAGTTTCAGTTTCAGTATTCATTTCATTTCAGCAGAAAGGATGACAGGATTAATAATTTGAAGTCTGCAACAACAAGAAGAAGATTAAGTTAAGTACTTACTACCTTGATGGCCTTGAGCAGGTCGTAGCCAGTCATCTCCGGCATGCAGTAGTCAGTGAGCACGATGTCAACGGTTAGCTCCTGCAAAAGCGATTAGAGTGGCATTTCTTAGTCATCTCAGGCTGCTAGAGTGTGTTTCAATTCTGCTCGCACCTTCAGTCAAAGATTTCATCACGTCATACTACTAGCTACTACGCCGCTCATTGGATCAGCTTATCGAAGCACGGTCATTTTTTTTTGTTTCAGGTAAGAACGCACTTGTCTAAATCAGTACGCACGCAAACGCAAGTTTTTGGAAATGGGAAGCTTACGCAAACGCAAGTAGGAGAACTGAAGACTGAAGAGACCCTTTCTTCAACGTTTATTGAACAAAAGATTGACCGGATTGTGCGCTGCTGTATCCATCCCCAAAGAAAATCTTGTCCCCAAAGAGGAAACAGAGAACTAATCCACGTAGCCTCATCAAGAGAGAAGGGACAGCTTGGCATCTGCAGATATGTACGGATGTCTACGATTGGGCCGGCGAGTACATGAGACTGGTCGTTGGTTTGGGTGTACAGTGTACTCACATTAGCATCGGCGGCAGATGAATCCGGGCTCTCCTGTCCCATCAGCCGGAGACGCTCCATTGCCTTCTTGCCGCTGTCGACGGTGGTAACTGAATCGACAAAGGAATGCAATTCAAGAACGAAACCCAGGTCTTAGTTCAGACTGAATGTAATTTAATTTTGTTTTCTTCTTCTTCTTCACACCAATGAGCAGGACACATGCATCAGAGCAATCGTCAAGCAGCCATGTGGCATGCATGAAGAACATGATCATGGGCCGCCGAGAGGAACGGAATGGGCAGAGCTAGCCGAGAAAGCCAAAAGCAAGGTGCAGGCAGGAGGTGACTGTTACCGTGGAATGGCGCGGCGCCGCCCTTGTGGTTGCGGAGCAGCAGCTCCACGACCTTGCGGTCGACGGGGGAGTCGTCCACCACCAGCACCCTCACCACCGGCGCCGGCGCCGGCGCCGCCTTCCCTTCTCCCTCTCCCCCTCCTCCTGCTCCCATCCTCTTCCCTCTAGGCCACCTCGCGGTGTTGATTGCAGACGGGTGTGGTCGATGGTGAGAAGCAGGCAGCCAACCAAGCCGAGACGACGACGTGACGGTCGGTCCAGCCCAGGAACAACCGCGGGGGGCTTCCACCAGTAAATAAGGGGGTGGCGGTGGAGCGATGAGAGAGAAGGAAGGAGCAAGGCTCGAGGAATGGAGGGAGGAGGCGCTGAGCTCTCCTCTGAACCCGCTGATGCGGAGCAGGAGACCCCCGGGGGTGTGGGGGTAGACCAAGGGTGGGTGGGGCCCGCGTCGGGGTGGGAGGTGGTGGGCCCGCGGGAATGCTTTCCTCCGGATTTGCTTGTCGGGGAGGGAATCTCTCTCTCTCTCTTTTCCCGAAGAGCCGAAAAACCAAACCAAATCAAGAAGGACGATTAATAACGGTGATGATGATGCACAGCCAGTTTACCGATTTGGTCGCACTATAGTATTTCGTTTGTATTTAGTAAATATTGATTAATTAGGTTTAAAATATTCGTCTCGTAAAGTATAATAAAACTGTATAATTAATTTTTGATTTTATCTATATTTAATACTCCATGCATGTATCGATATTTTGATATAACAGAAAATTAGAATTCTGCATAGTAGAATTTAGAGGTGAATTTGTTAACTAACCAAGGCCACAGTTGAGTTTCCGTGAGATGGTATGGTATGACTTTGACAATGATTCGGTTTTAATTGCCAGATACGCTACCAGATCACGAGTCCGAACCGGTGGTAGGGCGCACACGGTGACAGGGGAACACTGAATTTACTCATTAATGTGCCGCCCAGCGTCCTCCTCCCCATGTACTACGTACCAATATTTCAATAAATATATATATATATATATATAAACTACTATTGTACCATTGTGCTCTCTATATATCCATATTACAAGTTGATATTCTAATTTAAGAAAGAATCAAAATAGCCAAATTTATATAATAATAACATAATAATTTTATTATACCAAATAAATACCATTCAATTTTTCATTAGTTAAATTTTCACACTATACCTATTTGGTGTCAGAAATCTACGTAGTTTTCTCTATAATTTTAGATAATCTTGAGGTGCTTTTACTTTTAAAAAAAATTAGAGTAACTTATAAGTTTTTTCTTCTTAATACAATGATATGTACACTCGTGCAAATTCGAGAGAAAAAAAAGAGTAACCTATAAGGATTATTTGTTGTTGCAAGAATGTTTTTCTGAGTCTGAAATACAAATCTCGTATCATGATATGGAAGATTTATTAAACTAGTACATCGAACGTTCCTTTTTTTTTCTAAGAGCAAGGCTTAGAAATAACCCAAGAGCAGCAGCCGCAATCACGCATAGAAAATCAGTTGAGTTCAGTTTCAGCTCCCTGGTGTTGAAAAAGTTGGGTGCACGTACCGAGTATTGCATTAGTTGGTGGGTGGTGGCACAGCACACGGCGCCCGGCAAACAGAAGTTGCAGCCGTCCATCCGGGGGCGCGGACGGTCCGGATCAGTGGATGGCGACGGGATGCGTCACCCTCGCCAGATTCCTCTATTTCGGGAGGACCCAGATCGCCGAGATCTGCCCGGCCCCACCTGTCACACGCTCGGTCCGTAGGTGTGGACGGCATCTCTCGTCTCATGGTGGAAATGGACTGTGACACCAGCTGCCAGGTGGAGCGTGGGAAATGGCTCTGCACACATGGCAACTTACACCACACGGTAATATAACAACGGTAATTTTTAGTTGATTACATGTTCAAGAAATTTGCTATTTATTTATTTGCTAACAGGGCTTTTCGGGCGATAAAGTTGCCGATTTTCTCATTGTTGGACGTGAAACTTACGTTGGTACACATCCAGCGAGAGCCCCGTCTGTGGCCCTATGTCCTCTCACCTCCATCCCTTGTCCACTCCACCTAGCACTCTAGCATGTGCTCGGTGCCCCTTCAGGCCACAACGCTTCATCGTCTCGCTTGCCACTCGTTAGAGTTGATGAAGATCATCCGAGGTGAAGGTGAAGAAGTGTAGAATGGATCTTTATGTCAAAATTTGGCAGTGCGAAAATTGACATATGTTGAAACTTTATTTTTCATTCACATCACGAAACAACAAAGCCCTCATTCTTCCGATAAAGTTTCCGATGCCATTGACTCTTGTTGATCAAGGAAGATCACGGCAAGATCTAACTAATAAAAAGATAAGCAAATCTTCATCTAGATCCATGACCAAAAAAGGTGTGAAAACTTGACGTCTTACTTTTTCCAAGATAAAACTTGCCTCAGCTTTTTACACTACTAGTTTTTGTGTACAAGAATTTTTCCCTTGATGTGATGCTTTGTCGCTGGCTTAGCATAGCACATGGGAGCTGCCTTGAGCTTTTATCCAGCCCTCGTTGAATTATAGGGGGTCGCATATATCCCCCATATCTTTTGATGGCAATTGTTTTTGGTGTAGGCGATCCTCGTGTAGCGTCAACAGAATAAAGAAACGGTATGATTGGATGGCAATCTCCCCCAAATCCCAACAGTTCACTTTAAAAATCTGCAGCTTGGCCTTGCTCCGGACAAGCAAAGCTCGTAGAATATTGAGCCCGGAGAAGTTTCTCCTCCTCCTTTTCGCTTCGTTCTTGGGAAAGAAAGTGGTTGGCTCTAGTCAGACCCATGACTCGATGTTTTATAAATGCAATATATACATCACAACAAGCCTTTCTAATTTGTTCCTTGGCTGCCTCTCTTGCCTTTTCTTCACTCCTCCAGTCAGACAGAACCATGGCATCCCAAGTCAAGTCACTATCTGAACTAGTTTGCTCCAACGCAATATAATTTGCCTTAACTCCCTTTGTCTCAAAATAAATATTTTTTCTATGTTTATAATTAGTCTAAAACATTTCTACAAAAATAGGGACACTGCCTCTTAACGATAAAGCTAATTATGAGTACGTGCAACGATAACAGCGCATGCTAAACGAGTAAAATACCCGAGCGATCCTTAACTTGCCTCTCGTGGTGTCGTCACTCGGATCCCTGAATTATTAAAATGCATTTCCAGGTACTCAAAATTATCTTGAAATGTCATGTACTCATTTGGCCTTACTAGTTATATAGTTTTTTTTTTATTTAGTTAGATATACACCATAAGAAAAACCAAATATGTACAAATTAAAACTTAAACGTCTTATAATTCGGATCGAAGGAATAGTCTATATTTTTAAAACTACAAAAATATTGAGGTTTTTTTTTATGGGAGTAGTGGTATTGGAACCTAGATGTCCATTATATCACATTGAATCGGTCGACGTATACGTAAACTGACTAGTAGCATCTAAACCCATATCAAAAGCGGATGACCCCAGTAGGATTTGAACGCGACAACTGGCATGTTTCATCCATTATTCACTCAGGGCAGAAAAGAGAGAGAGAGAGAGAGAGAGAGAGCTAGCGCTCGGAATATTTGCATGGATGTCCGGCGGTGGGCCGGCAGGTGCATCTCCGTCGGACCGTCACAATTGACAATTGAATAGTCGTGTACTATTACGTTTCAGCTAGCAGCCCCACGCCCTCCCGCTTTTCGGTGGATATACGTACTGCACGATCGAGCAGCTCCAGCGCCTCCTCCTCACTGCTCCACGCCTCCACGTCGTACGGCGACGAGTCTCTCAATCAAGACGAGGGGAATAATTCGAGGACATACAGGACAGATGGTGCAGGTCGGGTCCCATGGAGATCTCCATCCACCAAACACAACAGTCTCCTCTGCTACTCGATCCGCTAGCTACATGTATCAACAGTAGCCGGCCGGGAGGGGGACTATTGCAATTGCATTGCGGCCTCTCCAAGCGAATATCATATCGTACTACCATGAGTGATGAGTCCACGACGCAGGAGGGATCACATCTATGTCACTTTGACACTTCATCTCACTCATAAAACGAGCTAGGCAAGAAACTTCTCTTCTTCTGCTTGACAGCGTAATGTGGAAGTAAATGGCCAATGACCAAATATAATCTTCCGGATTTCCTCTGGCGATATCTGATAGCTGCAGCTGCCGTCTTCTCCCCAATGCCAGCGGTAGGCGTGCGCTTTTCACACATACATCCATTCGCTTATTCGGCATGAAATTTCACTTTCTTCGGTGACATGAAGAAGATCTTCGACTTTAGAATTGGTCCTTAGATTATGGAAAGCATAAAAGCGGCGAAGTTGACGCGTGGATTATAATATACTTTTTTTCTTTCTCACTCACTTAAGCTTGCTCTGAGTTAGTTTCGCTCTCTGGTAAGCAACCGGCCGGTGATGTGAGGCAGAAACTAATTCAACCTTTTTTTTTTATTTCCGTTCTCAAAAGGCCACACCACACTGCTTATGGGGAACATTTGTTCATATCATGCAACACATCAGGCCTGCCCCAAAAGGAGAACGGTGAACACTAAAGATGCATGGCCAGTCGAAAAGAAACCAAAGGCACTCATAAAACTTGCTTTTAGAACTAACCAATTGACCTAAGCAATAGATTTCCAATTAACCCTTCTCAAGTAGAAACAGGCAGCACGGTGGAATGATGAGAACCCTTTCGGTTTTGACAACGAATGCTCATAACAAATTCAAAATAAAAACCTAACAGTATATGTTGATTCTTGTACCACGCCTTTCAAGCTTCAGACTCTAAGCTGTGGGAACTCTCCCACAATTTTTTCTTAAAAATAGTTTTCGATGGTAGCTGTGAAAAAGCTGCTTTAAATTATGATGAGTATATAGCTGTGAGCTATGCATTATATAGAAGTTGTAAGTGAAATAATGAAACCAAACCGACTCTCTCTGCCCCTTAAAAGAGCTATGATACACCTGTCTATTTTCACTCATTTAAAAAAATCATAAAGTCAAAAGATAAAAAAAAAAGGTCCAAGGTGTTACAAAAATTTTATTACGCGAAAGCAGCTGTTTCTGGAAAAGGCAGCCTCAGTTCCACCCTTTTGGTTAGTGTTTTCATTATGAACAACAGAGTCAACTTTTAGAAGCTGAACCAAACATAACATCAATGTCACATCCCATGTGTCATGATATTGAAAAGGGGAAACTTCCTTTGAAGTTCAATCTTATTCTGCACTTTTACCTCCCTACTAGCATTTGCTGAAATTACTGGATTTTATTGATTTTTTTACGAATTGGATTCTGCATGCAATATTTTTAGATGACTCGTGTTTAGGTTTCAGTGGATTATTCTAGGTTTCTGCTTGGTACAGTAGTATACTCTTTTCCTAAATTTAAACCAACTCATCTCACTCATGCTTTTCGTTTGGTAAAACCGCATCCTTTCAACCATCCATATAATAACTGCACCCTTAGACAAAATATTGATAAATAAACAATAAAACATACGTGTGCCCGACCATTGCATCTTCCATGCCCATGTCTCACACACACGCACTATAAGAGAGAATCATACATATAAAGAAAGAATTGGCGCAATAGATTTGGAGGTGAGATAAAGGGTGAACCAGCTCAGAAAAAAGGATAACATTTGGAAAGTTTCTTCTCAGATTGTGACAGGTATTTTTTTCCATAAAGAAACAGTTAACTAAAAATTCTAAACATATGAATTTTTTTATTATTTTTATCTTATAGTGTTCTTCCCCCACAGTTTAACCCCCTAACTAAATCATAAGGATTTCTCTCAACTCACGGAGATTGAGTAGCAAGACACCAAGCTCAGAATATGAGAGCAATCAATATTCAGCTTCCTTCGTGCAAAAAAAGGAAAATTTGAAATAAACATATCACTAAAAACATATATTGAAGACAAAGGAGAAGGTGTACATATATGAGGATTGTTGACATCTAAGAACCTAAGGGGTGTATTTGTTTTGAGGACAAGTGTGGTTGTAATGTGGGCATCCATGGATTTTGGAATATGGATATCCATGCTGTCTTTTTGGTTGGATGGATGAGGCAAGCTTTTTTTCTATTTGGTTATATAGATGATAGTGGATGGGATGAAGATAATTGAGTAATAACTATATTTATATATTAAGTAAAAAATAGCAACTAATTATACACTAATAAAAATGCACCAACACTAATTTTGTCACGATAACGACTATTTAAAAAGAAAAATATGTTAATTAACACTACTACTACCCTAATTGGTACACGTGGAAGGGTGCAAACACATTAGCTCTTATCAAAACTAATATTACCATCATAATCACTAATTTATAATATAACATACTAATAATTCTTAATTTATTTGGTGATGACAAAAATTTCCTTATAAAATATGGATAAGCTCCCCCCCAAAGTGGCCAATGTATCCATCATCTAGTAGGAATATTCCCTACAGTGGATATTTACGTCTAGTCAATCCATTAAGCCAAACACCACCTAATCCAAGCATGGCCTCCCATTCATGGATATCAGGTAAAATTTAGGGTTATGGGTATACTTGCGGGCGGGTAAATGCTTTACCTACAGCTTACTCGAGACCTCCTGCCAGAGATCATCCACAAAATGGATTGGACTGGAATAATGCTTTGTTTGAGATAGCTTAGTGTTAATCATGCAATTTGAACAGTTTGACGATTTTTCTTCGTCAATTATTGTTATTTGCCAAGTCCCAAATTGATATGGAGAGGGTAAAGAAAAGGCCATGTCCAAGTGTTTGTCAAAATTGACTTGGCAAAACTAAAAATTATGCGCACAAGGGGGAAATATCCTGCTGGAGTAGCGTGCGAGGGTGATTGCAAAGCGAACCGTAGTTTGGCATATATGCCAAATATCATCCGGTGTTTGTCAAATTGCTAAAAATGACAAGCTCATTTGGCAAACTATTGGATATGTGATTTTGAGAATTTTGCCAAAGAAACAAGAATACCAAACTTATTTTCCTAACTGTTGGAGTTGCTCTTAGCCCAAATAATTTAGGAAGTTTGCATACATAGAGCATCTCCAAAAGTCTTTCTAATATTTTCTTTTTGCATAAAAAAACTTTCTATATCTTTTTATTTACTCTCCAACATTTTTTCTATATCTTATTTGCACTTTAGAGTGTCATTCTTATTTTTTTCTATATTTGGCTATCGAAAAATCTGGAATAGAAGATGGCTATATTTAGTTAATAACCAATTAAAGAAACTGTTGGAGGGTATTTTTATTCACAAAATTTCTATTCTAAAAATCAGGAAAGATATAATGTGTCTCCAGTTGCTTTCTGAGATTTTTTTTCCGTCCAGTTGTGACTAAAAAATAGACCAACACTTGTTTTTATTTTCTCCTTTCAATGATAAATTGTAGAGAAGTTCTTATGGCCCTTCTCAAAAGGAATGGGGCCACAGATCAATTGGTTGAGACAGATTGAAAAATTACATGCACAATGAAACTCGTCGACTCGCCAAACTGAAGTAATTTGAACGAAGAGGAAATGGGGACAGGTTTGGTCGTTTAAATTTAGTTTCTCTTGAGACAAAAAACCAAGCCGAACCCTGAAATCTATTTTTTTTGAGGGAAGTCCTAACGAAATCTAATCGAGTAGAACGGGAAGGAGTCATCCATATCCAGTTGTCCATCCAACCAAGGATAAATGGGCTGACACTAAGAAATCGCGGCGATTGAAGGTCGTCTCTACGTGGTCTCAGCATTGAGCTTGGGCCGCATCTGCACACTAGTAGCAGTCCATGTCGGCCCAAACAAAGAATTCACACACAGGTGGCGCCTACACGTTCCAGATGAAGAAGTTGTTGTCTCAAAAAAAAAAAAAAGGATGAAGAAGTTGTTAATGTCTAGGAAGCATGGATGCATGATGCTAAAAACTGGCTTCTGCGGCATGACTTAGCAGCCTAGGGGATAAACTACCAAGTAAAATACATTTTACTTTTGGCCTGCATATATAAAATATAGTAAAACACAGAAAATTCTTGATAGAACATCCTAGGTGTGTTGCTTTTGGCGAGCATGCCTCGAAGTAAGCAAATAAAGGCAGTAAAAGATCACATTGGTAACTTAGTGCTAATTGCAAGTTTGTGATCGATGACTAAAGGCAGCTAAAATTAGTATTAGCGGCGGATCCAAACAGTTTTGCTAATAAACTTGCTAATTATTAGCTAGAGGGCTGCTAACTATTAGTTCCATTAGCGGGTTTAAAGTTATTAATTGATGCTAATAGTTCATATCCACGTTTAACCTTTTCAACGACCTATTAGCAGGTGGATCTAAACAGTCTCTTACTAAAAATTAGCCTCTGTTAGCTATTAGCTAGCTAATTATTAGTGCTAATGGATTCAGACACACCCTATTTGCAATCTAGATTATGAGATATTGCAGATTATCTAGCACAACAGTGATTTGGTCATCGACGTCTCGTGCATAGCTGTAGTTTAAACTATTTGTCATGAAACGTAACTAAGGGCCAAAAAACATGATAAGTTAACAAGAGTGGTTTCATGCATCCAAGGCAAAACAGGAAACAGGGTACAAGACAGAAAGGAGAACTAGTTACCTGTAGCCTTGATCAGATATTTCGAGATCTCAGTGTCACGGTAGTAACGCCTAAAACATTCGTTTTTCCTGCTGTCAAGCTCAGCTACGCCCCTCGGCTTCTTGTCCCTCGCCCCAACAGCGATCACCCCCATCCCCGATCGTCCATGTACTCCGCCTTAGACAACAAGTAAATGACCACATCACCATCCTCGCCCAGTCCCAAAGTGGGGTGCCCTGTAAGCAGCCTCTCAAGCTCATCGTCGCGTTTTCTGGGTCAGTGCTCAGCCGTGGCAATGGCAGCAGCAGCTCAGAATGCCTTGGGTCGTCAACAACGATGTCGGTTACATCAACCTTGCAATCCTTGTCCCTGTGCCAATCCTTCCATGAAGCCACTGGAACTTGCATAGTCCAGACGGCGGCGTTCCAGTACGGGAAGACATCAACGTCGCATTCTTGTTCTTCTTCGCCGTCGTCGTCGTCATCAGAGTCGGAGTAGTCAGAGTTGTTGGAGCTGTCCACTGATCGAGGCGGCGGCAAATCCTCCCCTGGACGAGTCCCCATCTCGACGTACTTGATCTTGATGTCCTGCTCCTGCTCCGAGAGTTTGACGACGGCGATGTCCCTGTAAAGATGCGGGCATCCTATGCAGAAGTCGCTTTTATTGACCCTCATCGGCTTGGGCAGCGGCAGATCACGGAGCACAGGTTTCTCATCAAGCACGTCGCAGAGCAGGATGCCTCTCCAGAGATCGACCCAGCCAATGGTGGCCCTCGGGCCTCCGAGCGTGATGACCTTGGTGGTGTCATGGAAGAGCAGCTCGGTGGCCGTGTCGGGGATCGGGAGCACCCTGTCCCTCTCCGGCGCGTCGACGGGCAGCAGCGTGGATGTCCACCTGCGGGTGCTCGAGTCATAGCGCTGGAGCTTGAACTTATTGGGATCGAGGGTGTTCCTGAGGGCGGCAATGACGTAGCGGTCGTAGGAGGAGGTGGTTCCGCCGTCGTTGCAGCGGAAGATGGCGACCTCATTGTCCTTGAAAGTGGCGTCGGCGTGCTCCGGGTGCGGGAGGCGGCGGATAACGGAGGCGCCCGGGCGCGGGCGAGCAGTGTAGACGAAGTAGTCATGGGATAGATAACACCGGAGGTCCTGGGTGCCCGGATGCGCGACGCGGAGGAGAGCTAGGTCGGCGTGCGTGCTGATGACTTCGGGGGTCTCCTTGACGTACCGGACGGCGGGGGTGCCGTCGGGGACGAAGGAGGCGGCGGGGACGGCGGCGGGGCCAGGGAAGTGGACGCACAGGTAGGAGAGACGCGGAGGGCGGGCGAGGCGGAAGGAGACCTGGATGGGTGTGCCGTTGCTCAACTCCCCGACGGCGGTGGTGGCGTTGGAGTTGGACACGGCGGCGTCTGAGATGTAGGCTGTGTTGTCCAGGAGGACAGAGCTTGGGCTCAGGCTGCTGCTCTCCTCTGTGGGTGGTAGGGAAGGAGGAACCAAGCAGGGGACGAAGTCGTCCATGGAGATGGATGATCTAATCACGCCGGGAAGGACGGAGGAGCCCCAATCCCTAACCTATGTCGTGGGCTATGCGGTTGTCGGACTCAGATCCTGATTCTGGACTTCTAGTTGGATCCAGCGATGAGACCGTATCATACGGGCCGGACTGGACTTTCCATGGATATTTATGTTTGGTATCGGTAGGGTAGGTGCTACGTGAGCCCGATCAACCGAACAAACTGCGAGATCGATCGACGACCTCGAGTCTGCGACATCAGCAACGACTTAGGCGTATGGTGCTGCCGCCGCCGCCGCCGCCGTTACGTCAAACAGGGAGGAGGATGTCGCTCGCCCCTATCAGCGTAGCCACGCTCGCCGACACAAGCTTCCATTTAGTCAAGAAGGCGTTCTTGTAGGAGCGGGTAGACCTGCTATTCTTCGCTGTCTAAGGTGTTGGAGGTACTCCATAAAGGATATGTAAACGAAATATTAGAGTGAAAGGACTTCTATTTTCCCACTAGTAGATATACACGTACAACATGCACATGTTATTATAAGACGTCCTATTGTTCTTTTTTTTTAGAGAAAACTTTAGGTGCATCACAATGTTTATAAACATTTCGATAACAATTTGTAATAAAAAATTATTTTGCATGATTACATAGTATAACTCTATCTATATTTGAGATTCCTTATGTTATTCAACCCCACTATGTTGGCATTCCTTGGGTATGTGGCTGGCCACACAGACTCGCTGTTGGCAGGGAAGGTGCGTGGTGGTGCGCACATGGGTGTCACAATCGAGCATTGAGTAGGGTATATCTACGCAAAAAATGGTTGAACCCTCCATTTTCGACTAGCTAGGCCCCTTTGGTGTCTCACTTGGGTCTTAGGAGGCCAATTTAGCAAACCATATACGAGGGCAACATGACTTCATGGAGCCTGACTGAGGGATAGTAAGGGAAACACACCCTGCTAGTAGTTTGGGGTGACAGTCGCACCATGCGCCGCCCGACCATGTGGCCCTCCAACATCGACAAGCCTCGGGCATATGCTTAACGAGAGTGCCCGTCGATCACTATGCCTACGTGGCCACATCCCTCCTCGTGGTTGGAGAAAGCCTAAATAGAGAGAGGTGGGGGTGTGACTGGTGGAGAGGACGAGTCAACCGGGTGTTCGGGAATATGCCCTAGAGGTAATCATAGAGATGATGATATTTCGATTGTATCTATGACATGCATTAAGTGTTTATTGAATATGCATTATAGACAACTTGTGTTGATTGACAATTATGTGAATTGTTTGTGGAACTCAATTACTTGAATGATTATTCTAAAGTTATCCCTGGTCGGCATTCTTGTGAGAACACACTTGAATATTAGACTAGCACATGTATTAGTTGATGGTTAAGTTTCACAAGTCATGGACATAGAGATGTCAAACTAATAATGTGGGCACATGTGAGACATGTAGGCTGGACTGACCTAACATGAGATTGTCTCTATTCAGGTCATGTACGTTATGTCCTTAGACCTGAGATTGTGGTATGTACTCAAGATGTGAAACAGCCTACTTAGGGATTATCAAACGCTGCTCTGTAACTGGGTAGTTATAAAGGTAGTCTTCGGGTGGTCGGGAAGCATGCTATGAGACATAGACAGTCAAGATGGAATTTGCCCCTCTCTGCATGTGAGAGATATCACTAGATCACTCAAGTGATTGGATCAACAAATGCATGGCCGTGCTTGGGTTAAGTGTTAACTCACGAGTTGAACCATATATTAGTGGCAAAGGGAATAACTTGTACGTGGTCGTAGTGGTTCGTCTGATATGATCTTTGCGTATGCATAGGAGTTGTCATGCCTTGCTAGAGGCCGCTGTCAACTATTGGGCGAGTAGGAGTACTCGATCCATGTCTATATGTGCGTGAACCCATAGGGTCGCACGCTTAAGGGCTGGAAGCCTAATTCGGGTTGGACCCGGATTAGACAAGGCTTAGGGTTTCTGATGGGCCTCCAGGTCGGGGTCACATAGGGACGCCTATATAAGCAAGGGGTAGGGGCGAGGCAAAAGTAGATCCGATTGATCCGCTTGATCTAGTAAGCCGCCATCGCCCACCCCACGCTCACGTCTTTGCTCTTCGCGGACCCAGCAGTCCGGTTGCGCATTGTTTCCTCCCGCACGTGTGTGATACCTCGGAGGTGCTGCATCTGCGGCACAAGGACGGACCTGGTCGATCACGGTAGTCGGCAACTGGTCGGCGATTAGTTAGACTGGTCGGCGACTAGTTGGACTGGTCAGGAACGTACTCGGACGATCCGCGTGCGAAGGGTGTACTTGACGGACGACCACGCAACTGCACGGCACTGCTGCGACGCGTTCGACTACATCGAGTCTTCCGCTGCACCTGCGCGTCTAGCGGTAATCATGTGACCTATATCTAGCAGTAGATCCTGATTTATGAGGTAGAAAAGTTTTATTTTCTGGCTAACGTATCACCCTCATAACCCTACACGGGATCATGTTTGGGTTTTGGACGCCTTTATATATGTGAGCTGCAAATCCCTGCACATCCTGATTAGCGATGATTTCTAAATCCGTCGTGGATTAAAGGATTTATTGTAGTGCAATGTGTTAAGGGCTCGTCACATGTGTGTTTCGACATATACGTGTTTGTGATAAGGGTCATCACATATGCATTTTGACTATACGCATGATGACTTACCATAGACGTGTGTTGTATACGCATGTCTGATATATGACCTTATTATAGACGCTACTAAGCCCTTATCATAGACACATTATTATGATTTATTTTTTTCCTACGTAGTGATGTTGTCAACAAAAGATTATATACGCAATGAAGAAATACGAGGAAAAAATTTTAAGCCAATTCGTTTTGCGTATAAATCTATACATGACACTTATTATTTTCGTGGACGCCAGCATCTCCGTCCCATGACTCAGATCACTGTTGCGGTAACAGTACCACGTCCCAACCGTCCGATCCGGCCCTTCAAAAATTTCAGCCATCCACGTAGCAGCCCTGTCCAGAAGCCTCTCGCGGACGCACAGCTACCTGCCATCACTCTATCCGACGCCAACATCAATGCCGCTCCGCCCCCATCGCCCAGCTTGCCTCTGCGAACTCGCCCCTACCCCTCCTTCCCTAGCGCCTGTCGTGGCCAAGGACGCGCCATGAAGACTGAGTAACAGAAGAGATGAAACTCGATGGAGGCGTACTTCCGAAAGACATTATTCGTTCGATATTACGTATTTCGTAATTTATGTTTTCGTATTAGACTCTGTCAAGTGGGACCCCGAGGGTGGGTGTTGCGTGTGTCTAAAGCGCAAGGCGCTGTGGCTGTAACCATCAAACATCAAACATTTTGCATCTGTAATATCAGACTCGCCAAGGCAGAGGGCTTGCCCTGCCGGCGTCCTCGTCTCCGATTTGCTTCTTGTTCTAGCTCACGTCGACGGCGATCACCGCCGGCGGCCACGGGTGTGATAAGTGGTATCGGATTCGGCTATCCTCGGCGTGGGTGCGGAGCTTCATCGCTCCTCATCAGCGTCCGCTATTCTGTCGTGCCACTCCGACCAAATCCAGGTGATGGACCCATCATTTTCCCCCTTTCCTACCGTATTTCCACCATATCTACCCCACCGATTCGTTGTTCCAACATCGGGTTCTAGTAGGTCGTTCGTCCAGATCACGGTCAAAATCCGGTAGGCAGGCTCTGCTCGGGTCATGCCCGCAAGGTGTTCGACCAGAGTACCCAGAGGTCCTATTCGGGCGATCGGGTCGGCCAACGTCCTATTCAGTACCTTCCACCTTCCATCCACCCAATCTAGCCACAGATTTGTCCCTATTTGATCCTCATCAACGCGGCTGTGGCGTTACTCTGGCACAATTGATCTGTGAGCAGTCCCAGCTCTGTTCCTCTTTTTTTTCTTATTTGGACACTTTGAGTACAGCGACAAGGGTTGTGAGGCACTTGTTCTCACGTACAATTCTGGAGTACGCTTACTCGAAGCTGTCCGATGGCGTTGGCGGGAGAGTGTTCTAGAGTTCGGGTTGCGGGACATCTGTTCTCGTGTGAAATTCCAAAACTCAGCCTCACTCTCAGGCGGCGGTGCTGTGATTGGCAACGCTCGGGGAGGATTTGATCTGAACCTGTTGTTGGTCACAAGGAGTTTCGAAGTTGTTCAGGGTGGCTCCTCCTAAGCCATCGAAGCAGATGACCATTCTCTTGGACGTGATGTCCAAGCGTTCAGATGACGATCAGCGCTTCATGGACAAAGTGTTCGACCAATTCGAGTTCTTGGTCAAAAGAGTTGAAGCAATCGGCAAAAAGCAAGACCTGATGAAGGCGCAGATGGATCTTGGTAATGCTGCTATGGATGACTTTACTGTAGAACAACACAGGATTGCACAGCAGGTGCGGGCCAATGGAGCAGCCGTGTCACAATTGACACGGAGGCAGTTTGATCTAGAGGATGAGTTCCAGGGTCATGCCGATTCCTCTGTGACAGATTCTGGGGAAGAGGAACCTTCATTGGAGAATATTTTCACAGGGAAGAAGGCTGCAATACCAGAAGGCACTTCCAAGCAGTTACGGCATAACAGGAAACCCAGTGGAAGGCATGGATTTAGAATTGAGACTAGACACCGAGCTAAACATCGGCAATATGACGCTGATGGTCAGCTTCCTCATCAGGTGGTTCCCAAGATGCACTGCCCCAAGTTCAATGGTGGCCAACCAAGGTCTGGAAAGACAACTGTGAGAGTTACTTTGCTTTGTGCAACATCCCTACAGGTATGTGGATTATAGCTGCTCGTATCAATTTTGAAGGTAATGCTGGCACATGGTACCAGGCATATAAACAACAACATACCTTCAGAAACTGGCAGCATTTCTGTTCAGTTGTGGAGGAGGAATTTGGGTCTGATGATTATCTCTCAGCTATGAATGATTTACTTGAGCTTAAGCAGGATAGTTTGGTGAAAGAGTATACTTCCAAGTTTCAGTCCCTGCAGTATCAGATCAATATGCATAGTTCTCAGTATGATGATGTATTCTTCACTGCTCAGTACATGAGAGGACTAAAAGATGAGATTAGAGGTACAGTGGAAGCTCAGATGCCCTCCACTATTCTCAAGGCTTCTATTTTGGCCAAAGTGTAACAAGGGGTCCTTGAGAGAGCCAGAACAAAACAAGGAAAGCAAAACTATCAACACAGAGCTTACTAGCAGAACAAGCTGGAGGTGAAACCCCAGCAACAAACCTCTGCTCTGTGGCGTGATAGGCAGCTCAGAGATTATAGAAAAGCTAATGGGATGTGCTATAGTTGTGGAGAGAAATATATCCTTGGTCACCAAGAAGTATGTGCAAAAAGGAACAAACCTCAGGTTAATGCTTTGGTTGTAAATGATCTGGACAGAGAGTTGTCAGATGAGGTTCTTAATGATCTAGCTGCTAAGGATGTTATCCAAGAGGATTTTGGTAAGCTGTCTCTGAATGCTTTGTATGGCTTGGATCATGTTGACTGTATGAAGCTGAAATGCAGAGTTAAAGACAAAACAATGCTAGTGCTGATTGATAGTGGTAGTTCTCATAGTTTCATCAGTTCTGAAATTGTGGATGTCACTTTATTAAGACTACTACTATGCCTTAAGCAAGTTAAGTTGGCAAATACTCAGTTTATGGCCAAAACTAGAATGGTATCTAATCTTCAATGGTATTGTCAGGGCCATACCATGTCTTCTGATATGATAGTGCTGGACATGCATCCTTATGATGCCATATTAGATTATGACTGGCTTAAAACACATGGCCCTATGAATTTTGACTGGGCAAGCAATACTATGGAATTTGTGGAAGCAGGTAGAAAAATCAAATTACAAGGAGTTCAAACACCACGCATCCAGCTATCAGCTATGTCTGCTGACAAGGTGTTTAACTCTGATAAAGGGAATGATGTGTGGGCTTATGCATTGGTTGATTATGTGAAGCAACCTCTCTCTGGTCAGTCAGCACAACCCCAGGATTCTTCAGATTCTGTTCAGTTGCTTCTGGCCCAATACAAGGATGTCTTTACTGATCCAAAAATCTTACCACCCAGAAGGACATATGATCATGCCATCCCATTGAAACCAAATGCGGTGCCTGTGAACTCTAAGCCCTATCACTACTCTCCAATGCACAAGTCTGAAATTTAGAAACAAGTTCAAGAGCTGTTACAAGCTGGCCTTGTTACACACAGTCATAGTCCTTTTGCTTCCCCAGTGCTCTTGGTGAAAAGAAAGGATGGTTCTTGGCGATTTTGTGTGGATTATAGGAAGCTCAATGACCTCACTAATAAAAATAGGTTTCCAATGCGTATCATTGAGGAAATCTTGGATGAATTGGCAAGTTCCAAGTATTTTACTAAGCTGGATTTGAGGGCTGGCTACCATCAGGTCAGAATGCTTCCAGATGATGAATATAAGACTGCATTCAAGACACACCAAGGGCATTATCAGTTTAAAGTCATGCCTTTTGGGCTGACAAATGCACCTGCCACATTTCAGTGTATCATGAATCATATACTACAGCCCTTTCTCAAAAAATTTGTTCTGGTGTTTTTAGATGATATCTTGATATATAGCCCTACTTTGGAAGACCATCTATACCATCTAGAGCAGGTTTTGGAGCAGTTAAGGAAGCACCAGTTCTATTTGAAGCAAAGCAAGTGTTCTTTTGCATAATCCAGCCTAGAATATTTGGGTCATATTATTTCTGCCACTAGGGTTGCCACTGAACCATCAAAGGTGGAGGCTATGTTGAACTGGCCAACTCCCACTTATTCATAGAATTAAGGGGATTTCTGGGATTAACAGGCTATTATAGGAGGTTTATCAAAGGCTATGGGATTCTCACTAAACCATTCACCCAGTTACTCAGGAAGAATCAGTTCCTACGGAGCCCAATGGCCCAAGAGGCATTTGAGAAGACCAATCTAGCCATGTCACAAGCTCCTGTTCTGGCCTTACCCAATTTTGATGATCCATTTACCATAGAGACAGATGCATGCAATGAAGGGGTGGGGGCTATCCTCATGCAGCATGGAAAACCAGTTGCCTATCTTAACAAGGCATTGGGAGAAAAACATAGAGCCACTTCTATATATGAGAAAGAATTTTTGGCTCTGATTATGGCTGTGGAAAGATGGAGACCTTATTTGTTGAGGAAGGAGTTCATTATCCTCATTGATCATAAATCCTTAGCATATCTGAGTGAACAAAACTTGCACTCTGATCTCCAAAGGAAAACTATGACAAGACTCATGGGGTTGCAATTCAAGATAATCTACAGAAAGGGCAAGGAAAATGTAGCTGCAGATGCTCTTTCAAGAGTAGCTCATCTGTTGGCAATTCAAGTTGTTTCCATAGTCCATCCTACTTGGATTCAAGAGGTACTGAATTCATACACAACTGATCCTCAGGCTCAAACTATGATACAAAAACTTGCACTTCATAGCCCAGATGAGCAAGGATACAGTTTAGACAAGGGACTGATCTGGCACAAAGGCAAGGCGTAGATTTGCCACAATTCTGCCCTCCAAACCAAGTTGATAGCTATCTGCCATTCCAGTGCTATTGGGGTCCATTCAGGTACAACTACAACTTATTATAGGCTTAAGCAACACATTGCATGGAAAGGAATGAAACTGGATGTGGAAAATTATGTCAAACAATGCATCATCTGTCAACAGGCCAGGCATTCCAGTACACACCCCAAAGGTTTTCTTCAACCCTTACTTGTTCCAGATGGCATTTGGCAGGACCTTTCAATGGACTTCATAGAAGGTCTTCCTAAATCTGATGGCTATAGTGTTATACTAGTTGTTGTAGACAGATTCACTAAGTCAGCTCATTTCTTACCTATTAAGCACCCTTACACTGCCCAGTCTATAGCTCAAGTGTTCTTTGAGAATGTCATCAAGCTCCATGGACTTCCCAAATCCATAGTCAGTGATAGAGATACCATATTCCTTAGCATATTCTGGAAAGAATTGTTTGAACTATACAAGGTGGATCTAAAATATATCACAACCTACCATCCACAATCAGATGGACAGACAGAGCGAGTCAATCGGTGTGTTGAAATGTATCTAAGGTGTGCTGTGCAAGAGTCACCAAAAGCTTGGAAGAAATGGTTATCACTTGCTAAACTCTCCTGTCTTCACACTTCTCTAGGCTGTTCTCCATTCAGAGCTCTCTATGGTTATGATCCCACTGTGGGTGCTGTTCCTGTGATACCTCCAACAACATGCTCTGTTGTCACTGAAACAGTCGAAAACAGGGAAGAGCAGCTTGAATCCCTTAGACAACATCTTCTCAGAGCTCAGAACAGAATGAAGTTGGTAGCTGACAAGAAGAGGACTGACTGGCAGTTCCAAGTGGGAGACCTAGTCATATTGAAACTTCAACCATATACTCAATCATCGGTGGCGAACAGGCCCTATCCGAAGTTGGCTTACAAATATTTTGGGTCATACAAGGTTCTAGAATGAATTGGCCCTGTGGCATATAAGCTGGAGTTACCCCCTGATTCCCTGATTCACAATGTGTTTCACATATCTCAGTTGAAACCATATGTTGTAGATTACTCTCCTGTGTTTGATGTTCTTCCAGCTACAACTGATGTGGAGGCGGCTGCAGCTGTACTAGTGACAATCCTGGAGCGGCGGCTGGTTAAGAAGGGCAACAATACAATTCCACAGGTGAAGGTCACTCGGTCACAACGTGGGAAGACTATCATGTGCTGCGGCAGTGATTTCCAGATGCCCGACTACCATGTGCTGC
>CM041637.1:21292271-21320221 GCA_023333625.1 Bothriochloa decipiens
AAGAGAAGAGATGAAACTCAGTGGAGACGTACTTCCGAAAGACGTTATTCGTTCAATATTACGTACTTTGCAATTTACGTTTTCGTATTAGACTCTGTCAAGTGGGACCCCGAGGGTGGGTGTTGTGTGTGTCTAAAGCGCAAGGTGTTGTGGCTGTAATCATCGAACATTTTGCATCTGTAATATCAGACTTGCCAAGGCAGAGGGCTTGCCCTGTCGGCGTCCTCGTCTCTGATTCGCTTCTTGTTCTAGCTCACGTCGACGGCGATCACCACCGGCGGCCACGGGTGTGACAGCGTCGCCCGGCGCAGCCGCTTCCGTAGGCCGCACACCGATGGGCCACCGGCGCAGCCCCCCCACGGGGACCCTGCCCGTCCCTGTCTACGACACGCTACGGTGCGAGCGACACGCCGGCGTGGCCGTTTCTGCCTGCTGCGCACCGCTGGGCCGCCGGCGCGGCACTACACGGGCCCTTGCCTGTGCCGGCCTCGCGGCAAAGGCCGCCAGCACTTCTTGGTGCAGCCGCACGACCACGCCTCGGCGGTGCCTACCTCCCGATGCGTATACCTCCGCGGCTCCGCCGCGTTGCCGAGGCATAGGTGGTTGCTGCTTCCCGACGCGTACACTGCCGACGCCTTGCGGAGGGTATAGTATATGTATGTGTTTGTGTTGGTGTCGTATCAATTGTTTCACACTAACAGTTACATTTTTGGGTTTAAAAGATGCAAGCTCTTTATTAGCTACCTAATTGCTGTTGGGTACAATTTGCAGGTAACCAATTTCAGCTCAGGAAAAAAAATTAACACACACACAAACCCAGTATTTGATTCTATCTGCTATCACTTTCCAGATATGTTAGTTACAACTTTCATTCAGCCGTTGTCTCATATTTGAATTTGTTGCCAACCTGCTGAGTTCTGAAATTTACTCCTATCTTACATTTTTGTCCAATGTCACTCGAAAGCTGTACAATTTCCATCCTTTTGTTCGTGCTTCATTGCATCCTTCTGTTCGTGCTTCAGTAATGTTAAGTCTAAACATTTACCATCCTCTTCAATGTCAATACTCAAGAGTCAAGAAATATAGGCATCTAACAATATATACTACTCATGCCTCTGCACACAAAGAGGCGGTTAACTTTAATTTGTTATGTAATCTTGATAATAAGATTAGTTTGCTTATTTGTTTTCTTCCATGAATTGTAGGCCACGAATAGATATGTCACTAATGTAATCAGATTGCCCAGATCTTCTTGCTACCCTCAGTTTGCATTACCACATCTCTAATCTGTTATTATCTAATTCAGCTCTTACTATTTCAGCTCTCCTCCACATCGCCTGCTGTCCTCATTACCTAAAACATCCTCAATTTTCCACGAAGGGAAAATACACGGAATGACGAATAATATAATAGTTGATACAGAAATGCATACATCGAACAAAAGAGTATAATTAGAAGGGATTGCATAAATAGTCCATCGCCACGCTGATAGAATCATCAGAGTAGCAGCATCTGAAACAGCTGCGGTAGGCGAAAGCGACAACAATCTCCAAAAGAAGCCTGAGCGTAGGAACGAGACGTCTACTCCTCGTCAGTGAAGTCGTAGTCGGGTTCACCTGCCAAATAATTTTCAGTACGGTTTATACTGGCCACTTATCCCACACAATGCTTTGCTTTTGCTATTTAGTACTTGGTGGATGTAAAGGATATAATCAAGAGACCTATTATTTGGCTGTGGTTTTCTATGCAAGTAGTAATCATCATTATATAATAGTAATATATCAAGTTTTAACCCATTCTCATCCATCATCATTCCCATTTCCATCATCACACACATCTCACCCTTTCGCACTCAGTCGACAGGTCCAACTCCCTCACGGAGCCTGTCTCAGCGGCTCACAGCCGAAAAGGGTAACACCAGGGGAAAGAAGAGAAGGACTCATCTCACTGCTCCGAGAAGCGTAGGTCGAGGAAAAAGGCCAAACCGAGGCCACAGACTATACATAGATTCAAAAACTCTGCAGAGCATGTACTCTCGTAATCACAAGATCACCATCATTAGCGGTGCCCCGCCTAGGCTGATTCCGGCTGCTTTCTAACCGGTGCGATGCCACCCTATCACTCAGTACTGGGACATCCCGGAATACCACCGGCACACTGAGACTATGAGACATAGTACCGGGCCCCGGAGGTCACTATGTTGTCGAAGGAGGGTGTGGGTCCCGATGCCTATACCTCCTGACACTATCTGCTATCAACCTAGTAGTAGTGGCATCGTCCTAACTAGTGTGACATCCATCTCCCGCCCATTCAGGAGCTAGCGGTGAGCACGTAGGTCCCAAGGTTCTGGTTCTCAAGAGATATCAGATCCTAGGAAGGATCAGATAGGATTATCTTCTCATAGGGACTACAACAGTCCGTGCTACAATAGCACCTCCCACCCGGGGCCTCGCTCCATGAAGGCTCTCACCCCCCCGGGATCACCATATACCTCACAATGTACCCGCCACAGGCACCTCTCATGGGGATGCCCAGAACACACCCCCCGGCAAGACTCACCCAAGGCTCGTCGTAGAATCATGTCCGATCGACTCAAACCCTCACCACACACCCAAGACACACGCAACACTCTCCCTGAGTAAAATGGCACCACGTGCCTTATCCGTATAACCATACTCCACCACGCATCACATCGCAGATATAAAGCTTAGTAGAAGTAAAGCATCATGAGTAAATAAGCATGTGTTTAGCCTATCAGCGGGTGTGCAGGAGTAAGGTTAACGCAACTCCTATAGAGTTAACACAAAGAATAAATGAAATCCAATAACTCCAAATGCAATCATACATAAGCCTATGACGTAGAGCTCATTTTTATAAAAATTTGGACACTTGGTTCATATTTTTCGAAGTTCGTATGCAGAAGTTATGATTTTTGAAAGTTTAATCTATTTTCTAAAAAAGAAAAAGGGCGGATTAACCAGAGGCTGACACGTGGCGCGATCTGGTTGGCCCACGTGGCACTGCGGGTCCAGCAGTGGTGGCGTAGGGCTGACATCATGCTGACATCAGCGTCGACGAGTGGACCGGTCAACGGTCAATGACAGGTGGGCCCGGGGTCAACGGTCAATGACAGGTGGGCCTGGGGTCAACGTTCAATGACAGGTGGGTCCGAGGTCAACGGTCAACACCGACCGGGCCCCGACTGGGCCTCAGCGGGCCTGGGTAGGGCCAGATCTAGGCTGGGTTGGGCTGGCCCAGCCTTGACACGTGTCGGGCACTTGGACGGGCCATGTGGCAGACTAAATCCAGTGGGCTGTTAGTGGGCTGGTCTACGGCGTTTGGCTCCATGAGCCAGGTCCGTGGTGGACCATAGACTGAGGCGCCATGTGGTCTCGTCTGGTTGGTCCAGCGTGGATGCGAGGTGGACCCGTGGACATGGTCCACGTAGTGGGAAAATACCCTCCTCCCCTGTCTCGCGCTTGCGCGGCCGGCACGGCGGCCAACGCCGGCGACGAGCGGGCGAGCGACGGCTGTGGGCGATGCTGGCTACGCTGAGCGACGGCTAAGCAGGCGTGAAGGCCAGGTAGGTGCAGCAGCGAGGTCCGAGCGTCTCACGGTGCATGGCCTCGTCGGCGCGCGCACGGTGGCGGCGCCGATTGGCAGGGACGCGGTGGCAGGGCGCTTCTGCACGCGGAACACATCATTGACTAGCGCAACAAGGTCGCGAGATCAAGGTAAGAATGATTGTGGCTCTAGTTTTATGAAAACGAGCCTCTAGGCCGACGGTCGGCGACGGCGAACGGCGGTGAGCGGCCGAGCTTCGAATTGACGCATCGTGGAGCTCCATCTTCTGCATCTCCTACCGATTTGAGCAGTTCGGAGCTCAAAGAAGCTAAAGCACGACCAATTGTGGCACGGCGGGGCGCACGCGACTGCATGGCCACGGCGGCGCTCCCGATGGCCAGGGCTGCAAAAGGGCTTGGCCCCACTGTGACCATTGCCAAGCTCCAAGGAGTTGCCACAACAGTGTTCTATGATGCGGTGAACCTAACCGTCAAGCTAATGAAGAGAAAGGTGGATGGAGAGATGGAACGCAGGGGTTGCTCTACCGACAACCACGAAAGTCGAGCTCACCTCGGGTGGCGCTGCTGGCGACCAGTGAAGGGGGAAATAGGCAGCGGCTCGATGTATGGGAAGCAGACGGCGATGATGTGGTCGAGCGGTTCCTCCTTCTCCGGCACACGGACGTGGTGGAGCTCCCGGCTTCGACGACGGACAACTCCTCCCCGCCTCCTTCTCCTCCCACCTCTCCTTCTCCTTCTCGGGTAGCAGGTGAGCACGAGCGCGTCAGGAATACGGCGCGGGCGAGGAGAAACCCTAATGTGCTGAGCTTCTCTTTTTATAGTGCACCACGACGGCGGCCATGGCGGATGAGCAGCGGAGATGGAAGATGCCCATCGGGTGGCTGGGCGTGACCGCGAGCTAAGGTTAGGGTTTCGAGGGTACATCGGGGTACGTGGCGCGCATCAGGGCGGTTCTATCGCGGGCGGACGGCCGGGCGGCGCCATCGCTAGAATTGGCACGACGGATGGGACGGCGCGACTCCCAGAAGTGGAAGCTGACAGGCGGGTCCCACCTATCGGTGAGAGCGGGCGGGCGTGCGGCGCGGGCGAGAGGCAGCAGGCCGGACTGGGCCAGGTGCGGCGGTGGCTTGTTGGACCGGGCCGTGGGGCGCGCGGAGGCAAGCTGGGCCCTGCGGCTTCGCCTGGCAGGCCGAGCTGTCCAGGCTGGCTTGGGCCAGCATGCGAGTGGGGAGGCAGGCCGCGGCTAGGGCCTTGCTGGGCTGCTATGGCTGGTTGGGCCATATGCCCCTTTTCCAATTTCCCCTTCTCCCTTTTCTCTTTTCTATTTTCTAAGCAAGCCACAATCTAACTATTCTAATGATCCTTGTTAGTGCTGAACATGTTAGTGACCAAGATGTACTTGGTGGGTCCCCTAGGGTCTCATAATGGTGTGGGATCCATGTCTATGTTAGATACACATACATATATACATGTGATATAAGGTTATTTAATTTTATTTGACATCACATAAAGTCAAATAAGAAGCAAATCAAGCTTTTGTAAATTAAATGCAAATGCTTCACTAATACTTGGTGCTACTTGTGCAGCTATTGGATGTTTTCCTACATGACACTCACCAACCATTGGTTATTGTAGAAAAATTTTTGTTGGTTGTGATTTTTGGTGTTGGGAATTTTAGGGATGTTACAGTACTACCCCCTTATGAGAATCTCGTCCTCGAGATTAAAAAGTGTAACTTACGCTTCAAACGGGTAGGGGTAGAGCTTCCTCATCTCTAATTCCTTCTCCCAAGTTGCTTCTCGTTCTTTGTGATTGCTCCATGGAATCTTCAACATTGGGGTGCTGGTGTTTCTGGTTTCTTTGGTGGCTCTATACAGAATGCGAATGGGGTGCTCTCTGTACTCCAAGGTGTCCTGAACATCAAGTGCTGCTGTGGGTATCGGTTGCTCTGGCAGCTTCAAACATTTGTGCAATTATGACACATGGAACACCAGATGCACTCCTGCTAGTTGCTCAGGCAAGGCAACTCAGTAGGCAAGCTTGCCAACTCTAGCACAGATTCTATACGTTCCCACATATCTGGGTGCTAACTTTCTTTTCACATGGAATCTGACGGTCCCTCAAAGTGGGGAGACCTTGAGATAGACATAGTCCCCGACTTCAAACTCGAGGTCTCTACGCCTCTTGTCAGCATAGCTCTTCTGACAGCTCTGGGCAATCCTTAGATTCTCTCGCACTTGGGCGACTCCTTCTTCGGCCTCTTTGATGGTGGCAGGGCCAAAAGGATGATCTTTCTCCTACTGCTAACCACATCAGGGGCGTTCTGCACGGTCTTCCATACATAGCTTCAAATGGTGGCATCTTGAGACTAGCCTGGTAACTGTTGTTGTAGGAGAACTTAGCAAAGGGCAAAGTCTTCTCCCAATCAGTTCTGTATTTTTGGACACAAGCTCGAAGCATATCTTCAAGGATTTGATTCACTCACTCCGTCTGACCATCTATCTGAGGGTGATAAGCGGTACTGTAATCTAGCTTGCTTCCTATGGCCTCATTCAAGGCTTTCCAGACCTTGGACGTATACTGTGGTCCACGATCAGAAAATATGCTCCTCGGGGCCCCATGCATCTTGACAATCTCTTTAACATAGAGATCTACCAATTGTCCAACTTGGCGTTGTTCTTGATGGCTAGAAAGTGAGCTACCTTAGTCAAATGATCGACTATCACCCATATAGCATCATGGCCCCGTGGGGATCGAGGCAGCCCCACGATGAAGTCCATAGATATGCTATCCCACTTCCATTCAGGTATCTCAAGTGGTTTCAGTAGTTCTGTAGGTCTCTTGTGCTCGGCCTTGACACGTTTGCAAATGTCACATCTAGAAACATGTCCTGCGATATCTAACTTCATGTTCTTCCACCAGAACTTTCTCTTCAAATCAGCATACATCTTGGCACTGCCCGGGTGGATACAATACTTGGAGTCATGTCCTTCTGATAGGATCTCATTGCGGATAGCTGGGTCTACAAGAACACAAATTCTGTCCTTATACCAATAGTTACCTTGCTCATCTTCGCTGAACTCTGGGCACTTGCCTTGCTTCAGGAGCTCATGTATCTCCTAAATCTCTGGGCAATGGCTCTGGGCTTCATGGATCCTGTCCATGAGGGTGTAGTGCACACGAAGCTCATTCAACAGGCCATAGGGTATCGCTTCAAGTTGTAACTCGTCAATGTCCTCTTGCAACTCTTTGGGCAAAGCTGTGGTGAAAAAGGCATGACAATGACTCTTGCGGCTAAGAGCATCAATGACTACATTAGCCTTTCCTGGGTGGTAAAGGATCTCCACATCGTAGTCCTTAATCAACTCTAGCCAGCGACGCTGTCTCATGTTCAGATCTTCCTAGGTGAAAAAGTACTTTAGGCTCTTGTGATCGGTGTAGATCTCACACTTGTTCCCAATCAGGTAATGCCTCTAAATCTTCAATGCATGGATCACAGCTGCAAGCTCGAGATCATGGGTAGGGTAACGTTGTTTGTGCTCCTTAAGCTGACAGGAAGCATAGGCAATGACTTTCCCATTTTGCATCAGAACACAACCAAGCCTGTGGCGAGATGCATCGCAATAGACCACAAAGTCCTGGTGGATGTCGGGCAAGGAAAGAAGAGATGTCGTGGTGAGCTTCTCTTTCAGGGTCTGGAAACTCTGTTCGCACTGGGGCATCCATTCAAACTCATTGGTCTTCTTTAGGAGGTTGGTCATGGGGCGAGCTATTTTAGAGAAGTTCTCAATGAATCGGCGATAATAATCAGCCAATCCCAAGAAACTCCTCACATCAGTCACATTCTATGGCTGCTTCCATTCCTTCACTGTCTCAATCTTGGACAGATCCATAGCTACTCCATCAGCGTTGAGTACATGGCCTAGGAAAGTGACCTCTTCAAGCCAGAACTCACACTTGCTGAACTTGGTGTAGAGCTGTTGCTTCCTCAACCTCTCCAACACTATCCTCAGATGCTGCTCATGCGCTTCGGTGGTGGTAGAATAGACAAGAATGTCATCAATGAAGACCACCACAAACTTATTCAGCCCCTGCATGAATACTTTATTCATCATGTTCATAAAGTAAGTAGGTGCGTTCGTAAGACCGAAGGACACAACAGTGTATTCAAACTGCCCATATCTAGTGACAAACGCTATCTTAGGAATGTCCTCCTCTCTGATCTTCATCTGATGGTAGCCTGATCTAAGGTCAATCTTGGAGAAGTACTTGGCATTGTGCAACTGATCAGCATGTCATCTATCCTTGGCAGGGGGTACTTGTTCTTGATGGTCACAACATTCAGGTTCCTCTAATCAATGCACATCATTTGCGAACCATCCTTCTTATTAACAAACAGAATAGGAGATCCCCAGGGTGAGGCACTGGGCCTAATGAACCTTTTCTCGGATAGCTCCTCAAGTTGTTTCTTAAGCTCCTCGAGCTCGTCAACTGCCATGCGATAGGGTCGCTTGGATATAGGACTCGTACCAGGCAACAAGTTGATCACGAACTCGACATCCCTGTCTAGCGACGTCCCTGGTACTGGTAGCTCTTTAGGGAAAACATCGGGGTACTCATGAACTACAGGCACTTCCTCAAGTGACTTCTATTCAAGGGCACACAACATGGAAACATCTATCCCTTTGTTTGGCTCACATCTGATCTGGCGACCACTTGGATGGGTTATATCCACAAATCTAGATGAGCAAGATATTACTCCCATGTTTTGTGTTAACCAATCCATCCCTAGAATGACGTCTAGGCCTTCAAAAGGTAGCAGGGTAAGATCAGCTAGAAAGGTGAGACCCTCGATCGTGATACTCACTCCCTTACATTTCTTGGTACAACAGAAGTTGCCTAAAGGTGAACTGGTGTATAGGGCTTCTTTTCATGGAGTAACAGGTATATGGTGCTCTAGTGCAAACTTGGAAGATATGTAAGAACATGTAGCACCTGAATTAAATAGCACGAAAGCCTTAACTTCGTGCACTAAAAACATATCGTACACCACATCGAGGGTAGCCTGGGTGGCCTCTACTGTCAAGTTGGCGAGGCAGCCACGGGGTGCTCCAGTCAGTACCTGCTTGTACGGGGTACCCTGGTTCTGCCTTGCACGAGCTGGTGTAGTTGGTGCAGCCTTGTTCGGGCACTCGGCTGCCTTGTGACCTAGCTGGCCACAAGCGAAGCAAGTGTAGGTCGCGCCGCTTATGGGGGTAGGCGCGGTGGCCTTCCACGTGCTACCACCTGGTGTGGCACGAGTGTACGCCTGGCGGTCCTGAGCAGGGCGGGGGTAGTTGTTGATGTGTTTACCACCGCCCCGACTCGAACCGTGTGCAGCTCCCTGGGCGAAGCGAGGGCGGGGAGGCTGAGACACCTCACCACGCAACCTCCATGGGGCAGGTGTGCGGGAGGTGCCCTCAGCATGATGCTTCTTGGTCTTGCCAAGCGCCTCTTTCTCCGTGAAAACCTCATCACGGTCCGTCTCAATTTCCATGCACCTGTCGATCAAGTCACGCAGGGTGTGGCTCTTGGTGCCTGAGAGGGAGAGCCTGATGTGGCTAGAAAAGCCCTTGCGGTAGTAGTACATCTTCTCCTTCTCAGAAGTCACCACTGAGGTAGGTGCATAGCGCAACAGGTTGGTGAAGCGGGTGGTGTACTCATGCACCTTGTTAGCTCCCATGGAGATATCATGGAACTCATTCTCCTTCTTCTCCAGTGCGCCCTCACGAATGACGAACGCACGAAACTCCTCCATGAACTCATCCCAGGAGATGTTAGCAAGGTCCTGGTGGGTCTCACAGAGGCTATCCCACCAACTCAGCACGCACAAGCTGGTGAGCTACCAAGCCAACACACTCCTCGTCAGTGCAAGTGATCAAGTCTAGCTTCTTCTTGATCTCCCTCAGACAGTCATCAGCAGCGATGGGGTCGGTGCTGGTGCCATCGAACGTTGGGGGCCTCAGCTTGAGAAAGAACTCCAGCTTTTTGTAGTAGTCATCGCGTGGCTCCCTGTGGTAGGGGTGCATCATGTTCTCAACTAAGACTCGAAGAAGTCGGTCTGCTGAGCCATCACATCCGCCAAAAGTGGCGCAGGTGGTGGTGGCAGAGCTGCATCTCCCCCAGTGGTAGGCTCAGGCTCCGGCTCAACAACAGGCGGTGGCGGTCCTCTAGCCGCGCCTCCAGCAGCTAGTTCTGGCTCAACAACCGGCGGTGGTGTTGGTGGTGCAGGCTGTGGGGTGGTAGCGCGGGGTGGCTCCTCAAGGTTGAGGGGTATGTGATCAACACGTCCACGACCATGACCACGACTGTGCCCACGGCCCATGAGGGGAGCAGGTGAAGGGGAGCGGTTGTTCAGGTGGTAGGAATGACAGGTGGACATCCTGCTTAACATATATAATATTAGGGTATGAGTGCATGTGACATAACTTGACATTAGCTGATGTAATAATTAAAATAGCTTAAATGATTTAGAAGCATTTAAATCTATCCAACACTCATACAAAGAAGCATGAAGATCCATAAAGATGTGATAAAATCCGAACATCCATTACATCAAGTTATTACATGACGATGTCTCTAATAGCTACGGTAGGAGACTCGCGGGAAATGTACTACACGCAGGTAGTTCTAACAAAAGGGGTGGACAGTCTACTCAACAACATGGTGAGACTGGTCATGCGGCCATGTAGGGACCAACATCCCTCCTGATCCTACAACACTGCTAAACCAACCCTGAGGACTGGCCCAAACTATAAGCTGAGGTGGGAATACCGATGCCAGAAGCTCAGATTTGCTCATCGGTCATCTGAAGGCGAGAAATGTAATGACGGGCCTCCTCAAGCTGAGGGGTGGGCACTGACTGTCCGCTGAGTCCAGTGGTGGGGCATCCACTCAAGTTGAGGTGAGATTGCCCTAGCTCGAATGTCTCAACCCTGACCTTCTTACGGGCTCGTAAGGGAAGCTCATCCTGTAGGTCCTGGAACTCTCTAACTCTCTTACGATCTGACCTCTTCTAAGCGTCCATGGTAAGATTGAGCTTGTCCATGAGGTATGTTGTTTTGTGGACGTAGTTGATCAGGTGCCCCTGGTTGTAGTTAGCAAGAGTGTATTCCTACAACAACTTCTCAGTTGAGCCTTACACTACTCATGGAGTTTGTCCCTGTAGGCGGCATCTTGACTCTACTTCTGGAAACTCTTTGCAATGTCTTCGTTCTTCTCAGCTATAGTGGTCTCAAGCTCACCAATCTTCCTGATGAGTCGGCTGTCATGGATTTGAAGCTTATCCATCTCGTTCATCAGAATTGTGATCTGGTCCTGGTGAGTGTGCTCCTTGCACGCCAACTCACGCTCTAGGTCTGCAATCTTCTGCTTATAGGCTACCTCCTTGTCCTCTGATTTGCGGATCCTCTTGTCAACCTCCATCAGGTAGTGACGATCACGGCGCCCCTTACGCTCCAGCTCAGCGATGTACATGTCCTGGCACTGCAGGTACATCTCGAAATTACGGAGGCAAGGGTTGCGCTCAACTCTGGCAGGCTGCTCGGTGGAGATCTCCTCCCAATACCCTAGTGGGTGAGGGCACGAGGGAGCAGACAAAAATGGCTATCCTTCAGGTAGTTAGCCGCGTTGCGCAGCACAGTGCGAAGTGCCTGGCGTGAAACAGTCTGAACACAAATGCCGGTCTCATTGTCGAAGGAAAGTCGATGAAGGCAGCAACTCCAGGCAGGTTCATGCTTGCAGGTTCGTTGATGCGGACTGCCTTGTAGACCTCAATGCCTCTTCCAAGGATGGGCTTGCCACGACAAAGGTACTCGACGTTCTCCACGGAAACACCAAGCTCAGTGAGAACCTCGTGAAGCATGTGAGCGTAGCCTCCATACTCCACTCCATCGAGTTTGTACTCAACGATGTCCATCGTCGACGGACCAAGCGGCGAGTTGGTATCCATCTGTAGGTTGACACGAGAATGGAATTACAAATTTTGCAGAGAGAGGTAAGCCATGCATAAAAGCGTATGCAGTGGTCGGTGTATAACTGAGAGAGATCAAGGTTCTCCTAATTCTATCGCCAAATCCTATGGGTCTCATCCTAGGGTCAAGCATGGCTCTGGTACCAACTGAAACATCCTTAATTTTTTATGAAGGAAAAATACACAGAATGACGAATAATATAATAGTTTAAAACTCAAACCATCACATTATCTAGCAATAGTTGATACAGAAATCCATACATCAAACAAAAGAGTACAATTAGAAGGGATTACATAAATAGTCCATCACCATACTGGCGAAATCATCAGAGTAGCAGCATCTAAAACAGCTGCGGTAGGTGGAAGCAACAACAATCTCTAAAAGAAGCCTGAGCATAGGAATGAGATGTCTACTCCTCGTCGATGAAGTCGTAGTTGGGCTCACCTGCCAAATAATTTTCAGTATGATTTGTACTGGCCACTCGTCCCACCCTATGCTTTGCTTTTGCTATGTAGTATTTGGTGAATGCAAAGGATATAATCAAGAGACCTATTATTTGGCTGTGGTTTTCTATGCATGTAGTAACCATCATTATATAATAGTAATACATCAAGTTTTAACCCATTCTCATCCATCATCATTCCCATTCCCATCATCACATACATCTCACCCTCTCGCACTCAGTCGACAGGTCCAACTCCCTCACAGAGCCTGTCTCAGTGGCTCACAGCCGAAAAGGGTAACACCAAGGGAAAGAAGAGAAGGACTCATCTCACTACTCCCGAGAAGCGTAGATCAAGGGAAAAGGCCAAACCGAGGCCATGGACTATATATAGATTCAAAAACTCTGTAGAGCGTGTACTCCCGTAACCACAAGATCACCATCATCAGCCGTGCCCCGCCTAGACTGATTCTGGCTACTTTCTAACCGGTGCGATGCCATCCTACCACTCAGTACTGGGACATCCCAAAATACCACCGGCACACTGAGACTGTGAGACATAGTACCGGGCCCCCGAGGTCACTATGTTGTCTAAGGATGGTGTGGGTCCCGATGCCCGTACCTCCCGACACTATCTGCTATCAACCTAGTAGTAGTGGCACTGTCCTAACTAGTCCGACATCCGTCTCCCACCCATTCAGGAGCGAGCGGTGAGCACGTAGGTCCCAAGGTTCCGGTTCTCAAGAGATATCAGGTCCTAGGGGAGATCAGACAGGATTATCTTCTTATAGGGACTACAACAGTCCGTGCTACAACAACACCTCCTACTCAGGGCCTTGCTCCATGAAGGCTCTCACCCCCGGGATCACCATATACCTCACAATGTACCCGCCATAGGCACCTCTCATGGGGATGCCCAGAACATACCCCCGGCAAGACTCGTCCAAGGCTCGTCGTAGAATCCTGTTCGATTGACTCAAACCCTCACCACACACAAGACACACGCAACACTCTCCCCGAGTAAAATGGCATCACATACCTTATCCGTATAACCATACTCCATCACGCATCACATCGCAGATATAAAGCATAGTAGAAGTAAAGCATCATGATTAAATAAGCATGCATCTAGCCTATCAGCAGGTGTGCAGGAGTAAGGTTGCGAAAAGGTATAGGCTTCATCAAGCAATTCTACCATGCAACCTATCACAGGTGATATTCATAAATAAAGCACTAGCAAACTAGATATTATGCCATGCATAATAGGATCTACGAAGTTAGGTGGGATGTGGCACCTGCGTAGTCTTCACCGAGCTCCTCCTCGTAGTCAGGGTCGTCCTCCTCAAGCGGCTCCTCTTCTGAAACGAAACGTAGTAGTCACGTTAGCGACTCCTATAGAGTTAACATAAAGAATGAATGAAATCTAATGACTCCAAATGTAATCATAAATAAGCCTATGACATAGAGCTTATTTTTATGAAAATTTGGACACTTGGTTCATATTTTTCGGAGTTCGTATGAAGAAGTTATGATTTTTTGAAGTTTAATCTATTTTTTGAAAAAGAAAAAGGGCGGATTAACCAGAGGCTGACATATGGCACGATCTAGTTGGCCCACGTGGCACTGTGGGTCCAGCAGTGGTGGCATAGGGCTGACGTCATGCTGAGGTCAGTGCTGGCGGGTGGACCGGTCAGCGGTCAATGACAGGTGGGCCCGGGGTCAACGGTCAATAGCAGGTGAGCCCGGGGTCAACGGTCAATGACAGATGTGCCCGGGGTCAACGGGCAATGACAGGTGGGCCCGGGGTCAACGGTTAACGTTGACCGGTCAATGCCAACCGGGCCCTGACTGGGCCTCAGCGAGCCTAGGTAGGGCCGAATATGGGCCGGGTTGGGCCGGCCCGGCCCTAACACGTGTTGGGCACTTGGACGGCCCACGTGGCGGACTGAATCCAGTGGGCTGTTAATGGGCTGGTCTACGGCGTTTGGCTCCATGAGCCAGGTCCATGGTGGACCATAGACTGAGGCGCCACGCGGTCTTGTCTGGTTGGTCCAGCGTGGATCTGAGGTGGAACCATGGACGTGGTCCACGTAGTGGGGAAAAACCCCTCCTCCCCTGTCTCGCGCTTGCGTGGCCGGCACGGCGGCCAACGCCGGCGGCGAGCGGGCGAGCGGCGGCTGCGGGCGATTCTGGCTAGGCTGAGCGGCGGCTAAGCGGGCGCGGAGGCCAGGCGGGTGCAGCAGCGAGGTCCGAGCGGCCTCAGGGGGCATGGCCTCGCCGGCGCGCGCACGGCGGCGGCGCCCAGTGGCAAGGACGCGACGGCGGGGCGCTTCGGCATGCGGAACGCATCATTGACTAGCGCAACGGGGTCGCGAGATCAAGGTAAGAATGACTGCGGCTTTAATTTGGTGAGAATGAGCCTCTAGGCCGGCGGTGGGCGACGGCGGACGGCGGCGACGGCGAGCGGCCGAGCTTCAAATTGACGCGTCGTGGAGCTCCATCTTCTGCATCTCCTACCGATTTGAGCAGCTTGGAGCTCAAAGAAGCTAAAGTCGTGGCACGGCGGGGCGTGCGCGGCTGCGTGGCCACGGCGGCGCTCCCGGCGGCCAGGAGCTATGGCGGCCAGGGCTGCAAAAGGGCGTGGCCCCACTATGACCATTGCCAAGCTCCAAGGAGTTGCCACAACGGTGTTCTACGAGGCGGCGAACCTAACCGTCAAGCTAATGAAGAGAAAGGTGGACGGAGAGACGGGAACGCAGGGGTTGCTCTACCGGCGGCCAAGGAGTCGAGCTCACCTCGGGTGGCGCTGCTGGCGACCGGTGAAGGGGGAAACAGGCAGCGGCTCGATGTAGGGGAAGCAGACGGCGTCGGCGTGGTCGAGCGGTTCCTCCTTCTCCGGCGCACGGACGCGGTGGAGCTCCCGGCTCTAGTGACGGACAACTCCTCCCCGCCTCCTTCTCCTCCCACCTCTCCTTTTCCTCCCACCACCCCACCATGGCAGGGAGACTGGTGGCACTCATCCTTTAGGTAGCAGTCCGCGGTCCTTTTGACTAGCTATATATAAATAGCGCGTTATAGCGGCGCTATAGCGTGAGCAGCTATCTCACGCTATGGCGCTATAGCGGCGCTAAAGCGACGCATAGCTCCCAGGAACGGCCGCCGCTAAATTATATAGCGCACGATTTTAAACTTCGATGAAACCTTACTTTTACTGAGTCAAACTAGGGGGACATTTAACTTTTACCATCCACATCCGTAACACGGATGACTACTCTTCAAATATGAACCGTAACGGATGGCTACTCTTCAAGTACCAACTTTAGAATGGCTTGTAGGTTATTACCATAAAAAATAAAGGTAGCCGGCGAACTGACACAACGTGGCATACATAGATAGAAAGAAAAGCGTTTCATGTGTTCAGGCAGCCCGACGCCGAGGTTCCTCCTGGCGGGCCGCCGCAGGACGATTGGCCCGGCGCTCCCCTCCACTCCTTGCACGACACTCCTACAACCGTCACTGGCTAACCAAATCGCCCGCCCAGCCACATCGCCGGCGAGGAGCACATCCAGCTCGCCCTCGCGCTCTGCATCTGCAGGACGTCCACACCCCTCCGCAGCCTCGCCGGCCACCGCCGCCGCCGTGGACGCGCGCGGGCTGCCGCGGCCCTGGCTGCGCGCCACCAGCGCCTCGCGCAGCAGGACGCCCACACTCCTCCGCATCCTCGCCGGCCACCGGCGCCTCACGCAGCACACCCCTCACACGCTGGAGGCGGCGTGGCCATGGAGGACGAGGAGCACCGGAGATCCAATCGATGGCTTAGGGGCCAGGGGATAGCTTTTCTTGCTGGGGGGTGGATCAGGTATAGACTGTTCTGCACTTGTCACATCGCGAGAATGCAATGCAATCTACAATGTAGCAATGCTAATCTGGATGCAACGTATCTTTGATGTAACTGGAAGGGCATGAAAACCCCTACAGACCTGGATGCAACGTATTGGGATTAAAAGATGAGCTTCATTGCTGTAAATGGTTTAGGCGTTTAGGATACGCTAATAGATTATGTGATTTAACAGATATACGGGTGTAGTTCTGTTGTGCTGTTTCTGACTGAAAAGCTGTAACTTTCACAAATGGTCTACTGCGCTTTTATTCAGAGCAAAATAGTTCAGATAACATTTTTCTTACACATTGTTGGTACAGCAGCTTGTCTTGAACTTGTGTAATTATGTTCTCTTAAGCAGGGTTGAGGCATTTCAGGAGGGATGTTGTCATTACCAACCTGGAGATGAACCTTGAAGGTATGGTCCCTCTCCATGCACTAACCTGTTAGTTTACTGAATGTTGCTGCTTCTCAGTTCTGACTTATTGAAAGTGTTGCTGCAGGCCTCAAACCTGAAACTGATTTTCTGAATGTGTTAGCTATGGGGCGAGGTGGAAGCTTGACCAGGTATCCTCTACAAGCTCATGCATCATCCGCTTTCCGAGCTCCGGCATCAGGATCTACTCTGTCCAGTCTCCTTGCTTTGAGAAATATGCTCGTACACCATCCACGGTCCACACCACAGGGTCAGGATCAGGATAGTACACCCACCGCTACCAGCACATAGGTCTACTCTACCGATCAAATATCAAGATTCATGAGTTGGTTTGGCTTGGGGATTTGTCATCTCACGAATTGAATAGCTAATCGGATCTATTTTTCTGTTGATTTAGGCAGGATGGGGACAGGACCTTTCTTGCCATGATGGAGGCAGAGGATAAGAGGTTTTGGAATGTCTTCGAGCAGCAGCGAGACCTTTGTCACCATCAAAGCAGGAGGTTTCGTTATTTCTATTTCTTACCCTAATATCAACGATTGAAAATGTGATTTATCTTTTAAATTGACTCATGCATTGCTTCATGTGTCTTGGCTTTTGTTTAAAAAAATTATAAAGGGAAAACAATTATCGGTGGTACAACAGTGAGTTCTTGCTCCAGGACTAGGACATGTTCCACTCGCTCCACCAGGCTGACGACTACCACAGCTCGGGCCATGCGATCAGTGGAGGCCTGGTCTACATCAGGTTAGTCAATTCATTCCAGCCTTGGTTCAAACTTCATACTCCTGAGAATCATTTTGCGGGGGAAATTGTACCTGTAACTCATGGTTGGGACTGCAAGGGGAAGTCAAATCAAATTATGATGTTTCTGTCTACAGTGAACTACACAGTAGCTGTTCTGTTGGTTACTGATCATATGTAGGCTTCATTCCACACAGTTCAATATTTTTCCAGCAATTAAAAAATGAAGCTTGATCGAGTTTGGTGAACTTCAATTTGATGGATTTTGGAGAAGGAAATGGTGTATCTGTTAGTTTTTGTCAATATTCAAGGAGATGGGCTTCTTATTGAACCAGAGATAATAGATGGTGTAGTTACGTTTTTAATCTCTATTTCTTGCTAAGTTGGCCTTCTGGTTGTTGTTTACGAGAAGGAGCAGATTCTATTTCAACTTGAAGTATTTTGAGGACGAGGTCATCAATGGGAATTGGACGAGGTGGAGTGCTACCTCGGTGGATTCTTTGAGATCCGCAAGCAGAAATACCTTGAGGCTCCACTAGAGTGCCTTTCTGATCAGTGTGTGGAGCGTTGTTTATGATGCTCCAGTGGAGATCCTTTCTGATCAGGGTTTATTTGCTTTCCTATCAGGCATGATCGGTCGAAGGCTGTTGAAATTTTGGTCAAGGACCTTAAGGGCTTTGCATCCTGGCCATCGAGGGTGTTCTGTAGCGAAGTTTCTTTTCTGCTTTATGTTCTGTGGTTTCTTGGGTAGTTCTTAGTTCCTTGGTGGAGTTGGCTCTTAAATTATTTTGTAAGCTGGTAATCCCAGCGTTTGTTTGTGATACTTTGTACACTTTTTATATTTTGTCTCTTTCTATAAAAGCTGTGTTAACCCCGTCCAAAAAAAAGGCGTTTGCTTCCTTCACTGAGTTGTTGTTTAAGGAGATCACACAGCTTCTGAACTTGGAGAACTTTAGGTTAAGATAAGAGTTGACTGGCCATCCTTTATTTTCTTTTGTATGCATTGATCTGCTATCATTATTATCATTTCTTTTAGGAAAAACAAGCAGCTCTCCAACTATGTTGATACAAAAATCTGCAAGAGCAACAAGGCTTGTTGGGCTGAAGAAGCTGATTGAAGCTAACCCCTTGTTCCGTGACAGCTACAATTTCTAGACCTGAAGAATTCTAGGTTGCGGACACTTGTAGATTCATGTTCCATCAATGTATACTTGTAAATTAGGCATATCTATGTCTTTCTGATTTGAGTTTGAACGTCAGATAGGGCACACATGAACTAAGAAGATTTAGTTGTTTTATTTTCACCAAGTTAACTGTTTTTATGTAAATGTCTTATATCTTGTCCATCAAAATTCGATGCAGATCACTAATGACATGCACTCTCTAAATACTGTTTTTCTACCTATAGACACAGTTCTAAGCAATATGGTAAGATTACTCGCAAGTTATTCTGCTTTGCCCTTAGCGCAGTTGGTTTAATTATGCCAGATTTGTGGATTTTCAGCCTTTCCTTGGTACCAAATGGCTCTCTTTATTTTCTCAGAGCTACACCTACGAAACATTCCAGTGGATCCTTCATGCTTGTGGAGGCTTATACAGGTAAATATATATTCTCCCTTGCTGCAAAATTAGGAGAATTAAATGGAATGCCTTTGATTTGCCATCTCTTGAATTGGATGCATCTTTCTGTTAGTAAATTGTGTACAATATGAGAAAGATGAAGCAAAACCTATAAATTGGTATATTAACTTATAAGAAAAGGATAGGAATGTAAAACACTTCTGTTGAATCCTGCGGTGTGTCATGTCAGCGTTAATATGCAATTCCATATCCATGTAACATATATTTTGTCTTAAAACATTTTGATCATATGTATTCAGTTTGAGTTGTGATTTTGTTCTAATTTCTGAATGCTGGGCTGGCCCTGGTGCAGCGGTAGTGTCTTACCGTCTGTTACCGGAAGGTCCAGGGTTCGAGCCCCGGCCTCCGCACATTATGTGCGGGTATGGCTTGGCGCAGAAATCCCTTCCCCAGACCCCGCACAGCGCGAGAGCCTACGGCACTGGGTACGCCCTTTGGGCTGGGCACAACAGAAGTTGCTGAGCTTCAGTTACACAACCAAATCAAATATGTTGTTGCCATCTTGAGCACATCAAGGTTTCTAGAATCACATGATATGCCAATCTTGTGCCAATGGCTCAGGTAACTCGGTTTTGGCAAGAAACACAAATATGAGGTCCTTGTGTTTGCTTGGACTCTTGTGCAAGTCATGATATGTGCGAACTCAAAGGTCTTGGATTGCATGTGAATACCTATTTGTTCAATTTTCAGTGATAATCGTGAAATGTCAGAGCTTATATGTTTGTGCACAAAATAGAAGCTCCTAACAAAGAAGAAATCCATGATGGAAATGTCAGAGCTTATATATGCTTGATTATTTATCGTGTGTAAACTATAAACCCCAGAAGGTCTTGATTATTTATATTTGAGTTTTTGATAGTGCTCCAGACCATAGATGTGCTTTTGTTAATGAATCTGAAACACAACTCATTTTGTTTCTGATGAAGGTGGTTTACTTTCCATGGAGATTGTTGAAGAAAAGATGAGAGAACTACCTGCGAGCTGCATCCAGGAGTGCAAGGGAACCAACCAACTTACTATTCTTAACTAGGGAAGTACCCTAATCCTACAAAGAAATGACGCTCACAGGCTATATTGTGTGATCCACTGTGGTCAGGATGGGATTAGGCATCTGGAAGCACTTGCCTTTGCCATTTGCTATATCAGTGTCCTATGCGCAATAGATTTCTATAATTTCAATGTGTATTTAGATAACATTTTTTTGATCCTCCTTGAAGTTTATTGTTTGTCGGTGTCCTGGTTATGTAATGTAAAAAAGAACATGTGAGGCTGCAAAACAATAGATATTGGACTCCGTGTATCTGCAAATGCTGCTGGGGTGAACATCTGAAAAAGACATGGCCAAACAGTTCACCTGAAATTTGGATTTCCTAAGAAAATGAATTCAGGGCTGACGAATATGAACAAAACTTTAATTACTTCCCGGCTATTTAACAAGAGGAGGAGTACATGTCCATGCTGAAACTTAACAAACTGAGTGGGCATGATATTTTCCCCGTTGCAATGTACGGGTTTTACCTAGTAAACAAAAAAAAAAAAAGGAAATCAAACTTGAATGCTTGGATTCCAAAAAAAAAAAAAAAGTACACTAGAGAAAGACCATAAGAACCAAAAACTGAATATCTATCAGGCTGATGATCTTAATAAGTAGATGCTAAAAGAACCATTCAGAGAATCATTTGCCGTCCTTTTGTGTTATACAAAGAATCCCTCAATCGGGCCAAAGACCCAACCTAAACTACCAAAAATGAATATCCATCAATTAGCTACAGCCCAAATAAAAAAAGGCTGACAGATCTTAATAGATGCTATTGCCAAAAGAACTATGAATGTGCATTCAGAGAATCAGATAGTCCTTTTGTCTAAAAGAACGCCTCATTCGGCCCAAAGACCGCAACCTTAACTACAAAAAAACTGGGAGGATTCTCCTTCTGGCAGGTTCAGTAGGCACTTCTGTCGGAAACTTTTGAGCAGGAATTACACTAGGTCAGTCTTTACGCTTGGAGGATCATCTTGCCCGTGCTCCTTACGCCTGCGTGAGATGAAAAAATTAATGTCATCAGACCCACATACGTTACCAAAATCCAGAGAGATTCCAAAAAAAAAAGGATGAGTATAGCTTGAATAATTTGTATACATTGATCAGTAACTTAGCAACATGCGTACACAAAAGAATTCAGTCGAACACACATCATACTCCGGGCCAGAGACGGCATCTGCCATGACAGCGCCCGGCGTGGCGGCGTTCCCAGGTTCTTGGAGTAGCCGCTCACCACCATGCCCCTCCCTGCGCTGCCACCACCGGCGTGGATGCCGTGGCCCTTGGAGATCAGGTCCACCGGCCTAAACTAACCCCTCCCGGCCCCTCTGAACACGACCCACCATGGCCAGCAGCCGCAGACAGGCTCGTGCCGAGCACCTTGTGCACCTGGTGCGCGTGTTTCTCGTTGAAGGAAGGTGATCACGCGCCCCTACCCGGCTCCGGCTCCTGGCTCAGTTCGGAGATGAGGAACCCCAGCCCAGTGCGATGGCTGCCGAGGCGGCTGTCCGCGGCGGCCGAGGTGGCACCGAAGAGCCCGCACACGGAGATGCAGTTCCGCAGGCGGCCCTCTCCGCGGCCATAGAGGACGCCGTGCAGTGCACAGCGCTGCGCCGATCGACTCATACCGATCCACATCGGCATCCTCAAGCGGCCATCCTGAAGCGGCCGGTGAGCACCTCACACGACGACGACACCGAGCCACCGCCATCCGCGCGCCGAGTCGGAGCTATATGCTCGACAAGCCGCCGGCCTTTTCCTCTACCTCGTGGCGTCGCGGTTGCGGCGCCGCGCTGCGCCACGCCGGCAATCTCCGCCAGCCCAAAGCCAGGCAGCCAGCAGCCCTGCCCAACGGGCCCGCCCCCGGGCGTGCTCGTCTTGCCTCTTGCGTCCCCATAGGCGCGACCGCGACGCGCCCAACCACAACAATCCCTTGTCCCAGGTCGCTGAGAACCGGCACCCACGAACCCCACGGACAACCAACGTCGTCAAGAACCCTAAGAAGAACGGAGCACATACCCGTCGTATGAGCAAGTACACGGGCACCACCGCCACCGAGAACAAGATGCACCCGGCGGCGGCGGCGGCGTACCACCAGCATCCCGTCGAAGCACGCCCTCTCGCGGCATCCTTGTCCTTGGCGAGCTCCACGCCTCGCTGACGTTGGAGCCTTCGTTGCCGCTGGTTCTTTTTCTTGGCGCGCTTTGGCCCCGCGCCTCCCCCGCCTCCCTTCACCTCCGCCTCCGCGTGCTCGTGATGGTGCTCCGGATCGTCCGCTCCCTCGACGAGGTGGCTAATGGAGGAGAACGAGTTGAACACCCCCGTCGCGGCCTTCTGCACAACAACTAGCAGATTCGGCTTGTCTCGCTTGCCGTAGCGATACGCTGGGAGCGCCCCCGTCTCCTGGACGAAAGACGGCATTTCGGGGTGGATTGGAGGGAGGAGGCGTCGCCGGATGTTTAGAGGCAGGGTGGATCGACGGGAAGAGGCGTCGTCGGAGGAGACGAGAGGCGGCGGTGGTCGGTGGCAGGAAAAAGGAAGCGAGGCGCAACGAGAAGAGAGCGGTTAGACGGGGAGAGGGAGAGGAGTCTGTTATATGATGACAGGCTGACAGCTGACAGCTTTTTTTATTCCACACCTTGGAGTCGGTTACATGGCCTGCTTAGTAGTGATTTCCCTATAAGCTGTCCCCTCATAAGTTGAGAAATTGAGGTGAAACAAAAAAAAAAGTTTATCGGCACTGCTATCTTACTCAAGAAAATTGTTTTTACCAAATATTTCTAAAAATAAATTACTTTAAGCTGCTCTATTATTGAAACAAAACTGCTTCACTCGTAAAAGTTCGTCGGGCAATGCATGGCTAGAGAGGACGCCATGAACGCCACTCGACCTTGGCTGACTCATCGTGCTCACCTCGGGGGAGCACGTTTGGATCATATCTATAGCTTGCCGTGCTAACTTCTGGCATGCCACAACAGTGTAGCTGTTCTTTGTTTCACACCTTAGCCTAGGTCCACTGCAGTCCTCCCTATATTGTTTTGTAGTTAAAATATGCGCCACAGTTTGCCAAAAGTATGACAGACGATTCATCCGCCTTAATTGTGGCATGCCGCTGTTTAGCGTTGTTGCTACAGAAGCACACCAAATAGGGTCATAGTTTTTTTTTTCTTTTTGACAATAAACAGGGTCGTAGTTGAAGGCGCGTGCGGTGCGACACCGAGAGGAGGGTAGTTTGTCTTTTCGCAGCACCTTTAGGCTGTCTCCAACGGCATACCCATAAGGTGACCCATAGCTAAAATGATGATGCACAGTGTTTTTTTAGCAAAAAACCAGTCTCTAACAGAGCAGCCAAACGCGGACCTGATTTTGTGTTGCCTCCGACGCGGAAGGCAAATTGCCTCGTCTCTCGCTCTCTTTGCCTCCCCACGACAGGTTCGGGCCCATCACCACAACCGAAGACGGCTCGCCCGTTGGCCCTCGTCATTGCTGTAGACGTCGTCCTCATAGCAGGAGGCGTGTAGGACGGAGACGACGACGCGGGTGTCCTTGGCAAAGACGACGCGGCGACCTCCGGCTCGGAGGCAGGAGGGCCACGGGGCGGCGGATCTAGTGCGGGCAGAGGTGGCAACCCAGAGGACAGTGACGATGGTGCTGGTGACTGGTGTGGGGTTGGTGGGGTCTAGGTTCAGCCTAGAGACTGAGAAGGAGCTTTCCCGCGGCGGCCATGGCACGAGCTTCCCCTTGGCATCCATGGTGGCCAGGAGGAGGACCTCGTCCACGGAGGCCATGGCATGAGCTTCCCTGTGGCGTCCATGGTGGCCAGGAGGAGGACCTCGCCCGCGGCGGCCATGGCACGAGCTTCCCCGTGGCGTCCATGGCGACCAAGAGGAGGACCTCGCCCGCGACGGCCATGGGGCTGCGGCGAGTGCCGGGGGAAGAGAGGTGAGGTCTGCGGCACGGAGCGGGGCATGGCCAACGAGACGAGGCGAGGTCCACAACATGCCCACAGCGAGCGGCTGGAGCGGCACGGGCAGCGGCTGGTGCCTGGAGCGGGGCGCTGCAGTTTTAGGTCCTCTGTTTTTGCGGTATCTGTTGGAGAAAGAAAGTTTTTGGTAGGTTATCGTTTTACTGTGCATGAGCTATATCATTGAATGGGTCTTAATTTTAGGTTTCTATTGTTGGAGATAGTCTTAGCCACCTTTAAAAGCGTATGTGTACTAAAGAGGTTAAAAATATTTCAACTAGTGGCATATGTGATCACTTGAACTTTTTTATAACGTGAGGACAATTACAAACTTTTATAATGACACAGGGAAAAGAGTCCAAAATAGTGCCTAAATATTTCATGTGCTATATGGTAAATCACTACTGGACTCAGGAGATTTTTCGAGTGCCAAAAACACTCGGCAAAGGCCTGGATACACTTAGCAAAGCCTTTGCTGAGTGTGGCACTCGGCAAAGGCTTCTCGGCAAAGGTTCTCACGGCTAAGAGGTCTTTGCAGACTGCCTTTTCACGGGCACTCGTCAAAGATTCTCTGAAAAAGTTAAAAATAAAAGGTAGCCAAACCCATTAGCAGGGCCCGTCGAGCCCGTCGCCACCGGTGAGGCCATCCTCGCCGGAGACGGCGCCGCGGACCAAGGAAGGGCGGGGCCATGCCGCGCCACCATGGGACGGGTGGAGGTGCGGGGCCGTGTTGCGCACCAGGGACGGAGGGGGCGGGCCGGCCCCCACCGGCGCTATGGAGGCCAACCACGCACAAGATCTGGACCTCCTCGCCTGGTACGGTCATGGATCTGGTGGCACGGGTGCCGACCCGATCACCGGCTCCATGGCCCGTTGCGCCACGAGCCGACCTCCCCGCGCATCGGCGAGGGCCGACCTCCCCACGTGCCTCCACGGGCCACTGTGCCGTGAGCCGACCTCCCCGTGTGCTGGCAAGGGTGGGCCTCCCCGCGCGCCTCCGCAGGCCACCACGCCGCGAGCCGGCCTCCCCGCGCGCCGGCGAGGGCCGACCTCCCCACGTGCCGGCGAGGGCTGTCCTCCACGCGCGCCTCCACGGCAGCCGTGCCGCGAGGCGCCCCCCCTTCGCGGAGTGAGGAGGGGGAGGAGAGTGGCGGCCAGGGGAGAGGGTGAGGAGGGGCCGTCGTGCCCCGGGCCGCCACGGGCCGTTGCGCCACGCGTCGCGAGCCAGCCTCCCCGCGGTCAGTCGAGGGTTGCCTACCCTACATGCCTCCTCGCCGTGAGGTGCCCTACCTACGTGCCGACAAGGGCCGCCGCGCTGCACCAGAGAGAGAGTGAGGAGGAGGAGGGGCGGCCAAGGGAGAGGATGAGGAAGGGCGGCCAGGAACCCTAGTTTGCTGTATATATATTGGGGACCTCATGGCCCGGTTGGGCCTAATGGGCCGCGCCTTTGCCGAGTGGCCCATTAAAATCAATCGGCAAATCATTTTACTTTATTTTTTATTTTTTGTTTTAAATCTTTTAAATTCAAAAGTATGACAAGATAAACTCAAATGAAAAAATTTTAACTATAAAGTTTCATAACTTTTCGAGATCCACAAAGTTTATTTTGGGTGTTTTCCCATTCGAGGTCGTTTGAAAATTTTGAATTTTAAAATTTTGAAATTCAAACCTATTTTGCATAAAAAGATGAACTCAAATAAAAAATTCAACTACAACATTCTGTAACTTCTCAAGATATATAAAGTTTATTTTGGTTGTTTGGTCATTTATTTACCTGACATGGTGGTTCTAACATTGTTCACGAATCTTATATCTCTCTTGTTGTTTCATGAATCTTAGAGAGGGGTAGATTTTATGAAATAACATTATTATAGATTTGTCAAATGAAGAAATGACCCAAATAAATTTTGTAGATCCTAAGAAGTTATACAACTTTGTAGTACAAAATTTTTTCGTGAAAATTAATTTAATACCTCAAAATGTATTTTGAAAAATAAATTGCCGAGTGCCAAGACTTTGCCGAGTGCCTGGCCTGGCACTCGACAAAAAGAAGATTTGCCGAGTGCCTGAGATTTGGCACTCGGCAAATCTCCTGGCACTCAGCAAAGCCTGAGATTCCAGTAGTGAATATTAGCCAAAATACCAACGAAATTTGGTTGCAACAGTGCCAGTGCACCAATGTAGCATGCATAACGCTAGTCTCAATTGGAGCTTCGTAACTGTTTTCAAGACTCCCCTATGTTAGAAGACTCCCCTATGTTAGAAACAATGTAAACAAGTATTATCCTTGTGAAACTCACTTCACTGCATGAAACTTTTTTCTATATGTGTCTCACTTCATTTATACTAGGAAGACGGAAAAATAATTGGTAGTAGCAGAATTTTGCCCCCCCGCGCCCCCCCCCCCCCCGCCCCGCGTCGCCCCCGCTCGGGCGACTCGAGGGCGAAACCCTAGTGAGCGCCGTCACCCTCCCCCCCCGCCCCGCCATCCTATCCCTCGCTGCCACCGGAGGTGGCCGCCGGGATGCCCGTGCGAACCCCTAGGATGGCGGCGGCGGGGCTTTCTCCCTCGGCCCCGGCGCGTCCTCGAGCGGGAGGGCGGCATGGCGGCCATGGCCGCGGCAACTAGAGGTCATGCGGCGCCCCCCCGCGCGAAGGTGCGGGGGTGGTGGCGTGGCTGCGGTGGCGCGTGGCCACGGCGGGGTGGCGTAGTTCCTACTCGTCGTCGTGATGGCGGCCACTATGGCGGCGGCGGCACCAAATCCAGCGGTTTCCGGCCGCCGGCCCGATTCGCACGGATCCGGTTTGGCGGCGGCCGGATCCGGGCCCTGTGTCGGTCTTCCTGGGGGAGCTCGTTGGGGTGGGTGGGGTGCTCGTTGTACTCCGACAGTGACACCCCCCAGCCCCCCCCCCCACCCACTCTGGTACTGCCTGGCTGTTGCTGGGTGGGCCGCTGCGGGCTGCTGGCTGGCTGCCGGTTTTCCTGAGGTGGGGGTGCTCGGAGGTGGAGCGGCTCTTCGACGGCGCGGTGGCGGCGTGGCTGGCTTTGTTTGGCGGGTTTGCGGTACCATGGTATAAAGAAAAAATACATATTGCGTATAAAGAAACTGTTGATCCAAACACATGCTCCATGATATAAAAGAAAAAATACAGAAACTGAACTGTAGGCTAATAATTGGGTGTCCATGTTTTCCAAAAGGATGGCTCACAATCCCTTATTTTCAGTTTCTGCGCGTGAACACTGAACTATTGAAGTAACATTTAGTTCACGTAAAATGACTTTACAAATTGTATCACTAAATTACTAGTTTTTTTTAATGAAATAGAAGGGGTTTGATTCCCTAATGGAACTTTGTTAACAACCAAAAAAGCAGTTACAACCGGTCCACATAAGGGGTTTAGGAAACACAGGAGAAGAAAAAAGCATAGCAATTACACAAATGCTTCTAGCCACAAGTCGATATTGGGGTGGAAAGCTGCTTTTGATTTAAGGATAACCAGAGCAAAATTTCTTCTTGAAGATCATTTTGCATCGCTGGACAGATGTAGGCTGTGTTGTCCAGGAGGACGGAGCTTGGGCTGAGGCTGCTGCTCTCCTCGGTGGGCGGTAGAGAAGGAGGAACCAAGCAGGAGACGAAATCGTCCATGGAGATGGGATGATCTAATCACGCCGGGGAGGAGCCCAAGCCGTAACTTTTTTTTTTTTAAAAAAAAAGCCCAAGCCGTAACTTATTATGGGGTTGTCGGACTAGGATCCTGATTCTAGTTGGATCCAACGAAAGGAGACCGTATCGTACGGGCCGGACTGGACTTTCCATGGATATATATATCGACCGAACAAACTCCAAGAGAGATCGATCGACTGCGAGTCTGCGGCTGCTTTCATCGTCCATGAACATGGACAAGAACAAGAAGGCGATCATCCCTGCTTCTAGGTGGGTGAAGCGGCTGGCTTTCAAGATCGGCAAGCGAGGGTTCGTCGCCTATAACGACACGAGCCTGCTCATCAGCAACGACTTAGGCGTATGGTCCTGCCGCCGCCGCCGCTACGTCAGGAAGAGGCGTTTCCACCGTTTCACTCAGCTCAGGGGCGAGGCCTTGCCCGTGGAGAGGCGGTATGCCGCGCTGTGGAAGGCCGGCATGCGCTCGTGGCCGGAGTACGACGAGCGAGTCGCGTCATTGAGGAGCAGGCTGGTGGATACATACTG
>CM041637.1:21320231-21399862 GCA_023333625.1 Bothriochloa decipiens
ATATGTAAACGAAATAATAGAATGAAAGGACTTCTATCATGTTTTGCTCTAGAGATATGCACGTGCAACAAGTGTAAATTTTCAAATGGATCCGAAAATCTTCATGCCAGCCTAAACATAAATGTTTTTTGGCTGCTAGCACAAGATAGATTAAGCACCCGTAATATCTTGAGAAGGAAAACCATGCATATCCCTTCTTTTAGCTGTATTCTCTGCCCTTCGATCTGATATCGAAGAAACAGTTGAACATTTTTTGTTGGAGTACTGCTTTCACAAAAAAAAAAATGTTTGGTGACTCATTGGCCTGACAGTTATTAGCACTCCTGATGCTTTTTTAGTGGTTTGAGAGGTTTAAACATCAGTTGAATGTCAGCTTCTCTACGGAGATAATCATCCTCATGTGTTGGAGTATTTGGATAATTCGAAATGATTCAATCTTCAGAGGCATGCCGGTCAATTGCTTACGGTGTCTACAACTCTTCGAGGGATCCTTTGAGCAGCTCTTATGGAGGGCCAGGAAGAAATATTTCCCAGCTATTGAATCATGGCTAGAACAAGTTGTGTAATATTGCTTTAATATTCGTTGTTTCTTTTTTTTTTGTCTCTCAGTCCTTCCTGTTCTTTGTCTGTTTCCCTTAATTTCTGAAGTTTTTATGTTTCTTTGAACTTTTCTAATATCGTTGGTTACTGTTTAACAAATCTCGAGTAGGGGCTCCTCTGTCCCTCCTGTTCTTTAAAAAAAGCAAGTGCAAATTTATTATGGTTGTAATATAAGACGTCCTATTGTTATGAAAAGCTTTAGGATCATAGGATGTGTCACAATGTTCATAACATGATTTTATATAACATTTTGTAACAGAAAATGATTATTCATGATTACGTAGTATAACTCTATCTATATTTGAGATTTCTCATGCTCTTCGACCTCAATATGCTGGTTTTCCTTGGGTACTCGTCGTTGGCTGGATGGGGAGGCGGTTGGTGGTGCGCATGGGTGTCATAACCGTAGGTTAGGCGAGTAGGTTCGAGTGCTAGCTATGGCCGAGCTATGTATAAACGTAGGCTCCCTTGATACTTCAGCCTCATACGAATCCATGTTGATACTTCATGAAGCCTGCCTAGAGGTATCTTTCAAGTACGAAATCTGCACCACAGCTCCGGCCTTATTCTCATGCCATTTGTCCCAATTTGCTAATCCGCTGAGTCAAGTTTTAAGTTTTTAATAGATCACCCTTCCTCTAGGCTTTTTTTAACCATTCAAGGTGCAATTGTTGCATCATCTTCTTTTTTTTGTCCTCTACATTGTCTTTTTTTGTGTCAATTACATCCTTTCAACGGTGGTGGCCAATTTTTCTTTTTTCCTTCTTTTTCACTTTTTTCCTTGGGTTGGTCAACCGGTACAAGAACTCAATTACTTCGGTTATCACTAAACTAAATGACAAAAACAAAAGTCAAATTTTGTCAATTCTTGTATTGAAAAAACCTATCAGTCCCTGGTTCTTACGCTATGAACAACCCCATGTCTCGGTTATAGCAAACCATGAATAACCATGGGTATAGGGATGAAAACTCATGAAAATAATATTATATAGTAGAAATGATCGATTTTGTATTTTTAATATTTATAAAATCAACGGGATCTTTTATATTCGGCCACATTCATAAATTATATATATCATATATAGGAAACGATTCCAAGTTGAGTGGTGCGTTAGAGTAATAAAAAGACATATTGTTATAATAAAGTTGTATATACACCAATGAGTCAAGTTCTCGCACCAAATTAAATAGATTAGAAGATGTTGGATCAACCTGCACCCAGCTAAGTAATTATTGTATTAATTTGAGTAAATTATAAGATATTAGACTAATATACACCTACATAGATTGTTGTTGTATGGTGAGTGTAATTTACTCTTATGTAAATTAACAAATAATTACAGGGACACTAAGAGATAATTATGTAAATAAAGGAACTATCCTAGGAAAGACTTGGGTTCATTTCCGTAGAGGATGATGCAGCTCATGCATGCTTGCCATAATTGCCGTGCATGCTCCAATATCCGACATGGCAAGGAAAGCAACGCATTGATATCGCAAATATTTTTTATTGATTATTTTTTACGTCATTGTCTAATATATTCTAAAATTTAACGGTTGTGATTTATTCGAAATCTTACCTCTTAAGAGTTAATAGTTGTATATGTAGCAAAACCCTTCAAAATTACACAGAAGAATGACAACATTGGAGAATTACACTGAGATTACTAGGACTTTACCACAGTCTTGAATCCTGCGTTCCCTCAATGATGGCAGCTGAATCGAGTTGTTGCCACCTCGGTTGCTCTCTCCCTTGCCCAAATCAACTTCTAAATCACCAGATTGATCTATTTCTAGGTTCATCCATGCCCAAATTAAATTGAGTTCTGAAATCCGTAATTTGATTTGTTCCACGTCCAGTTGGAGTCTTTGAATGACAAATTGAACTTGTTTAGCACAGGAATCGAGTTCCAATTCCTAGTCCGTGGATCGATCAAGCTCTCGCAAATGTAAATCTGGAATCATGAGTTGAGCTGTTGTTCAGGAGAAGAAAGGCAAACGAACCAAACATTAGAAAGAAAACCGTTTCATCTGTTCACATTAGAAAGAAAAGCATTTCAGCAGCCCAACGCCCAGGTTCCTCCGGCCGCGCCGCCGCAGGGCAGGACGACTCGCCCAGGTCTCCACGCCGCCACTTGCCGAGTCGCCACAGGCCGCTCGCGCAACGCTGCAGCAGAACTGCTGCCTCAGGACATCGGCTCAGGGCTCTCACGTAGTGCTGCAGTAGCACTTCCGCACAAGGCCATGCTGCTGCAGCACTCCCGTGCGTGAAGCAGGATGATTAAAACCAAAGCAAGAATGCGTCGTATTTGGATATCCACAAAGATAAAAGCATTTGAAGAGCATAGCAGATCAAGCGCAACTCATATTTGTGTGCTCTGCTTCCAAAGCACTTAAGAGTTGAGAAGGGCAGCAGCTACTACATAGTAGGGAAAATGGCTGCAACTTTCTGTAGAGCAGCAAGTTAAAAACTTAAAACAGAAACTGACAATCACAAGAGACATAAATTTGCAAAGTAGTAATCCATATTCTCAATATCAACTGTCAACCAAGTATAAATCCTCCATTTGCATTTGTTCCCAATCACAACTCTGAGTGGCAGGGAGAGGTCTTTTAACAAATTGCCTCTGCGTTAACAATGGTGGATGAATAAAGGAGAGAATGCAAGAATGGCTGGATATAGACCAACAACATGAAAATCAAACTTGAATGCTTGGATTTGAAAAAGGAAGTTGTCAGCACGGTCTCCACCTCCGGCTTGCCAAACGATGACATCTAGGCTGAGGAAAGCAAGCAGGCCTCGCCACGGCCCAAGCGTGTGGCTCGGCCCAACAAGAGGGTAGCTGGCTCCGAGTGGACCAAGTGATATATATGTTGTATCTGAGAGAGGAGAGGACTATGAACTATTTTATACTTTGAACCAACTCAATTAGAATCCTTCCTCTGTTCAAATTCTTTCACTGCGGCATCTTCCTTCTTCCTTTGCTGCGGCGACTCCCTGCTTCCGCTGCGGCGGCGCTCGATTCTGGTCGCCATATCTGCGCTGCTAACATTCTGGTATCAGAGACTCGCGGTAATCCTGGCGACCTACATCCCTCCCCACTGCCACTTCACTCGCCACCAGCGCAGCAATCAGGGAGCTATGGATCCCCAGATCCAGCGCGTGCTCGATGGACTCGCCGGCCTCAACCGCCGCTTCGACGAGCAGGAGGCCGGGCTGAACCGCCGGTTCCAGGAGCTGGAGCAGAACCTCTCCGTGCGTGACGCGGTCGTGGACTCTAGAATCGCCGACCTCAGGCGCCGGATCTGTGATCTGGAGGTGGCACCAGCGGATCCTCAAGTAGCTGCGGTGGACCAGCACCTCACCGCGCTTGAGGGCAACTTCACCGACCGCGACGCCGACTCCGAAGCGCGCCTCACCGACCTTGAGATCCCGCGCACCGCCCACGTCAACGATGAGCGCGACGCTCGTGTGGAGTCCCTGGAGACAAAGATGCAGCAGTTGATGGACCATGGATGGTGTCATCGACGACCTCATCGCATCCATGCGGCGGTTGGAGCGCTCCAGCGCCCATGGGGTGCTCGACAAATTGCCCCCCAGGCGTCGTACTCCAACCTACCGTGGCAGCCATGCGCTCACCTGCCGACCGACCCGCCACATCGCCCGTCATGGGCACCGCGTCGATCAGACTACACGGGCTCTGGGATCCAGGGTCGTCATGACCTGGATCCCTGACCCGGGCAATGGTACGCCTCTCGCTCAGATCATGTTGCCTCTTCTTCTTCGTTTCTGCATGAGCATGGCCATCAGGTTCCCCAATTCCATCACCAGCCTCCTGTTCCACAGCCTCATCCCGCTCACCATCCTCCATATCATCCCGAACCTACACCACACCACACCCATCCCGCCCTCATCGCTTATCCCCCTCCTCGCCCACCATCGTATAAATTTGTTCCCCTCAACCCAGCTCGCCGTATCCCCAAGCTTCTGTTTCCTCGATTCAACGGCGACAACCTGCGCCGTTGGAAAACTAGAGTCAAAAAATACTTCCGCATGAATTCTGTTGAGGAAACTCTCTGGATTGCAATCAGTGAGATGCACTTTGATGGACCAGCCTCGTTGTGGTACCAATCGGTGGAGCACCAGGTTTTGGATCTGTCATGGGAATCCTTTGTGCCCTTATGCGTGATTGATTCAATTGGGTGAGGCACGAAGCCCTTATCGATCAGCTGTTTCACATTCAGCAAACCTCCACTGTCACTGACTATATTACCTGTTTTACAGAACTCACTGACCAACTCAAAGTCTACACTCCCCACCATGATGAATTTTTCTTCACTCGTCGTTTCATTGATGGTCTGCGTGCTGATATTCACGCTATTGTTAAGATTCATCAACCCAAAACATTGGTGCCACCGCTCTCGCTTTGATACAGGAAGAGGTGTACTCGGCACCGAGGGCTGTTCACGCTAGAGATTGGTCATCCTCATCTCGTGCGACAGGGGCATCGAGGCATTCCCTTCCTCTGCCTCCACCGCCCAAGCTAGCGTCGACCTCTGCAATGACCTTAGCGGCAACACCCTCCAATGGCGCCACCAACACTGGGTCTTCAGAGAACTCGTTGGCGACGTTGAAGCATTTCCGTCGGGCTCAAGGACTCTATTACAAGTGAGGCACCAAGTGGTCGCATGACCACAAGTGCCCCCCTGAAGTGCTGCTGGTAGTGGAGCCCCTGTGGGAGTCTGTTGATGCAGATGAACCTGACGCCGATGCTGATGAACAAGAGTCAGACCAGGTATTCTTTGTCGTAAGCAAGGCTGCAGTATCTACACAGTCCTCTGGTCAGGTGATCTATTTTACTGCTGTGATTCAGGGCATTCCTGTCCACATTTTACTTGATTCTGGTAGTTCAGCCTCTTTTATCAGTCCTGAGATTGCTTTGCAGGTAGTTGGTGTTTCAGTGTTGCCTGCTGATTCCAAGGTCCATGTGGTCGGTGGCTCTATTCTGCAGAGTTCTCAGTTGCTTTCTCAGTTGAATTGGTCTGTGGGGCAGTATTCTTTCATATCTGATTTCAGGGTTCTCTCTCTGGGTTCGTATGATGCCATCATAGGTATGGACTGGCTGCAGCAGTTCAGTCCAATGTAGGTGGACTGGGTGCAGAAGTGGCTGATGATTTCGTATGCAGGTCAGTGGATTTGCCTCCAGGGAGAACAGTCTGCATCTTCAGCCAGGTATTACTCCAGGTTTGCCTGCTGTCCATGGATGATGCTTCCAGTAATGCTTCTTCTCAGTTGCCAGCAGAAATTCTAGCGTTGTTGAGTCGTTTTCCAACTGTATTGGAGCCTCCCACTGATCTTCCACCGTCGTGGCCTTGCAACCACTCTATTCCTCTTATCCAGGGTGCTCAACCGGTTTTCATCAGACCATATTGGTACCCTCCAGCTCTCAAAGATGAGATAGAGAAGCAGGTGTCCGAAATGTTGAAACAAGGTCTCATTCGGCCAAGCTCCAGTCCCTTCTCCTCCCCGGTGCTGCTTGTGAAGAAGAAGGATAGGTCTTACTGTTTCTGTGTGGATTTCAGGTAACTCAATGCCATCACTGCCAAGTCAAAGTATCATGTACCAGTCTTTGATCAACTATTTGATGAATTGGGTCAGGCAAGTTGGTTTTCTACACTGGATTTGAGAGCAGGCTTCCACCAGATTTTGTTGCAACCAGGAGAAGAGCCTAATACTACTTTCCAGACACATTGTGGGCAATATGAATTCACTATCATAGCCTTCGGTCTCACTGGCGCGCCCGGTACATTTCAAGGAGCCATGAACACAACTCTTGCTCCGAGGTTGCGCAAATTTGTCATTGTCTTTTTTGATGACATCCTGGTTTTCAGCCGTACATACAAGGAACACCTTAATCATCTGGAACTAGTTCTGTCTTGGTTGGCCAAGGATCAATGGCGTCTGAAATTGTCTAAGTGCAAGTTTGCACAAAGAGAAATAGCATATCTTGGACACATTATCAGTGCACAGGGCCTCTCCACCGACCCGGCCAAGATCCAAGCAATAGCTGATTGGCCGGTTCCAGCCAATGTCCGTGACCTTCACGAATTCCTTGGGTTGACCAGGTATTACCACAAGTTCATCCGTCACTTTGGATTGATTGCTAAGCCACTCACTGACCTGTTGCGTAAGGACACCATGTTCATCTGGTCTTCTATTCAGTCAACTGCCTTCCAGCTCTCAAGGATGCCCTGTGCTTTGCCCCTGTGTTGGGTATTCCAGATTTCTCCAAGCCCTTTCATCTGGAGACCGATACGTCTAGTTATGGGATCGGTGCAGTACTGCTTCAAGGGGGTCACCCGTTGGCTTTCATCAGCAAAGCCTTGTCTCTGTGCAACCAGGGCCTGTCAACTTATGAAAAGGAGTACCTGGCGATTCTTATGGCAGTGGATCAGTGGCGGCACTACCTCCTACAGTCAGAGTTCTTCATCCACACTGATCATCGTAGCCTCATCCACCTTAATGAGCAGCACCTGCACACACCGTACCAATAGGAGGTGTTCACTAAGCTTCTTAGCCTCCGTTACAAGGTGGTTTACCGAAAGGGTGCAGACAATTTGGCTGCTGATGCATTATTCCGATGGCAACATGTTCAAGAGCTTCATGTCGTGTCATCAAACAACACATACCTGGCTCCAGGATCTCCAGAGCTGGTATCCATCTGATGCTCATGCAACACGCGTGTTACAATAGCTATCTCTAGATAGAGAATCAATGCCTAACTTCTCCCTATGACATAGCATCATTATGTACAAAAATCGCATTTGGTTGGGATCTAACAGTGCCCTGTAGTCGGAGGTGATCTATGATAGCTCAGTTGGTGGCCATTTCGGAGCTCCAGCTACTTATCATAAGTTGAAGCCATGTTCTTTTGGCCTGGTATGCGTTTGTCTATGCTACGTTTTGTTTAGGTCTATCATGTCTGTGCACAAGCTAAGCCTGATAAGGCTGGTTATCCTGGGTTGCTGGAACCTCTGCCGGTGCCTCGGTCTTCTTGGGAAGTTGTTTCCATGGACTTCATGGAGGGTTTACCACAATCAGGTTTGGCCAATCCAATTTTGGTTGTGGTCGATAAGTTCTCCAAATTTGCACATTTCATACCTTTGAGGCATCCGTCTTCTGCTCTTACTGTTGCTAAGAAATTTATGAAGCATGTCTACAAACTTCGTGGGTTACTGGTGGCAATTATCTCAGATCATGACCGGGTATTTACTAGTAGATTCTGGAAGTTACTCTTTCAATTGGCTCGTTCTCAACTGCGGATGAGCACTGCGTATCATCCACAGAGCGATGGGCATACAGAGCGTGTTAACCAATGCTTGGAGACTTACTTGGGGTGCTTCACTCATGCCTGCCCCCATCGCTAGTCCGACTGGCTGTCCCTCATCGAGTTCTAGTATAACACCAGCTTCCATTCTGCTCTTGGCCATACTCCATTTGAAGTGCTATACGATTGTCTACCTCAGCATTTGGGTATCGACCCTGATTCTGCTGCTCCAGTTCCATCACTGGCTGATTGGTTGGAGGAGCGAGAGCTCATGCAAGGGCTGGTGCATCAACATCTCCTGTGCGCCCAGGAGCGCATGAAGCGCCAGGCCGACAAGCACCGTATTGAGCACATGTTCGCGGAAGGAGATCTGGTATAACTTAAACTCCAGCCCTACATTCAATCTTCCGTGGCGCGTCGCTCGTGCAACAGGCTATCCTTCAAATTCTTCGGGCCATTCCGTGTGCTCCAGTGTGTGGGCAAAGTGGCGTACAAACTTGCTCTCCCTGAAGGCTCTGCTGTCCATCCGGTGTTCCATGTTTCTCAATTGAAATGCTCGGCTGGTACCCAGGTGGTGAGTATAGAATTTCCCTCTGACCTTGCTCATTTCCATATTTCAGTCTGTGTGCTTCAACGCCGTTGGACTACCAGGTCGCAACTGGTGGAACAAGTCCTCATGGAATGGTCGCACATGTCGGCATCCCTGGCTACCTGGGAGCCCCTAGAACATCTTCGTCAATGATTTTCCAGGGCACCGGCTTGGGGTCAAGCCGGCTTTCAAGAGCGGGGGCATGTCAGCACTGTCTCCACCTCTGGCTTGCCAAACGACGATGTCCAGGCTGAGGAAAGCCAGCAGGCCTCACCACGGCCCAAGCGTGTGGCTCGGCCCAACAAGAGGGTAGCTGGCTCCGAGTGGACCAAGTGATATATATGTTGTATCTGAGAGAGGAGAGGACTATGAACTATTTTGCACTCTAAGCCAACTCAATTAGAATCCTTCCTCTGTTCAAACTCTTTCACTGTGGCGTCTTCCTTCTTCCTTCGCTGCGGTGACTCCCTGCTTCCGCTACGGCGGCGCTAGATTCCAGTCGCCATCTCTGCGCTGCTAACAGAAGTCCACCAGAGAAAGACCATAACAACCAAAACTTGAATATCCATCAATTAGTTATCCCATAACAAGGCTCTTGATCTTAGTAAATCCTAAAAGAACCATTCAGAGAATCATTTGCAGTCTTCTGTGTTAAAACCGTCAATTCAGGCCAAAAACCCCAACCTAAGCTTCCAAAAATGAATGTCTATCAATTAGCTGCAGCCCGGCCATATAACAAGGTTGACCATCTTAATAGATGTTATTCCTAAAAGAACTATGCACTAACAGAATCGGATAGTCCTTTTGTCATTGCCTCATTCGGCCCAAAGACCACAACCTTAACTACCAAAAAAAAACTGGGAGAATTTTACTTCAGCCAAGTTCAGTAGGCACTTCTGTCGCAAACTTGATGAGCGGGAACACAAACCGATCAATCTTTACGCCGCTTGAAGAATCATCTTGCCTACTCCTCCTTACGCCTATCAAATGAGAGATTAATGTCATCAGTATACATTGATCAGTGACTTGTGACATGCTTACACAACAGAATTTGACAGCAACTGCGCCCAGCGTGGCAGCGTTGCCAGGTTCTTGGAGCAGCCGCTCACCGCCATGCCCTCCTGCGCTGCCACCACTGGCGTGCACACCTTGGAGGTCAGGTCCATTGTGCAGCACCGTAAACTATAACGACCCTCTTCGCTCCATTGAAGGAGCAACCTTGCCGGTGCTCACCATGCGGCCACCGTTCCGCGAGCGCTAGCTCTCGTCCTCGACCTCGCTCGGAGAGGCACGACTCCTGTGGCGACCTTGACTTTGGCTTGAGCTCCCGCTTCTCTTCCATGCGGGGGCAGATGCAAACGGGTATTGAGGTGGTCAAGCAAGGAGGCCATCGTCGGCGCCTGCGGCTGTTGCGTCTCGTCCTCTCGGCCACAAGAAACATGACCAGTAGCGAACGAGTGTGGAGGCCGTGATTGGGGTGATTCTTGCAGTTTGGATGGCATGATCCAAGAGCAAGGCGGTAGTAAGGCGAACGAGGGGAAGGCAGCAATTAGGAGCGGATCGCATCCGTGTTGTGCAAGATCTTACTGAACACGCCATACAGGTTCTGAGTGTTATAAAACATATTGTCAGCGGCTAGGATTTTTCCCTCTCCATCTCTTGTGATCAACATAGTAGATGAAAGTAGAACACATAGATACAAGAAGCAGGGAGACTATTCTTTATTCCTCTGGATACTGGTCATTAAATATAGAGCTCCCACGTATATATAGTCCTGCCAAGGTCTAAGAGTTTTGGTAAGAACCCACATACAAATGGATTAGGATTAGGATTTCTCCTTCTCCTTTTATTTTAGGATAGAGTCCATATATTTTACAACACTCCCTATTGGGCGATTACCACGATATGCACATGCCTCGTCAAAAACTCCATCCAAAAATCCAATGAGAAAAACGGTTTTTAGAGAAAAGAGTACATCGCATTAGTTAATTGCATTGCACATGTTGTCTCATTAAAAACCTTATGTGAGAAACCTTCAAGTAAAAACTCACATAGGAAAAAAGAGTATAACATTTAACCTTCTTGTATATATGTTGATCTCCATGATCGATGCATAAACTTTAGCGTTTTAGCAAATATGATCTACTTGATCTTTATAATTCAAGTGGTTTACCTTCAAGGTAAATTCAATAAAATATGCTTCTCCTCATAAAGCCAAACTTTAAACTTTGTTGTTCAAATTATATTTTTTGTAAATGAATGCTTAATTAATGGTATGCGGTACTACGATACTATATGTTTCAAAAAGTTGGCTCATAATTCTTCTATGAATTATATGGAACAAAGAGCAATATGCTTCATGCATAAATAACCACATATTAGTTGTGCAAAACAAATAAAAATTTATCTTTCAGGGTAATAGATCCTTTCAGAGGATTATGGGGTAAATAAATATTAAATATCTTCTAGACAAGGCATCAAACTTATACGAGTTTGAATACTTTATAATTCTCCTTGGTGGATTTTTACCTATATATTAAATAAATCATCAAGATTTTGATAGCACCACTAAAGAATAAATCCAGTCTTGCATTTGATATTTAGGGGATAATTTAAATACCAAAGTCACCATTATTCTTACCTTCTATGGTATTTAGAGGACGATATAATTCATTGCTAGCATTACACTTTCTAAGTGTTTGTATGACACCTTCATGGTGTTTAAAATTCCTCATTCTTTCTCTCGGGTCTATACTCACTTCAGGGATTAATGGTGTTCATTCAAGAATCAACAGAATAGTTTATGGATTCATTCCTTCAAGGATGTTCTCATTCTTAGTAAATTAGAAATTCTCTTCTATGAGACATTCTTTATTACTTGAGAGATTATTAAGTGAAACGCATGATGAGACAGTACTATTCACTACAAAGTCATTCGATGACTACTCCTTCTACGACATGCTGTTCTTGAGACTTCAATATTCATTCAGGAATATATTATACCTTAGACTTCCTAATACTTGTATGAGATTTAATTTTCGTATGTTGTGGTTTATATTCTTCAGGAATTATATGAATTTTCATAATTCACTAATTGACTGCATATTCCATATTCATTCAATTCACTTGCCAGAGATATAGCAGAACATTTATTTCTTCTTAGTAGGATGACTCAACCTCAATTGTATTTCTTCATTTGACCCGATATAATCGCTGCAAGCGACTTTGCCATGGACTTTGTTTCTGGATCTGGGTTCTCGTAAGAGAAACATTTGCAATTATAGAGGTAGCATTGTCGACAACTATTATTTTCTTCCAATGTTCTCATAATATAAGATTATTCTGTCTCTGTCATTTCCCAAACAAGAGATACTTTATTGTTCTGCATATACAACACTAATAATGCACGCACTTAGTGTGTTTGATTTCATCTTCATGATGATCCTCTTCATGAGGTTCTCAACCTTCTTCATTAGGTGTTCTCTTCATGAGAATAGAGGAGTTTCACTCTATTTCTATTCAACAAGTATACGCTAAACTTAGAACCCACAGGCGTCCCCATGAATTTTAGCTTTGTAGTATACAATATTGTTTACTACTAGTAAACAAAATTTTTGGTTTATATTTTTAAGTTACTCCTCTTATTTCTAAAAATATCTGGCATATGCTCCACTTCATGATTCACAAGAGCATTAATCAAACTATTAGTTGACTTAGTCTGTGATAGTATTCCTGCTTCAAGTTTCAAAAAAAAAATTCTAGATCATTTTCCTTCTATGGAAACAATATTTGACATTCAAAATAGGCTTTGTATCCCCCTAATGCCAATATTAGATCTTTAATAGCATACTTCAATAGATATCCCCTATTATGGACATAAAAATAATCAAATTCATGTATCTCCGACTGCAAGTGGAGGCCCATTCATGTAAGCTATGATAGAATTTATGAGAAATATTCACGTATATAATTAAACATGGAGGTTATTACATAATATATGCAGTGAGCTAGAATGCATAAAGTGCATTTAAGAATGTTCAGCATTTCTATAAACTCAGGGATGTTCTCCTCCTGATCTGCACATAACATAGTTTAGAAAAACTATTTAATTGTCTAAATTCTTTATTGTTTATCCTTAACACAAAAATTTGATCCAAGTACTCATACATTTAAAAAATAAACCATATACTTCAAATATATAAAATATGCAACATCTAATTCACATGAAATTTCTTCTAGAATTTTCTAATCATCGTTAATGCAAAATTTCCTTAACGCCTTATCTTCATAAATCCCAAATCATCATAAATATGTTATCTACCATCTTATATCCACAACTATTCATCTCATCAAATGGGTTAGTCTCCATGGAGCAAATATGTTAACTTACTCCCTTTGATTTTAGGTTGCATGTCCATAGACCAATCATTTGCTAGCATTAAAAGCAACATATTCCTTAGTTCAAGAAGAACCATTAGACATAGCATGCTAGCTAGTCAATTTAATTTGGGGGTATAAATATAGCTACTGGCTACAACCATCACTTCTATGCTAATATTCATGAAAGAGGCCAGATAGTTTAGCTCAATAAGAGACAAAATAGTAATACACATGTATGTATGTAATGTGGAATGTTGGTATTCGGTCTAATGCAGTAGATAACGACAAAATACAAAGCTGCAAGCTTGCTTAAAATTAGTGCAGTAGAGAAAGTTAACTCAACCAGAAGGGACGCGAGCAGAACTACAAGTCCTGATACATGCACTTGAAGATAGATTCAGGAAGGCTATGCCTATTAATTATATAGTATCCACATTTCTTATGCCTTCACCCAAAATTTCTCCCCCTTTTCATGTCATAATTACTTCAAGTAGTAATTTGCTTTGTTATGGTATGAAATTTATATATCAATGTACTATTCAGTGTACAATAACAGATTCGGGGTAGGACACATAAACTTCTAGTTTTAGCTAGAGTATACTACTTTTTGGCTAAATTTATCCTTTTAAGATCAATTTATATGCCAGTATAATCTAATTGTCTATGTGCTTCTAGAAAATTCAGTTTCCTTTCTACCTACATGGTAGTATTATAGTGCATGTAGAACTATAAACTTCATGGTCAGTTGAGGCTTCTCTGTGGATAAAAATAATACAAGTTTATTTAGATAGACATTAGGCAATTATTTATATTTAGAATATATTAATTTTATTTATTTTATGAGAAATTAATATATATTACTTCAGTTAGCAACAGCAACTAAGAATATTAAATATTCAATATTAGTCTTCAAGCTAATAAATTAATCGTTAATCACTTAATTTAACAGGAATTAAAACTTAATGCACCATCGTCACTACTATCAATACTTTAAGTTATGAATTTAAAAGAAACAAATCTATAAGCACATGATTTAAGTTCTTCTTCAAGAGAAACTTTAAATTCTTATCCATTCTTACATGTCTTAGATTCAACGCTTGACATTTAGCAGCTTCGTGCTTGCTCGATCCTTCTTGGAGTATGATATATGCAAGACATATATTCAAAGTTAATTCTACTAACAATATCGTAGTTTATAAAGCTGTCTAAAAAATTCCTCAATTTCTATTTGAGTAATTTCTAATGGTAAATTCAAATACTTCATGTATTGTATTTCTCTGTGATATTCTATACACAGGAGATCTTTCTTCGAGAATATACGGTGATAAAATCTTATTTACCATCTTGTCTTTTAGACATTTAATATAAACCTTCAAGCTATTGTTTATAGAGCAGCATTATATTTTGGTTATATACTTATTCTAGAGAGTAATCAGAAAATACATATCCTGGGTTTACTACACTGCAATGGTAGCAAAATATCCTACATGGATTTAATAATGACCATATCAAGTAATTCTTGGATATTCCTTCTTCATGAAGGTATGCATATATCATTATATAAATAAATCATGTGCATATAGGTTTACTATATGTAAACAAGTAGCAATATGCAAAAAGATAGTGGACGGTTATTCAAAATATTCTTAGAAGCATTCTAGCATTTTTTAGGGTTATGGTTAGTACCGAGCATTCATTCACCCCAAAAATTCATTATGCTAGAAAAATGAATATAAACCTAATACATACAGGTACAAGAAACATAGTAAATATGCATGATAACAGAGTCTAGGGTCAAAAATTCTGAGGGGTTTCGTTCAAAAACACCCTAAAATAAACCAGAAGATATATAAGCTATTCTGCAAGAATACATTACTTATACTTAAGGATTCTACGAGAATCATGGGCTTATATATAAATTTCAAATTCGAAAGAACCCTTTTCTTATTTTCTGCTTTGTTTCTGATTTTTTTAAAAAATTTAAATACGAGCAACACATGAGCACGGTTGTTGCTAACCATGAGTGAGAGCAACTTTGGTTCACAGTGTGATCAATTCGCGCAAAGCCTGCAGGACCGTGGACGACAAGAAAACATAGTCGCTTGTCGGAGATTGACGTGGTTGCGTGTCGACGTACAAGCCGTATTCAAGTGGGATTATGGCCCTGTAATCTTACTGTGCACGGCTTTCTGTGCCATGCTCGTGTCGGATTTCATATGTATACATGTACACAAGTATCAAAACTAGAAAAGGGGGTTCACGTGCTCTTCAGGGCAAAGACAAAAAAAAAAATTCTATGTAACGTGTGTGCGCGCTGCTGCTGGTGATTTATGTGTTCGACCGCGAGTCAGTTGGCCGCCTAGCAAAACCCAAGTGAGTGCGTGGCGTTCGAGCCATAGGTGACATGCGAGAAGTAGTCGTGATTCGGCACGGCAACCTCGATGCAGCATACAGGCCGCAAAGTGCATGAGCAGCCATGAGTGCAACGCTACATTTATTAAGCCACAAAGACAAAACCCATACGTATTTTTTTTAACCCTATAACATTGGTGACGTGCAAGTCAACATATACAGATATACTTATATTTACTTTCGCATATATGTATGTTCTTCAGGACAATGCTGGCAACGACTTGCTGGTCGATGGTATGCGCCGGCGGCTTAAATGCCTACAATATTGCGGCGTACTTCTGCTCGGGCGTACAAGTTCATCTTATACGTGCAAGTATGCAGAGTATAGTTCCCTCAAAAATTAGCTGCTGGCTATATGTAGGTTATACATAGGTTTATACTACATTCTCAGCCCAGATAATTAGGGTGAAACATTAATCCAACTCGATTGTTAGGACTACAAACGTAATCTACAAGATGCAATTATTTCATACCTCACAAAGGATGTCAATTTCATCTACATCATGTGTCGCGTAGGACAGTGGTTAGTAGATACATACCGCGTAGGGCATTTGACATTGTCGTAGACATGGATGCTTGATGATGACGGTACATGTCGATTCAGTTCAGATGAGTAGAAGGTAGAGGTAGTAGATCTGTTCCGCTAACAACGTCGTGGACGTCGACGTCGTTGAAGTAGTCGTGGCAGGGACGTCGGCATGGGCGCCGGTGTCATGGTCGGCGGCAGCTTCAATGGCGATGTTGACGAAGAGCTTTTTGTGCTGATAACGTGTTATAAAACATGTTGCCAGCGGTTAGGACCTTCCCCTCTCCGTCTTTCATGATGAACATAGTAGATAAAAAGTAGGGAGATTATTCTTTATTCCTCTGAATATTGGTGATTACAACATAGAACTCCCACGTATATATAGTCCTGTCAAGGTCTAAGAATTTTGGTAAGAGCCCATATACAAACAGACTATGATTAGGATTCCTCCTCCTTTCCTTCTAGGATAGAGTCCATATGTTTTACAACACTGAAGTTCACGCCCCCTGTCAACTCGACAACCATACTACCGAGAACGAAGAAAGAAGCCCACGCCGCCGCAGCACAAACGAAACCGAGAACGGAAGAACTGTTGGCCCAGCCCACAAGGCCTTACAAGCCTGCTCACCCCAAAAGCCCGAGCTGTTGGGGGAGGACCGCCCCGTCTTATAAGCTGGCCACCCCCCATCGGCTAACCAATGTGGGACTATACCAACACTCACCCCCTAGTCACACGCTGGTGATCTTGGCCCTCAGCCTCAACCGAGTGGTCTTGTCTTCCCGTGATACCACACAATAAGTGTGAGTGAGCCCATAACCACTGTTGGCCAGCCCACAAGGCCTTACAGGCCTGCTCACCCCAAAAGCCCGAGTTGTTGGGGGGACCGCCCCGCTTATAAGCAGGCCACCCCCCCCCCATCGTCTAACCGATGTGGGACTATCCCAACAAGAACCACAAGCTACCGTCCCGCGAGCGCTCGCTCCCGTCCTCGGCCTCGCTCGGCGAGACACGACTCCTTCGGCGGCGAGCTCACGCCGCCGTGGCACAAACGAACCAACTGGGTATGAAAGAACCACGCCATGACAGAAACGAACCCGGCCCATGCCGACGAGAACAGGAGAAAGAAACGAACCCCGAGACGGAACGGATCGAAAGACGGAAGAGAACATACCCGCAGCAGGTTGAGGAGCAGGAGCACGAAGAAGAAGAGGAACCCCATGGCGATGCCCCACCACCTCGCCGACGAACCTCGCCCCGGCGCGTGGCCTCCATGTCGCTCGCTGCGTCGGAGAAGTCGCTGATGGCGGTTTGGCTTCTTGGCACGTCCTCCTCCGTTCACCTCCATGGGAGGCTCGTTAGCGGCTTCCACACCGCCCTCCTCTGCCGGGTGCTGTGCCACCGCACGACGAGCCCGACGCGCCTTCCTACGCTCAAGCCACCCTAGCGGCGCGAACGAGTTCCCCATCGGGGGCCTCAGTACCTCAACCAGCGGCCTCGCCCGGCCTCGCCTGTCGAAGCCGAACAAAGAGGCTACGCCCGGCTCCAACAACATGCCTCTCTCGGCCTCTCCTGGCATCGGCGCGACATGCTCGGCGCGGTGGTGGATGGAGGCGAGAAAGAGCGGCGCGCGGAAGGGAAGATGGGGGCGCGGTGGTGGTGGACGGCGGTTATATAACTAGCTTAGGTGGCGGTGGCGGTGGCGGTGGGACGTTGTCACTGGTGCCAATGCTGGTGCTGCTGCCTTCTAACTATCAAGGAGAAGTCGACTCGAGTTGATTTTGGGCCTGTTTGGGAGGGCTTCTAACAGCTTCATGAAGCTGTTGGAAGCCGTTTTATTGCCAAACAACTAAATCTAAAACATCTTCAGCCGTGAAGCTATTTTTTCCCTCCTCTCACGAAGAAAACTGATGAGAGAGAGAGACCTAAAAATAGTAGCTTCTCCTGGCTTCATCTGCCACATGCGGGGCCCACTGTACAAAAGGACCACCCGTGCCCCTCTCTCTCAGCAACGCGTGGGAAACCGCGGGCAGCGCCGCCGCCAAGCTCGTCGCCGGCCACGGGTACAGCTAGGACGAATGGTCCGGTCAGGGAAGCGAGGCCAGGGTGCCATCACCGGATCTTGCCACCACCTGCCGGGCAACGGCCGCTAGGGCGGGTCGGGTCGCGGAGACGCGGGTCAGGGAGCTGCCGCCGTCGTCGGGCCATGCGCGACCGCAGGGAAACAGCGGGAGAGTGAGCTGGCGCAGCTGCGGCCGCCGGAGACCACAGGCTCGGCTGCTGCCGGGCGTTGTCATGGACGCGGTCTGCTGCTTGCCGGGAGGAGCCGCCGCCGGGGGGGCGCTGCTGTGGGCGGACCTGGCCACATCCGGTCGGTGTGGGGACGGGCATGGAGGGCATGGCCGCCGCCGTCGCACGCCGGCACCGCGGCGGGTGGGCCTGGCCATGGCCGATCGGGATGGGGCACGCCGGCCGTCGGGGCAATTGAGGAAGAAACGATTGAATAAGGTGGAAAGAAGAAACAGCTGAGTTAAAGAGACAGAAGGGTAATATAGTCATTTTTCGTTTGGGTACAACAGAAAGCTAGTTTTGCCAAACAAGATCATCAAAATGACTTCAACTTCACCGGTAAAGCTGCTAATGAAGTCATTTTTAAAAAAAAAATAGCTTCACTAGTGAAGCTAAGCCCTCGTAAACAGGCCCTATATATCACTGCTTATCATTGCAGGTGTTTCTAGGCACTAGCACCTTAATATCTCTCAAGCGTGCACCATTACCTCAACTTACATTCCTTTGAGCTTCCCCTGTTTATCTTCCTTAATCTAAGGGGAAATTTGATCCCGATGGATTTATTGAATGCCTAGTGATCTCCAAGCACATAATCACCATCTATTTCTGAAAATTCATCCTTCAAATTATAAAAGAAATAACATGTCAGTACATCAAATGAATTATATTCTACTACAATACATATCAATATAACTGTACCTCGATAAGTAGACTATTCTTAATGGCTTTAAGAACCTCAAGATCACTAGGCAAAGAAGAAATGTTCTAGGAGCCTGCAAATTAGATGGCAGCTACATGAGTATAAAGAACATAAACATATTGTTAACAGAAAGCAACAGATTAGATTACACTATACCTCTTTTAGTTGTAGTTATCCAATCCTTAGTGCAAACAAGTGCTTGTACCATGTATGGATCAAGGATGCTTCGATATGGGTCGACAACACGTCCACCAGCACTAAATGCAGATTCAGAAGCCACAGTTGACACTTGCATGCTAACACATCACGTGCAATCATGGAGAGGACAGGATATTCATCCTTCTGATTTTTCCACCATGCTAAAATATCAAAAGTATTATTGTTAGCTTTAGAACCTTATATTGTGGTTCTGCTAAGTACCTCTCCAGTTCACTTATTCCTTCATCATTACCACCCATGTCACTTTCATAAAAGAAGGAATCAAGCTCATCATCCGCACTATCCATAAACTGATCTATAGCTGAAGTTGATGAAACAACTGGTGTACTCTTGGAAGAAGGTGCAGAAGAAACATAGCAATGAAACATATTCCTTAGAACACCATTGAACTTATCAAGTTCAGCTTGATAGAAATTTCTATATAATTTTCTCAGGTAAAATTCTATGATTCTTCTCTTGAACCTAGGATCAAGCACATATGCAATAGCAAGAGCAACATTTGACTTCTTCCAATACTTTTCAAACCTGACACTCATAGCATTTGCCATTTGGCAAAGAGTAGCATCATTACTATTGCACCAATCAGATAGATATAACTTAATCTCACAAAAACCTCTAAAAAAACATGTTTGTTGTTGGATATAGAGTACCAGAAAATATCTCAGTGAGGTCAAAGAATTTTTTTCAAGAAAGGAATCAAAACCCTTGCCTTCTCCCATTCCTGACTTGAAGGAGCAATACACTCATACCTGCGGCGGTCGATGGAAGTGAGCCTCTCAAATGCAAGCTTATAATAAAGAGCATCCCTCAACATGAGATATGTAGAATTCCATCTCGTAGAAACATCAAGTGAGAGAGAAGTCTTTGTATCTAGTCCACATTCAGTAGCACATTTCAAGAACTCCTCCCATTGAACCGTAGATCCCTTAACAGCAACTACAAAGGATCTAATCTTTTCAGTTGCAGAGCCAATCACACGCATACCATCTTTGACAACCAAATTAAGGATGTGATTGGCACATCTCACATGAAAAAACAGCCCATCACATACTAAGGGACAATGCCTCTTCAGTTCTGTAATGACATCCTTAACTGCTACTTCATTTGCCGCTGCATTATCCAAACTTAGAGAGAACATCTTTTTCTCCACATACCGCTTCAAAAGAGAAGAACAAAGTGTATAAGACAACCTCTCACCAGTATGTCACCCTTCAACATGGAAGAAATTGACAATCCTCTTCTGAATTTTCCAATCATCATCAACCCAATGAAGAGTAATACACATATAACCCTTGTTTTGGTTGGATGTCCACATATCCATGGTTGCACTAAAGCGACTTTGAACAGTTTTGAAGTATGCATACAGCTTATCCTTTTCAGCCAAATAATAATCCATTATATCCTTTCTAACTGTGACACGAGACTTTAGAGGATAATGTGGACGCATTGATTTGACCCACTCTTAGAAATATTCATGCTCAACCATATTAAAAGGGTATTCATGAACTATCATAGCTTCATAGAACTTTCTCACACTAGCTTCTTGATCATATTTGTAAGGTTGGACAACTACGATGCCGGTATCTTTATCAGTATTTGTTGTAAGTTGTTGTTGTCCTTTCTTGATGCTGCGATAATTAGCAAGATGGGTCCAAAAGCCAGTTGTTCCAAATCTGCTCTCAGCTCTGTGTTTGCTGGTCTTGTTTATACAACCTTTGACATTGCACTTAGCCCAAAGCTGATTTTCCTCGTTGCCATTCACCTTCACTGTTACTATGTACTTGGTGAAGTATTGCCACACTTCAGATGTGTTTTTCTTGACCCTTTTACTGGCAGTTTCATTTCCATCCTCGCCATCACTGCCTGCATCCACATTGATTGGATCAACACCATCTGCTTCAGTGCCACCAGTACTAGTACCACCACTTGGCACAGAAGGTGCTGATGTTGGTGTTACAGAAGAAGCAGACATGCCAAGATTCTGGCTTGCATTTTCACTTGCAGCTGGCGTTGCACGTTTATGGGATCCTATCAGAAATGACGTTCTCATATATAGTCATATATTAATACAAGATATAAATGTACACAGTGAAATAGTGCATCGGTAATATATCCAATAAATTAAGCCTAGTATCCTACGGTCCTACACTTACACACGTATATTGCTATAAAGTTCACAGAAAAAAATGAATCAGTGAATAAGTGATATGGCATAACAATACATGACGATGCGCGTACCAGACGAAGTTGTGTCCGCTGCCGAGGTTAAAGAGGCGGCGAGGTCGATAGGGAGTGGTGACTCGATCATGCACCCTCGGGGGCCTCGGCGTGTTGCATCTGCATCTCCAGCCGGCACCATCTTCGTCTTAGATGTCGCCGCCGACGCCTGAAAATGGAGAACGACGATCAGAGTTTTATCTAACAACATATATGGGCGAAGATGTAACTAGGTGTCCAGCAGGCCAGTACAACTGCACCAGCACTCCGGCAGCGTGGCTCACACGATGTCATAGCGAGGTATGGTGGACAGTGGACTAATGGAGTCCTGCCGCGCCGTATGCCTTACCGGAGTCGTCGGAGATTGGAGATAGTCAGATGGAATGGAAGCCAGAGGTGGCTAGGGCTAGGTTTATGTGTTGTGCATTGCGCTGGATACCTGGAGTGATTTGTGACTCGTCAGGCGGCCGTGCGGCACGAGGTGAAGACGTGAGATATGGCATGCTGCGGTGCCCAGTGGGCTTGGCGCCTTGGCCAATGGGCCTTTGGACTGGGGTCTAGGGTGTTTTAGCGGAGATGGCTGCTTGTAGTCTCGGTAATTCTCGACGGTAATTACCGGGCTAAATACGGTATTTGTCGAAAACGATCGGAAGAGACATGAATCATTTTCGTTTCCATTATCGTATTTTTCTGCCGTTCTCATTTTCGTTTTATCGATAACCGTTGCCGTTTCCGTTTAGGATGAAAACTCGGAATTTTTTCAAAAACGCGCCGGTAACCGAAAATTACCGTTTTCGTTTTCAGCCCTATGGCTAAACACGAATTTGAGGGCAAGTGCGGGATTTATTGCATGGCTAAACACATGAATTTGAGGGCAAGTGTGATCATGGTGGATTTATTGAATTGCAAAACACCACAGAGCATGTTTTTTCCTTACGAGATAACCCAGTTCAATGCTATAAAGGTGTATTAGAACATGGAGAAGAAGCGAAGGGAGTAAAAAGTTGCAACCCAAAAACTATCTCCAAGATGCCTACAAGCTACAATCATATCTATTGAGGGGTGCACAGATAGATTCGATTACTTACTCAGACTCCCGAGCAAAAAAGCACAACGATAACATAAGGAAGAAAAGATTAACACCACTGAATCCAAACGGTTGTCTCGCATAATAAACTGCTAAAAGGTACTACGGACAAGAGACAAGTCGACACGATAGCCCCACCGAAACAAATACTACCTACTGCCTACAGGATAGCACATTTGCTGCCCTGGCTCTGCGCCATCCTCCGGAACTCCTCGTTTTCCATTTGAGCCTTCTTGAGGCTCTCCTTGAGCTTCTGGATCTCCGCTTCTGATTTCAGCCTAGCTTCATATGCCACCTTCTCAGCTTCCAGCCTTGCGTTCTGTTCTTCCATGAGTTGCTGTTGCAGCTTCTCCACAGTGCAGTTTAACTTTTCCTCGACCTATTTATGAATATATGCCAAGTCAACATAACTTTTATTTAGATAAGTAAACTTGTAAGAACAAAGCACTCCCAACATCCATTTATCATGATTTCCCCTATAAACATAGAGCCAATCGCCATCGACAATTTGACATGCTAAATAGTACTGGTTTTCAAATCTCACATGCTAAAATCCAAATGAAAAAATGGCTGCAGACTGGACCACGAACCAGTAATTCTAATGAAAAATCTTAAGATAACAATTTCTAAAGATTTCTTATTAAAAAGGGAGTCTTTCAGCAAAACAAGCTTCATGATAGTTCAATAAAATAATGGTGCACTGAAGAAAGTCTGATAGCTAACCCTTGCCCAAACAGATCTTGTGGTCCTAGAAATTTTCACTTCGTTGTGGTCCTAGAAATTGCATTTGAGTATTTAACTTAATATATTGATCAAATAGCGTCCCCAAAGCATGATTGATTATGATATAGGTGTTGCTTTGCAATATGTTCATTCTAGATAGATCCTAAACCAAATGTGTTTTTGAATACGATAAGCTCTTACCATGCTGGTTATGTGTGCAAGCTGTTCATCCCTAGTTCTATGAATCTCCTTTTTCAACTCAGATATCTGCTCTTCTGAATAGCCCAGGGTATGCACCTCTGTTTCTCTATCATGCACCTCCTACACAAAAGACAAATAATAAGAACTAGAATTCAAAACTTGAATATCAACAAACTTATCATTTACCTTGATGCGAGTGAACATTTGATCGGAAAATGGTTTTCCTCCATTTTTTCGCACAAACTGAGTCCACTACATCAAGCAATTTGTCAAGCTGCTGCGCTTGGAGCCTTCGGTCATTGGTCATGTTATCGAAGACGACAACTCTGTTTTGGCATAGCTCAACAACATTGTGCATTCAAAATAACCATATATATTAACTTGACTAAAGGCTGTATTACTAAATGATGTAAGAGTGGTGAGAAGTTGATCTATTATGGCAGCAAAATAACCTGCAAATACTCTGGCGCATCATTTAGCATGTTCTTCAACTTAGATTCACCAACTAGATCTCCATAAATAAAAACTAAAATCATGTGATCGACAATCTTTTCCCCAAAGAAGACCTTAATGGTCTCAATTGTACTTGCATCCTCTCGAGAAAACCGAGATGTGGCAGAAAAAACCATCAGAACTGCATGTATCCCATCTTTAGCCATGTTCATACATTTAACAATCTCTTTACCAGCATCGTCAGAAGTAATGCTCATATCAAATAACCCTATATAGGAAGCTTAAGTTAGTAACTAGCCCAACATAACAAACTTGAACAACATCGTAAGAAAAGAACTCGTGCTTGTGAATACCTTTTAAATATAAATAATATAATCAGGGACCATCAGCAGGAGCATTTTCTAAGTATTCTAGGCTTTTAAAAAGGTGTCATGTTATGCACAATTTTCATATTTTACAAACTCTCTAATGCATAAAATAACTTTTACCTCTTGAACAAAAAAATGCATGTGAAAAGATCATAAAAACAAAGGATAACTAGTATGCTTCACCATGCAACTGGGAAACAACTGTTAAACCTTCTGGTTCATGAAGTATTTTAAGTATGGGACTTTTCATATTTTTTTTTTTCGCGAACACAACTGAGCACATATTTCATTAAAGAAGAGCAAGTGCGACTGCACGCGCACCCGAATGAAGTGGCTCAGGCTGCAGAGTTAAACAGTTTACTTTTTTAATACACAAAACAATCAAAAAGCAACCTGGACCGACTTTTCATATTACAATAGTAAACTTCTTTTGCCAAGATGAAAAGGACCTCCAAAGAATGAAAATTCCTTCATAACAGTGGCACTTTTTCATATGGTAATGGCAAGCATCAAGTTTTATCAAATATAAAAAGTGTTCAGAGAGTAAACTACTTCATGTAAACACTGCACTATACATACACCACCATGCTAAACATGAGGGTAGCAGGTGGCTTCTCCACTCAGTTCGAATAGATAAATACAGTAACAAACCATGGGTCCTATAGCAAACATCGTAATAACAATGATATTTATATGATAAACGATAGAAGTAACAAACCAGAGAAAAAAGACAGATAAGGATGAAATGTGGCACAAGATCAGATCTAGGCATCATAAATTTAACACCAAAAAGACCAACAGATTGAACAGATAGAAATAGCATTGAAAATGGAAGTCTTACCTGGTGTATCAATAACATTGATGGTGCGGCCGTCCTTCAGGATAGTGCTTCCCAACTGACAAGTATTAGTAACACTGGAATGTGAATATTCTGATACAAATACTTCGCGTCCAAGGATGCTATTTCCAGTTGCACTCTTGCCATAGCCAAGTTTCCCAACAAGAACAAGAGTGATATCGGCACTGGGCAAGACCCACTCATCATCGTACTGGCTTCCACCCATTACAAGTGGTGATGACAATGCTTTACAAGAGCTGTTCATGTAATCAGGACATTAGGACTTCAGTAAGGTACCAATTATCTTAAAAGATTGACCACATTCAAGTTATGTAAAAAAACCAGCAAATGAACTGATGAAAGAGAAGCACCTGTGCATCAAATCTAGTTATTAAGTACAGTCACAGTTTAAACTGCATAGACGCTTTTCAGTCAAACTTGATAAAATGATTAGACATGGCCAAATTCATTGTTTTAAGTTTAAATTAAGAAAGGTCCGATTAAATTGTCTTTCTAAATGAATTCTTAGCTCAAAAGTCCTGTGCAACATTACAAGACTCAAAATCCCCAAGATTAATCTTTTCATTTCTATTTATCATTGTTAACCGGTAAGATTTATAAAAAAAATCATGGCACGTCAGAAGGCAGATATAACGGATGACTCATTATTTTATACAAATTAAAAGTGCAAGAAAAATTTGAATGACCATACTACCGACGAACATCAACTGTTCAAAATCTATATATTTTGAGCATGTACGGTCACCAAAGAATAGTATATTCAACGGGGCAGATAAGGCCAAAGTATCTACCAGAAAGCTAGAAAACCCTAAACCCTAAAATGCAACTTCATATCATATCATATATCAACAAAAAAGGGAAAACTTCAGTATGGCACGCCTATTCCAAATCTGAAACCATCCAATCTGAACCAAAACTTACAGCCTTCACCAGATTATATAGACCTAACGAATCAAATTGACTGAACCACCAAAGCTTACAAAAAATTCAGGACTCCGCAGATTAATTTCACCTCGTTTCCTCCCTATCTTTCAAGATCTCTAATAGCTGCTAGTCAGAAAAGGTTAAACACAAAAAAACTGGCATGTATTGTCCTACAGACTGCAAAGCACCCGATTAGAGTAGAGCGCATATAAATGAATTCCCAGACCAACAATCAATATGCCGATATAATTGCCCAAAAACTCGATCAACAACCTAGCCGCCACACCACACCGGAGCACACCCCCGGATTGCTGGTGGAAATAAGTAATAACGAGGAGCACATGCTTCACAGTAAAGAAAAGAACACCCCCGTACTAGATACCCATACCCATCAGAACTCGATCTAACATCTCGCCATCAGATAGAGTGACTGGTGAATAAACTCACAGGACCCCGAACAAAAAGTCCAAAATCGGCGCACTTATCAGTCATCAGTCATCACCAACATCAGATCAATAAAAATAGAATCCACAACACGCACCGGCGGCGGAACTTCTACCGCAACTTCCAAAATCAACCGCGCGCAGATTAGACCCAGGACGAAGAAGAAAAGTAGAGAGGAATCATTACTTGCTCACGAAGAAGCAGTAGGAGCAGCTGCGGGTAGTCGCGGTCAGGGGTCGGTTTATCTCCCGTGCAAAAAGGACGCCCACCGCGAGGACGCCGTGTGCTTAAGTGTGAAGTTTTATAACGGCGCAGGTGCGTATCGTAGCGGCCGTGGCGACTTGTGAGTTCCTGCCACCCGCGTTGCGTGGCCTCCGCGGAGTGCGCCTCGGCCGTCCGATCTGCGTCGGCGTTCTTCCTGTGGGCCGGGACGGACATGAGCCGCCTTGCCGGGGCAAAAACTGAAGCGGTTGGCCACGTCACTCGGTATGCTCCTCGTGACTTGGGGATTGCCTGATCAGCTCACAGGGTGTTTCTATGGTCTCCAGTCTTAGAAGAGACCAATGGACCAGGGGCGACGGCGATGATGGTCGGCAATGGAGTGGTGGGGTGCCATCCGCCAAATGGTGGGAGAGACTGGTTGTAGGCAGCAGTGCGGCCAAAGGTGGAGCAAGCTAAGACTAGCATGGTGGTAGCAGAGCTAGAGAGGGTGGCGGTGAGTCGCTTAAGGTACAAAGGTGGTGGATACAAGGACGGTTAGTGTCAGACCCGAAGGAGAAGTTAGAGCTAGGAGTGGTCATGGTCGAGGGTGGTGCATAAACGGCGAGGACGCCGCTAGAGCTGAGTCGGGTTGGTGCCAGTGGCGAAAGAGCGTGGTGAAGAAGACGAAAGGGAGGAGAGAGAGTATAGAAAAGCAAAATATACATGCACCATCTAGTAATGGCATTTTTATTTATCTATATTTTCAAAAACGAATCTAAAACTGCTCAGATTATTTTTCTAACTAATCGGCAAACACCATATGCCTGGGTTATCCTCGTTTGGCGTCTTTCTCACGTCATCTTCTTCAACTTTAACAAGGTATTCGATGGATTAGGGTTATGGTTAGGGTTAGGGTAGGGTGGAGAGAAAAGCAAAATATACATGCACCATCTAGTAACGGCATTTTATCTATCTAAAACTGCTCAGGTTATTTTTCTAACTAATCAACAAACACCATATGCCTGGGTTATCCTCATTTGGCATCTTTCTCACGTCATCTTCTTTAACTTTAACGAGGTATTCGATGGGGTTAGGTTATGGTTAGGGTTAGGGTAGGATCAGGTTGATCTATCACTGGTAGATTTACAAGACATTAAGATGAATCTAGAGCGGAAATGTAGATCAGCGGTGGTGGCAAGCCCACAAGGTAGTGATGGCGATGTCCACCAAGGAGTAGAGGAAGGTAAGGTTGTTGGGTAGGGTAAATACGTTGTGTCATGGTGATATCCTAGCGAAGACAAGTTAGCGTGGGGGTAGGTGGTCGTGGAGGATTTTGTGGCGTAAGAAAGGATGGGCATATGGCCAGGGTGAGGCATAGATGGAGAGGCTGGTGTGGCGGTAGGAGACGACCATAGATTCAGATATGTGAAGCTGCCAAAGATGTGGAAGATGGACATATAAGAGTTGAGAGCGCAGAGGAGGAAGCAAGGTACCCAAGGAGAGAATTAAGGAATGGGTGTTGCAAGGATGTTGAATGAGGTATATTGCATAGTTCAAAAATCAGGTAATAGATCAGACTCTTTACGCGTGAGGGGTCATTGAAAGCTTTTTGTTACATGCATGTTCTTTTCTCATTAAGACTCTCAAAAAGTATCTCATTTCTTATTTATCAAGGAAAATAATTGATGATACAGAATGGATCACTTGACATAAACAGCCTCTGAAAGATGAGTGCGTCAATAACATCGTCTTTTTTCTTAGATCGTTGACCATCTATATGAACAGATGGCCATCTATCCTACTGTTATTTTGCCTTTTTCTCCTACCAAAACTACTATGCCTATTCAAAGGATTTGAAACGGATGCTTCCTCCCTGGTACTGTCTTTGATGATAAATCTCCATATCACCATTGTTCATTGTTGTTAGCATGTTCTAATTTCATCTTTGTGATTTATGACTTTTGCGCAGTTTCTTTCCCCTAACAATTTCATGTTTTAGTTGCATGTGCCTCTTATGTACGTACATTATGGGAGTGTTGTTTCCATGTTTCTGATAAAGCTTCTTAGTTTAAGGTTGAAATCTTACCCTCTTAATCCAAAGACAAGACATAAATCTAGACAAAGTGGAAACAGTAGCGACATAGAAACAACGCTGCTGCATTTTTCTAAATAGGACAGCTTCACAATTTACTGTCACGTTATCTCATTATTAGTACGATTAGTACGAAAGACCGACATAGAAATGTATAGCATGATTAGTTCATTTCTTCTCTCTATTGATTGAATTGCACTTTCATGCCGATGCCATCAGGGTCTTCACAGGATGTTTCCATACCAAGATACACATTGCCAGGGCAAGCACTAGACCACTACATAAAACCTACCAAATATATAGTATAAAAAAAGGAGAAGATATTCTCATTTATCCTCTCCATTATTTTTCCTCAATTGCTCATTTTGTACGGCGACTAACTGTTCAATACATTCCAGAGAAACTGCTGTAGTTGCCTATGGAACCAGAACGAGACCTTCCAAGTTCGAAGCTGAACGCTATTTAACCAAGCTGCATGGCCTGGGTCAATTAAAATTAAGAGTACAAGGTAATGTTAGTGAGATTATATATATTAATAAAATTTCAGGTTTATGTAGGGCTTTAATCACATTGAAAGTCTGTCCATGTTTTTTATATATAAATTATATTTTCTTGGAAGACCATTCTTGAAGCTAAAGGAGCATCTCCTTCTATTTCTCTTTCATTCAATGGCAAACATATTGCAATGGATGCATATACAACATTAAACTTCATTTATGTTCTTGTGCATCAATCAAAGTCAAAGTCACAAAAAAACGGGTTCACCACCCTCGACCCTCGACCCGGGTTCATCGACTTCGACTCGGGTTCGCTGGTTCATTTTCGACCCGAAGTGTAAAAATCTCTCACAAGTAGCGTACCACATACCACAACCCCGTACCTCGACCCCGTCGACCCAAAAACTTTGTGACTATGATCAAAGTTTTGTTGGTTAAACCCCATGTTTGTCAAAGTTTTAGAGCCATGGCATGTCAGCCATACATTGGAACAGATGCCAACCTTTATCAGAAGATTTATGCAACAACAATGCCATTCAAAAGTCATGCAACAATCAGTGTGGGAATAGTTAGGAAAAAAATAGTTTCTATGTAGACATCTTTAGGCTGGAAACAATATAATGATGGAGTTCCGAATCCTATTTGAGTTACTATGATGGATAGCCTAGGAGATGATTATGGAAGAATGATTTAGATTAATAATTTAGATTATGCCACTGAGGAAGTGGATCAGTGTAGCACTTTAGATTGGATAATATGGCAGGCAGACAGTCCTTGAAGGAAAATAAACCCATGTTAATCAAATATAGATAGATGAACCTTTCATTAAGGCAAACAAATTGGAGAGCTAATTCGCAGAGATTAGCCCAACCGATTGCACACCATTCACTAAGGGGGAAAAAACCTTATCTGGTCCAACTAATTCTTGATTCTGAATGGAAAATTCTACATGAATATCCAACTTGCATGTTCCCTGGAACATGAAGGAATTGTTGGCCCAGCACTTGTCCGAGGTGAGCAGCACCTGCTCCCCTCTCCTCTCCTTCCCTGGTCCAAGGTAGAAGATGAGCTGAGCTCACTTAAGCACACACACACACACACACAGCACACCTCTGTCTTCAGCGTGGGCTGAAGACTGAACACTGCAAATGGTGGCAATGAGCTGCCTTTTCTGATTGCTTAGAGTAGGTATATATACACAACTACATGTACCCGAAGGTACACCAATTGGATGGTGACTACACCACTCCATACCTCTACTCTACATGGCTTACATCAGCCATCATCTCTACTCTAGTACATGACTATACCAGCCCTCTACCCTGCTGGTGTACTTCTACCAACTATGGATGACATATTGGCCTATTGCCATACATGAACAGTGGCAGCTGATGCTGACCACATGATCCTGCCTACTGCAGAGAAGAAAAACAAGGGGGACAGCAGGTTACAACTCACAGGAATCAACCTCAAAATTCAGTGGACCACTCTTGACGCATGTGTGACAGCTGCTAAGTTAAACAGCAGAAAAGTATCATCAAAAAGTGATAAATTCTATTACTCAGTGTTGGATATGCTATCCATTCATCCTAATGATGCGATGGCAACTTGCCCAATGAAAATAATAACCATTGGATAAGGAATAATATGGAGGATCTACAATTTTTTAAACCCCAAATCAAATATGTTCAATCAGCTCTATCTCGTTTCCAATTACAAAATCATATGAAGGAATTGCAACTCATGCAAAACTCCACATCATGACCTGGGTGAACACAACTAACAGTAGGAGCAAGTCCTAAAAGGATGTTTTGAATAGAAAGGTGGTTGCTTAATTTCTGGATCTTGCATATGTAAAATAATTCCTGCAAAACAGTTGCAATTCTATTTTACTTAACCTGCATAGGCAGTATCGAAGTTGAAAGATCTAAAGCATGAAAACTGAGACCAAAGCTAATATACAATTTAGGGTGGGTAGGCACAGGCAGACAGGTGCAACAAATTGCAAAGAAATAGGGAAGGAGAGTGCTCATCATTTGTTTTAGAGTGGGGGGGCGGGGAGCACATTTAGAGAATCCTAGTACACAGTTTTGAAAGAATAACAACAATGGTTAGCTAATATGAGAATGTTTCTATCAAACATGAAGACATCATGGCTTAAATTTGACCCCAAGAAGTAAACTAAAATGATGTACCTTGTTGGTATAAAGAGGCAGAGGAAGTCCTGAGATTGCACAATTGAATCAACTCAAGGTCCAGCCGCCCAGGTCATCTCCTGTACCCAGTAAGGAAATAATAAATCTTCTCATAACTTCAAGCATCAGTTGAAAATTATAGCAAAATAAATCTAATTAGGCAATTACATTACCTGAAGAAGCAAGGGAAGGAAATGAACATGCACAAATACAAAATGAAGATTACATGCATCCGCTCCTGCTTTGCAACACAGCCTTGTCCCACCTATAGCAACAGCAGGAGCAGATAGGGCAATTTGAAGACAGTGGAGGATGGTGCAGAGTGTAGATAGATGGTGCAGAAAGGCTCACATATGATATGAGTAGTCTCCCTGAGTTTGCATGTGGTAAAGGATCTATTTAAAAAAAATCTAATGAGTTAGCACGTAGTTGGTCGCAGTTGATTGCTGTTGCTCATGCAGGGTAACTGGAACATAACAAAGTTTAGTAAGGTACACAGGTAAACAGGCACTAAGGTGTACTACAATGAAATTATGAAGCACAAAATCTAAGCCTGTTGGCGACCAAGGTGATAAGGATTCTATGGTCCTCTTGTAACCACAGGCCTCGGTACATATTTCCCAGTTTTCATATACATTAATAACTCAACATAACCAACTAAAGGTGTATGATTGCATGAAGATTAGTAAGAATTACCTTAAACTAAGGCGAAGATGCGAATTGGGCAAAAAAAAATCCTCTGTTCAACTGAGCAACAAAGATACAAACTAAAGATGCAACATCCTATTTATCGAATCCTCCTCTAGCAGAGGAGACAATGCTGGAAGAAATCACGACGTAGTAGCCGCCAATGGCTGACCTTCTGGAGGGGACGATGCTGGCTTTGAGGCACATAGTATATCACCAGAATTATTAGAGAAGCCAAAAGCTTTGTCAATGCAACTAAAAGAAATCAGTTTCAACACTATGAAATATTTAGTAGAATCCCAACATGAAGCACGCTTCTAGCTCACCAAACCCTCTGCTCTTATCAATTTTGGGTATGCAAACCACTGAACCAAATTGTTTCATGCTTCATATTGTGAATTCAGAAAGCTCTTGGTACAATTACAAGCAATCAACTTTAAACAACCGTAACAATATCCCCACAGCCACAAAATAAACTAATGAATCCAGAGAAGCAAACCAAAATGAGAGCTGTCAGCAATCCTGCCAAAGCAGCTCAGCTATCATCCTCCTGCTCACGAACCTCTGAAATGTTGACAGTCTGCAATCGTTCCTCCTCTGGAACCAAACACCAATTTGGTGACTGCACTGCCTTGAGCCACTTGAAATCATCCACGTTAGCCCAATTACCAGTCTCGTCCTCAAGTCCAGAGTCCTTCAAATCTTCTTCAATCCCTTCATAATTCAAAACATATGGTGCAAATCTCACACCGCTGCAATCCTCAATGATAGGCCTGCTCCTCACCCGCAAGTAGAAATCCGTCGCCCTTGCCTCATGGATCCTGATCTGGTGTGCTGCCATCACGAATACGCAGCCTTGGACGTCCTCTATAAGCACAGAACCAAGAACAGCCCCGACGAACACCCGGCAATCTCTCAGCTTGTGGACGTACAGCGCCCGGCATTTGCCCTTGAGGTAGACCTCGCAGGAAACCAAATCCGCGAGCGTGAAATCCCCGTCCTTGTCGTTGGAGGAGGCTCGCAGATCCTTCACAAGGGTGGCGCCGTTCCTGCCCCGGAACCCGAACCCTGGTAGGATCGCGTCGAGACCAGGCTTCGGCTGCTCCGGAGGAGGAGGTGGCTGCGGCGGTGATGCGGTGGTGACATGGTCCTGAGGCGGGTTCTTGAGATTCCTGCTCTTGTTCCTGAAGGAGAAGGACTTCTTGGGGCGGAGCTCGGAGGCGGCGACCCTGTGTGCCGCGCGGAGATCGGCGGCGGTGGCGAGGGCGGCGCGGAGCTCGTAGGGGGGGCAGCGCGTGGGACGCCTCGGCGATGAGGCGATCGATGTCGTCGATGGCGGCCGCAGCAGCCGCCAGGGATGCGGTCGCGTCGTCTCCCGGGGAGGAGCGGCAGGCGGAGAGCGCTGACTCCGCGGCGAGCTTGGCGCCGGCGAAGCGGGAGAGGAAGGCCTCGACGGGGGAGGAGTCCGAGGGTGGGGCGCCTACCGAGGAGGAGGAGGAGGAGCGCTTGGAGAGGCGCTCCAGCATGGCCAGGTGCTTGCGGTGGGCCCCACCGGTGGCAGGCTTTGGCTGATCGGGGTCCGGCTCCATGCCGGCGGCGGCGCTGGATCGCCTTGGGGAGTGAAGCTTGGAAGCGGCGCGGGCGGGCGGCTGGCCTGGCCTGCGAGGACCCACAAGCGAGCAAGCTAAACCCGCCGAGGTGGAGCGGGCTGATATGGGTGATAGCAATCGAGAAATTTCCAATCAGCGACGATTTGAGCGAATAGACAGAATCTTGAAGTTAATGGTACAATCAGAAGAGGCTTCCGTAATTCGCTCGTCCTGAAGAAAAAAACTAGGAGAGGTGGGGGTGACACCCCAGCTCTATTGCATTAAGCAAAAAGAAGCTCTAGGCCCCTCTCCCAGAGAACCCCCCGAACCCCGTAATTCGCTCGTCCTAAAGAAAATCTTCATCTTTACCGGTACAGTCACAAAGAGAGTATGACTGTTCTAGAGGTGAGGAAGTCTTCGCGGAAGCGCTAACTCTGAACATCATCACACTGCAGAAATGTTGCTCCAGATTGTTGGATTTCTGAATCTCGTTGCCAATTAAAAATGAAGAGCCACGTATAACTAGTATTGGGATTAGGAACCATGCACAGCAGCTTGGGCTTGATCTTAATGTCGCTTATTTGCATTTGTTGTTCTGGTGTTGCTCCTACAATCTTCATTTGTGAAACTAAGTTTAATATGGAAATAAACATCGTTGGCTAATAATGATACATATTTTTTCTAAGAAAAAGAAGAAAATGGGCCAAAGTTTGTTAGACTTGGTTATGCTAATAAGTGTTTTCTCAAGTCGTAATCTCACGAATATATTTGCTAAGGTCCCCATCTAACTAACTTGGACCAACATTTTTTTAAAAACGTCTCCAACAGTCTCTCTTTTATAACATTCAATAAAAAAAACTGTTATTTTGTGTATTTCGTAGCTCCAATAATTGTCTAAGTCTAACCCCAGTGACAAAATAAAACTTAAATGCACTACATCACAACAATAAGATTAGAGATGGACGAAATGATGGTAAAAGCGGATGCGACATACAATCTTAATCCTTGAACACCATGATTCAATAAAAGTTTTTCTATTCTTTTAGTTACTATTTTTGTTGGATTTCACTCCACCTGCAGTTGGAAACTATTTTTTTAGGTCTACAACAATCTTAATCCTTCAAATTAGAACCTCTCACTACTCGAATAAATGGGAAGTCTCCCTTAATTCACAGTTTTTTCTCATTGAGAGTTGATTTTATCATTTTGTTGGAGAAAAAACATCAAAATTTCAAAGCACTTTTTCTATCTATTTCGATAACTAATTTTTAAGGCTGGCTTTTTTTTTTTTTTTACTACGGTTAGAGATGCTGTAGCGGCTCTCGCAAGCAAAAAGCTTCAGCCTTCTCGCAGAGCTCTCGTTGCAGCCGAATATTCCGCCGCGTGCGGCCTCGGAGTGGCTTGTGGCTTCTATAACGTGTGGGACGATGGACACGCACCTAACAGTCCCTTGGCCACGTCGCACGTTACTATGCCACGTTTTGAACTTGAAGGTTCACGAGAGAGGCAGAGAAATACGTACGTACAAGTTACATATGCGTTGTCTCTTTTACTTTTCTTCAGTTTCCTTCTATGTTTGAGATTAAAATTTTCTCTATAAAGACGACTCTGCGTCTTTGCCCATAATTTTATTTTCCGTGATCTATCTTTTTGTCTACGGGTACAGGGAGAATGTTGTCGTTGCCTTTGCCTTTCTTCCTCTCTCCTAAAGAAATTCTCCATCTTATTATATTTTGATAAATCAGACAATTTTTACTTTAAAATAAAAGCATGCTATAAGCTTGATTGGTTACCTAATAATTTTTGCTCAACCAAAATTATGGCAAACCAAAACTCACACTTGTCAAATCAATCAAAACCAAGACATGCTAAATTTGTGGGTATTAATTGGTTCATTGAGAAAGAATTGGCACTACGAATTTTTATGGCTAAAGTTTTAACTAGTTTCTAAAAAAACTACATAAAAGAGAAAATTAACAATCTTTGATTTTAGTAATCAAGCAAGCGCTGTACTAAAATTTTTGCCAAGGTTTTGATAATCAAATCTGCCTAGCTCACCTTAGTTTTAATAGGGCAAATTTTATATACCAATTAAGTAGGCTCTAAGGCTTACCAAAATTAAGGCAAAAATATAGGTTTATATTTGATTAATTGTTAAAATGAAGATTTGTTAAATTTCTATTTTATACGTAGTTTAAGAATATTTAGAAACTTGCCAACACTTTGACATAAAAAGGGCTTGTTTGGTTGGGATCCAAAATTTACCCAACTAAAACTAGGTCACATCAAATCATAGTTGCCAAAACTTTGAGGCTATTCGGCTGGTAGAAATTCGGCTGGTTGGAGCTGAATCTGAACCAGCCAAAACTAGCATGTCATAGCAAACTAGCTAAAATCAGTTCAGCTAAGGACCAGCCGAACACACCTTTGGCAAGAATTTTAATATAGCATTTAGTCGGTTGCCAAAATAAAGGCTTGCCAAATTTTTTTTATATGTAGTTTAAGAACATTCTAGAGATTTGTTAAAACTTTATTATAAAAATTTGATGATACTAATTCATTGGCAATGAACAATTGATGATCATAGATTTGGCATGCCATGATTTTGGTTTGACAAAAATAAGATGCCAACCAAACGGGGCTAAAAATTGATGATGACAATTCTTTAACGACGAACCAATTAATAATCATAATTTTAACATGCTATAATTTTGGTTTGGCAAGAATTTGATGCCAACCAAATAAGCCCTATATATTTTTATAATAAACCTTTTTATTAGCGATAGAATATTGATAATATTGTTTTTTTTGCGAGTGATAATATTGTTTATAAATATAATAAAACTGAGATTGACGGCTCCTCAAAATATGATGGAGGGTTAGAGCTAAAATTTAAAGTTTTGGAAATCAACAGTAAGAATTTAACTTTTTTCAATAAATACATAATTGTAGGAGTATTATTCCTATGTGTCGCGACGAGTGTGGGAATTTATGGCAGGAGTACTTTTCTGTGTCGCGACGAGTATTTTTTCCAACAATATTAATTTAATTTTTCAACAATACATAATATTTGTAGGAGTATCTTTTTATACGTCTATATGTACGTTTATTCCGAAATACGCGGATGCAGTAAAATACTCGCTCTCCCGCTGCCGCCGTAAAATTTTCCCTCCATTTATTTTCTCCCTCTATATATTTTTCTTTTGACCCCCGCATCTTTTCCGCCACCAGTCCTCTCCTCTTCTTCTCAACCTCAACCCCAAACAAAACGAAGAGAGAAGCCCTCGCCCCAGCTCGAAAACGAAGGCGCCAAACCATTCCCCAAACGCGCCCCGGGCCCGCGCCCGCGCGCCCAGCTCCGCCCCCGCCAGCCATTCCGCCGCCGCCGTCGGGGCTCCTCGCCCCCCGCGCCGGTGAGTCCCTCCCGCTCGGACGCCCCGCCGCCCCGTGGGCGGCCTCGACGGTCGGTTCCCAGCTTCGCGGAGGCTCCATCCCGTGTCGAATCGAGGTCTTTGTCGGTGAGATCCACGAACCCTAACGCGTCCTCCTTGTTCGTCCGTTGTGTTTGTTGCGGGTGGATCGTACTGCGGTGAGGGGGGGCATCGCTGCCCGTGGGGGATGGCGCGGTCGGTGCCTCCCGCCTCCGCGGTCGGTGGCGTGGGCTAGCTGGGCCAGGTAGGAATCGGGGATTGGATTCTCGGGGGCGAGTCGAGGAGCGGGTGCTGCGGCCGGCGTAATACGCCGGTGCTGGGAATCCATTGGTGTGGGGAACGATAGAGTTTGGGATTGTTGGGGTTTTCTGGGCTCTTAGATTCCGGGATGCCTTGCTCATTTTGTGAGGTTAGGGTCAAGGGTTGCTTCTGGACTCGTTCACCTTTCGCTTGCTCATGTCCCACAAGTGCTGGGCGGCTTAGGGTGACCCGTGATGGTGTTGCATTGATGCGCTGCACTTGATGTGGGTAACAAAAGTGCAAGTTACTACATGCTGCTCTGATGCTGTTGGTTTTCCATTTTGTGCTGGAATCATTTCTAGCTTACATTTACATTAAATTGCCTTTCCCATTGGTCCAAGAACACGGTGTTAGTCCTATCACTGTGTAGACTCTTGTAATTGTTCCTTATTACTCGTTTATGCCCGGAGCTGTTGGCAGAACAGATTACTAATCAGCTTACTTATTTGTAGTGTTCTTGATTTTTCCATGCAAAAGATTTATGGGAGAAATGAAATTCGTGCCTTATTTTCATGTGCAGGCAGGATCCGAGGCCAAATGCCTCTCTTTGATAAGAAGCCTTTCTCCTTACTGGAGCCCCCTAAGGACTTGGATTCAAAGGAGAAGGTGTTCCAAATCCGGTTCACAAAGGAGATATTCCAAGATTATGAGTATCCTTTTCTGTATGATGCTGTTGCAATCGAATTTGCTGTTATTTGTCCTGGAGTATTTTTTTTTTGCAAATGGCTGCGCAAGATTTGTGTGCCTTTTGCATTTGCAGGGAAGTAATTTAGCAATGCAAGTTCTGAAGCTTGTATCCTTAACAACAAATCAGAGAATACCTGAAGAGGCTAAACCTTTATCGCCAGAGAGTTTGGACATGTAAGATATCTGGAAAGTCTCATTTAACTTTTGAAGAAGCTTTGGTTTCTGAGCATAAAGCAAAGGAGAAGGCTCAAAATTTGCCAACTGAGCTAATGGCTCATGTTCTTCGGATGACTCAGTACAGTAAGTGCATTTTCTTAAGAAAAAAAAAATCCTGTACCTTTGTGTTGTGGTTCTGGATGGTACACTTCTATCCATATGTTCTTGTTTCAGCAGTAACATTTGTCTTTGTAATGTGGACTGTATTCTGTGCTGATATAGTTTTGTTGCAAAAATAATTATTTTCATTTAAGTATCATATGTACCTTCAAATTATATGCTTGGAAGCTGGAAATCACATCTGATGTACTGCAACTAGATTTAAGGTTCATATAGTGTCATGGATGTTACAGCAGCAATCAGAATGCTATTGTATTTCATGTCAACTTTTGTTTCAGGCACTCTTGGTTTACATGAACTTATCGATAAGATATATGCCAGTCTGACGGAAGAAGTATTTGAAGGAATAGAACTACATGCTAATAAGGATGGTGCTGTGGCACCTTGCAAGATTTTGAAGATTTTAGATTCTGGTGGCACAAAGATGTGTGAAGTTGGTTGGATTTCACGGGGTAAGACTGTGATCAACACATCAGTAATCAAAGCTGCAGATCTGTTTTACCGGAGGGCACCTGTTAGCAGGAGTATGCTGAGGGTTTTTATTAGAGATGCTATATCACAGAGTAATCCATGGGTTATCCATGAGAATCTTGCCAAAAAATTTGGCATATCCATGGATCCCCCTGACAACGTAATGGTGAGTATCCCAGGCTTATTTCTTTTGTTTCTCATGGATGTTACAAATCTGTAGCACTAAACTACCGTTCTTTCTCTACTATAATGGATATTTGCAGAACAAAGGGAGAAAAAGACAAGAGAATGGAACTACTGAAGATGGGAGGAAAAAGCTCAAGACAGGTGATTCAATTGAACCTGAACCACTTGTAGTGAGCAAGAGATGGTTCTGTTCATTCTTACAAGCTTCTAATCATTGATTGATACCTATATGATTTCCAGATGAAGAACAGATTAAGTATCCAATAGATGATCTGCTAGTAAGGCCCAATGCAGATGATCCGGCTTTATTTAAGAGACCTCCTCTAGCTACAGATTTTAGAGTACCAAGATGTTCTGTGGGAGATCTCCTTATGGTATGGGACTTCTGTTTGTCTTTTGGGAGGGCTCTCAATCTGTCCCCATTTCCGCTAACAGATCTGGAGAATGCAATTTGCCACAAAGAAAGCAATGTTCTTCTCGTGGAAGTACATGCAGCTATGTTTCACTTGCTTATGAAGGATGAAGGTGACTATTTCACTGTTCTGCAGAACAAGAAACGGAAGTTAAAGGTTCTCCCTTAACACTATTAAGGTCGACCTGCCTCTTTTATTGAGTGTGCATCTCATGTTTTTTCTTCCGTGCATCTATTGCAGGTCAGTTCAGTAACATGGGCTGAGTATCTATGTGATTTCTTGGAAATGAAAAAAAGTGAAGAACTATCCACTAACATTGCAACAGTAAGAAGGGGTTACTATGGTCTTATTGACACTGATATAAAGCTTAAGATCCTCCGGGAACTAGTAGAAGAAGCTATTCAAACCTCTACGATAAGGGAGATACTAAGTGATCGTGTGGACCAGAAACAAGTCCTTAATGCAACAAAAAGAGAGAACACCAGAAAGGACAAAGAAGAGCAAAATCTGAACACCGAAATTGCCATGAAAAATGAGAATCAGACAGATGCTGTGCAAGATGGCAGTGAGGGTGTAGATGAGCTGGCTAGGGAAAAAGAAGAGAAGGACAAGCCCAATATTTCTCGAAGCAAGACAGAAGGGAAACGACATCTGGTGAGCACCTGACTAAGTATATTTGCATTTACAGATGCACCAATATATGTATTTTATGTGACAATGTTGGGTATTGAGCTTTGCTGTTTTGCTCAATTTATTGGTATTTTGAATGTTTGTGAAGGTACGGCACCTTGAGACGGAGATGGAGAAATTATCCATCCGTTCCAGCCCTCTTGGTAAAGACAGACACTACAATGGGTACTGGTTTTTCAAGCGTGAAGGAAGGCTTTTCATTCAAAGTGCAGATTCTAGAGAATGGGGTTACTACAGCACTAAGGAAGAGGTGATTGTGGTGGTCTGATTAGAAATCTCTATTTTCACCACCTGTGGCTGCTATAATAAGATTTTTTGTTTTGAAATGACAGCTTGATATGCTTATGGGCTCATTGAATGTGAAAGGTATAAGGGAGAGAGCTTTGAAACGACAACTAGAGAAGTTCTATAATAAGATAAGGTATGTTTATCTCTGCTAACCTTAGTTTTGACCAGTAAAACCTTGGTTTTTATTTCTGTTGATCATATCAAGTATGTTAACACTATGCTTGTTCTTGATATGAAGATTAGTGTTTTTGCCTTTATAATCCCCATATCGTGGCTCATTAGAGAAGGCTTTGTTATCTTGGTAATCAGTGCACTTGTACTTGGAGGCTTAGTTCAGAAAGCACCTAGTTTTCTCATGAAACCTGAAGAATTCGCCCTTGTACTCTTATTTGTTCAGTTTTATTTTCTGGTCATAATTTTCGCCACTGCTGACTCTTTAGTCTGCAGTTTCCTCCATGCATGTCTTGATGCTAACCTTCTAGGCTCATTTCATAGCTTCAATATTCATTCTTGACATGCCCCAAAGTCTAAGTGAATATTGTAACGCTAGTATTTCAAAAAGTTTCATTAAGTGCCAACTGCTGACTAATTCTTCTCCTGTTCCATGTTACAGTAATGCCCTAGAGAAACGATCAAAAGATATTGCAAACAAGATGTTGCTTGAAGAGGGTGTGCTGCGCCGTTCCACACGTGTCCGGGCTAACCCAAAGGACAACCCGTCCATGGCATTCCTCAAGTATGTCAACAAGTGGAAGGATAACTGATGTATGCACTCTGAGATGGCCGCCGGTCTGCCAGCAGTGGGAGGATAACTGAGGCACTGGGTGACTGGGTTTGTAGTAGTAAGTTATGTAGGCTTTGCTTGGTTAGATCGTCGCAATGGCTGCCATACTCATGGCTGGTGGTTTATTGACACCTCAGTAGCTAGTGAAACCTGTATCAGAACCCAGTTTTCTTCTCTCTTTTTTTTTCCCTTTTACTCCATGTGTTGACACTGGTTCACGAATGAAAACCCTTTGTTCCTTAACTGAACTTGCCATGCTTTACCGTTTTTAGAGCAGTTACCAATTTTTTTGTTTTGCATGAATGATGTAAACGTGATGAGGCCGGCGTGGAGATGCTTCGATTTGCAAGGGTTGCCGCGGGTCGATGTTGCTGTTACTTGTTAGTTCGTTGAGTAAAGCAGCTGCTTTCCCTAAATAAATAAAAAAAGAGTAAAGCAGCTGCCCACGATGAGTCTCGGAGCTTTCTGCGGCTGCGGTCGTGTAGCAACTCACAGACGTTTCTGTCTGAGTTTCAGTTTTGCTGCGATTTTCAGAACTTTATGAAGCTTATATTATATGGTGGCTGTGCGGTTCAGGAAGCTCAAGTCCCAAGGGAAGCCGCCTGGTTCGATGGACGGGCCACGATCTCCGCAGCAGCCAGCGCGGCAACGTGGACGGACTGGCGACCACAGACAACAACAGACTGCTATCACCGGAAAGATATTTGCTCACGACGCTTAAACGGCTTACACACAAAAGAGAGCGTCTGGTGGTGGTCTGGATGACTCAAATTGAGAGTGTTCTTTGTTTCCCGTCCCGTCGTGTAAGCGCGTCTGCCAAGAAGACCCAAGAGGAGGAGGAAAGGAGGAGCAAGTAGAGATGGCGTGCCCTGCGCAGTCCATGCTCTCCGCCAGCGGCGGCATCTTCCTGAGGAGTAAGCCTCAGGCTGCCTCCTATGTGCGTGGGAGCATCATCGGCGGTGACTGCAGCAGCAGGCCGTTCCTGCTCACCTGCAACGCTTCCTCCTCGCAGCCGCCGGCGCCGACGCAGGAGGACCCCGACTGCAACGAGGAGTGCGCACCGGAGAAGGAGGTACCTACTTGCTCCTCTTCTTTCCTTCACTTGTCTTGGACTTTGCGTGCCTGCATCTTTGCGCAGCAGTAGATAGACTGTACTAGTAGATGCTTACGCCGGCACAGCAAAGCAGAGTGAGATTGAAGCAGCAACGAGAATGATGAGATGCCAATGCCATTTCTGTGGTGGCTGGGGGGTGCTTGCAGGTCGGAAGCCTGAGCGCCGAGTGGCTGGTCGAGGAGAAAACCCAGGTCGTCGGCACTTTCCCTCCCAAGAGCAAGAGAAAGTGGGGCTACGTCGAGAAGGACACCGCCGGCCAGACCAACATCTACTCCGTCGAGGTAATTCCATCAACGCTAGGCCTTGGTTATCTTGCGTACAAATTTTTGTGACCGAGAAGATAAACTAAAAGATAGCTTTACATTATAATCACTCCTGCAACAGCCGATGGTGTACGTGGCCGAGAGCGCTATCAGCTCCGGCACGGCGGGCACGTCCGCGGATGGCGCCGAGAACACGGCCGCCATCGCCGCAGGTCTTGTCCTCATCACCGTCGCCTCGGCCGCATCCATCCTCATCCAGGTGAACAAGAGCCAGCCAAAGATGTCGCCGGAAGCCGCCTACAACGGCCCGCCGCTCCGCTACTACGTCGCCAAGTTCCAGCCGGCGGTGGCGCAGACCTTCGAGGCCCCCGCCCCGGCCGAGGCTGTAGAGGCAGCAGCAGCACCGGAGGAGACGTCCACCGTCGAGGCCTCTGCGGCTCAAGAGGCGCAGGAGCAGTCGTCGTGAGCTGATTACAGATGAGGCTGTAGTGCATGATGATCGAAGATATGTATACATGATAACATGAGAGCATTTCGAAATTGTACTAAGTTTCGTGCTATATATATACATGCATTCATCAGCTCGCCTATGCTCATGCTCATTTGAATTCAAACATCATGGCACTCCCACAAACCATTCAGTTGTAACACGGTGAACATACCATTTTTCACACATATAGAAACATCCCTGTAACACGCTGTCCACAACCTTTGACGGGGTATGAGCAGAACCATTCACAGCAACTGCGTGTACCATGGGCCATGGACCTGCTCTGACACCATTGCTGCTTTGATAAGCACCTCGGCTGCCTTCACCAGCCGTGCAGAGAGCTTTGTTGCCCCGATGCGCCTCAGGGATCCATCGGCGAGCTTCCAGCCCTTCTCCCCACAGCCGCCCAGAGTGATTGAACGGAATGCACAGTATACAGACTGGGAGACCTTCTTGAAGATGGTGTCATCGGTCTGCAGGCTTCTAAGGAAGACCCGAGTCAATATCTCCTTCCTGGTATCCATCGTTTCATGATCTGGCGCTGAGCTCCTTGAGGTTGATGAATACATCATCGCCTCAATGATTTTCTCAGTGCCAACATCTGGAAAGTTGTCTAGTAGCCTCGTGAGAACGTTGAACAGTTCCAAACTCGCGCTCTCCAGCTCAGCAGGAGTGATCTTTGGATTCTCACTCACTAACACCTGATGCAAGACAAGCATGCTGCAAACAAGAGAGAAATAAGGCAATTGGGTTCAGTCATTCCATTCTATCAGATTACAAACACTACAACATGTGCCATAAAGAAACGTGGAACGACAGATAATGGTTCACCTTGTCGCTATCACAATCACTTGTTGAAATTTACTCTGAACAGACCGCAGCCTCAACCAATTGAGCATAAAGGTCTCAGGAACTGAATCCCTTTGTACACCCTCCATGCTGCTGATGAGCTGTAATAACCCAATCCTTATTACCTTGTCAAGTATTTCTCCCCTACATTCTGGTAGTCCTGCATTGTCTGCTTCACAATATGCAACATCAGCCGTGAATATGGGTAAATAGCAACCTTTGGTCAAAGGAGGGAAACAAAGAAAATACCTGCTGCAGGTATCACAGATTGTAGCTGACCTGGAACTGCATGGCCAGTTCGGAGGGTGGCGACAAGTGGCTGAACCTGTTATACAGTTGGGAACTCTCAGAAGTTCTATGTGTAATCAGAACTACAGAAGAAAACGATAGGCACAAACTACAAAGTAAATCAGCTGTTGCCTGTTGCTAAAAAAACATAGATAAACATGGCATTGTCACCCAGCCCGCAGCTCAAGTTCAAAGATGAGGATTGATTGGGGCCAAAGGCTGGGCATTTCTGACCATTGCTGAGGATTGATTGACTTTAAGTGCTCTCATTAGTTGCTCTGAATTACGGTGCGGCATGTATGAAATTAGGTATGATATCTTTGTCCATGTGTTTGTGTCTATGGGCATTTGTTTCTTAATGCAATGATGCACAGCTCTCCTTCGAGAAAAGAAAAAAAAACAAAGGCAAATGAAGCACTAACATGGTCTGCTTCTGGCAGAATTGATAACGACCTGACATGTTCACTCCATTGTTCTTCCACAACATCTTTCAAGGAGGAAATCCACTGGGAAGTTGACGGGAGAGAAGCTAACGCATCAGAGGGGGAACCATAGCGATCAGCAAAAGACTTCTGCAGGTAATCCACTCCACCTGGTCCCTTAATCATTGGTTCCAATAGTTGGATGCGTGCTCTACTAACTTCTTCTTTTAGAGCCTGTTGTGGTAAGGAAATTTATTTATGAGATAATAAATTGTAAGTTCACATATAGCTCATCAGTTTGTTTGAAAACAGACTCATAGTAATAAGGACCTCTAATTCCTCCATAGTGAAGCGCAAACCCTTGATAACACAAAGAACAAATGAATTTGCATCTCTGTAATTAGATTCAGAGCCTTCGATCAATTCTCCCAACAATTTGTCATGACTCTTCTTCATCTCAAGTTCCTTCGCAGGAGAAGACAGTTTTCGCAGCTTATCCAGAGAGTACTGCAAAATTTGTCCAAGGTATTGTCTGTCCTGGGAACCTGATTCAAGTAACTTTCCACCAAAAACAATATATATTTGTCTCAAATATGTACAGTGGTTCACCATAATCCACAATATTAACTGAAATATTCTTACCTGGGTCAAAATTTCAAGGTTAATATTGTCATTGATTTCTTCTTTCCACCCTGTAGGAGCTAACTCTTCCAATGCTTCCCTGATTTCCTTTACCAGACCGACCAGATAACCGTAATCTGGCATGTCTCCTCTCATTGAATCCGCAACCACATCCCAGAAAGCTTTCTCCATTGTTTCCTTGACTTTTACCTGATAACAAAACGGATAGGAAATTTAAAATTACACAAGAAGAGAATCATCTCGTACGCCCTGAATTCAGATATGTTAATTTCCCAAAAAGATCATCAAAACTGATAAAAAAACCTTTGATGACACACAATGCAATTTTTTTATTATTTGTGCTGCTGAACATTACAATAAGATTGGAGCTAACCTTTAAATCACCTTCAACGGTACCAGTAACATCAGAGATGTCAGCAACAGAACCATGCATATCATGGAGTATTTCATTGACTATTTGCTCATTTTCAGTAGGCATTTTTTCTGGTGCTGTGTTACTCATCAGCTTACTTCCTTTGCTACTTTCATATCGTGAAGAGGAAGCTCCAAACAGAGATTTAACAACTTGATTTGTCTTTTCGGCATCCATGTTACAATTCTCCCCAATTTCAGAAACATTAGACTGTCCTGAAGAACATGCAACTGAAGGAGATGCTGCATTTGCAACTGTAGTTGCAACTGAACTCCTGTTCTTCTTTGCTTGGAAGAACTTTGACCGTGTTTCAGATAAAGCAGATTCCATCCTTCCAATACCAGCTTCACCTCCCAGGTGTTGGATCCTCTCCCTTAAAAGTTTCTGGTCTTCTGCGACCTGGATGAGGAACAGAAACTTAATTCAAAAGATATTTCGCTATTGAAGATGTCAACAAGAGGGCATAAAGACAAAGATTAATGGACACAGCATTAAATTTTAGCTTGATCTGACGAATCACTGCACCTCAAGGCTGATTGCAAAAAATGACGAAGAAACAATAGGAACTGAATATACAAATCATACCTGTTTCCGGATGGCTTTCAAATCACCGCTGAGGTTATCAGATTCGCCTTCATCAGTTATTTTGCATGTTTGGATCATTGACAGCTCAAGTTTGCATGCAGCCCTAATGAGATCATCCTCTAATGATTTAGCATCTTTGGCTTTCCATGCCACAAAATGGTAAAGATAAGCACACCAAGCTTTGTCAAAGGCAGCCAGCTGAGTTCTGAATTTCTTCAGATCAGAAACAGTCAATGAAGATTCCTCATGGCTAGAACAACCAGGAGTGGCATCATCTAGAACTGACGGACTCAATATGCTTGCACCATCTAGGGCATCAAGTACTGTTTTAACCAGCAGTTCAAATTCCTTCACAAAGATTGTTGCTGATTCCATAAGCAATTTCTCTTGCTCACCTTGTCCACTAAGAACAGATTTTGGATGACCTAGTATCATATAGGCACAAAGTGCAATCCTTTGCGAATATCTAGACAACTTACTGGAGTCATAATTTCCAACTGCCTTTTTCAGTGTTGCTTTACTTCTTCCCACATTGCTCAGTAGGAACCTCCTCTTTGGTGATCCTAGATGCTTTAAAAGGTGGTCAATATTTTCTGGTTCTGATGAACTTGATGACCGAGAGAAGACAAAACGACTCTCCAGACGGTCAAGCAATGCCTTAGTGGTCTGAAGAACTGCAGGAGATTCAATGCAGAGAGCTAATTCTTCAAATGGCATAGACACAACTGATCGCTGATTTATCCCCAGTGCATCAAAGGCCCTAGCCAATACCACTGTTGTTTTCCTAGAAGTTCTAAATCTTCTCCAGCATCTACAGTCCCAAAAAAATGAAATGAATCATAATCTGCATATGGAAGCCAAAGAATTAATTGGAAATTGCAGAATGTGCTATGGGACGTACTTTGCCAGTTTTCTTGAAAGAAATTCTCCATTTTTAACTGAACTGCTGTGCATAGAATTGTGAGCATTTCCTCGCTGCTTCAAATACTCAGCCCTCTGCTGCTTTGCCTATTTTGGCATATATATAGATGGTTATGACACAAGTTAAAGAGCTAAAACAATTACATCAATGCTGCATCACAGAAATGCATACCTTCTGAAGCTTTTCTTCTAACTGCTCTTTTAACTTGCTCCTCTCAGTTTCTCTCTGGTTAGAGGCAGTCTTCGCAGCAAGTTGAACCTGCACAAGCCTACCCTGTGCCCGTCTTTTCTCAGATTCCAGCAACCCCAATCGTCTCTTCTCAGCAGCATTACACTTCTGTATTGCAGAACGTACACGCTCCCTGTACTTGTTTTGCGAAGTCAGTCTTTGCATAAAGTACTTTTTTGTCCTCTCCTCTAATGCAGCCCGCCTCTGCAAACGAGCATGCAGGAGTTGCATACGATTGTTCTCGGCCTTCCGAACCCGTGATTCAACTTTCATTCCAAGTTCTTCCCTTTCCCTCTCGAACCTCATCTCTGCATCACTCTTAACAGCCTGTCGCAGTTTGTCCAGCTTAGCCAACCGGCTCTGTTCCTTTTCCAAGAGGCTCAACCTGCAAAGGATACTAGCTTTTTCAGTCCTTTTTCCCAAATACAACAGAGTAATGGGTTCCTCTTATGAATACCTCTTCTTCTTGGCAGCCACAAGCTTTGCCTCAAGGAGCTGCCCTCGATCCTCCTCCTGTGATGACCCTGATGGAGTCTTAATTGAGCGCCTTGCTTTGGAGGACAATGCTTCGTGGAATTGCTGCAGAATAGGAAGTCATATAAGATACAGGACATAGCGAAAACCCATTTCTACCAGCATAACTTAAATTTTGAGAAAATTAACTAGCCAAGGATGAGCTTCTTTTGTCCATAGAGTTGCTTCTAGATTCATCTCAATTCTCATGCCAATTGTCATGCTGCTCCTGAATGTGTGAATGTGGTCAGGTACAGTGTGACTAGTTGCTCCTAAGCTAATGAAGGGTTTACCATCCCACCTAATCGAGTTTATCTATAAACTATAGGAAAACGTAGAAATGGCCTTGCAGAAGTTAATTAACCAAGCATGAGCTTCAGAGTCCATAGAATTGGCAAGTAAAATGTAACACTCTAAGTAAAGCATGATGCTACTCCCGATTAGATCAACTAATATGTGCGGCGTGGTAGACTGTTAATTGCTTAAGATAAGGCAGAGTTCAGCATCCGCCTACACATTTTGATCCACATGTTATTACTAAAACATGTACACCGACCAACACGAAATTCAAAACCCGGGTTCGGTAACAAAGGTACATTAACATCTCAACCAATCATCCACTGACAAAACCAACAGGGACAAAATGAAGCAGTAATTCCTACGTCACGTGAGGGAGAAGGGAGAACACGAACACACCTGCCTCCGGAGATGCGCCTGGCGTAGCTTGGCCTCGATCTCCTCGGCCGTCGGCGCCTTGCCGCCGTTTTCTCCGCTGCCCCGCGCCTGCAGGAGCCTCCGCCTGATCCTGGGTGGCACCCTGGCCAGCGGCGTCGGCGACCCATCCCCCTCCACCGCCGGTATCTCCAGCGCCACCGCCTCCGACACACCCATTCCGCCGCCCGATCACCGAATCAAATCCAGGTTCCACTCGGAACTCGGGACTCGCCGACGCCGCGCCGTAACCCCCTCTGCGCTGCGACGGCGAAATCTCGAAAGCCGCCCACTCGACTCGACTGGCGAGTTCCGACTTTCGAGTGACTTGTTTGGAGCGGAGGGGATCTGATGAGGGTGTCGGGTGTGTACGGATGCAACGGGCTGATCAACGCTTCCAACCTTTCCAGGGCTCCCGGAGCGGCTTTTCGCCGTCGCCGTTGGGTTTGAGATCAGTTTTTTTTAAAAAAAAAAGTTTATCAACTGATTTTTATAAAAACATTAACATTTATATCTATCTATATAAATACATTTACTATGAAATATATTTCATGACTAATTTAATAGTTTTTATTTGGTATTGTTAATATTACAAATTTTCATATAAATTTAGTTTACTTGAAATTATTTGACTTATCAGAAAATAATAGTTTCATTCTTTTTTTAGTAGGGGGAGTAAATATTAAACAAAAATGATTTTGTGATTCTACGCTAATTCTGAGTGATTTTTTGAAATAAGCTAAGAAGCTAGAAACTAAAAAAAATAGTGCTCTTCTGATTCTCTAAAGTGATTCTTTATCGTAATTTTGAAAGGTTATGCTAAAGAATCAAAGACTCTCACTTTTGGTCACAAAATCACTTCTCTCGGAGAATAGACTCTCATAGAGAATTAAATTAAAATCAAATGAAGCTTTACCAAACAAGCCATTTGTCTCGTTGCAACACCTAAACATTTATAAATATTAAAATCATAGAAGATACTCACACGTAGCCTACATAAATTATAAGAGAAAAACAACCAGGCAAAAATAGCTCCACTAATACTAATCCATATCTTTGTACATCTAATGTGAATTAATACCAACACCTACAACTTATAAATTTGCAACATAAATAATACATTACCAATGCTTGTAGTTTTATAGTTTTCATGTAAATAATAAATGCGTGCGTCATTCATTATTTTTTTTTGTTTCTGTCGTTCTAGGGCGCATATGGTATCTCGTTGTGTGTTGCCAGGATTTTGTATTGTTGTAAAACTTTTCCTTATGAAACCAGGACAAATGCGCGTTCTAAAAAAGAAAGTTTTATGATTTGATCAATTATTTATTGCATAAAAAATGCTAGATACCGAGGGACTATCTAAAGCACTTGAAGAGAAGCTATTTTTCATAACTTTTGCTCCTAGTTCCTCACTTTTATCACTCTAAAGCACCTGAAGAGAAGACTTCATCACTTTTATCTTTGTTGTCATAGTTAGGGTCGTTTGACACGATTTCTCTTTAAATGCATTTGAAGAGAAGCTATTTTTCATAGCTTTTGCTCCTAGAATACTTCCTCAAATATTTGATACAACTTTTAACTTCTTCGATAAGCCGCTCTCGAAGCTGGAGGTAGAAGCCTAGAACCGTGCCACACAAGCCCACCAAAAAACTCACCCATTTGCCCATTCACCGTTACCGGCTCATTACAGACATGGGCCCATTCGTCATAGAAGAACCCCTCAATCAGTTTACCAAATCAACCCCCAAGAAAACCTGCAAATCACACTCGTATCTCTACGCCACCCAGTCGCCTCTCCAACTCCTTCAGCGCCGGCTCCATCCCACTGACCTTCTCCTCCACATCTCCCGCAACCGCAAGCAACCACTGATCCAGCCCGCCCCGCCTCCCGGTAAGCTGGGCTCCCATCCAATCCTGGCCCCCGCGATTTCCTTCGTGATAGGGTTCGATCGGGATCGGAGTTCGTCTGCCCCCAATTTGGCAATTTCGTCGGTGATTTCTCTTTTAATGTATACTGTTTTTTTCCTTCCTTGCGGGTGGATAGGCGAATGGTGGCGAACCAGGACGCGGAGGCGGCACCGGCGGCGGCAGCGCCGGGGGCAGGGGCGGCGACGGTGGACCCGATGCGGCTGGCGTCGCGGTGGCGGTCCCGGGCGGAGTGGGAGTCCGCGGCGGCGGAGCTGGAGGCCGAACCGGCGCCGTCCGAGCTCAACACCGTCAACAGCTCGGGACTCTTCTCCGTCGTCTCCACCGACAAGTTGTCCGTGAAGTACCTCGGCAGCCACCACCACGGGCACGACGTCGGCGTCGTGCAGGCTGACCGCCCCGCGCCCACGCGCCGGGCCGTGTACTACTTCGAGATGAGCGTCAGGAACGCGGGGTTCAAGGGGCAGTCGTCCATCGGGTTCACCATCGAGACCTTCAAGATGAGGCGACAACCGGGGTGAGGACCCTTTGCATTGCTGCCCTGTTTTTTTTTTCTTTTCTGATTAGTTAGTCATTTATCATGAAAGATTGGGATGTAATTTCCGATGATTGCATCACTCGTATAAACTAGATGATACCCCGCCCGTTGCTGCAGAAAAAGTGCGAGAATTATGTCTGCGCGCGCATTGTGTGATGCCAAGTGTTCTTTTTTTTTTAATGGCACATGACAACACCTGTCTTATCCCTTGTGTACATTTTATAATTTATTTCAACAAACTTTGTAATAAATAAATAAAAAACATATGAGGGAGAGAAATCCAAATAGCATCATCTATACTGTCTCCTGGAGGGAAGCTGGAGTTCATGAACCCGCATCCTCATGCCGTATGTGGAGCCCACCTGTAAAACCACCGCACGGTCAATAATGATCTACGGAGTATCAATCTCTCGTAAAAAAATACCTAAAAAAAGATTGGCCACAGCCTCACGCGACCTCTATTTCGCGTATGCTCCGCTGACCGGAAAAAAATTCCACCAGCAGCAGCTCCCAATTCTGAAATTCCGATCCAAATCTGGCCCTGACCGCTTCCTTCTCCAGTCTCTCAGCACCGCCTCGATTGTGGCTACTGCCGTCCTATGTCGTGACTCGTCAGCTTCCTCCAAGGCCGCCGCCATATGTAGACACAATCCCAGGATGTCGTCTGCTTCCTTTGATGCCTCGCCGTAGATATGATCTCGGGTTGGTGACTGAGCAACTCGAGTAGGAGCTGCAGGTCGCTGCGTGCCAAGGTGCCTTGGTGGCAATTGTGGAGACGCTGGAGAGCAGGAGAGAGGTGGCAGTATGAGGATGGCGATGCGGTGACTAATCTAGATGCGAACTTTCCATTTTATAGTGGGGAATTGTCGGTTTCAAATCTAAATAGGGAGCTGTGACTGGAGAGTGGCGGAGCGCAGGAACTGAAGCGCAAGGGACGCAGGAGTTGATGCTCAAGTTTTTGGACCCTTCAATCTTTGCATGCGAGCATGCGATGCTTTAGTTCAATTTGCAAATGCGAAGAAAGTTGCCCATTTAATATTGGCGGCACTTGTGGTGGTGGGGTCCTTAGATGATGTGGCTTCACGAAATTACAGGAAAATCATCTAGTGGGTTCCTCCTATTTAGGTATAGTAGATTTGTGTACAATTTGTTCTGGTCATCTACAAATGTTAGTTAAGTGACCATGATTGGTTATTTGTTGCTTAGGTCTTTTCATGCTATATAGCTAAATTCCTAATTGTAAGTTTAAAGAGGCTGTCCGTGCAGACTGTCAAGACTGTTTCTGATTTATGAAATTCTGTAGGTTAACTATAAAGACCCCTTCTCTTCTTTCGCTTACATTTGAGCTGATCTCATATTGTAAATGCTAGTGTTTATGTGGCTTAATTGATTTTTCTTTCTCAAATTTATCCTTTGTGCCCTTTGTTCTTTCTAGTTGGGAGTCAAACAGTTGTGGATACCATGGTGATGATGGTCATCTTTACGTGGGTCAAGGGAAAGGTCAATCATTTGGGCCAAAATTCACATCTGGTGACATAATTGGCGCTGGCATCAACTACTTGTCACAAGAATTTTTCTTCACGTAAGTTTGAGAGTTCTTAGTAAACTGATGGTGTTTGCTTGTTTGACTGGCTATTATTAATCTTCTAGGGCATTTTTTTTCCTTGGCTGAACATAGGATGATGAATATATTTGTACGTCACTTTGCCATGAACCTCGCTAGCTTTGCAAATATTCTTATCAGTATGTCCGTAGAATGTAAAATCTTGAATTTAGGAAAAGAATCAAGTCTTTGTATATGCACCTGGCACCACTCTTAGGCTCTTTGCTAGTTTCGACATGCCAATGCCATTTTTCTTTATGTTCAGGTTGGAACGTGATGTATTCTTATTTTTGTTTCTTTCTCTTGAGGCTTTTACCTTATGCCCTTTAGATTTCAGAACATATATCCACACTGTAATCTAATTACATGTAGCATCTTGCAGGAAAAATGGAACTCAGGTTGGAGCCATTCCAAAAGAAATTAAAGGCCCACTTTATCCTACCATCGCAGTTCATAGTCAGGGTGAAGAGTAAGCTGACACTTTCTTTAGTCGTTTAGGTGACATATAATTGCTATTTGGAGTAAGTTGTGTTTCACCCCAGGTATCCCAACCTGAGTTGCAGAAACATCTGGCAGACTTGGACAGTTATACCTGTGCAGCTGCCAAAATGCAATTTACTCATTACTCATTTGTCTTTTGCATGTTATATGATCGTTTTCCCTTGTAGCACAACGCATAAAGTCACAAGTCATACGCCTCAATAGTAACACAAGTTAATTACTCCCTGTTTAATTCTTAGACATAACTTTATCAATGATTGAATCTTGGATTTGTAGGTTCACAACTTCAAATATAAAGATATAATGAATCAACTGTTGAATTGATGATTTATGTTGGAATGTAAACTCCTACTTAAAGAAGTTACATCGCATGTGGTGTTGCTATCTGTGATAGCATTTTTTTTATAATCCCTCATTCTAAATTATAAGACGTTGTGGCTTTTCTAGATACATACCTTTTGCTATACACTTAGATACACACCATGTCTAGATACATAGTAAAAATAATATATTCAGAAAAGCCAAAATGTCTTATAATTTGGAATGGAGTATATAATTTATGTCTATACTTTTTCATTTTCTATATCTTCATTGAGTCTACTCCAAGTTGCTTAGGACTAAAAGTCTGTTGCCGTTACAGGTTGACTGTAAACTTTGGAAAAGAACCATTCTGTTTTGACATTGAGGTGCGGCAAGATGTTTACCTCACTGAGCTACATCAAAATGTTCTAATTTTTCCTGTCACAACTGAAAATCCTTATTGATGGCACTAGCTATATATCAATAATACTCTTCTGCATATATAGGACATGCTTCACGTTCTATTATGAATTACTCATCAGATTTTTGATAAATTTGGCTGCATTATCAAATCAAATACGTTTGACAGGAATTTTGATCTCATGCAGACTGCAGTACCCTGTGTTATTGGCCAGCCACCACAAAAATATTATGCCACTTAAAATGCAATTGATTTTCCTTTATGGTTAACACTTAACAGTTGCAACCATAGCTCTTCCTTTACATAACCACATACATAGCGAGTTAATGCAGAAGATGTGGATATAGTGATCATATATTACTGGCTTTATCCCATTTACTGAACACTAATTCACAAGTGTTCTGGTGCGCTCTGTCAGTTTATTTTGTGATTGATGTGTTTTGCTTATATTGGCAGGGTTATATTCTTGAAGAGAAAATGAGGCAGCAATCGGTATCTGATAAATTGAACCTGGAGCCGGGCATCAGTCATTGGTATTGCTGATACTCACTTCTTGTCTACTTCATTGCTTACTGTCTCCACATCTTGATTTCCATGTTACCTTATTTATAGGTTCTATAATTCTATTAAATCGTTTAACTACTGGCTTATTGTTTCCATGGGTCCTGCCTTTCATGCTTTTTGAAATCCATTCTTTATTGCCTTGTCTTATGGATATGCACCATGAACTTGTGACAGGATTGTCCGTTCATATCTCTTACATTATGGATACCAAGATACATTAAATGCTTTTGATATGGCAAATGCAACTGATCCCCCCACCAATCGCCAAAATGGTCATGCAGAACCTCCCGAAATGTATGGTCTTAGCCACAGAAAACTTTTGCGTCAGGTGAGCTTAGAAACTCAATGGAACTAATTGTCGAATTCATTTCTCTGGTATCTTAGGTAACATCTCCATGGAATCAGTTGATACTTTGTAAAAGTTACACATAAGTTGATACTTTGTAAAAGTTACACATAGCCGCATAGAAGTACACTTCATTTATTGGTCCAGTTTGATAGAGTGTTGATCGTTTAGGCGCCAGTTCCTAATGATTGATGCCTGGGAAACTTTGTGTGAAGTATCTTTATTGTCGTTACTGTTTATGTGTGTTATGAGGGTGACCTGACTTTTGTTTGTTTTTACTACCAATCAATTAGGTTTGGAAGTTATATATTTTTTTGACTTAATTGAAATTTTAAAATTGCATGCATGTGAGCTCATTACCTGTCATTTTCTGTTCTCACAGAAAAGTGACAGTTGATCTTTGCTCTCAACTGTCTTGTAAGCTCGAGCTCTTTTATCTTTGGTTATGCACTGCAAATATGTTGTAATATTACATTTATCCACATCATTCCACCGTATCTTGCAGATGCAGCTGGATATTGCTTTGATACTGCCTCTTTAGATTTTTTTTTGGCCTCTGGTATGGCTTCTGCCTTCTGAAAACAGTTTATTTTATTTGTTAAAGCTTATCATGAATGGAGATATCGACTCTACATTCAAAAGACTTGGGGAGTGGTATCCACAAGTGCTAAAGGTATACTCTACAGTCTCGTGGTTGATTTAATTTACCGTCTGTTATTTCCAGGAAAAAAACACGACAGATATTATCTCTCAATTAATCTGAGCTTCATCATCATCATCAAGTCATTATCATAGCCTTTTTTCCCAAGCAAGTTGGGGTAGGCTAGAGATGAAACCTGAAAAAAACCGATCACAGAGTAACACATAAAAGTCATGGTTAAGGTACGTAGATGGCTAGCCTCCAAGCACTCCTATCCATAGCTAAATCCTTGGAAATATCCCACTCCTTAAGGTATCTATTAACCGACTCATCCTAAGTTAGTTTAGGCCGACCTCTGCCGCTCTTTATATTTTCGTTCCGCTTTAGAACCCCACTACGCAACGGTGCCTCAAGAGGCCTTCGTTGAACATGCCCAAACCATCTCAACCGATGTTGAATCAACTTCTCTTCAATTGGTGCTACCCCAACCCTATCTCGAATATCGTCGTTCCGGACTCTATCTCTCCTAGTGTACCCACAAACCCAACGCAACATACGCATCTCCGCTACACTCAGTTGTTGGACATATCGCCTTTTTGTAGGCCAACATTCCGCACCGTATAACATCGCCGGACGAATCGCCGTCCTATAGAACTTACCTTTTAACTTCTGAGGCACCCTTTTGTCACAGAGGACACCAGAAGCTTGACGTCATTTCAACCAACTGGCTGAAATCTATGTCTAACATCCTCATCAATGTCTACATCCTTTTATAGCTTGTGTTGCAATTAATGCCCTCGTCATACATTCAGTCCTGTTTTCCTGGAGAACTTAGTTATCTCTGTGTGTTCTAAGAAAGAATTTCTTTCCTTTGCAGGATGAAAAATCGGCTATATGCTTCCTACTCCATTCTCAAAGATTCATAGAATATATCAGGGTAATTATCTGAATATTCAAATTTCAATTCCTGCGCTTCATAGGTCACACCACTTCATCATAGGTCACACCACTTCATTGCTGCATTGCATATCGACTCATATTTATAACTTTCTCTAATGTATTAGGCTGAGCAACTGGAGGATGCTGTGAAATATGGTCGTGTGAACCTGGCAAGCTTCTTGTCACACAAAGCTTTCGAGGGACTGCTGAAGGTAATGCCATTTTTTTTTCTTGTTGGCTTTCTTTTGTTCTGTTGTATGCATTGTGCTTTACATTAGTAATGTTCTTGTAACATCTGTTTGTTCAAATGAAATCTTCTTAAGCACTTGTATCATTGAGCTAAATAGAGAATTAGCTGCTTTCTGCAGGATAGTGTGGCCCTACTTGCGTATGAGAAGCCTGCAGAATCATGCATAGGATACCTGATGGACTCTCCCCAGCGTGAATTCGTGGCGGATGCAGTGAACGCAGCTGTCCTGTCGACCAACCCCACTATGAAGGACCCTGAGAGCTGCCTTTACTCATGTCTCGAAAGGTTACTAAGGCAGCTCACAGTTTGTAGCTTTGAGCGACGTGCATTCAACAACGACCAAGGAGATGCATTCTTACTTCACAAAGAAGTGCAGAATTATGGAAGGTCCAGGCGCTCATAGGCATCAGATCTGATGCGCATCTGAGAAGTAAACTCAGATGCTAGACTCCCAACTGCTGTTTGAAGGGATGAAGGTTCACGACGTAGTGGTTGGCCATCGCAAGCACAGATCCTTCCCTTTGAAGGTCTGTAGTGCCCCTCAACTTTGGCAAGGTCGGACACCGAATTGCACAGACAGAGCTCAGGCGCTTCGGAAGGTGTTCTAACCTCCCTGTAATCAGAAAACTCACAGTGAGATATGGCCAACGTTTCAGTTTCCCAGATTTGTTGTTTGTTGGCTAATATGCTGTTTGACATTGTGAATGCTAAAAAGTAATAAAGACGCTTCAAGGTATTCCCTTGGTACAGTATCTCGTATCTTGTCTCATGTGAGATTTATCTACAGCTTGGTTTGAGTGCTGCGCTATAAAAAAAACGGTCACGAAGTCGCGTAGGATCATGCTCTACAGGTCCGCTGTTGGCCTGGTTTGGTGACAGCGGGTAGCTATCACGTGTTACAACATTCAGGTTCGTTGATAAGCGAACGGGGCAACAATCTAGTCTAGGCAGTAACAATCTACTACGGAGATGAGCGCCCGTAGTGCCCGTGATTCTTATTGTGCGAGTGAATGAAGTCTGGAACAAAACTAATCAGGAGGGAAAAAACTAATCAGAGATGCATTCTTTGCATTCATGTAATATAAGAAAAGAAAGAGATAAAAATGGACATGCGAGATGTATTCGCAAAAGAAAAGAAAACTTCAATTAGCATGTAAGGAAATTAATCAATTGGAAGCATCATACTAATAGAAACTGTGCGTTGGAACTAAAGGGCTGCACTGCTAAAGATATATTGTGTTAAGCGCCCCAATTACATGCACAAGTTGTCAAGTTTGGTTAATAAGCGCCCCAATTACATGACCAAGTTGTCGAGTTTGATTGATGCCTGTAAATGTAACAACAATATGTAGGATTAATGTTAGCTTCCAGCATCAAAGGGGATGTAGCTCAAATGGTAGAGCGCTCGCTTTGCATGCGAGAGGCACGGGGTTCGATCCCCCGCATCTCCAAATTATTTTTTTGTACTTTTCAATCTTCGTTTTAATTCTTTTCCTTCACTCACAGCATTTCGTTTTCCCTGAATGAAAATATACTCAAACATATATTATATTATTACAGCAACCGTATTACAAGAAGGTTCTCAGTAGAGAACCAAATTACATTTGCATCAAGGTCACGCAGCTGGAAAGAAAGGTAAGCTAAGTCGATAGCGATGGCATAGACGAGTCCGCTGGTGGAGGGCCGCAGGATGTCACGACGCATGCACCCGGATGGATTGACCTCGCAAAGCATAGTTGAGATGGTCATTGGAGTTACCCGAAAAGTTGAGCCACATAATCTAAGCTTTAAGAATTTCAGGTTTCTAAAATTGATACCTGATCTTTTTCACAATTCTATTCGAAATCAGGTAAACAGAAAAAATTTAGAAAAGACAAAAGTCTAGCCGCGAGTTTAAACAATACTCTTATAACACGCCTAATACGTTTGTATTAGGATTTTCACGAACAAGGGCATTTTTTTTAGAATTACACAGTATAACAGACGCTTATAACATACACAAACACTCATCCTATAAACACACGTACATAAAATCTACTCCTCATCCGCCCCGTTACTATTTTTCTCACGAATTCGAGAAGAGAACTCTTTTTTTTTAGAAACCGGGACTCTGTATTATTCATATGATTTGGTGATTACAACCCAAACCTTACAAAGACATCCCTGATCGATAAAGAAAATACACGCAAATCCTTGTAAGCTTCTCCTGGACTTCCTCGCCACCGGCGGCTGGAGCACGCAGCTTGAAGCCGACCTCCTCTCTGGTGATGAAATACAGTTTTTTTGATGCGTCTTGAGCAGCATATCACATCTGACATGCCTTATTGACGTTGAACAATCCGGCTGAACAGGATGGCCATCGGCCACTGCATCGCCAGACGAGAAGCCCCCAATCGCTGGACGACGAGGCACCGAGAAGGAGAATTGAACCACTAAAACAGGTGGGAGCTGAAGACCGACTAGATTTCACATCGTGTTGGTAAATCAGACCTCACAAGACAGCCATGGACACCATCTTGGAGGGAGTAAAAGCTCCAAGTGTCTTTTACGTGTATGTCGTTAAAAAAGTTTATAATCACCTATGTCCCTGAAAAGTTGAATCTATCGTACGTGACACATGTCTAAAACTTTTATTCCTCCCACGCTATTCTGTCCACATTTGGTTAGTTTTTCGCCATTTGGTGTCCACGCTATTCTGTAATTAACGAGTGGGCCCGAGCAATCTAAAGGTCTAAAATACCCCTCCCATCTACCCCTATCCTTTCGCTCTCCATCGAGGGGGGCGCCGACGATGGCGCGCTCGCTGCGCCGCGCTGGTCCGCCTCGAGCGCCGCCTGCAGGAGCTCTCTGGAAACCCCGCGTGCACGTCCTGGCGGCCCGGCGGAGCTCCCCCGTCCACGTGTCCGCGGCGGCCGGGCGGAGCTCGCCGGCGCCGTGCTACCTCCGCTGCCGCTCTGCGTAGCTCCCCTGCTCGGCGTGGCAACCCGGCCTCCCCTGCTCGCCGCGTACGTGCGGCGCCCCTTCCATCTCGTACCTCTGTCCGAAAAGTCCAAGCACGCGGGCGTCCGCGGCAGCTGTCTGGAGGTGAGCGCGCAGCGCCGGCGTGCGTGTGCGGCGCCGCCAACGAGGCGAGCGCGGTGCCGTGGCCCAGAACGCGAGTGAGCGGCGGCTCCAGGGCGCAGCGGCCGCGGTCAAGCACGTGGAGAAAACTTATACATGAAATGGCATGTATGCATGTACTGCTTCTCTTGCCTTCTTGCTTGCTTGCTTTCTTGCCTTGCATGTTTGCGTCAAGATTCAAGAAGCTAGCAGCTCGCCAACTCGCGAGCACTAAGCACTAAGCAGCAGCAGCGGCAAGCATAGGACAGGAAGGCAGAAGAAACTAGCTGTGCGCCTGCCTCCTGCCCAGCGCCCGCAGACCGTATGTGTTGGCGGGGTGGAGCTCGGAAGCGGCCAGGCGACAGCGGCGGACAGGGCAGAGCTCGTCCACCGGCGGCGCTGCAGGAGCGGCTCGGAGCTCGGCCTCCGCCATGTCCGCGACGCGCGGCCCTCCTGGCTCGCGCATACTTCCACGTCGGTCCGGCGGAAGGGAAGAGAAGGGTGAGGGAAGGAGTCCCGCGTCCGCGCTGCCGCTGCGCCGGCCTCAGCCACGGCGCGTGCGCACCATCTCCCGCGCCTCGGCCTGCGCCCGCGCTGCCCGCAGGTCTCCGTCGGACAGAGAGCTAAAGTTAGTGATGAGAGGGGTATTGTTTGTCTTTTACACTGTCTAGGCCCACTCGTCAGCGTGGACGGAATGGTCTGGGAGAAAGGAAAATTTTAGACCTATGACACGTGCAAAAGATTAAAATTTTCAGGGACACAGACGAGATTACGAGATTACAAACTTAAACCCAAACTCCAATGGCTTCCCTAGCAAAATCACAGGCTTCAAGGTCGACAAGGCTGCTGATAGCTTGGGCACAGCCGGCAAGAGGAAAACCATGGAGGATTTGAACACCGATGCAAAAGAAAAAACCAACAAATACCTCACCGGTGCCGCATTTTCAACCATCCTCAGACACCCATCACCAACGACAACCATGCCACCGGAGAATCCAGGAAGGAAGCAAAATACTCCTAGAAAAGAGTGCCTAAACCCTAACCCTAATCCACGCGAACTTAAGAAAAAAAAGGAAAGGATATGTACATCGGCAGCCAATCCCATGAATCCTCCCCACCTCCGATGCCGAAGCAGCCATCAGAGGCTAGGAGGGGCCGGTGGAACCAGCGCCCAATCGAGAATCGCCTGATTTTCGCCCTGGCTGCTGTAGCGTCGGGAAAGGTTGAGAGGAAGAGGAATGAAAGTCCATATCATTTCCTTTTTTTTTTTTTTTGAGAAACCGGGCTTATATTCATAGATATAGATATTTCATAAAATTTACATTCCAAGTCTTGCAAGGACACCCTTGAAGAAAGTAAAAATTACAACACAATCCTAGCAAGATCATCCTCCCGGTCGTCCCCGTCGTCGATGGTCGGAGCAGCTGCACGACGCATCGAAGAAATACGTCGAGTCTGGAGCTTGAAGCCGACTTCCTTCCCGACGATGGATCACAAGTTTTTGTTGGCCCTTCGAGAAGCATATCGAAAACATCAATACGCCTAGAAAACGATGAACGCTCAAGCCGAATCAGATGGCCACTGGCCACCACATCGCCGGAGTACAAGAAATCTGGCGCCCCGCCACCAGGATCTCCAGCACACCGGACGACGATGAAACCCGAAGGGGAATGAAACCACTCAAACAAGTGGTAGACAAAATCCAACCCAATTTCTCCTTAAGTTGGCAAACGTACCTCCCAAAGCCATCGCCGACAGCCAACGACGATGAGGAAGGGAGCAGAAGAAAACCTAACTAGATCAGAAGCATCGAGGCCTCCAAATCTAGCAGGGACACACCTCTTCAGTTCTTCACTGGCACTCTGCAGCTCTTTGCTGGAACCGGAGCACACACCAGTGAGGTGGAAAAGGAGCTGAAGAAACTTATTCCATAGGCGCAGTGCCACCTCCACCCTGCAAGCACAACCTGGACCTGCTAATCTTCGCGTCGCTCTCAACGAAACGAAGAACCCTAACTCTAAACTAGCTAACAAGGCAAAAGATATGTACACCAGCCATCGATCCCGCGGCTCCTCCACATCCCCGGCACCGGAACGGTCGCCGGACGTGAGAGGAAGCCGGCGAGATCGACGCTGGGAGCAAATCCCCGCCGCCCTTGTGAACTGTAGCAAGGGGATGAGAGAAGGAACCGGAAGAGTCTTCTGACAACGCAGACTGGTAAACCAAGTCCATATCATTTCCTAGGAGCGGTTATTCGAGAAGAGAACTTGTCGGCCCGTGCTCCTGCGCAGGCCCAGCCCATGAAAACACGCGGACAATTCAGCGGGCCCACATTTCAGTCACCGTTCTCCGGGGTTTAGGTAGGTTTTTCCCTTCTCGCAATCTTACCTTTTCTTCGTTTGATTCTCTCCCGCCGCCGCCGCCGCCAGAGACGCCGAAACACGCCAGCGCCCCAGCGTTTCTCCTCCCGCCGCCGGGGTAGTAAGGAACCGGAGAAAAGCAGCGCAAGAGAGATGTGGTACCTATGCGTCTTCTACCACAGGCTCCTGGACTACCGGCGGCCGGAGGTGGAGTCCCTTGCCGAGCTCTTCGCTGGCCCGGGCGCCGGCGAGTCCGTCGAGTGGCGCATGCCGGAGAACCACCACGTAGACTCGCCCTTCCACCTTGTTCGCCTCCCCGGAGACGAGCGCCTCGCCGCCCAGGTCGCCAACCGCAGTAAGCGCGAGCTCACGTCCTTTTACACTTCCTAACCTTCTCCTCCCGTTGCCGTTTATTGATTCCTCTGCGTAATTCTCTGGCGTCGTGCGGGTAGGCTTGTTAGTGAAGGGGATCTACGAGCTCTGGGGCCATGGAACCACCTACGAGGAGCTGGAGAAGTCGGTCAGGGAGTACCCCGACGAGAGGAAGCTACCGTTCCTGACCCCGGAAAGCACCTTCAAGATCGTTGTCGATAGCTTCGGCAAGGTGATCAGCTCCCAAGAGCAGAACGAGATCATACAGAGCCTCACTTACATACCATTCCAGGTTGATGACATATTCTTTCGATCATTTCTTTTGGTGCTGATCTTGTGGATGCTGCTGAATGGTATTAGTCACGTAATGAGGCTTCATCTCTTGTTTCTTTTCAGGGACGTGTTAATTTGAAGAAGCCTGATCACAGGTTCTTTGTCATGGAGACAGATGACTATGGGTCCAACAATGGTCTCCCACCGGTTGTGAAGAGGTCAATATTCTTTGGCCGGGAGGTTGGAGCTGCTGATAGGCATCTCCTGCCAACATACCAGCTCAAGAGTAGGAAGTACATTGGCCCGACTGCAATGGATGCTGAAATGGCTTTCCTCATGGCCAATCAGGGTCTGGCCCGGCCTGGGAAGCTTGTTTATGACCCTTTTGTTGGGACTGGTAGCATTTTGGTCGCAGCGGCGCATTTTGGAGCTATGACGATGGTTTGTGTTTGTGCTAATAAATATACCTTTTAATTTTGTTAGTCTTGTCTTTCTGATAAAGGCATTTCAGGGTGCAGATATCGATATAAGGGTTGTACGGGATGGCCGTGGCCCAGATTGCAATGTTTGGAGCAACTTTGAGCAGGTAATTTACGTTGTTATCTTCAATCAGCTTCTTGCATGCTATTGCTGTCTCTATAGCCCAGTCATCTGCAATTTGTTTGCAATTATTGGCCTCATGAAAAGGGCATGCACAGCAATTTTGGTATGTGTTATAACAATTGATGGTGGCAACAGTGATTTCCCTGTCACGACAAATACTTTTTTGTAACTTTTATCCTCTATATTTGTGATTCTTGTAGATTTTATCTCTAGCCTATCTCAACAAACCAGTAACACTCATAAGTTGGTCTAGCAATACTAGATTTTGAGACTATGTAGTATGTACCATAGTTCTTCTATCCTTGACTCAAAATAGGGTCTGTTTTGTGGCTACCAATAGGGATGAAGCAGGGTTTCATTAATTGATTCAATTGGAGAATTGACTCAACTTGTTGGGATAATATGCTTGGTTCTTTGATGAGCCCTTGCTGAGTGAGAAATCGAATGGGTTCTGTGCTGGCAAGTTTTTATCTTGCTTCCAAGGGAAAGCTATTTCTATTTGCTTGGGCTGGCAGGGCAAGGCTTTCTCATGCGGGCAAGGCAAGGCAAGCCAGCACAGGAATCAAACATGCCCATGCTTGTTATATCAGCCTCATTATTTCATGATTTGCATGGTTTTTTTTACTTACTAGTTTTAGTCACGGAAGACATCCTTGTTTAGTATTCACCTTTTCTTTATGGCAAGAATATTTAGGGATTCATTTGTTACTTGAATGGCTGGAATGTTAGATTTAATGTTAAGCACTGATGTGTTGTCTGTTTATCAGTACAAGTTACCAGAGCCTTTGTGTTTGCTAAGGGCAGACAACAATCTCCCACCCTGGCGCCCAGGACTGAAGGAGGTAACAGTTGTGCCATTATGTACTGTTTATGGACATGCAATTTCATGTTAAAATCTTTACTAGTGTATGAAATGAAAATGCGAGGTATCCTTTTCCACAAAATGCACAATAACTTGTCGGGTTAGTATGGCTCTAGTGCTGGAACCAAACTTTTTGTGTGTGTGTGTGTGGGGGGGGGGGGGGGGGGGGGGGGCAGCAGTGGTGGGTGGTGCGGGGGGTCTAGTTTTGCATTACGGAGTAGCATATTTGGCTAGAAAGAAGTGCAAGTTCAATATAAAAATTTTATGTGTTGCACTCAAACTCAACAAAAATGCCTTCCTGATTAATGCTCTCAATCTGAAAACCCTTTTCTGCAATGGGTAAATCGATTACCTAATAAATCTATTGCATAATTGCATTGCTACATGAAATTTGATTAAAGCTTATATTTTGAGTTTTTTTTTTGTTTCTTTGTTAGTGCGTCTCCAACAATATAAGCTAAGCAAATGCGGCAGAAAGAGACAATAGCAGTTGTTGTGTGAGAGAGGGGAATCATGCTAGCCTCTCGTCTTTTGCACTATTCAATGAATTTTTTTTTTGATTCAGCTAGCCTTAAGCTAGCATTGGGGATGCCCTTAGGCTTTCATTAGGGAATGGTTCCTTTTATTGGAGTCTACAATTTGTGAGCCTGTCTTTATTGTTGCTTCTGCCTCCATGAGCTTTTTTGAAACTCACTCGATCAGATTTGTCTTGAATCTTAATTGAAAATACAACTGCCTGTCATCAATCAGATGTTCGATGCAATAATTTGTGACCCACCATATGGAGTCCGGGCTGGTGGCCGGAAGTCTGGTGGTCGGAAGCTCATAAAAGGCGTCAAAGGCCCTTACACAGTGCCGGATGAGAAACGGGACAACCACATCCCATCAACTGCGCCATACAGCCTCGCCGAGTGCGTCCATGACCTCCTCCACCTTGCGGCAAGGATGCTAGTCATGGGTGGCAGGCTTGTCTTCTTCTACCCTGTATTGCGAGGTGAAGATGGCGCTGGAAGCCTGCAGTTCCCGGAGCACCCTTGCTTCAAGCTGATCACCTCCTCTGAGCAGATCCTGAGCTTTCGGTACAGCCGGGTTCTGCTGACCATGGTGAAGGTTGCACCCTACACCGAGGAGATTGAGAACATGGCCGCAGAGCGGCACCAAGAGTTCAGGGAGAACCACCAGAAGTGGATGGAGGAGGGCAACCTCCACTCTGCCGTGTTCGAGCCAGCTGATGGGAAGCCTGATAGAGAGTCCAAACCCAAGTACAGAGGCAAGTACGTGTAGCAGCGCAGATACTAACATGTTGAATTTAGTGGAAAGACATCTTTTATGGTTCTCCTGTTGTGCGTTCTAGCTAGACCAAATTTTATGAGCTAGAGTGTTAGCAGGTGCTGCTAGATGTACTGCTGCCCTAGAGTATGATACAAAACTGGCCAGTCCATTTGATGGATGAGGAAATGTAATTGTAACTTAATTTTGTCTGAACTTAAAATTTTTGGTTAACCTGCCTTTGACACGGCAGTCAAAATGTGTGCTGTTTCTGTTACTGAATTATGCGAAACACATGCCTTATTTGAAGTACCTTGATTTTTTTTTCTTAAAAATGATTTACTAGGGTGCATATAGGGTGTATTTGGTTACTTGCATTAGTTGTCCTGCATTAAACTTATATTATAAAGCTAGTATAAAGATATGCAGTGTCTTATGTTTGGTTGTAATGTATTATGTATAGGTGAGTTGTGTTTGATAAAATTGTACTGTATTTGGTTGCTTACGTTGTGTTGCATGTAGTCATCTATATTAGAGGTTTTATGTTTCTATTAGTGGCGAGATACGTTTTTTATGATCATAAACTTATGCAAATCTGAAATGTTTACAATCAAAATTTGAAATTACTTTTACGCAGCTGTATAAGAGTCTGACTAACCAAACAAAAGCAATTTGTACTCCATATAGCTAACCAAAGAGGCTAATATGCATCCGTATGCTTGTTTATCCGCATACAGCAAAAGCCAATACAATTTCGTATTATTTGATTGCACTACATTACTCTACTGCATTGTCTACCCCAATGGTTGAGCTACAATACAATTGTCCTGTGCTGCAATCGTTCAAAATGGCTGGGCTGCAATACAGTTGTCCTAAATGGTTGAGGTGCTATACAGTTGTCCTCTGCAATGGTTGAGCTGCAGTACAATTGTCCTGCATGAACTTCGAGACAGTGCACTAGTCTTTCGGTTTTGCTGTGCATCAATCAGAATTCTACACGTTCAATCAATTTTGTTAGCCTATTAAAAGATTTATTTTGAAACGTCAGATGGTATCTCTGTAATTCATCCGTTCAATTAATTTGGTTTACTTAAAAAACGTTTTTTGAAATGTAAATTACTGATCATCTCTGTGACTCATCCTCATCCCTGCCATTCACTCGTTCTTTAGAGATTGAAGATCCTCATGCTATGATGTTTACTGATCCTCATTAACTGAGGAGCTGCGATAATTTTTACCGATCTCGTTCTTTACAGAACTGTCATCAGTTGTGTTTCACTCAGTGTAGTACACTTGGCTGAACCTCATTCTTTTCTGAATCAAAGCTAGTGTAATACACTAGCCTTGATTCAGTCATTATAGGCCTTTTAGTTTGTATAATAAGGTCAGAATTCCTATAGCACACCGTAGCATTTTCGTTTGTATTTATAAAATAATTATCTAAATATTAACTAATCAGGCTCAAAACATGTCTTGTAAAATACAACCAAACTGTGTAATTAGCTTTTAATTTTATCTATATTTAGAACTCTGTGCTAGCATTTTAATAAGATGAGTAATCTTTTTTTTTCGAAGTTGCCAAATTCTGGAATTGAATGAAACAGGGCCATATTCCCTCTTTACTGATGAGCTGTAACGGTGGCAGACCGTGCCAGCATTCACATTCGCTCGTCCTGCACATCAACCATTTTAACTCGACCCAAAAAAATCAGAAACCAAAAAAAACTTGGATCGCAGATATTAGAAGATGTAGCAGCTTGTTCGAGGCCGTCACAAAACAGAGAAAAATCTGAGCGGCACGGAGAACTGCAGTTTCGTTGTCGCCAACCTTCAATGCAAAGATCGCCACTTATCTGGCCCCTTTGCTCTGCAAATTGGCTTCATCTGTTTCTTTGAAACTACTCTTTTTCAACTAAATTCAAAGCAATTGAAAGCAGCATATCCAAAACAAAGCCATCTAAGAAACCAAGGACAAATTCATTGATTTTCGCCCTCTGGCTTTTCGAGGAAATGATATAGGGGATGTACATTCGAGAACCATCAGAAGCCATTAGATTTGACCTCAAATAAAATTCAGTCCGCATCATGGTTGGATCGGCAGACCCACATCATCTGGATCTCAGGAATCACTCGAGAATCCCACAAAACGCAACCAAGAAGCAGAGGTAAAGCAAATGTAAGTAGAAGGCTCAGACGAAAAATGGGTAGAAAGTTTGTTTGTCAGCACAAAGAGAGAATATAATCCCCTCTGTTCAGAGTGGTGCATGACTTTGTATCATCATTGCCCCTCATCACAACCTGTCTTTCCTCTCCATACAAGCGAGAGGGACGAAAGAGAAAGAGGAACACCAGACGAGATAACAGATTCAACATCAATCAAGTCAAGCAATAAACACACGGCGGCGGAGGCGGAGGCGGAGGCGGCGGCGGACAGAGAAGATGGTGGGGGTGGACGGCTTCAGGAGGGTCGTATTTACAGGGTGGCCCGCGGCGACGGCGGCTTCTCCGCTAGGGTTCCTTCCTTGGGCTCTATTCTTACTTAGATTTTTGTGGCCCAAGCAAAGCTGTTTCTCTAGTGCAAATTTGCCCAACAACGTCTCTTGCGAAAAATTTTCTGGCCCAACTATGGCTAGCACGCTTCTCCTGCGCTGGCTGGGCTTGTCATGATACAGGCGCCCACCAGGAGGCGGCAAAGTGAGGTATCGTCGTCGGACAACCCAGTGAGGTCTCCCAGGAGGGTTGCCGCCCAGGAGGGTCTCCAAGACCCGCCTGCTTGGACTTCGACGGGTCCTGGAAGACTGCCTTGAACTTGTTTCCTGCGCGACAACAATGCCCAGCTTTTTCAACAAGTTCAACTACGCCGCTGGGAGATCGGAGTCCTTGAGCGGCGCAACTGCGCTACTCCTAGCTCTACCCTGCAAACCGGATTTTGTAAACTGATCGTACATTGGGCATGTCCAATAAAAAACGCAACCAACCAGTCCAAGCGCTCGCCCGAATTTTCGAAGGTGGATAATGCCAAGTCTGCGGCCGAATTGGCTTGGAGAATGGAGACTGCCGGCCATCCAATTTTACATTTGCCACATGTTAAAAGTGTCGTTTCGTGGAAATGCTTAGCGAGTTGTTTGAGTGCTTCCAGTGCCGTCTGATAAGCTCACTGATGTTGTTTTGTTGCGAGAGAAAAATATTACACTATGACTAATAAGTAAGGCCAATAAGTTCAAGCGAACTAGACAAACCGAACACGTGTTCTTTTCTAGGGAAGAGGAGGGATCAGAGGCTAATCCCTACCGAAATATATTAGAAGGACCAACAATTCGAAATAGCAAGCAAGAAGAAGCCATGCTATAGTCTTTTTGTCTCACAACAAAACAGTATTATCCGACTTATCCGCCATATAAACTGTCAGCCGAATAGATAGCGCCTCATAATAAATAAAGATAACAGAGATGGTTTGGTGATTAGATTAGATTAGATTAGATTAGAGACCATTTCGCCTCGTAGTTGTCTTAGGTTGCAAGTTGCAGCAACAGCAGCCAGGTTCCACTTGTCGTTAACAACTACACAGAACATTTTTCGAAAGGTCAAGAACGTTATTTTCCCCCTTTTGAACTAGACGCGTTATCCGTGATGCCGGTGCTGTGCCCTCTACTCCAATCAAAAGCTCTCACACTCAAACCCTTTACTCTCTGTATCGTGTTTTTATTTCGTTGCAGGCAAGATAGGACACGTACGCATATCGAAGAAATATGCGCTAGCTTAATCAGCTCTCCCCATGTGGAAGCAAAGTAAGACCTGCTCCGTCCGTTATATTATCCTCCAACCAATGAATACAAAAACTTCAGTTAAGAAACAACAACATTAGTCTATGGCGTGTATCTGTATATTCTTCGCCTCTGCAAAATCACGTAACGTCGTAACCTGCCTGCCTGCCCTCCGGCCGGCTACTACGTTACGTTTCGGAGAGACTGTGCAATTGGAATTGGCAGTCCAAGTCATGCTGTTGGACTGGACCTCAACGAACTCAACCTTTATATTCCACGGGTAGCTACCTACATCGATCATATCAATATAATAAATAATCTTACGCACACTTCACACGGGAAAACTAATATTACTTTGGTGCTCTGTAACCTGCACTCGATTTCTCGTTACAACGCACCTAATGGTTCAATCTGAGGGTCAACTCAAGATTATTCCCTCCTCCTCCTCTTCTTTCCATATATACTCCTTTTGCATATTCTCTTTTTTATTTCTTTTGATCTGAAATCTCTTTCATTTTCTTTTGATATATATAAAAGAGGTTTCCAAACCTATTTTTCATCCTAGATAAACTAGTAGTAGTTTACATGTTAGACTAGTAGTAGTGTGAAAGTTTGGTTGAGTTTACCTGAATCCCTTGGCCGCGAAGCTAGCTAAGGCCGGCCGCATCTGCAGAGATTTGCTTGAGGTCCAACCAAACACAAGCACACGCGCCCTCCCCGATGCATCATCCATCCATCGGTTGGGGTTTGGTGAACGTCTCTCAAACATGCCCCCTCTCTCCTCTCCTCAGCATTAGGCACCCATGCATCTATCTATCTCCTTTCACCCTGCACCAACAAATGCAGGCTAGTCCTACCTGCTTCATTATCCAGATCATTCATTCATTATAGGCCCCCATTCAGAAACCTAGCAAAAAAAGCAAAGGTCGTCTCTTCCAAAAGAGACTGAATGCAGAGTTCTGATTCAGTTGTGTACGCATTTTTGTCAGACCAGACCTAGCTAGGCTTGATCTTGTGATGAGTTGCGCCTACTCTACCCTTTCCTTGCACATAAGTAAGGTCACACTCACGCCTGATCGATGACCTGCAGCAAAGATGGATGCGGCCATTCGATCAGATCAGCAGCTAGCATGGTGTTGGGTGATCACTGAGGAACTGAGGATGGATGGATGTATGGAAACGTACGTGTTAACGAAATAGGACAAGGGAACAGCTAGCTCAACGACCAGCGAAGGGGATTGTTCGTTCCACTTGCTTCCTCGTATCTTTTTAGTTAGATAGAGGTCTGGAAGGCCATGCAAAGTAGTCCATGCATGTGCTGATGTGCCTTTTGCAGCAGTAGTTGTGTGCAGCAATGCAGGCCGGGGATACCGTGTCCACTAATGTGATGCTAGCTCTCCAAACACAACACTTGTGAAAGGGACCAGGTCTCAGGTCCTCCTTGCTTGAACTTGTCAACCAAGTGTCGTCCCTTCCTGGGTTACGACTTTGGTCTCTCACCAGTTCACCTGCCCCAGTGCCCCTATAAGTTGCTTCCGATGCTTTGGTTGCACCTCCTCATTTTGTCCTCAGACCTTCCCTTGTTGCCACTTGGGAGACTCTCTTAATCACACCTAAACTTCGCATATATATATATAGAGAGAGAGAGAGCATATAGTAGGACTTGCTTTGCTTCATGCTGTTGAGGAGTTGCTCCAACCGTTGCACATCTCAAGCTTCAGCCTACAGGGGTCGATCATATATATCGATATAGCTGGAGGATCAACCATATACGACATCGGATCGGAATCTACCGATCGACAAAGCCAGCGCTATCTTGTTGTACAAGAGGCAATACCGAGGATTCCGTTCATCTGAGCTATAGCTCCTCTTGCTCTTGGTGCATCAATATGAGAGGCTTTGCTTGCGCTCATCAAGCAGAGAAACGCCATCGCTTGGACAGAACTTTGTGAGTTTATTTCCCTCCTATCCTCTCCATTTTTATTCTCCATGTACTACTTCATCTTATTGTTAAGTCCGTTTCGATTTTCATGGACGTGCCACGTGTCGTCGGCCTGTTCGTCTGGCAAATGAACGATGAAGCCAACACCATGCATGCTGCTACTCAACTGCAAGCCGTTTTGTTTTTCTCCTAATAAATTTCAGTTTCATTGCCCTCGTCAACCTAAGATTTGTTTCCACACATCCTATTCATGTTTGTTACGCCATTTAGAAACACAGTCATACTCGGCCCTATTCTGCGACCCAACATTAAAAAGTTATTGGTCACAGTCTTAAACTCTTTTCTTATCATGGGCTAGTTATTGGTAAATTGTAAAGAAAACTGGTATCACCACATCGAATCCTTGACTTTTGAGAGCACAAGCAACTTTTTTTTTTTCTTCTCTAATACTCAGAAGGTTTTCTGCACTTCATTATTATCATTAAGGTAGAAAGTTTAAACATATAATTAAACGATGCGCTTGGAGCTCCCTAGATCGTCTAGAGTTACAGCAGAACGTCAGACCTACCTATATAGCTAGTTTCAGGTTCACGCATAAGTGACTTGCAGAGACGGTACAGGTGAACCACACTAATTTCGTGCACAGTTAACAGAACCTAGTTTTTCAAAGTTGCCTATGATATATAACCTGTTTTTCTACTAGTTTTCTAGGCGAGCTAACCCAGACTAGCTAGTTAATAATTTTATCATAATACCGACGTATACCGAGAGTTACTTTCATGGTTGGCTCACCTGTTCTCTGACCAAGCAATTGATAATCCGGTGCAACAAACAATCTGAGGGTGAATTGGTTAGGGTGAGGAAAAAGTCACAGCTCGTGTCTCTGCACTGAACAAGTCTCTGCGTGCTTCTCTTGATGCCAATTGCCAGGAACAGTCCCTGAATAGAATATGCGCAGGACAAACAGAGGGTGACACACCCAAGGCACGCCTGGAGATGAAGTCGTCAGCGATAACGAAAGGGCAAGTCTAGACTCTACTGTAGAGCAGGGACCATGGAGATGGAAGGGGGGAGGCTGATGGACAGCAGTCAGCGATAACAATACGCTGATGACATTTGGCAGTTGATTATATGAGATGGTCCTGGACCGTTGGGGAGTATGGAGCTAACTGTTCTTGATGACTTACTGTTGGAGTAGGTGAAGAGATAGTTCTGACTAACGACGTCTTCAGGTCTTGAGTTGGAATTTGGAAAAACAAATGAGAATTGAGGAGGATCATCAGGATTTGGTCACTGCAAGCAGCATATAGAGGACCAAAATAAAATGCATCGCAAGCTTAGCTTTCCTTTCACACTGTAATAAAACAGTTTAAAAGAATGTTAACAAACAAAGCAGTAAAAAAAAAAAACAGCATGTATCTTAACAGCTCGGTGAAAAAACCTACACTTTGTAACAAGATCCCATTTTGGCTGTATATATATTGATCAATTCATCTTTTGATTGAATCTCTTCGGTTTTCTTGCCACTGAATGTTACTGACAGTAAAAATAATACAAATTTTGCTGTGTTGATTTGAATACAGTAGCAGTTTGAGCAGGAAAGACTGCATCGGAAGGTACTACGGCAAGGATGCCGCCAAGTACAGGCCATTCAGCGCGCTGCTGCCCGAAGGCTCGAGCGGCAAGGTGGTGTACGTGAAGCTGGTGCTGGTCCTCCTCATGTGCGGCTCCTTCATGGGCCTCCTCAACTCGCCGTCCATCCACCTCGCCGACGAACACCACCACGCCACCACACCTCAACCTGCAGAGGCGCCGTCGAGAGCGAGCTGGATGTCGCACCCGGACGCGGCGAACGCGGGGTACGCGTCGAGCCTGAGGATCGACTGGTCGCAGATAGAGACGGCGGCGGCGGAGCACTTCGCTAGTCCGGCGGCGGACGGCGGCACGCGGACGCGGGTGGCGCTGCTCAACTTCGACGACGGCGAGGTGGAGGAGTGGAAGGCGCGGATGCCGCACACGGACGCCGCCAAGGTGCGCCTGGACCACGTCGGGAGCGACGTCACCTGGGACCGCCTGTACCCGGAGTGGATCGACGAGGAGGAGGTATACGGCGCGCCGACGTGTCCGGACCTGCCGGAGCCTGCGGTGGAGTCGGAGGAGGCGGCCTACGACGTCGTCGCGGTGAAACTGCCGTGTGGGCGCGCGGCGAGCTGGTCCAAGGACGTGGCGCGGCTGCACCTGCAGCTGGCCGCGGCGCATCTCGCCGTGCGCGGGCGCCACGGCGGCGGTGTGGCGGCGCACGTGCTCGTGGTGAGCCGGTGCTTCCCGATGCCGAACCTGTTCAGGTGCCGGGACGAGGTGGCGCGCGACGGCGACGTGTGGCTGTACAGGCCGGACGCGAAAGACCTCCGCCGGAAGCTGGCGCTCCCCGTGGGTTCCTGCAAGCTGGCCATGCCGTTCAGAGCGCTCGGCGAGCCGTACGTCTCCGCGGCGCCGGAGCGCGAGGCGTACGTGACGATCCTGCACTCGGAGCAGCTGTACGCGTGCGGCGCCATCACGGCAGCGCGGAGCATCCGGATGGCCGGGTCCGGGCGTGACATGGTGGCGCTTGTGGACGAGACGATCAGCGCGCGACACCGCGGCGCGCTGGAGTCCGCCGGGTGGAAGACGCGGACGGTGCGGCGGATCCGGAACCCGCGGGCGTCGCGGGACGCGTACAACGAGTGGAACTACAGCAAGTTCTGGCTGTGGACGCTGACGGAGTACTCGCGGGTCATCTTCCTGGACGCCGACCTGCTGGTGCAGCGGCCCATGGAGCCGCTGTTCGCGATGCCCGAGGTGAGCGCGACGGGGAACCACGGCGCCTACTTCAACTCGGGCGTCATGGTGGTGGAGCCCTGCAACTGCACGTTCGCGCTGCTGGAGGACCACGTCGGGGACATCGTGTCGTACAACGGCGGCGACCAGGGGTACCTGAACGAGGTGTTCGCGTGGTGGCACCGCCTGCCGTCGCACGCCAACTACATGAAGCACTTCTGGGGCGGGGACACGGCGGAGCGCGCCGCGGCAAAGCGCCGGGTGCTGGCGGCCGACCCGCCCGTGGCCCTAGCCGTGCACTTCGTGGGGCTCAAGCCCTGGTTCTGCTTCCGGGACTACGACTGCAACTGGAACGTGCCGGCGCTGCGCCAGTTCGCCAGCGACGAGGCGCACGCGCGGTGGTGGAAGGTGCACGACGCCATGCCGCGCGGACTCCAGGGGTTCTGCCTGCTGGACGAGCGGCAGAAGGCGCTGCTGCGGTGGGACGTGGCGCGGGCCAGGGAGGCCAACTTCTCCGACGCGCACTGGAGCGTCCGGATCGCCGACCCGCGACGGAGCATATGCGCTCCCGGCGGCGGCGGCGACGCCGAGGCCTGCCGCGAGAGGGAGATCGCCGGCCGCCGGGTGGAAGGGAACCGGATCACCACGTCGTACGCCAAGCTGATTGACAGTTTCTGAATTCTGATTGTCGGTAGCAGTAACATCATACGGAGTATTCATCACCCAACGAGCGCGTGCTCCGTGCTCGTGCTTTCGAATTTTGTTTGGTGCTATCCATCATCTACATCCATGGCCATCAGGATTATATTCACCTGAGATGTCAGGGCTCTCTCTGTCTGTCTGTCTGTCAGTCACGTGGCAACATGCTCATGCCAAGTGGACGCTTCATTTCGTCAAAACTCAAAACCTCTTTGCATGATTTTGGTCTGTTTCCCCTCCAACTCCAAGCCACATTTTCACCCTTGCTTGATTGTTTCCTACCGGCGATGCTCCCTTGCCCGACAACGAGCATGCTTTCATCCACGACGACGATGCCTCTCCTCCTTCTCTACCTCGCTGCCGCCATCTCCGTATAATCCTTCTCGTTCTCCTCCCCCACACCGCCGCCACAAAAGGACTAACACCTCCATCACCCTCCCACCATGTGTCTCCATCCCATTGTGACTCGGGATGACGCACCATCGTCAACCACAAGCAGCGCCTCTTCTTCGCGCTTGCATTATATCCAACCGCCTTGTTGGTTTCCTTCCCCCACAAACACTCTCCGACGGTGGCTCCACGCACACCGTACCACCTCCTCGTCACCTCGGGCGTCGTGCAGAGGCTACCAATGGGGAAGGGTCGCATATGCCTCCAGCACCACGTTGGAGGTTGAAATCCCTGCACTGAAATAAGTTCCCCGTGTCAGAACTTACCTACGCCAAAGGACAAAGGTCTTCTTCCCTGCGCTCGAGGGTAAAGCATGTGTGCTTGTGCAGTGCGAAGTGCTAGTGAGGAGCAAGGAAGAGGAGAGAGAAAAAAAAAAGGCTATTGGACCCAACTATAAGTGAGCCTAACGTGTCATTGTCTGTTGGAATTAATTTGAAGGGTTCGTCTAGGGTTGTCGCTGAAGTTTATTTTAAAACTAGATAAATGCCTGTACGTTGCAACGGGAATATAATGTCATTATAGGTATGATTATGTGTTACAATGTTATGTGTTGCCATTTTATCCAAATAGTGTCACCATAATATAAGCATATTTGTGGGATACTGTCACTCATATTAAAGTACTCTTTATACAGCCATACAGGTACCTGGTTAGAGTGCGTAGGGCAAGACAAGTATTCCATCCCAAAACATAGATGACATTGCCATTTTATGAGAATTTTATTCCTTTTAACTTTGACCAATCATATATTAAAATATATATATATATATTTATACAATACATAAATAGTACTATTGGATAGATAGTTGAATATACTTTTATAATATCCTGGGCTCCCCTAAGCATTCTTCCGGTTGCCTCAAGCTCTTCATTGGTGTCAACTATGGAGCGCGCCTCCAGTGTGGCCACTTAGGCTCCCCATCAGTGTTTGTCTTGTCGCCTCAAGCTCCTCTTGTGTGTTGCCATGTATTTGATTTCGTTTGGTTTGGTCTGGTCTGGTTTGTAGGACATCTTTGGAGAAAAAGGGACTGATGTATACCAAAGAACCTCCATTCAAGCACAAGAAACGCACAAATTTCTTATCCATGCGATTCCTATATCATCCTTCATTCTACTATTCAAAACAAAAATGAAATTGAAAAGACAAACATATTCAGAGATGCATTTTTTGTTTTTAGTGTGCTTGTAAGATGTACCAAGAGAAAATAATTGTGTATCCATTGATTCATATCTCAGCAAGACATATCATGTAACACAAAGTCGATTCTCATATCTAGCGCAGTAAGCATATATTTCACCTAGAGAAGTATTGTTTGGCATTATTTTCCATTGTAAGATTTGAGAAGCACACGCCATACATATATATACTAATTCAGGTAATAATAATTACTTCTATTAGCTATAGACATATATCATTATAGTATTACTAAGAATGTGCATGCCATGAAATATAATGTGAGCCTCTGCGCCTGCGAGAAAGATACTAAAGATGAATGCAAGAGGGTACAAAAGATGAATGTAGTTACTACATGTCGTGTCTGTTCACTATTAGGTAGATACGGTGGAAGAGCTCCTTTCTAAACATCCTCTCAGTATTCCCTCTTGATGACTCATTATGGATTTTCAGTCTGCAGAGATTGTTGTCACGGATAAGTTCATCAGTATCACGGATTACATTCAAAAAGTGGCTAATGCAAATCTCTCTACAAATGAAATATGTCGATGAACTGCTGCTTAATTGCTAACAGCTGTGTCGTTTGCCTTTGCATATATTAGCATTAGTAGTAAGGTTGACAATGCTAGTTGCTAACAGTTAGAATGATAGAAAATTAACTGAAGATTGAAACCGGCCATAGAAATTGAAAATAAAAAACAACATTACATCAGTCGGGTAGCAGTAATCTGGCTAGATATTCGGACTATCAGGAGTGGAAAATGACTGAAGCACGCACCTCGGCGAAGGGGATCTAGGCCTGCTACTCCGCCAGCTGCCACACCCGGACGTGCGAGGGATGCGGAGCGACGGGGCAAGCCGAGCTCGGGAAGGGACGCGGAGCGACGTGTCGTCCGAGCACTGGCAATGGAAGTCCTCCAGCACAGCCGACATCGCCGCCGCACCGAGTCACCGTGGTGCCACGACCACAGCGAAGGCGATCTAGGCTGACCCCAGCGAAGGTGATCTAGGCCGCTCCGGCCGTCGGACTGCTCCTCCGCCTGCTGCCACGAGCGGACGTGCAAAAATTCTGGAGGACATGGAGCCACGGGAGGGGCCACGGGTAACGCCTGTCTGGGAAGGTGCATAGAGAGCCGAGAGGATATGGAAACAAATTGGGAAGACCGTGACCTTCCATTTTTACTGCCCAAGGATCAGGGCGAGGCGATGGATTGCCTGGGTAGGCCTGGCAGAGAGCGCGGGTGCAGATCGCCGGGCGAGGCTCGTGAGCGAGTGGGTTTGGTGAGCGAGTGGGTTTGGTGTAGCCCTGGACGGAATCATTTGAAATGTTTTAGTTATAGGGATTTGTGACCTCTAAAGATAAAAAAGGCTCTCAAGCCCAAAGTAGAGACCGTCGTTTAGTTGGAGTTGTTCAAAGTCCACAACAATAAAAAAAATAGAAGAAATTTAAAAGATGGATGTCAAGGGCAATATATATGATTATTTAAAACATACGATACATAACAGCATCCCGATAGTTTGTCAAATAATAATAGGTATAAATCAATGAATGTTTCAAGTGGATGACAAAAGTTAGGAGCATATTTGTTGGGTTCCCCTAGTAATTCTAAAAAAAAAAATTAGCTTCTAAACTACAGAAGGGAATTTTACATCTTGAGTTCTAGATTTCCCCCCTAAATCACCTCAATCATTTTCTACTTTTTTTTCTCTCTTGTATATTTATATTAGAAACCCTGTCCTTACTCTTTAGTCTTTCCTATGTCTTTTCACCAATCTGATTGATATGTGTGCGTATAGTTATTTCAGAGCCAGTTCAGATTTTCCAAGTGCAAAAAAAATTAGGATTTGAGATATGGAGTTGATGTAGTGTTCTCTTTCAATACCACCCAAACATCAAGATTGAGAGTGGGTTTTGAAAAATACTAAAGATGCTCTAAGATACACCCATTAAGAAGAGAAGGTGAAGTGATTCCACGTTTCCACACCGCATCAATATACTAGGACATTTTAATGACGACAGTCTCATTAGCAACACACTATTTCTTCCTTATCCTCCTTCCGCAGATGCCCGGTGACTAAGTAGCATCCACCCTCACATTAGCTACCACTACCCTCGACCAACGTCCTCATCATCCATCTCCCATCACTACCACTCCAACACCACTCGTTCTATGATGTCTGCTAAACTTTAATTCGCTAAATATAGTTTTATTTAGTCATGTTTCATCCAAACACTATGACTAAATGGTACTATAGGGTTTTAACCAATTGGTCACCAAAATGTTGCTAAATATGACTAAACCTCATCTTTTAGTCACTTTAGAGCCAACAACCTAACTACCGAAAAGAAACTAAAAGACATCTTTTAGTCTATTTTAGTCACCCAAACAAATTTTTGGTTGTAATAACAGGAAATTTAGTTCAATACTTGTGAAACGTTTAATTATTCGAATGTATCAACATAATTTTTTGATTAATTCTGTTAATTATCCTAACCAAGATCGATTGTTTGATCACCGTAATTATTTTTATTCTGAGTTTTATTCTCAGATTCTATCTAAGGGTTTGCGATTGTTGTAGAAATCCCACTCGCTAGGGCAACTATCTTGTTAAGAAGAAAAAGAAATACCAAAGTTTCAAAATTTACAATCTATTCATTCAATATTTCCCTTTTTAGAAGACAAATTTTTGCATTTACATATCTATCACATGTAGAAATACCATATCCTATCCATTTAGAAATCCTGGTTCAACTCCTTGAATACCGTCTCTTATGATCAGAATATAAATTTTTCTTATTGTTTTTTCGTAAACAATCTTCTTGTTTACGATTAACATCTTCTGGAACCTTTCTGAAACGAATCATCTTTTTTGCGAAGATGGAATATTTTGGTGTAATGTACCCGGGGTTTTTTTTTTCGAAAAACTACTTTATGGATCCTCTTATGCATTATGTTCGAGAGAGGAAGAAGTGGCCCACGGCTTAATCAAGTCTCACGTTGACACGTGTCCCTGCGCTCCTCGCTATCGCTAAGCACACGCGGCGTAAAAGATTGTGGCAATATTCTCTCTACACTAGGGATGCGCCCCCACCGCCAGCGACTCCGGCTCTTGCAGCGAAAACACAAACGCGGCGTCGACGACCGCCAGACACCAGTCCAGTAGTCGATCCACACTTGCACACCACGAGGTGTGAGACAGGGCCCCACCCCACGGCCTTGGAGAGTGGCATTACCCTGCCGGCCGCACGCGCACAGCACGGCACACGCGCGCGCACCGCAGACAAGACCCGAACGCGCAGCGCAGGCAGACC
>CM041637.1:21400262-21424080 GCA_023333625.1 Bothriochloa decipiens
CGCGCGCGCACCGCAGACAAGACCCGAACGCGCAGCGCAGGCAGACCGCGGCAGACGCTCGTAGTCGTGGACTCGTAGCGGCGCGCGGCGGCCGCACCAGCTGTTGCGCCGGCCGGCCTTGCGCGTATCCACCACCTCGCCACCGCGCCTCGGGGATCGGGCACGGAGCACCAGAAGGCGATGCCATTTTGGTGGCCGAGGAGGAGGTCCAGGCCGAGCTCCAAGCGCAAGAACGACGGGCCTGTGCCAGTCTCCGCATCGGCCTCCTGCTCGCCTCGCTACCACCCCGTCGACGTCGCCGTTCCCCCAACCGCGTACGCGTCCGCCAGCGCGTCGCCGTCGCCGTCGGCCCAGTGGGAGCTGGCGTGGACGCGCAGCCTCGCCTCCCCAGCGCCGGCGGCGCCGCGGGGCGCGGATAGGCCCGCTGCCGCCACGCTATGCGGCAGCGGCGGGTCAGGACCTGGGGCTGGGGGAGCGGCGGCTGGGCGTGGGCGAGGTTTACCGCTCCCGCGCCCCGTGTTCAAATCGGCGCGCGGCGGCTCGCCGGTGTCGAGCGAGAGCTCGTCGGAGTCAGACGAGGTGGCGGATAACACAACAAATTACAGGTACGAAAAATGCTGCATTTACTACGCGTGATACGTGCTTGCTGCTTCGCTCGCAGTTTCCTTCATTGCCGTAATCTGTACGACCTACTACGTTCGAGAATGGTGCGATTAGTCAATGTCTATGTCCAATGTCATTGCGTGATTCCATACATGAGGCTCTGTGGTGATGTGGGTGTGCAGATGTCAGTAGTTTAGTGGTTTCCAGTTGAGCGCCATGACCAGGGAGGTAGTGAGTGAGGTTTCGCACCAGTTTCGCCCGTTGACCCCCCTCATCTGCCGTGCACATGGGGAGTCAAAGGTCAATGGTTTGTCATCATGTGAGAAATTGCAGCCAGGCGTGTTTCACCTGGACAAGTCTTTGCTTAACATTGCAGAAGTTGGTGTGCATGCTCATCAACCTTAGTCCTGTGACAAACCTAATACTCCCTCCATCCCCAAATTATAAATCATTCCACGAATCTCAGGGAGTCAAACTATTTCAACATCGACCAAATTTATATGACATGATAATAATAGTTATGATGCAAACTAAGTATCATTAGATTCTTCTTTTTTAATATACTTATTTGATGTCATTAATCTTTGTAATTCTCTCTATAAGTTTGGTCAAACTTGAGATGTTTTAACTCCCCAAGATTCTTGAAATGACTTATAATTTGAAATGGATAGAGTAGTTTAGTAGATTATATTGCCATTTGAATATATCATTAGCTTTGCTCTTATCTTAGTTTCTATAGTTCCTTGTAAAGCCAATTGAATTGCTAGGTTTTTAATGACCATTTTTTAGATTATTTACATGTGGTATTCAAGCATTTGTTACCATTAATGTTAAGTACAACCAAACCGGATGACAGAGGTCTAACGAATACTGGATGGCTCTTGGCGCAGGATAAATACTTTTTACATATACAACAAGGATCACTTGCTATAACTCCATTGGCTGTAACCATCGTTACCAATGTTTATTATAATGGTTATTAAATGTGTTTGTACTGTTCATATCTTTTAGTATTTTGATTCTGTGTAACAGTGTAGTGACAGGCAGGGGTTATCTGGCCTAAACACTAGAGTCAATTAGCTCAAGTTCTTACCTCAGTTTTGATTTCATAGAATTCCTCAAAGGCTCTTTTTTTCCAAATGGTCAGCAAGAGCTTGGCTGAAATATATTAGTAGAAGAAAGACAAAAGGTTATACAGATTATTTACAACACTGAATCATTCCTCAAAGGTTTTGATAATCCAAAATCTCCGACCACACTCAGGATTTTTCTATCTTGAATTTCCACACTTTTCCTATTTCTTTTCCCTTGTCAGAGTTGCCTATTTACTATTTTCGTCTGACCTATTTTGCACCTCTGACTATATGTCACTGTCAGACCTGTTATGTTTTCTGATATTTTCTATTCCTTGGCGCAACACTGCAACCTTTAGGTATGTGGATCCATTTGTCTATCCTGGAGCAAGAACTATGCCACCTGATGCACATAAGCGCACGGCAGAAGAAAAACACCTTGTTTCATGTAGTGCTCCGCCTCAGCATGAGCACCATAAGTTTCTTGAGCTGCCTATCACCAATGCCAGAGAAGTTCATTTGCAAAGCTATGAAACTGCAACTACTGGGACTACTTCGCATGGTAGAGTGTTTCATAAAAATACTCGTGCAAGAACGAGGAGTCTTTCCCCAAGACCAAGAGGGCATGATTTTGCTTCCAGTTTTGCAAGTCCAGGAGACCTTGGGGTTAGTTCAAGGTCAATGGTAAAAATGATGGATGATCTGAAGAGTCAGTCTCAACCCTTGCCTCGTCCTCCGGCTCGTATTCCTAGCTGTCCCATTCCTTCATCTGTTGCTTCTGCCCAATCCCAATCACAGTGGAAAAAGGGGAAGCTGTTAGGTAGCGGCACATTCGGTCAGGTTTACCTTGGATTCAACAGGTATGAATGCCCTTATGTATCATTTTAATAAAAATTAAAGTTCCATCCAGGTCCTTAGTTACATGGTATATTTGTTTTGGTTCCTGAAGATATAAATATAATGGAAAGACAAACTCATTTTTTCATAAAATTTTGTATCGAAATGGATGTTTTTATTGTTGAAGTTTATGTGTAGATTCCAACTCTGCAAAACACAGCTTCTAATAAATGCGCTCTTCTTTTTGTCAATGTTGGCACACCAATTTGTTACTAGGTGTAATCTGATATGTAAGATCGATTTAGACTGTCGGGAGTCATTTGGATTGCTATGTCAAAATTCAGTGAGCTAAAGGAGTCAGGAAATGAGAACTATCAGATACATGTCATTCTTATTGTTTTCTTTGACTAAAAAATGCTATATATTTCACTTTGTTGCATGACATGAAATGAAATCGGAGATCCATTTCTAGCTTCTATGCTCTTGGCTCTTCTATCATTAGAATCTTGTGTTTTTTCTTAACCATGTCTTGTATAGTGAAAGCGGGAAATTTTGTGCAATAAAAGAGGTACGAGTTATCTTGGATGATTCAAAGTCAAAAGAACGCCTCAGACAATTGAATCAGGTCATTTTCTGCCCCAATTTCATTGATAAGTCTTCTATAGATCAAAGGCAATTGTACTGATGTAAATACCTGTAGCATGTGCCTTTTTGAGATGTAGATCCTGAATCATATTGATTCTTTTTATTAATTTGTACAGTTCTTGTACCACAGGAAGTAGATATGCTTAGACAACTCTCACACCAAAACATTGTGCAATACTATGGAAGTGAACTGGTGAGTTTCATAACGCAACTGATAATTATACCATTTGAGGGCCATGCGGCCACAAAATTTTTTGTTATGCAATATTGCTTATGTTTATGTAGTGTGTCAAGCCACTACTATTGCCTATTCCCTTCTCTTTTGCCTTTTTTCTTTGGACTTCTTCCTAACTGTTGCCCCCATTAAGTCATTTCATGCCAAGAAAAAAATGTTGCCTTTGGTATCAAAAGAATGTACATAAACTTTCTACATGAAGTGCTGATTATGCTTAGACTTTCCTAATACTATATGATTTTGGGCAGACTGATGAGGCACTGTCCATCTATCTTGAGTATGTTTCTGGAGGTCCAATCCATAAACTGCTTAGAGACTATGGTCCTTTTAAGGAACCAGTGATTCGTAACTATACTCGGCAGATTCTTTCTGGACTTGCCTACTTGCATGGTAGGAAAACTGTGCACAGGTACCACGAATGATTTCACACTATTTCAGTTTCTAAAGTTAAAGCTGAATAAAACATTAGTATAACACTTCATAACGCTTTATTTTGGCAGAGACATAAAAGGAGCAAACGTACTTGTTGGCCCAAATGGCGAAGTCAAACTCGCTGATTTTGGCATGGCTAAACATGTAATGCAGTTTTTTTTTTCATTATCTAGAGTTTTTTTTTTTTTTTTTGTGAGTGTCTGTGTTTAGAAGCATTATTAGAACTTCACTCACCCCCACTGTAGCATTTATCTAGGCAATAGTTTGTCTCCATGGCCAGCTAACGAGGTGTCATAGTTTATACATCTAGCTCCTCCTAGATTGGATCTCATTTTATACACTTTTCCCTGTTACTCCATAGCATCATAATATAACTGAAGCAAGCATGACTCAGATTGCTACCTTGTGATCTTTTTGCAATATAAAAAGGCAACTAGCCAAAAGGAGATCTTTTGAGCTTTTTTCCCCATCTCACATTATTTGCTTATATGCAGATAACATCTTTAGCTGAAATACACTCACTGAGAGGAAGCCCATACTGGATGGCTCCTGAGGTATGCTGTTTTCTATCGATGACATTTGAAGAGTTTGCCATGTATGGTTTCCATCTCCAAGAAAAGTTGTGTGAAGTACTTCAAATTCTTCAGGTTATAATGAATAAAAATGGGTACAGTTTTGAAGTTGATATCTGGAGCCTTGGGTGCACAGTTATTGAAATGGGAACTGGGAGACATCCCTGGCATCAGTATGAAGATGTATGTCTTCACATTCTGTTACATTTTAAAGAAATATTTCCATCCAACTTGGATCAGTCACTTTGCTTCTTATAGTCAAAGTAACTAGCATGTACTTCATGTTTTTTTTGGTGATGATGTCCATTTTGCCTCAACATGTGGCTTTCAGGTACCCGCAATGTTTAAGATAGTTAACACTAACGATATGCCAGAAATCCCAGAGAGATTTTCTAAAGAAGGGAAAGATTTCCTTAGTTTGTGCTTAAAACGTGATCCAGCACAGCGCCCATCTGCAACTCAATTGTTGCGTCATCCTTTTGTGCAAGACAATCAGGTAATAAGAGGGGGCCAAATGCAATACCACTTTGAGAAATGGACTCTGCAGAGGATGCCATAAAAAGTGACTTAACCTGCTTATCCATTTTTAATAGAGATTGTACTAGTTTCTTAGAAGCTTTTCCGGTCATGTTAATGACTTAATGTTTGTTTTGCAATGATCTTGATAGCCCTAAATTTGTTTGCAGTCCAACAAAGAACCGTCATTCAGGAGAAGCATTGCTCCTCTGCGAGACATTGAAGGGCTAAGAACGCGAGGTTTTATGGGATCTTCCTCAGCATGCGTTTCACCCCACAAAACTTCCAGGCACAGTAACCTGCATTTACTGACCATCCTTCTTTCTGGTTCATCCAATCACACCCAGTAATCCTGACTGATAACTCTGCCATCATCCTGCAGCAGGCATATTGATGTGAGAGCAAACATGTCTCTCCCAGTGTCTCCATGCTCAAGCCCATTACGCCAGTTGAAGCAATCGAACTGGAGCTGTCTTGCTTCCCCATCACATCTGGCATTCTCCTCGGAATTTGCAGCCCACAACTCAATCAGTTACATGCAGAACCAGATGAGAGGAAACGACCCAGTTCCAGATCCATGGCGTGAAATCAGCTCCCCAAAGAGATTCTGATTATTATCTGTAGGGCTGTAGGAGACTATCAGTTATCGATATTTTTCACGGCAAAGTTAGGTGATTAGGAGATGTGTCTGATTGCTCATGATTGCTAGGAATCCTGATTGCTCATGATTTGATTTACTGTGTAGATGAAAAAGAAGGATATCTGATGATTATCAACTATGTGCAGGTGTCGTAATTGGTCGTTGTACATCTTGTATAGATTAAATATGACGATGGCGAGGATTCTTTATGTAGAATAAGGATTTTTTTATTCATATAAATAAAGTAAGAGAAATATACACATCTGAAGTTTCTTCCCTTGCATGTTTATGTTGTGACCAGTGAGCTGTGAGCCTTGTGACAGGACAGTGGATGGACCATGTGAGCCAGTCCATTTTCAGTAGCTGGACTGGCTTTTCTTTTGAGAGGTTAACTATATGTATGTGGCTATTCAGACTTATGGAAGTGTTTAGTGTTAGAACTTAGAACTCAACCTAGATCACTAAAAAGTAATACGCCTAGACACACTGGAGTTGTAGATTTGGTGTGGTACATTGGGTGTTGACCCCGTCAGTTGATAAACGAGTAAACAACTCAACATTAGCAGGATTGAGAAGGTGCCCCTTCTTCTTCTTGCTGCTCTGTTGCCCACCTTGAGAACATCCATCTCCCTTGGATTTGTGGGTATGCTGTCAGGAGGAATATGTTCTATCTATATAACCACTAAGTGTCATTGATCATTATTTCATCACTGTTGGTTTCTGAATCTAAAAGGAGTGAGATTGATCAATCTATTCTTTTGATTGATGACTACTTCATTCACTATTGTTTCCTAGGACCAGAGTTAGCATATGGAGAAGTACCATGTTCTCACATGTTGCAGCACATCAGGAAGACTATGGTCACTGGCAATATATTATTTTACCATGGCACTAATAAAGCCTTCCTTTATAAAAAAAAAATCAATGTAACATGGCTATAAGGCTCGCTAAGAAAAACCACACAAGCTTTCACGCCCGAATGTGCACTTCATGGTGACCAGCAGAAGAAACTACTCATCAGACAACTAATTATATATGATTCATCTTCTTCCACCAGAAATTAAAAAACAATCACTCCTTCACTAGTGATAGCATCACATGCAAAGAAATGAAAAAATTATCTCCAAATATCATTAGAAACTTAAGCAAACAACATCTCAGCCTCCAATAAAACAAATGTTATGGAGATCAAGTCACAGAAGCAAACATCAACAAACAAATAAATCATGAAAACAGAGCATTATCAGATAGTTTGATGCAGCACAAAATTCTTGTGCATTTATTTTCAAACCACGACATGGAATTTTTTGATTGGTTGTTTCCATGCAGTCTTCTGAAAATCATTTCCCCCACGGTTAGATAAAACCAGGGGGTAGCTTATCCATCTGATGGAGCATGGGACGATATGCAGTAGAAGGCAACTTTCCCCTTCCCCTTTGTTTTTTTCTTCCTCCTCCCCTTCCCCCAGTACTAATAGCCTTGTGACGATTGGTAGAAGTCCCTGCATTTTTTTTTCGAACATGAAGTATATAATAAGAGATCTCAAATATGGGACTACAAATCTCCATTTAAAATGTAATAAGCATTTGATTTTCTAATCACATTATTGACATAGTGGAATAAGGGTAAGATCTTTCAAGTGTTGTAGAAAAATAAAAAATGCATAGTTCGAATTCATACCACCAGTTTGAACATCATCAGAATCCACTGCCCTCTGCAAGACCAAATAACATATGAAAACAATGTTTAGTATTGTACAATCTTTTCTAAATACCAAATGAGCATAAAAAATGTCATTCACGATCCTTATTTTCAATTTATGCACTTGTGCTTTTAGTGTGACCAAACACTGCACTAAAGAGCAGATGAAATTGAAAGTAACTTTCTATCTGCATAATTCAAACTTTAAAGCACAAGAGGGAATAATCTACTAATGGACAAAAACTACAGGTATTGATGGAGTTTTCTAGAAAAATAGAACCGGCTACCTTCTTCTGTAGTTTTTTTCCATTGAACATATCTGCTCCTTTTGATGATGCGTTTGGAAACAAGTCAACTTCAGGTTTTGAGTGAAACTTCTTCTTGTTTACCTGATAAGAGAAAAACTACAAGTCATTTAAAAATATTATTTGGTTTTGGACAAAACATTTGCAATTGAAATTGCATATCAAGCTAATGGTGCATACAACCCAACATAACACAACTCACCAAGCTAGCAGTAAAACAACATGTTTAATCAATCATATCCAAGTTGGAGGCTAGATTATTGTTAATTTGGTGTCAGTCTATAGCTAGATTTTGTGAATTACATTGTAATGTAGATGCACTATCATGGTTAAATGGAAGAATATGACAAAGTCCACTTACTGAAATAGGACATTTCTTCCTAATGGTAATCACTTTTTTTTTTGCATCATGTTTCTAACTACACAAATCTACCCCTTTTATGTCGGACCTTATATCTCATGAAATCTTTATGGTTTAGAAGATTATCAACAATTTTGGACTTTATTATCACAATTTGAAACACTCATTAATATCATGTTTTTTGTATATGTTTATATATGTGAAAGGTAAGTTTTCTAGTTCTTCACAATCCCTTCTAGTAGGAGTAGAACTTTTAGAGTTCTTGATGCTTCGTAATTATTCGTTTGATCTACATTGGAGATAGCTCTCACATTTGTATTTTGGGATGTGCTCTCATGGCAATATATTAGTTTACCACATAGTATTAATTCTAGTATTGTTATCGTCTCCCTCACAAATCCTTGTCGGTGGCATCGTTGAGGCCCCCTAATGTTCTAGATGAGTAGAAAGAGATTGGTACTAATCATTTTCCACCTTATATGTGATGCCATAGCAATGTAGTATGAAGTCATAGCTAATCACACAATGCAACACATGGTGACTAATAACCAAGCCTCAAATATACCCTGACATCCTAAGAACCTGTAACATGCACTCATTGACCTCATACAACTTACAGACTAGTTTCCTCTCACCATGATGCTCCCATTAGGCATACAATTGGCTTATACATGGGACAACCTAACAACAACATATCAGCACAAGTAATAGGCTGGATGTGATATGATTTATTACATAAAACATAGAAACAAGCTTGCTTATAGGTACTTGGTTCAACACCATCTCGCTACATCGTGATCTTCTCATATGTGTTTCTATTCTGCAACAACCAACTAACCCATGACATTAATAGCTTGGCCACTATCTAGTGAAGCGAGCATCCTTACCATGGTAATGGCCTTTGGTAGTACTAGTGTACAAAAGGTCCTATTGGACCTAATACACAAATCTTTCTAGCGGAGGATGTTTTTTTATTAACCAAGGTGCAAATTTTGATAATTTCAAATTTCAAATTCTATGCACTTACTACAATATTTTGGGGCCGTAAATAGTATCAATTAAAAACTTTTCAACTACAATGTTGTATATCTCATTGAGATTTATAATTTTGATATAAAGTTTGTCTTCATCCGAGTTCATATGTTACGAACTATTTTGGGTTACAATCATTAATCGAGGCAGACATCTTAAGACCTCCGCCTCCATTAATGGATTTATGGAGGCAGACGTTCAAAATGACTGTCTAGAAAATAATCAATTAATTGAGGCAGTTGCCTTAAGGTGGACGCCTCAGTTAATGCATTAACATAGGCAGTTGCCTTTAATTGAACAAATGTTTTATGTTGCCCACCTCTGTTAAGGCTTAACTGAGGCGGACGTTGGGATGACAACCTTGCCATCGAATAACGAAAGTAGGCAACCAACTCGCCCACCTCGGAGCTCAATAGCCAAATGCCATGTAAAAGTTTTTGTGTAGTAGTGGGATGCCCCCCATGGTATATATATGTATATATATATTCATATTCTCCAATTAGATTGTTTGGTGCTGTCTGCATCAAAGGCCCCTATCAGGTGGTGTATTTCTGCCTTTGATACAGTGCACCTTCATAGGCCTTCATTTGTTGCACATCAAACTCTAGGGGCCGGAGCCACTAGGAGTGGCTATCTCACCATAATAGTCCTATCAACAGTGCTAGTATGTAGTCCATAGAGCATCCATTGCACCCAAGTCAAGGTTGGCTACTTGGGCTGCTAAGTCTGAAATGAGCACTATACCAAGTTGTCATTGATCAAGTTTATCCCTAGGTCTTAAACAAATGGCATTCTCATAACCTAGAGTAGTCGTATTAGTGTTCAACTATGCAATTTTTTCCTAAGTGCAAGTTGTTCTTCTGCATATTATTCCTAGCTTGCTTTGGAGCCTAGCCAAATGGCTAATGTGCTATTGGTAGATGGTTGTCCTCTTGGACTTAGAAGGAAGTGTGGGCTCTACACCATATTCACCACTAAAACACATACATGGCGTCCTGGAAAAAGGTGTCAGTCCTAATCCAACCAAGCAAACAGTTCTCCCTTAGCATGTCCTTAGCCACTAAACCATTCTACATGCACCAGTAAGTCCTTGATGGCAACATGGACGTGTTAGTGCCATGGATGAATCTCATATTTTTTCCTCTATGTTTTTATCATATCACGCTACATGGGTAGTTAACAAGGGTGAGGAAGTTTTTAAGGCGATGGTGAGTCGTCCACATTTGAACCAAGGTACACAAATCATGTTGCTGATCACCTACGTGATAGCCATGACAGAGGAATGCTCCCATTACATAGCTCAGACCACCATTAGCATTACTCTATGTACTTCTTGGTGGTCTGATTTACCATGGATTAGGAGAATATCACTCCAACCATGCCCTCCACCGTGCATTTCTTTAGCATACCCATAAAATAGGCCATTATCTTCACATAAGCACTTTGCTCGACCCCACTATAAATGGAAGAGAGGCAGAAAGACCAACTGATTATGTATTAAAGGTGAGGTGAGAGTGAATATATGGTGGCTTAGAAAACAATAAACGAGAGTGGATTAAGGGGATTGTGTGCACCCTCCCCCTTCTCTAGCTAGCCTCGAGGCAAGGTGGTCATACCAGAGGTAGGGCCATGCTCAACAATAAACATGATCTTGACAAGCGATGAGTGGGTTGTGGCCAAGGCACCAAAAGCACCAATGCTAGAAGTAGTTCTTATAATTTGCTAGTAGTCCAATGTCGATACAGTCCTTGAGTGGACACTTAATGGAAGATGGTGAAGAAGCAATATCCATGATCTTCCTCCACCACTATTTCAATTCACTGCTTGCTAGCTATTTTAATGTAACACATAGTCATGTAAGCTACATGCATACTGAAGGCATTCACTTACAAACATTACCATCATGGCCTAACATGGTGTCCTTTGTTGCTAAAGTTATGTCCGATGCCTAGGAAAAGAGGGGAGTAGGGGCTAGAGTATTAGGAGAGAAAGGCGCATCAATTACCTCTATTGTAGTGGTGATGGCACACATGCCCTGGATACCTGCTTGTGTGTTAGAAGTTAAGGCATCTCCTATTCCCTCTTCTGATTCAGTGTCTGAGCCAAGGCCTGGATGTATATCCTCCCTTACCGCTTCTACTTGTTTGAAGCTGGGCACTTGAGTGCTTGCCTTTGGTAGCACCACACCAGGGCAAGCATCACACCCTAGAGCATCAGCAGCCACCGGTGTGACCTCATGGGGTGGAGAAGGCGAGTAGCATGTGGGGAGCGCCATAGGAGCCTGATCCTCCTCTTTTAGATCTAGATCGGCGCCTTGAAACTTACCTTCCTTCGGATCGAGCTTTTCAAAGGCATCATCTTCATCATCAGTAGATTCCCAATCTAGATCCTTGCAAGAGTCCTCTACTATGGCATCAGACTGCAAGATCCTAATCAAGTCATCCCTTGGTGTATCGGAGTTGGCTATGGGGGCCATGACGGTGAGTGCACGCGTCGGATGGGAGGTGGTTGGGGTTAGCGTCCCAACACTAGGGCTGATCACCTGGGGCACGATGGTCACCGGAGATTGTGTTGGGTGGGTGGTGGTTGGGATTGGTGCTCGAGTGCTCTCGCTCCGGCTCATATCTTTTTCCTTGTGATCAATTTTGAGTTGTGACAATGTTCCATGCCGCCCTGCCACTAGAGGCAAAAAGAGTGCTACCTATGGCAATGTGACACATAGAGCATTTATTACTTAGGAAGCAAACCAGGCTGTGGTCGCCTGTCATGCATTGCAATGCGGCTAGCGTCCACCTAGCATGCGCACAAGGCTCAAAACTAATTTTGTTTAGATTTATAAGCTTAGCCATGGATTGCCAATTTCCACTATTATCCTTTAGGTGCTATATTTACATCAAAATCATAATAATGTAGTGACAACAGTAAAACTTCCTAGTGGAGACGTATTCTATATGGAATATTTTAATTTTATAAATATTCCATATTACAATAATTAAATATACAAATTGAGATCATAGTATATAACTAAATATTTATTTATTGCTTTTATTTATTCCATTCAAACAAATATTAAATATATGGGCTAGGAATGCTCTGCCCATATATTTGACCATGTTCAACCATTAGGCTAGAAGTCGTGATGGAGGAGGCCCATGAAGGCTAGTGTAAGGTCCTAATGGCTAGAGGGGGGTGAATAGCCTAATAAAATTTCTTGCAAAGACACTTAAGCAACTTGTTAGACTAAGAAATGGCGTAAATGCAAAGCTAAAGTTTTGATTACTCTATGCAAGCCTTTCTAACAAGTCTAGTATATAGGCTATACTACTAGCACCCAATCAACAACAAGCCTAGCAATTCTAAATAAGTTACTCTAGGCACTTCACTAAGCTAGCAAGAGCAACACAATAAGACAAAGTAAAAGATACACAATCTAGCAAGTTCTACTCAATGTCTAGCAAGACAAGCAATGTATGAACAAAGATATAAAGCTAGATACAAGAGAGGAGGATTGGATTGTTATACCGACGCGAAGTGTTGACGGCCAATCACCCAATCAAGATAACCACACAAGAGAATCCTCGGTAATCACAATATTGACACAATGATTTTTTATCGAGGTTCACTTGCTTCCCGGCAAGCTAGTCCTCGTTGTGGCGATACACTTGCTTGGAGAGGTGCTCGCTCAATTGGCTCTCGATACCAAATACCGCTGCTGGGAGCCGCACTCTCAACACAAGACAAGGATCCTCCAAGCCACGCGCAATCCACTAGAGTATCCTTTCGTGAACTCCCGCGGGGAAGGACCAAGAACCCCTCACAAGATCACCGGGTGTGGCCTCGAACAATCTCCACCTCAAGCTCAACACCCCGCTGCCTCCAAACCGTCTAGGGTGACGGGAATCACCCAAGAGTAACAAGAAGTCCACAGTGAACTCGAAGAACAAGTACCTCTAGATGCAACTCTCAATGCTTAGCACTTGATTCTCACTCAATCTCATTCTAGATGAACAATCAAGTCAAGAGATAAGTGGAGGGGAGTCTCTCTAGCTCAAAGGATGCTCAAAGAAGTTAGAATAGGCAAGAGATACCTCCCCAACAGGCCAAACTTCTATTTATAGCCTCCCCATAAAATCCAACCGTTACTCAGCTCGGCGTTTTCGCACTTCAGAGGCCGGCGTTACACACGCCGGACGCGTCCGCCGGAACCGCCGGACGCGTCCGGCGCCTTATGCGCCAGTAAACCATTGGAGCCTCGCATTTGAACTACAGCCGCCACGTCAGCGTCCGGCGCCACCGAGCCGCGTTCGGCGCTCCGCATTCGGCGGCTCGGCCCGCTGCTGGTCCGCTCTGGGTGGCGTCCGGCGGGCGCCTGACGCGTTCGGCATCAGCGTCCGGCGCCATTGCACCACGAGACCTGGCACGTCTAGCAGCGCCGGACGCTGAACAGTGCCAGCAGCGCGTCCGACGCGCGCGTCCGGCGTGCCAGGCCATTGCAGCCCACCATCGAGCGCCGGAAGCGTCCGATCCTCTGGCCGAGCATCCGGCGCAGCGTCCACTGCGCGTCCGGCCAGTGACAAAAGATGTTGACTTCGTTGTTTCGTCGTGCCGTCGTCGATCCAAGTCGAACCCCTTGCCTTAGGTGCCAACTCCAACATGTAGGACACTCTTGACCATATGAATTAGCATTACATCATGACGAGCAAGGGCAAATGTTAGCTCTCTAGTTAGTCTCTCATATGCATCATGCAAAGTCGAACCTAGAGGCACTTGGACCGCGAATTCAACCGTGAATTCCCCTCTTGATAGTCGGTTATCAATCCTAAACGTGATCACACTCTCTGTAGTGTCTCGATCACCGAAAAGAAAAATACCTATCTCTTGATACCTCAACCTCGAGCCTCGATGCTTGATCATCACTATGTCCAAGTCCATCCCAAGCCCGAGGCCTCACCATCATATTGCTATGTGTCTAGTCACACTTAGACCAAAACATTAGCAACATTGGGTGTCATCAATTATCAAAACCAAACACGAGATTTCAGCTAGCCGAATCCCTCGACTGAAGACCAAAGCATATCAAAAATATCTCAGGGGCAATGCTAATTCATGAACGTTCATCAGGATGAGATCTGGTGAAGGATTCTCCGACATGCACATATTTTCTTTTTTAGTAAAATTTTTTTCCATAACTTTCTTTTTTAAAAAGGTTTTCTATTTATAGAAAATGAAAGGTAAATTTGCAAATCCAGGCGCATAACTTCCATTCTCTAACTTATATATCTAACTTAGAACATATAACTTACGTGATCTATCACTTGCAAAGTTAAAAATCTAACTTAAAACGCATAACTTACGTGATCTAATACGTTACAAAGTTAAAAAACTAACTTATATATCTAATTTTTGTGATTTAACACGTTGCAAAGTTAGAAATATAACTTATCAGTCTAACTTATCACGTCGAAACACATGCAAAGTTACAAAACTAACTTATACACAAAATGACAGCAGTATAGAAAAAAGTGAATAAAATCTTCGAAACATATCCAAGTGTGATCTACTTTTATTCGTCTCATCGCGTAGAACACATCGGTGCAAACGAAATTAAAAACGGATACACGGTTTGAAAATTATAGTATTTTAATCGCTGACATCAGCGATGGTCCCCACACTGGTGTATGCATCTGGTTGTGTATACACGCATGCATCTGGCTGTATAGTGTCGGAGCGTTCGCTCAAACATCGAATGATTGAATGACCGCTATAATGAAATTGGGGGCTTCCCAGGCCACAATATCTTGACGATAGTATATGATCAATCTATAAGCATTTTATGTAACCTTTATTTTAAAAAAAGACATTCTATGTAACAAACTGTATTGTAGCCCTACTCTCTCAAGTTGTATGGGCATGGGGACTGGGTCCTAATTCATTCTTTCATCCCATCTACTAGCTAGGAGCAATGAACCCCTATAACCAAGCATATGAATACAAGAAAAGCAGCATCACTCCTGACTGGACTAGGACATTCCATGTGCCTGAACTAGTATATAAATCTTTGTGTCTTATGTGCTAGCATCTGATTCATCTTATATGATTAGTTGCTAGGCATTGCCAGAGGTAAATCATCTGACAATTGACATGTCAAGGACAGATCTTTCGCATTAGATTTATATTGTGTTTCAAATGGGAATCGTCTTCAACTTTGGCGAGGACGCCAAGAAGATGCAATCAGGCAGAAAGATCTTCTTTGGCAATATCGACTTCATCGCCGACCATCTTAGGAACCTGAGCCTGCAACTGCAACCCAAGACGTCTGGACAGGAGGAGGAACAATCGTGCAACTGGACCATCGCCCCCACCTCTACCAACACACTTCTTTACCAAGTTATTCTATAACATAGATATGCTAATTAAAGTAAAAGAAGGTTGATACTTAGAATGCTAATCTTTTCTTTGCTATACGCAACTACTAACTTGGTGTAAGACAAGATAATAAAGAAACAAAGAAAAGCAACAAAATTTCCTATGCATTGCTATGTAGTACTAAACAATTTGGCCCCGCCCCTCATCCTTCCGGGAGGTTAATTCTTCATGCATCTCCCAAAAGAGATGTGGCAATCTCAAAGAGAAAATTATCTACCTTACAAAGGGCAGGATCAAATATATGACGAGGTTGCCTGACATTGTGATCGTCCTTGATCAGCAAAATAGTATATAGCTCTTCGGAAATGTGTCATTTTGGGGATTCTTACTATTTCTTTAGTCGATACAAATTGTGACCCAGATCTTACGAATATATCGATTCCTACCAACAATGACGCTGTGACTTCAATTTGATTAATTCTTAACAAATTAGGATTGCAATTTCTGAGGGCCGTTCTATCTATATAAGAAATCGTTGATTAAGAACAATAGTTAATTCTTGAGCAACTACGTAGATTTATAAGATTAATTACTAGTATTTTTTATTTTGCATACTTTGTTAGATAGCACAACTGACTTTATAATACCATATTTTTATTTTACTTTTATGCAAGTTTATGCTTGCTTCGTAGACGTGTTTAGTAGTTGAGCTAACTCTGGCTAGACCGGCCTAGGACGCAAAACTCAATATTAGTTGCATATGGTCTTTGAGACACAAAACTCAATGTTAGTTGGATGTGGTCCGGCCATCCGTACCGAGATAGCCACGCCAGGTTGAACGACCAAATCGGTCGTTCCCCGGTCAGGCTTGCGTCAGCCTCTGTGTGCTCCCTTTTGAGTTTCTCGTCACCTCACCTCCTCACCCCCACTGTCGTGCTTCTCCTTCCCCGCTGGTCCTCCCCCTGCCGATGCTCCTCCTCCTCCCCCAGCTGGTGCTCCCCTCCTCCCCTGCCAGCGCTCCTCCTCCTTCCCCGCCAGTGCTTTGCAAAACGCCCCGATCCGGAACCTCGTGAAGAATCCCATGGCGGGCGTGGCTGGCGTCGGATCCGAGCGCGAGCTGGTCATCCGCGAGGACCGCCTTCTCCCCGCCGATTCTCCTCCTTCTCCCCCTCCAGCGCTCCTTCTTCCCCCACGGTGGTCTTCCTGGCGGATCTGGATGCCTCGGTGGGGCATCCTCCACGCGGATCTAGAGGCCACGACGCGCAGCGAGGGCGATGACGAGGAGCAGCGGCGCGGCACGGGGGCGGAGTCGGGTGCGGTGGTGGGTGGTAGGATGACGCGGTGGTGGGGGCGTCCCTCTGCCTCGGCGAGCTGATCCGTCACTTGGGCCCCGCGGACGACGAGAAGAAGACGGGCGTTGGCGGCCTGGACAGGAGGGCCGTGGTGGCGGGGCTGTCGTGCCTGGCGGCCTCGCGTGGCGGTGGTGGTGACGGGAGCACCCACGCCGCCGGCAACGAATCCGGCTCGGCTGGCGAGGAAGGACGGGGAGCAAAGCACAGTGGAGGTGGGCGGCGTCCAAGTAGAAGCTGCAGCCCACTACAGGCGGCGGGGTGGAGGTGGCCGGCATCCGTGGCCTTCGCCCGCGCGGCGAGGGGCTCAACGCGCCGCTATTCCTCGACGCTGTTGCTTGCTTGCTTGCTGTTGCAGCTTCCGTGCTGTTGCTGCTTGCGTGCTTGCCCAACAACTAATCCTCATGCTCATCTTGCTTGCTGCTTGCCTGCTGTTGGCCACCGTGCTCTTACTTGCCTCCTCGCAGTTCTTGTGTTGTGGTGGTGACCATGCCCACCAGGTGTCACACAAAATACCTCAAAGAGGGTGAGTTTTGAGTTCATCGGTTTAGAGAAGAGATGATTGTACACAGAGGAAGCCATCCAACCAGATATAATCTTTGTCTAACCAATTCACAGAGGCTAAGTCTAGCCTGACTAAGTCTAGCCAGGCCAAGTCAGCAAAACCAAACACGTCCGTAGTCACGAGATGACACTTTCTAAAATCCGGCAGAAACGTGCACCTGCTCCCAAAAATTGTGCAAAATGGGAAGTCGAGAACATGCTTGGTTATGGTAAAAAAATGGTGGCCAAAATGGAAAATCGAGAACACACTTAGTTAAAAATGGTAAAAAAAATTGTGGCCAAAATTGGAAGTCGGAGCAACAAAATGCGTGTACTGGTAAATGAAAAATAAAAATACATAATGCGGTAACCGTAAATCGAACACGCGACCTTCAGATTTTCGGTCTGACGCTCTCCCAACTGAGCTATCCCCGCTGTTCGCTTCGAATGCAAACGTAACCGTAACTTATCGCAGTAAATTATCGTAGTCATCAATTATCGTATATAAAACTTTCTTTCTTCCGTCCGCCTCTCCCTTCCTCCGTCACTCATCCTCAACACTTCATCAGTCCATCCCCTCTCACTCCATCATCTTAAGTTTAATTTTAGACCTCTAAAATCTTTGTCGGCGTCACACCACTCATATTGTGGACTGACATCCGAGCGCTTTCTTTCACGTTGCGGCACATGTCTGTGGATCGTCTTTTCACCTTCTTATACACTCATATGACTTGTGCACAACTATTTTACCGGAGTCAACTTCCTATACTCGATTAGTTTTTTATTGCACTAGCAATTATAGTATACACCGGACTACCTGAGAATTGATTTAATTCAAGGTTAAGCTAAACTTGATTAAATCTAATAAAAACCAGCTAGCTTATTATTATTGGCATAAGTACCATACAATAAATTATACATCTCATATGTTTGCGACTAATGATAAGAGGCCCTGTTATAGCTATGTTGAAAGGATAATCCTCCTGTCCAAACTTTGTTACTGAAAAAAGAAGAGAAGATGGGTTGGAGTTGTGGATATTACACACTCTAAGGCCTCATTTGAATGAACGTGGATCAGCGTGGAATCAGGCATGATCCACGCCATCTGTGGATCAAGGCCCACATCGGGGCCAGGCTCCACTCTCGGCTAAAAAAGCATTTGGTTGTCCATGTATCATCGTGTGTTGCAGTCAAAACACACAGTCGATCCACGAGTGCCAAAAAAAACCCCTCCTCTAGTGTGGAATGGGGGAAGCGGTGGCCTCGTCTCTCTCAAGCGTGCGTGCACTGTCTAACCGCTTCCCATCCGCCGTTGCTTCTAAGTGTTCATGTCTAATACAATCACCGACAACTTCTAGTCGTCAAGTAAACAACCATTCTATGACTCAACACGTGGATTTCGTATGTGTGAGTTGCGTGGACGGAGTGGGTTAACCTAGTCCACGGGTGGAGCAGGTCACACTTGTTTTAAAGACATACAATGAGCCAACAAAGCCTAAATGGATGTCTCCTGAGAATATCTACCTAATTGATACGCTATGATTCCCCCCGCTTACCAATCATCATAGTGTAATTGGGCCGCGTTAACAAACCAAAGCGCTTAGCTACTGCGTCTCTTAGCATGTCTTCTCGTCAATCAAAGGGGAAAAAGAGAGAGGGAACAAGTCGTAGCTTAGTTGGTGAGCACTCCGGGTGTGGAGGCCACCGGTTGTGTGTTCGAGCCCTGCTTGACGCACAATTTTCTCACCGGGGTTTTTCCCATTTCAATGTCTATACACCTTCTCTCGCGTTGAGGCACAAAGAGATTGCGACGTGCCCGTCGACTACGAAACCTTGGATGGTCTCGGTGATTTCAAGAAGGACACAGTGATTATCTGTGTGCAGTTGTAGATCACAAGTGGTGTGTAGTGTGCGTGCATAGTGTGGGCGTGTGTGAGTCTGTGCATAAACAGATTCTACAGTATACTCAGATGAGAGGTTTAAAAAAAGGAAAAAAAGAGAGAGAAAAGGTATAGCGGTGGCGCGGCTTTGCTAAACAAGTGCTCCCTCCGGTTTAGGACCTCAGCAAGCGTCGCAAAAGGACTGATAATCGGTGTTTGTCACCCATTAATAATTTGATAATGAACAGACCGATTAGAATCTTTAGTACTGATGAAATAAACGTAGACGTGGCTGATGAACCAGAGCGCGCGCTATGCGATGCAGGTGCTCGCTAGTGTAGGAGATCGAGACGGCGATCGGTCCCCAAAAGGCCAGAACCCCCCAATTGAACGCGTGCATCACATCGAGTGGGATCCTTTGCAGGCATAGCAATGTGACACGCGCGCGCGATCCATGCGAGGCTGTAGGATCCGAGAACGCGATCAGGATTGGAGACACGCTGACACGGATGATCATGGGACCGACCGAATGAACTCGCCTACTCACCTCAACTGTCCGTCAGCCTAAACCCCAAAAGGTATCGCACACCCCATGCTCCCCTTTATGACTTGGCCTCTGACTAGTGGCTAACTTTAACTAAGCTTGCCTCGTGTCGTGACGCCACGGGTATAGACTGACAGATACACATCTGGTGATCTCTGAAGTTTGTTGCAGGTCAATTGTAGTGATCGTACAAGGTAGCTCCACGTACATACATTCTAAGATGGTCCGTTACGTGTCTCTTGTGTCGTGGCTGACAAACAATACAGACAATACCACACACATAAGTAGCACTAAATTTTCGATTAACAGCCCCTTGAGCATATATGTCAATGGTCAAATGGAAGATTTTTTTTCTATGTTTAAAACTAGAGCCCTTTTACGATGGTTGGAAAAGCATTCCAATGCTTTCAGATGCTCGTTGATGCCTACTCAAAATAATTATTTTCGGTGAAGGGTAATAATGTCATTGCACATCCCTACCCTACTCTATCTTCAACCGTGAGTCACATAAGTGCTCTCCCTCGCCAGGCCGCCGCCACTGCGCCTGCACGGCGTCGTGCCGGGCGTCCTGCCCTCACCCTCGCTCGCCGCGGCAGCCGCCCTTCCCCTTCCCCTCACTTGTCGCCGGCCTGCCCTGTCCCTCGCGCGGCGCCGTCGCGCTTCCCTCATCCCCGGCGCCGCCGCCTGACACGAGCAGCAACTGCGCCTACGCGCTGCCGCTGGAAGAAATTGACAACTACTACCAGCGCAATGGCCGGTCCATCGGGATCTGCAACTTCGCCCCGCCTACGTCGTCAACCAGGCCTCAAGTAAGCAGCCGCCGCCACCCATCTTCCTCTCCTCGTGCCATTATTGACCTATCTAAGAATCGCCCACTGTATTGCTCGTGGAAACGTGAATTCGTTAGTTCAATCACGTAGCAAAATGTATAAATGCTGTCACTGCTAAGTGCAATTCACACATGTAAATGGTGACTAGCAGTATGTATTACTACTTGAAAATCTGTAATGCCTCATTTGAGTCGGCCACATACAGAGGCACACACACTGTTAGATTCAGTTTTCTATATGTGCTTTGTTTTGTGGACAGAACCAGAGACCTGTTTTGGCCATGTTAGTACTTAAGATAACTGCAGCCATTTTAGATCACAGAAAAGAATCATCACCGGCATGGTTGATGAACTTGTGACAAAATTTGATTGCATCATTCTTCTAGATCAGTTTGATAAGGCAGAGAAACCATTTGTCCTTTCAGTTTGATAAGATAGTGATAGAGCTTGTGAAGGCACTCATTAGTATCTTAAATAATCTAAGTTTCCCACAACAAAAAAAAACAGAGATACTACTTCAGGAGACTAATACTTCATAATCCATTTTCTATCCTTTGAGTAAGCACATTACCTATTTCATTTTAAAGCTGCACTCTTTCCAGATACAGGTTCTGAATGTGTCTTGATTGAGAACTTCTAGTTTCAGTAATTATGTATGCAAAGGCTGCAAAGACACTTTCTACTTTCCAGTATTCTTCCATATGAGATGGAGCTAACATAATTAATTTAAAATCCCCACTACCTGTTCAGCTTTTGTATGTTTAGTTTACTGAACGTACTGTACATTCTTTTTCACATTATTGTGACTGTATCATCCATGTAAATTTTGAGCTGGACTATCAAGGTTACGTCCTCAAGTACCAAAACCTTGCAATTTCACCTCCTGTGTAGCTATTGTCGTTGACTGCTTGTAGAGTTAACATTATGAACTTAATACCTGTATATATTGTGTCAAGGAAGGGCAGATATAGTCCAACTAGACTACTGTCTCTTTTAGTACCTTTCGTATATGGGATAATTTTATGAATTGCATTCTTGAGTCCTGTGCTTTTCATGTGAAATTGAATTGATTGACTGGTTGCTCAGAACTTACTGCACTGTAGATATAGTGCTTGGATATCTAAAATCATAATTCTAGTTACATTTTTATTCTCCCTATGTCTGGTCATACAATCCAATATTGAGTTTCACTTGTGGTAGTACTATCAGCATTTTTACATCTGCATTGGGCTTGATTGTCATTGGCCATCATCTGTACTAGTGCTTGTTCCCTGAATGTGGCAATTGATTTTTTTTTTTGAGAAATCATTATTCTCATTTCCAGACTCTCTAGCATGGGTCACGAAACAATGTTTTTTGCTTGGCTTAGTTGTTGAGGTCTAACCCTATTCCATTTTGACTAAGTCATAATCATATAGTGTTATACTCATCGGATCTCTATTATTCTGGTGTTTTTTTTTTGCCATGCTTACTTTTTTGTCTGATGGAGCTACTTTAATTTCTAGCAAGGGTTCTGATATATTCTCTCTTTGTTGTCAGGCAAACTAGCAGCTGCAGGTGCTAAGCTCTCATCACTGAATATGCAGGAATCGACCCCACAAACGAGAGGAAAATGTTTCAGCAGCTTGTCAGAGCCGTTGGAGGACAGTGGTCAGCCCTGTTGGGCACTAATCAGCCGAATATTTTTCCATGAACACAGGACGTTTGTAAAGTCAGCTTTTGGGTGGTTAATTTAAGCTTTAGTACTACCATGTAAATATAGGAAAGCTTTAGCCGTTTGCATTATCTATCAAAAACTAGTAGCTGCCTTGCTATGCTGCTCTAGTCACTTGGCAGCCCTTTTTTCATGTGACATGCTGCTCAAGTCACTTGGCAGCCCTTTTTTCATGTGACATGGGAGGGTACAGCACTGTGGAATGATCCCTACCCGGAGCTCACCACCAGCCAGTATTTCTGCAAGTGGCCAATTTAGTTCAGTAGTTATTTTGCAGAGTGACTGCGGAAGTCAGTCCTTGGTGTGTACTTGTGTAGTTGCCACGACAAGCGTTACCCTCATAGCTCCGGGTGAAAACGGATCGTATTGTCTTCGGATTCGGATTCGGACACGGACAGCTATCGGATACAGCTACGGAGGGATATGGATTGTCGTGGATACTAATACGAATAAAAATATATCGATGAATAAAAATATATCGAATACGGGATGAGTCGGACACGGATGGTGTCGGTTATGAATATTTATACGAATATTGAGTAAAAGCAACATTTATATACGACATGTATTGTAGTCGTTTGAGAAACATAAAGGAGGTGTAATTTTTTAGAATTGCAGTTTTTTTATTTTTTTTGAGATGAGAAGAATAAAGGAGGTGCGTGTGCAATACATGGATAATGCCTTTTTTTAGAAAAACGTGGATGATGCCTACACCTTCACTGGCCCAGTACGAACAGCATAGGGATGGGCCTTGAGTTTGCGGGCTGCAGCCCACGGACGGTTTCTAGCTGGAATTTTTTTTATTTTTAATTTTTTTTAAAAAAAAATTTATAAAAATAGTCTGCGGTTTCAAATAATGACAGAAGTAGTCGTCCACAGTGAAAAAACGCCCACTATCTGGGCGTTTTTTAAAAAACGCCCACTGTCTGGGCGTTTTTTGTGACGTGGCAAAACGTCGGGCCGGCGCCGGTGCCGGCGTTTGCGGGCGGCCCTCTGGCGGCCAAAAAACGCCCACTGTGTGGGCGTTTTTCTGCGGCCAGGGGGCCGCCTGCAAAATGGCCGGCCTGTTTTGCCGGCGGGCCCCGAGCAGTAAAAAAACGCCCACACAGTGGGCGTTTTTTCCTCCTCAGGGGGCCGCCTGCAAAACAGGCCAGGCCGGCCGCGCTGTTTTGCAGGCGGCCCCCTGGAGGCCAAAAAACGCCCACACAGTGGGCGTTTTTTGGCCAGCTGGGGGCCGCCTGCAAAACAGGCGAGGCCGGCCGTGCACTTTCAAAAAACGCCCACACAGTGGGCGTTTTTTGGCCGCCACCTATATATACCCAGCCCCCCCTTCAGATTTTCATTATATTCACTAAAATTTTCAGAAAAAAAGGGAGAAGAGAGGAGGGAGGAGAAGGAAGTAACGGCGAAGCCCTGCCAGTTTGAGACCTCGGTTTTTAGGTAAGTTTCTCATACATTACAAGTCTGTTGCTATGCATTAGTAAAATATAATGTGCACTAGAGTTGTTTAGTTTTTAGTTGACTCTGGGTAGATCCGTGAGTAGTATGTATATTAGATCTATAAATAATGATGTTAGAGCATTGCAAATGTGGTGTTAGAAATAATGATGTTTCTTTTATGATTTAAACAATGGATTGCAT
>CM041637.1:21434080-21548970 GCA_023333625.1 Bothriochloa decipiens
TTATTTGAAACCGCAGACTATTTTTATAAATTTTTTTTTAAAAAAAAATTAAAAATAAAAAAAATTCTTTCTAGCTGTCTTCCTGGCTCGTTCACAATACACAGGCTGCTCGTGTGCGGAGTGCAAGAGTGACAGCGCTGGTTTTAGTCCCACCTCGATGCTGCTCCTAGCAACGAAGGAGCAAGTGGCCTACTCCGTATATGATACTGGCTGCATCAGGAGGGTGAACCACACTGACCAGCTACTTATGTGGCGGTGAGTCCAAAGGATGCATGATACATTTTTATATTTGTATCTATTCAAAATTTAATTAATATGTCTAATTTAATACAAATACAAATTTACAAATTCGGATGTTTATCCGCATATTATATTCGGATATATCCCAATAAAATGTCGGATATCCGGTATCCGACGGATGATGAGGATATTGTATTTGTATCCGTCGTCCGTGTAAGGTATTGGATTTCGTATTCGATATCCGTGAAAGAGGTCGGATGTCCGATTAAAACATATTTGAGGCACGTCCGTATCAATATTTGAGGCCTTCCGACGGACGGATAAACATAGGATCCGTTTTCATCGTGACTCCTAGGCGTGTTTCAATTCACTACTTTTACTGTTGCTGACATTCTTGATGAGGTTCGTTGTTGCGTTCAAATACTGGCCAATAGCGTGGCAATACTGACTCTTCTTGCTGCCTATGGGAGCGTGGCCAACGGGCACTAATCATACCATACTACTTACGGCGTATCTTTTCTTCTTTCTTTTCTCTTGTGTATAAAAAAACGAAATTATGGTTTGCTCCTAGCGCACCAGGTGCCATTTCAGGACGGCCATGGTACCATTTCAGGCGGTCTGCAAAATGCATCGTGCAGCGAGGTGGTGCTAGAACATACGCCCAACGAAGTGAACACAATGGCTGAGCGGTAGCCCAGGAGTACGGCCCATGCAGGGCGCACGGCAGTCCAGGAGGGCAGGATTATGCTTTAAATTGCTGTTTGAATAATTTGAAAATATTGAAGAACACATTTTTTTTTCTTTTTGATATGTAACTAAAACTTATAACTAGTCTTTCTTATACTAACTCCAAATGTGATGATTTTTTCCAAATATTTTTCTAAATTCACAGTCTATCAAATTATTGTGTTTTTACTGCTAGTCTTTTAGTTATCTTTTCTTGTGTATATTTTAAAATTTGAATTTGAAAAATGACAATTTCAAACAACATTTTGAAACATCAAATGATTTCAGTTCAAGAAGCCATGAACATAATAGTTGTAGAACTCATCAATGTGTACAACTCTTTTTTGTCATTTTTTAATATGCCACAGTGAAAGCAACATTGTTCACAAAATTTACATATCTCTCTTATAGTTTATAAAATTACAAGAGATATATATAAGATTTGTGAATAATGATACTACCATTATGTCGGATGGAGAGACAACCAAAACGAGAGTTGTAGATCTTGCAAAGTTACGAAAGTTTGTAGTGGACAAACTTTCTATTTGAATTTGTTTAGGACTTCAAACAACCAATTTACACTTGATTTATGTAACACCTCTGGTGTTATATTAACTAAAACATGCCATGTCATCATATGCACTGCAAAGCATTCATGTTTAAGTCAATCTTAATGTGCATTAACTAAAATAAGTTTACATTTCATAGGTTGATTGGGTTTCTGGAATGTTTTGTCACATGAAATAATAAAACTCTATTTTTGAATGTCATCGCAAATGCTTAGTTTATATTCTATGTACTTGAGGTGTAAACCGTGTTTACACTAGTGTCAAGCATAGTGTGTAAGTCTAAGTCCAACCCTAAAAATGATTTCCATATTTGAAATTGAATTTGGATTTCAAAGCTTATTTCCAAGTCTCGCAATTCAAATTTAAATTCAAATTGGAAATGCTATAAAAAGTTTTTCAAAAGTCAACTTGGTCAACCAAGGGTGTCATTGGGTCAATGACCTAAAAATATCCTTGGATGATGTTTGTGATCACTAATAACCACCCAATTAAGTTAGAAACCAAATCGAGTTTGAATTCTATTTCAAAAACCCTTTATTCCAAAACCTAGTTTTACCCCCTTTTCTCTAATTCAAAATCTATAAAGAATTTGGAGATACTCTAAAAAGATAGTTTGTAGATCTTGACAAGAGCTACAAAGTTGGTATATAAATTTTTTCAAGTTTCCAAAATAAATTTCAAATGAATTTGAAAAATACAGTTTTCTAGTATTTGACCCCTTTTGATTTTAAAACCATAATTCAAAAATTATGCAAAATTTTGGAAAATTTTGTATATAAAAAAGGTTTGGTTTGGAAATTTAAACATTTCATAGTTTTGAATATTTTCAAGTTTTATTGAAAAATCAAAAGTAATTTCAAATGTTTGTTTCTAGGGTTTTATTCCCTTTTCAAATCTGAATTCAAATTTTAAAATCCAAACAGAATTTGAGGATGCCAGTTAAAGGAAAAGTGTAGCTCTTGAAAATTTATGTAAATGATATTTTTAGAGATTTTCAAGTTCTTATGTAAATTTTGGAGTAATTTGTATTTTAAAACGAATGGTATTTATGTAATTTCTGCGAACAGTACCGAAACCTATCGTCGGCCGCCATCGCCGGCTTCTCAACGCGCGCCGCCGTCCACCGCCGCACCTGCTCGGCCGCCAGCGCACTCCTGGACACCCGAAACTTCGCCGTCGTCGTGTCGCCCGTCCGTGCGTCACCCTGGGCCTATAAATACCGGTCGGGAGCCGCCGTTTCTCTTCTTTCTTCTTCCTGCCGCCGTCGCCGATGACTTCGCTCCGTCGCTCGAATTCACCGCCGACGCTTCACCACTGCCCGATTGCTCTTGTCAATAGCTCCGTCACATCCTCACGGTCATTTTGAGCTAGTTCGTGCTTGCTCTCCTCGCCCGAGCTGCCTGCGCGCCGTCGTCTTCTCCACGGCCGGTCGCCGAGCCGCCGCAAGCTTTTTCGCCGTCGACCGCCGCACAGGGTGAAAATATATTCTCTTTAACCATCCTGTCGTGTTCTCCATGCTATTCTGCCTCTTATGCGCACCTTGGCCGGCTTGATGGTCCACAGGAACGCCGGTGACGCCGACCTTGCCATCGGAGCGCCGCCGCCGCCATCACCGCCGCCGACCGCCATCAAGCACTCTGGGCCCTCATTAACGTGCGCATCAGCACCGGGGTGAGCTCCTGCAGCTGTTTGCGCTATCAATTTCATCATTCCTGTGTCATAACCTCCGGCCACCGTAGCTCGCCGCCGGCGCAGTGTTGCCTGCGCCGCCGCGCGCGTAGCCGTTGGGGCTAGGGTTCCAGTTTGGCTTCATTTTGTTGCCAAACGAAATCGTCTGAATGCCCTGCGTGTGTCCGTGTAGTCGCCGTCGCTGGAAACAGCTCCGGTGAGCTTCGCCGCCCGCGCCCTAGCTCCGCCGCGCCGCCATGGCCGCCGGCGTGGGTGCCGCCGTCGCCCCGCCGCGCCGTTAGCTACCTCCATCGACTCGCCGTGTCGAGCTGGGCCCAGTGGTCCAAGTCCGGTCACCGGAGACCTTGCCGACGGCGAGTAATCGCCGGTCAACCTCCGGCGGACCGTCGGTCAGCGCGGGAGTACTGTGCCGATTTTCTTTTTCTATTTTTAGAAAATGATTTAAATACTATTTTCTTTGAAAAATCATAGTAATTCATGTATAGCTCCAAAAATTCTAAAATTTTTTGTGAGTGTTCTTTATGATGTCATCTACCTAGGAAAGATATGAAATGCCAAATTTGAGTACTTTTTGCATATGTTAAAATTAGCCCTTTTAATTGAAAAATGGACCTTCAATGATTTTTAATAAATAAAATAATTGGCTTTTAATTCTAAAATTTGTTTTGCTGTCTAATTAGGCTAAGAGCTTTCTAAAATAAAAATTTGGGCTTAATTTGGTAACTTTGATTTTATGCCTTTATTAATGCTTTTAAATAATTAATTAATCCCTTTATTTGAGTTTAATCATTATAGGATTTGTTTGACTTTGTGATTGATTGATGACCTTAGGTCATTAACCCTAATGATATTTAGCACTTTAATTAATTATTTGCGCTTACCTTAATCATGTCATTAGGGCTTAATCAATATTATTTTATGTGTTTAATTAATTTCTTAAATGGCGTAGTTTACCCTAATGAGTTTTATAAGCGAAGTTTTGTTGGCTTGTAACTTTATCGTGAAGAAAAGTTATACTCGATCCCTTAATCTGATCATGCATCCATCGAGCATCATGTTTACTATTCCATCATGTTAAAGCATATTAATTATCGAATAGCTTCCGTTAACGGAGAGTTAACATTGTCGCCCAGATCCTAAGGAAGAGCAGATTCAGGAATCGGGAGTTGATCCAGAGTTTGAGACCGTCTACCCCGAACATCAAGGCAAGCCCCGGATGCATTCAAACCCTATTCTATTTATAAAAGTTTTACCGCTTCAGATATGATATGTTGCATTAAGTAATAGGAGTTGAGTGAAAACCCACCAATTACATTACTTGTCTTATTTCCTTATTCCTTGTTACCTGCTTTGGAAGATAAGTAGTAACGCTTAGCCCTGCTTATTTAGTTAAATGTTCAAAGGTAAAAGAATGAAAAAGATGAGTTTGGTTTTCTTTGTTGGAATCTTGATAATAGAAATAAATCGATACCAGACGGCTAACTTGCACTGGGAATGGAGTCCCTCTGTAGTGTTTTCGTCTGTTGATGCCCTAGGTCCCGTCCGTTGGTGAACTGGTGATATCGAGAATTTAGAAATCCACATGCATGAAGTGATATATGGATGGTTGGAGCCGTGTATATCATGGAGTGACTTATAGTGGGGCCAGAGATCCCACATATGTCATAGTGTGTTTTACTATAGGGTTTAAGTTCCCACGTATCTTGGTACGCTGGGCCGCAGAGCTCACGTGTATCATGTGGTAATATATGGCTGCGGTTGTTATCCCGGTATATCGGTTCATCTAGGGTGCATCGGAGTTAAAGTCTTCGGTATTCCAGTGACCTAGGTCCCAGCTAGGTATGAAAATGGATTCGAATCGCCGTTGCTTCTCGGAGAAGAAGACCCGATCGGTGTTCATCATCGTAGTAACAACTTGAACAAAGATTAAGGTTTAATAATGAAGTTGGTTGATATTTGAAGCTAGTCCAAGCAAACTTTACTTTCTGTTAAGCCTTTCCGCAAAATTTCTTATCTCTTACAAGCCTTACCTTGTCCCTCTAGCCTGCATTTCTTGAGTCTCCACCCCTCTTTTTCGTCGGGTCAGTCTTCTTGAGTACTTTTGTACTCAGGGTTTATTGAACCCTTGTTGCAGGTGAGCCTCATGGGCAGGAATGCTTCGCATCCTGTTGCATGACAGTCGTCGAGGAAAGCGACGACGAGTAAGGTGTTTAGCTCTTGGGCAGAGCTTTTCGTTTGGTATTGTAATAAGGTTATCTACTGCTACTCTATTATTATTATGGTTTGTACAATCTAAACTTATGGTTTTAAATATTTGAAACTCAAAGGTTTGTAAACTTATGTTATTGTAAGTCTTCCGCTATTTTACTCCGATGTATATTATTTATATCAAACTGTTATAATACTGCAATGTCTCTTTATAACGATTGATCCTGTTCGGAGAATTGTGGATGATTCGGGATTTATCCGACAGACTTTTTAAGTCCTATGGAACACAGTCATGGTTATTAGGAGTCTGTTTAGACAATAATCATGCGTGTGGGCCATATGATTTAGAAGGTTCTGCCACAATTTAGGATAACACGTGGGGCACTAAACTAGATGATAGACTCAAGTGATTAAGGGGTGTAGTGGTATTGGATGGTCAATGTGAGAGGGAAGTTGTGGGTTCAAATCTTGATGTTTGGAATACTATTCCTAATTTTGCCATTTTTAGGTTTTTTTTCTTTTTTTCCCATTTTTTAGTCTAAAATCACTATTTTTGTAAAAGGTTTTGTAGGGATACCTCACATTCTGTGACTCTCGTAACAAACTCAGAATAATACCAATGGATAGAGAAGGGGGATTTGCACAAGATTACAGCTAAATGATGTGTCCCTCAACAGAGTTACAGCTTGGCCTCTTGGCTATAATAATGCGTACGTACCAGATCGGAAGAGAAGAAAAGAAAGATCGAGAACACAAAGAACATTCAGATAAGCGTACAAACTGAAAACACAAAGAACATGAGATGGGGAGAACAACAATAGTCAGCTTCTGAATTAAAAAAAAAACAATAGTCAGCTTCAGACTATTCAGAGTTATCTTAATTCATGAATTGCCTTCCTCTCCATGACTAAAAGCATATAATTGGCGCCGATCATCGACCAAACTAAAAGCGAATGCGTGCAGGTCGACCAGCGGCTGCATCTTGACAGCCTGGAACGTGCTCAGGTGGATGTGCAGCGGGTGGTTCGCGCCGGTGAGGTGTTGATCACGTGCCACACGTACAGCTCCGTCGAGGTTGATGGGAAGCAGCCGATGGGAAGCCATGTTCCTCGTGAGTCCCATCGCCATGCAGCAGCCGCGGCCCGGTCGCTGCTGGCCACGTCGAAGGTGACTTGCGTCATGTCTTTCACCCCGCCCACAGGTTGCAGAGGTACTGTGGTGCCCCCACGGCCGCGTCGCCGCACGCCCTCAAGCACACCAGTGACACGACCGTGGACGCGCCGAAGGTGGTCGGGGACATCAGGAACACCGGTTGCATGGGCTGAACCTGCCTGACGACGATGACAGCCGCCACACCCTCCGCCGCACGACCTGTTGGGCAGCGCCAGCCTGACGACGACTACGGCCGCCGCGCCCTCCGCCGCCTACTCGAGGGCCGCAGCAGCCGATGCAGGCGGCGGTGGAGACGACGGCGGGTACAGCCGGAGCGACTCCGACAGCGCCGCGTGCCGGTACACCGGCTGCTCAGATCGAGGACGATGTGGTGGCCGCCCGCGCCGGACGAGGACGGCGGTTGCGCGCGGAGCTCCCCCAGGATCTGGCACGTCCGGGTGCTTGGAGTCCGACACGAGGCTACACCTCGCCATCGCGTCGCCGCAGCTCACGGCAAGGGTGGCGGGCCTGCAGTCGGCGCCCTCGGCGCGGAGGCACAGCAGCGCGGCGGTGCCCCGCAGCGCCAGCCGCTGCTGCGGTGGCTGTACTCCCACGGCCCCGTCTCGTTGCCGGGTCCAAAGCCCAGCTTGAGGGGCTGCGCCCGCAACCGGCCGCGGCGGCCCTCGCCCTCCGCACGCCGCCGCGACGAACCCTAACGAGACAAGAACGTTCATCTTCTTTTTTTTTTCTTCATGCAAAATGTTCATCTTCTTTTAATAAAGCAAGATATTCATCTAACTATATTACTTAAACTATAAATCCTAATTATACTAGTCAAAACATCATTGTTACAATTATTGAAAGTATCATTTTATCCTTGGTTAAAAAAATAAAATACGAAAATATAATTACCACTCCTTTATTTGAAGTCCTAATTTTTCTCAAATCTGGAGGCATCACGAGGCATTACGGCGCATGTGGCCCACTTATCATAGACATATCAAACGTCTCTCGATGCCTCCACATTGATGCCTCTCAACGCTTTTCATCATATGGGCCCACAAATCATAGACACATCAAATGCTTCCCGATGCCTCCCCAACCATGATAAATTTTCTCTTAAAACTAATGACAAACACTTTCTCTATTTTTTTTTAGAGAAAGGGGTTGCTAGGCCCCAAGCCATAAGAAGGCTTAAAAGCATGCGGCGCGCCGGGTTTGAGCCCCGGCGGGTGGCTTCCGCACCTGAGGAGCTCACCAACTGAGCCAACGCTCAGTCCGCGGCACAGAGCTAACTATTCTTTCGCCTTTTCTCCATATATTGGCCTTATGCAGGCCTTGCTTGATAGTTATATATGTTTTGATAAAATTTAAACTAAATCCCATACCAAACCGGTTGTGGATTGATGTTGATACATAGATGCCCAAACAAGACTGTACATGACTTGCACTTGGATAATGTATCCCATTCCTTTTGTTGTGTGTCATATCAAATGCCAGTGTTTTTGAGATTCTAGCACTTGATTTTCAATATTCCTATCTTAAGAGATTTGTGGTTGCCTCTGCTTACATATCTAATTTTGTACTAACAGTTTTATTAAAATAGTGTGTATCAGATATTTATTCTTTAAATACTTTGATGTATTAGGCGTTGACAGGCTTGACTTTTGATTGTATCAACCATTTTTTTTTGTTAACACCATTGTTTTTCAAGGCATTGTTAACACCATTGTTGGTGTCTTCTTCAACTCTGGTGAGGATAGGCTAGGGACTTTTAAGTTTATAGAGAGGGGTTCATTGTTCAAGAGTGCTTGCGGTCCTAGAGACAAGGTTGATCTGATCGAAGTGACAAGTGTGAAGCGAGACGGTGATGGCCATTAGCCGTGAGAAGTTGAGGAGGCCATTAGGAAAATGCTGGGCTGGAGCCTTCACAGAGGCATTTCCAACAATGGCAGCTATTGGAAATGAGGTAGGAAGGTGTTAATGAGGACAACAATGCCAGTGAGTATGAAAACAAAGAGGTTCACATTGAGACGTGGCAGTGGTGAACTACACCTGATGATGCTTGGTACTAGGATGATCAGAGTTGGAAAAGCGAGCAACATGCTGGCATTGGCATCATGAACAACATAACAAGAATAACAATGGATGAGGACTTAAGGAAGAAGGAAGGTTAGGATAATAGGATCTCAATAATCCCCTGAACACAATCAGAATTTTAGACTTCTCCTATGTCTGCTAGTGAGGATTTCCATTTGCTATGACTAGTGACAGTGTTTTATTACTGCTTAAAGACACTAGGAGAATTCCACTGTTTTGGCAGTGAAAACACTCGATTCTTGTATGAGCATATGCAAATTTTGTCACACTACCTTTACTAAAGTTACATCTAAAAGTTACTGTGACTTCTATCTAAAGTAGCAGTAGTCTCAATTTGAACTAGCTATAAATAGGGTAAAGCAAAAAATATGTTGAGACAAATCCAAAACGTCCAAATTCATATATTAAACCCTTTGAAAACTCAAGTGAGGTCTAGTTTCTTTTTTAAAAAAGAAAAAAAAGAAGAAATGTGCTTCCTCACCGGCAACCAAAATTTCCTACCACTACTCCCCATTGCCCTTGATTTTGCTATTATGCTACTTCTGCTCCATCTAGTGGTAGACGCAACCCAACAATATAGGATAGGTTCATCCACCTTTTTTCATCATCTTCTTCCTTTTCTTCATGTACCACCTTTGTCTAAGACCAATGTGGTCATGCAGCCACAGGTAGGGAGGATGGCATCCTGCACCTCTGGCTCTAACGTCGTAGCCCACCGTGAATCCACCGGCTTTTCTAGGTCTAGCATCCAAAATAAACACCTCGCACCAACTATGACTACCTTGAATGTATGATGACATTTTCTTAGTCTGCCGAGCAACAACAAAACTATGATGTGAGAATTTTTCTAAAAAAATATGGCACACTGTATCTTCTAGAAACAAAATAAGAAGTAAAAAATATAGATTATTTTCCAGTAAGCTAATAACTACTGAAAATCTGAAACGAGTTTCGATTAATACAAGCCCATAACTAGCACATCCTTTTCCTTTCACGAGACGTGGCATCTTCTATCTGCAATCTGAAAGTCTTAATTACTCTGATAAAAAAATAAATTGATAAGTTAACACGATTTAACTACTCTGTCTGCGCAAGCGATGCGGCGGCCACAGGCCATAATCATGCACCCCATTCGCAGAATCTGTTAGCTGACACTGGAGAAGGGAGGCAAAAGCGAAAGACAGCAGCAGAAAGCGAAAGAACAAAACTTAACAACAATTTCCAGAGAAAAAAATTCTAACGAACACTAAAAAAAAGAGGAAATCAAAGAAAGGCGGGGTAAACAATAGGAAAAGATATCGATAATCGATCGATTGTGATTCAAAGCAGACGAGAGAGAAAAAAATGGATGGAAAAAAGTAGCTGTAGTGGTAATCATTTGATCTTGAATTCTTGATCCACTAATCCCAGGAGAAAGAGGGAGGGGGAGGAGATCACTAGTAGTTGTAGTTGAAGCCTTGCAGTTACATTGCAGGTCCACCATCACCTCGCGCCGCGGGCATTTGTTTATTTAAGGGAAGGGATTCTCTCGGCTGGCTGCGTCGCTCGCCACGCCCCGCGCACATCGCGCTGCCCAGCTCTGCTGCGGCTGCCGCCGCTGCGTGCGCATCACTGGAAAGATGGGGCTGTGGGGACGGGCTCCTCCTCCTTTCCTTCCCCGCGCCATGAATGATGTGCCTTTTCTCTCTTCCCTTCCATCTGGCTCAGTCAGCTCTGTCGCCTGCTCCTTCCTCCCGGTCTCCTCTGTCTGTCCATGCTTTACTCGGCTGCTGGCCTCCTGCTTCTTGTTTAGGCGTTCTTGGTTAGTAGGGAGCGCGCAGCGCCGGCGGCGATGGCGAAGGAGACGGAGTACTACGACGCGCTCGGCGTCTGCCCCGCCGCATCCGACGACGAGATCCGCAAGGCCTACTACATCAAGGTCCGTTTTTCTTGCTCTCTGCTGCTTCTGCTTAGTTTCTCGGATCCTATAGCTCCAGAAACAGCAAATGTCTTTTGGTTACTGCTTAGTATCTCGGAAAGTACTGTATTGTATATCTTCGAGTGTTGGTAAGGGTGGTTATTCGGTTTCTTTGTTCAGGCGAGACAGGTGCATCCTGACAAGAATCCCAACGACCCACACGCGGCCGAGAAATTCCAGGTTCTCACTGCAGCTTGATTCAATCCATATTCTTGTTGGATAGCGACTTGATTCGGTGGGGTAGATGGATGATGCGCTGACAAGCTGAGATTTTTTTTTTCTTCTTCCTCTGGGAGATTCCCAGGCTCTTGGAGAGGCTTACCAGGTGCTGAGTGACCCTCTGCAGAGGAAGGTCTACGATGGCTATGGCAAGAACAGTATATCCAGGTGCCTAGTTGACATGATAGTATTTCTCAAACATAAAAATGAAAATTAGAGGATGATATAACTCAGCAGCAATCTGTACTTTAGAACTCTTATATACTAACTAGTAGTAAGTGGAGCTCAAGCTTGAAGGTGGTCATGTTATGTTGGATCATCTGGACTGTCCATTTTTTTTTCCCAGGGAGAACATCCTGGATGGTACTGTGGTGTTTACCCTTCTCTTCGGGAGCGAGCTGTTCGAGGACTACATTGGCCATCTTGCAATGGCAACAATGGCTTCCTCCGAGTTGACAAGCGATAATGACAGCCCTGAAAAGCTTCAGGATAGGCTCAAGGTTAGCTGACTAAGTAAAAACGATGACCTCTGTCTCTACTAATGGTACTGTAGTAGTTCAAATTTTGATGTGGTGATGTTGGTTTGACTTTATTTTATTGTGATCAAGAATGTACAAAGGGAAAGAGAGGAAAAGCTAGCTAGATTCCTCAAGGAATTCCTCTCTCAGTATGTTCGTGGAGACAAAGAAGGATTTGCTAATCGTGCTGAAGCTGAGGCAAAGAGGCTCTCAAGCACTTGTCAGTCTTCTGATCCTAGTAAAAGATTTTTATTTATATATGTTCTTTCACATTTAACTCATTGTGAATGTCTATTGGCAGCATCTGGGTTGGATATTCTTCGTACCATTGGATATGTCTATTCTCGACAAGCAGCAAAGGAGCTTGGCAAGAAGGCCATGTACCTAGGAGTGCCATTCGTAGCCGTGTGGGTCAGGAACAAGGGTCATCTGTGGAAGTCACAGATCACAGCAGCGAAAGGTGAAAACTTTTTTCTTGTAGCATGTTGTTCTCCAATGATTAAAATTGCTGACTGATGAGGGGGCAAAAGGAGAAATGCAGGGGCCCTGCAGCTGTTGCAATTACAAGAGGAGGCCTGCCGGCAGAGTAGCAAGGATGGCAATGCCACCGAGCAGGATGTCGACTTGCAGATGAGGATGAACAAGGACCTGATGATGAGCTCACTATGGAAGCTGAATGTTGTGGATATTGAAATGACTCTATTGCATGTTTGTGAAATGGTATGTGTCTTGAGGTTTCTAATTTGTATATGGTACAATAAGCATGAGTAGTATGTGTTCGTAGCTTTTCTTTAACAGCCAGAGGCCAGAACTTGTAATAATAAATGGTTATTTGCCTAACTCATGTAGAGGCTGGAATAAAAATTCCTTTATCTAAAAAGAAATTTTTGCTTTCTGGATTAAAAGTAGTCAGTTATTCCACGTTTATCTGTTCAAAATTATCAGCGTATCAAGCTTAATTGATTTGACAAGTTTTATCTTTAGGTGCTGTACGAAAACAATGCCAAGAAAGAGGATCTGAAGGCCCGAGCAACAGCCTTGAAAATTCTCGGGAAAATATTTTTGGTACAGTGATTGTCCATTCCTTAATGCAATTTCTATAGCTATATGTGCTACGTTGATGGTTAAATCAGCGAAACTGACATTTACATATTCAATGTTTCGTCAATTAAAACATGAATAGAGGGAAAAGGAGACATTACCACTGCCAAGGCCTGCGCCAGTGCCAGCTCCGGCGCCTGCACCTGCACCTGTGCCAGGTCCATCAGGACCATCAAAACGAACAGTTCTCGACGACGACGACGACAGCAGCTCAGATGACAGTTCAGACGATGACCTGGCTCAGAGAGTTCCATATCGGACTCCTGCATTCACCCAGGCAATTGTCCAGCCATCCACATATTTGCTATATATTCAATGATTTTATGTGTTGAAATCCTCAGTAAGAAGTTTGTATGTTTGTGGTGCAGGGAATCGGCAGGCTGTTCCGATGCTTATGCAGCCCAGCTTATGATGTCGACGATGATTTCAAGCCCCGCAAGTGAGTCCTAAAGAGGCAGGTACCAACGGATGTTCCAAAGGTTCGTGACTTTTGTCAAACATATGATTCAGAACAGTGTGAATTCAGATCATATGTTCCCATCCTTTGCCTTAAGGATACACATGTAGATGCTACTTCAGCTCTGGTGATCAGACCAACAGATCAGAGATCCTCATTTTCTCTCCCATGAACAGTAGACCTCCACTCCTTTTTTGAAATAGATCCAACTGAATGGTGTTGTGATTGTGCTTATGTAATTGCTTGTTATTGATGTTGTCAAAAAGAAGGAAAAGAACAAGTATTTGTAAAAATCCATTTCTGATCCTGAATGATATGGGAAATTCAGGTATGAACATCAACTTTTGATCCTTGTTGTCGCCTTGTCGGGCGTATTGTATTAACTTCATACACGGTTGTCATTGTCAGAAATATTCAGAGAGTAGTAGCTTGATCTCTTTACTTAGACTTTTCAGCATAAGAGAATGGAGCAAGTGCGCTTGCTTCAAACATGGATGAAGTTGGAAGTCATGCAGAGCCAAGTGCAGACAGTTTCAGCAGATGAGCATGTTGGATGAAATTTTGCACAGATGGGATGAACTCTTAACAACCAGTCTGAAGCCTGCAATGCATCCACAGAACCACCATTCTGGTTGAGGCTCCTTATGAACTGTACAACAACCACAGCTGCCATGCCCCATATAGATACAGTTGCTGTATCTCTCTCCCCCTCCCAAGTCCCACCCACTACTACCCTAGTTCTCAGTTCACTTCTACACCCGCTACACACAATTGGGGTTGAATCGCCCGCCTGACCACCAGTTGTCGGGACCGGAGTTTCGCGAAGTGGCTGCCGAAGGAGAAGAAGCTGCTCCTGACCATGCCGCCAGATCTTTACTGAGACTTTTCAGCATAAGAGAATGTAGCAAGTGCTCCTGCTTCAGACGTGGATGAAATGCAGAGCCAAATGCTGAAATGCAGAGCCAAATGCAGAGACGGTCTCAACAGATGAGCATGTTGGATGAAATTTTGCACAGATGGGATGAACTCTTAACAAGCAGTCTGCAGCCTGCAATGCATCCACAGAACCACCGTTCTGGTTGAGGCTCCTTATGAACTGTACAACAACCACAGCTGCCATGCCACATAGAGATATCATACAGTTGCTGTCTCTCTCCCCACCTCCCGCCCACTAGGCCACTACCCTAGTCCTCAGTTCATTCCTACACCAGCTACACACAATTGGAGTTGAATCGCCTGACATGACAACCAATTGGATCGTCAGGCCCGGAGTTTTGCGAAGAGGCTGCCGAAGGAGAAGAAGCTGCTCCTGACCATGCCGCCGGATCTTGGCTCCGGCGCTCTGGCCGCCGCAGCAGGCATGCTCACGTTCTTGACGTTGAGCATGACGGTCTGGCCAAACTGACCCCGGAGCCCCTCGATGGTCTTCATGTCCACCGGCTCGCCCGAGGGGTCCCGGACGTAGAAGACGTTGGTGGCCTGCCCCCCCCGCCGTTGTCACGTCGGCGCGGCTCACCGTCAGCCCGTGCTCCCGGAGTACCCTCGTCACCTCCGACAGCAGGCCCACACGGTCCCTGCCGCACACCTCCAGCGTGAAGCCCTGCACGAGGTAACCAACGGCGCGTCGCCGGCGTCAGTCAGCATTCAGCAACAGCCAACAGAATGTGTTGCTGTAGAAGTAGAATTGCTCTGAACAGGAGACGGGATGAGCTCTACATACCTCGGATACTCTTCTGGAAATGGCTGCTTCCAGACACCTGATCACCTTCTCTGCTTCGTCTTTCAGAAGCGTCTTGCCGTCCTTGCGGCGGATGTACAGCTCCTGGAACAAGAACAATGCAAGGAAAAGCTTCATGAACCTGCTTGCACTGCATTGCCTAATACAGACGTGAGGTGAACAGCACCAGGCACTGATTTCAGAAGCTTAATGTACCTGGATGCCGTAGTTGGCTTCGGACGACACGGCGGCATGGAACACGACGTACTCCATGTCCGTTAGCGTGCACACGATGTCGAACAGCAGCTTGGACCGGTCCTTGCACTTGTCGTTCACCACGGAGTAGGACTTCTCCTCGCAGTGCTCCACCGTCACCTCCGGCCTGACGCCCTCGCCGCCGGCCGGTTGCACGGCCGCCGCGGGCGCTCCACCGCCGGCGCCGGCGCCATCGTCGCCATCGCCGTGGATGGCGACGTCGACGTCGGCGTGCATGAGCTGGTGCAGCCGCCGGTCCAGGTGGTGCGGCGTCGAGGAGGGGGCCGTGAAATTGGTGTGCGCGCCGCTGCCGTCGTCGTCCCCGCCGTAGCCGCGGAGTACGTGCCGCAGCCGGTTCTCGATCAGGGACACGCGGCCCGGGTCGTCGATGGCCTGCCCCGTGGCCACGTCGTTCACGTACACGACGCAGGCCACGCGCATGCGGTGCGTCCACACCTCGGCCGCCAGCACGTTGCACTGGAGGTCGGCGAGCACGGCGAAGATCTCCGAGAGGAGGCCCGTCCTGTCGGGCCCCTTGAGCTCGATGGCGGTGTGGTCGCCGATAGAGTGCAGCCCCACCGACCTCCCCTGTGTGTTGCTCTTTTTTGGGCACAGCAAATTGCTCTCTGGACCTAAAGCCTGACCCAAGAAATTCTTGCTACTAGTTCAATTGAACTGTTGATTCTCAAAAGAAAAAAATTGAATTGAACTGTCAAAAGATAAAATTGACACTGTTCGATTAAAATTTCACGGGCACAAAATCGTTGTAGAATTTGCCAACCTTCTCAATGTACTGAATGGTCTTGTCATCAGTAATCTTCTGCCCTTGCTTATCCACGACATGGAACACTGTGTCAAGTTGCAACACACATCAAGCTGAGCTATATGAGTTGCAACAACAATACATAGTAGAACGGAGGGAGTAGTCTATCTTACCATCCATGAACCATCCACCATCAGAGGTGATGTAGGCTTTGAAGATGTGGAGGTCCAGATCACTCAAAACCTGCAGCACCTCCAGCAGAATGCCATTCTTGTTCATACTGTCAACCTGCATTTCAGAGAGATCCAAGCCCAAGATGAGATGAAATGGTTCTCGATCGGGAACATTACTAATCTGTCAGTGGAGCTGAAGAGGTCTGAAATGCCTCATACCTTCACCAAGGTGCAGTCGCTGCATGTGGTGTTGTCAATGCAAACCCTGCAAATTCATCACTGTCTGTAAGCACATGGAGTAGACGGGGCTGTAACAAGCACTGAAAGATTAATTGGACGACAATTGAGAGACCTTGGAGGGTTCTGGTTGTCGTTCTCGTACTCGGGATCAAAGTAGGGCAGCATCTTCGGTTTCGGTGAATTGGTCCTTCCACTGAAACAAACGAATTCATCATGAGAAAAAAATATAACATCATCAACATCGTCTAGCATAGCAATTCCATGCTAGCTGCAAAGATGCTGTAACTCGATGTCAAGGTGTCACTGTGTCAGCCAAGCATGACAATCCCGGTCACTCATTGAGAGCAGAGACTTGGGTCCAATTATTGGACGACAGAGAAACAGCACTGGTGAATTCCTTGGTAAAGAAGGTGTAATCATTGTGGACAAGAGAACAAACATACCTTTCACTGGATTCTTCTTTCAGCCTGAGCTCTGCACCTCAGATAACCTGGAAATTAAGCCATCAGCTGCTGTCGATCAGTCTCTGAGCAAGCTAAGACGTCTGAACCATCTGGACGAAATGAAAGTGCTGCACTGCTTTCACGCTCTGAAGTCTGAGCTTTCTTGGAATTCAGACACTTGGAAGAGCACGCACACAAATGCGCAGAACTGCAGAGGAAGCACTTGCATATTTCTTCACCAGACAAGAGCACATCGCAACTAGCCAGCCGTGGACCGATCGAACTGGGGCCTAACGCTACTAACAGGCTATAATAACAAGGCCACTCAACTAACAGGTGACAACGGTGGTTGTGCCATCTGTGGTCGGAGATGACACTATAGAGCTCTCTCTACAGGGCTACAGCACCATCCACAAAGGCGCGGGCACCGATCGCCTTCACCTCAGACCGCACAAGAGACGCTCTCGGGCTCCGGCGAATCGGCGACGAACAAAGTGGCGACCTAGAGCAATAATATATGATACACACGCACGCATCTCGGCATGTGGCTGCGAGTTGTGATGTTGAATTCAGAGCGACGAATGAACAGCCAGAGGCAGGCAAAGGGCGGATGAATTATTGCCGGACCGGAATATGATCCAATCCGGCGGGAGCGGGAGGAGAGCAATCAGGGGGCAATGGGGTTGTAGTTGTGCTGTTGTGCAGTGCAGTCGATCTGCAGTAAAATAGAATATAGAATAATATGAAATATGAAATACTGACTCCATCTCAAAATAGATGTTATTTTTATTTTTTAAAAAATTACTATCAGTAATTTTATATTAAAATATATAAAAATTTATGCTAATTAATTAATATCATTAGAAAGATCTTAAAGTCTAGTTTTTTAATAAATTTATTTAGATTTATAAATATTATACATATTTTATATAAATCGAGTTAAACTTGTGGTACGAGACGAGAGACGAGGAAGAATCAGGAACCACGTCAGTGTGACTGGACGCCGATAATAAAGAAGCGCAAAAATGCCTTTGGCCGTGCAAATGACAAGCGCTTTAGTCCCGCCGTTAGATTCCCGCCAAAAGTGCGCGCGCGGCCACCAGCAGAAATCCGCCGCTGCAACTTGGCTTAATTGGGCTACATCAACCCATATTGGCCAGTAGTTGGCTATCTCACGAAACTAATATTGTTTTAAGTGAGGCCAAGGCTTTCTTGACCGTACAGTCATGTTTGACGGTCAACGATGAGAGGATAACGAATCGCTGCACCATAGGCCCGCCTCAGGCCTGGAGCCTCACTATAATAGACCACGCCACCTTTCTATGAAGACATTATCTGAAGAAAAAATATATATAGCTACATCTTCACCAATAATCCATAGACGTGGAGCTGAAGTGAGGAAGCCCAAGGTGTGATAACTCAGTAGCGAGAACTGCTTATCACTTGAGCGGAGGGTTTAAGGTGGTGCGGATGCTTAGCGATGGCTTCCAGACCTGCCCATGTGGTGTGCCTTTGTTGAGTCACTACTAAAAAAAGAACTTCCGCAGCGTTACGAATAAGCCCTCCGTGGCGGGCACAAATTTGTGTCCGCTGCGGTAAATCTCATGATTTACCGCAGCGGATACTTTTTATTTACCGTGGCGGGCACTTTTATCCGTCATCGTAAATTGATTTACTGTAGCGGGCATCTTAAGATGCCCGCCATGGAAAATGTCTATTTACCATGACAGACATCTTAAGATGCCCACTGCGGTAAATCGATTTACCGGAGCGGGCAAATTAAGAAGCCCGCTATAGAAAAGGCCGAGCCCATTAGGCCCAAACCTGGCCCGATATTTGTGTGGACGTATATATAGCTATTAGGGTTTGGGGGCGTAGTCAGCCTCTCTCCAGTCCCGCAGCCAACCTCTCCCTTCCGTCCCCGACTCAGCGCGGCCAGCCTCTTCCTTCCGTCCCCGACTCCTTCCTCTCCACTCTCTTCCTCCCACTCCCTCTTCCTCCCACTCTCTAGGCCCAGGCGGAGGCCGGGATCCCGGTCGCCACGACCCCCATCCCTAGGTCCGCCGACGCCAGGGAGTGAGGCCGAGCAAGGAGCGCAGAGCGTGGCCCCCTCCGGCGGCGAGGCGGAGCGCGGCTCTCTCCAGCGGTGAGGCGGAGCGCGGCTCCCTCTAGCGGTGTGTGGCCCCCTCCAGCGACGAGGCGGAGCGCGGCCCTCTCCGGCCTGTGGATCCGGTCGCGGGTCATGGCGGCTGCTCAGGGCCTGATCCACGGCGGTGGCATCTCCCTCCTCTATGCTTAGGGCCTCTTCCTCTCTCTCCTGCCATCTCCCTCACGCTACAGCAGCGGAAGACGCGCACCTGGAGCCCCACTCACCGCTGGAGGAGCGAAGGACGTACACAGAGGAGGTCGATCCGGCGGCGGCGGACTTCGATCTGTGGGCGGCGACGGCGGCGAAGGTAAGTGATTTCATCACTCTCTTCCTCTCTCCATCTCTCTCACTCATCCCTCTGTCTCTTTGCAGGTCCTTCCCCTCCATGGCCAGATCCGACGCGCTCGAGGACGGGGAAGGCAACAGCGGCGGCGATGGAGCACCGGCGGTCGGCGGGGCGAGCGTGGCGGCGGATCCAGGGGCCACCACAGCGGGGCGAGCGTGGCGGTGGATCTAGGGTGGCGTGGTGGCTGATCCACGGGCCACCAGTGGCGTGGGCTACCGGGCTCGGTGGGCTACCGGGCTCGGTGGGCTACCGGGCTCGGTGGGCTTTTTTTATTTTTCTAAAATTGTTTACCGTGGCAGGTAGCTAAACCGATCGCCACGGTTAATTCCATTAACTGCAGCGGGCAACGCCACCCACCACGGTCTGGCCACGATTTACCATGACCTTACATTCATGGCGGACGCGTTTGCCCGCTACGATTAACCCAAACTGCCCGCCACAAAAAAAACATCCTGTAGTCGTGAGTTTTGCCCGTTCCAAGCTTGCAAGGGTCAGCGTGGCTATGGTGAAAGCTTGGGCCTCTCTAAACCTAAAGTGGAAAGAATTACGTGAGGTTGGCTTAATAGAGAAGCGACCACTACTCGCTTAGAACGATGAAGGGATTACATGCCGCTACACAATAGGGCCAACCCAGACACAAGCCTCACTGTAGCATACCACACCATCTTTTTATAAAAACATTATTATCTGAATAAAAATAGGTAGCTAAAGTGAGCCGTCTAAAGACCCAATGTGGCTACTCACTAGAGTCCAGGGCTGAAAACTTGGAGTATCCACTCTTGCCTTAGAAGGAAAGTCGCCTGCGGCAAGGTGGTACGTATACGGAGTGAGCTAAGCTAGCTAGAACGGTGGCACCTGGTACGAGTACAACCACATGGTTAGGATTTAGGAATGAGATCGAGCGGCGTATGGAGGGATCGATGGGAGCCACCAGGATCGAACGAGCAAGGAAACAAGGTGGTCACTGTTAGGTTCTATGATCGTTCTAGGTAGATCAGTGGGTGTATTCATTTGCAATTAGGGTAAACCGGATAGAACATCACGGTGCACCATCATGGTGATGGTGCACGACTCAGAGAGGGAACAGAGAGAGAGGAGACCGAGTGGGAGTCCATACCGTCGTTGGAGTAGGCCTCGCGGGTTCGTTGATGAAGTCTGCACACGGGCAGCGACGGTCGAGGAAGATGGCAGTGCCAGTGGCACTTCCCGTCACTTGCAGTGCCTCCCTGATCGGCTAGGGTTTCAGAGTGGGGAGTGCTGGCGGCGGTGAACCTCATGTCCTGAGCCCCTGGCCCCCACCTCTTCTTTATGAGCACTGTGTGACGGGGGCCCACTAGCCGTTTATGGACTGGACGCCCCCGATCAGGGCGTGAGGTCAAGGGTCCAGTTGGCCGTTGGGCCAACTAGTGGAGAGATCAATTCTAACATTCTCCCCCTTGATCTCTCATCATTCTCATCATTCTTTAATTTCTTGCTTTCAACCTTCAATTCTCATCTTTCTTACTTTTGTCCTATTCCATTACAGATTAGTGCATAGAGCATGCTCCATCGTCACGGCCAATCACCGATAGATTTAACAGCTACAATACACCTCTCTGTTTTGAAATTGATTCTCTATTCATTCTGGGCCGTTATTGTCCAAAAATCATAGGCTATACCATAAACCCATATCGACTGTGTGTCCTCTGAACACACTGGGTGGTCGGCCTTTAGTAAGCGGATCCGCAAGTTCTTTCTTATAACTTATATATTCAATATCTTTAGAATGATTCCGGACTTTTCTCCTTTACAACGAATACATTCATGTCAGTGTGTTTGGCAGCACACTTGACCCATTGTCATAGGAGTAAGATACTTATTTAAATGGTTATTGCTATTGTCAACCATTATCTATTCTGGGTATAGGTTCTCTTAACCATTTCACCTGTCCTCTAAGCCTCACAATATTCTATTGTATAACCTTGCATCATTCATGATTTCACAATTATTTCTTTGGAGCTTTTCCACAATAAAGCTCCGACAACGAGTGTTAGTGATTGTGGATTTCATTACTCATCTTGCTGAACTTTCATATTTGTACCCACAACTATTTGAGAGTACTTGATCTTTCTTATTCAATATGAGACTATAAATCTTTTCAATGCATTCTTTATTCCATTCCAATGATCTATACCTGGATTGTACTTCTGCCAAAATATCCTGGATATATCAACTATGTCAGGGTAACTTCTAACTTATGAGCATTCATTAAGCTTCCAACAGCGGAAGCATATAAGACGTCCATTTGATCAATCTCATATCGGTTCTTCAAAACATTTTAAGTTCTAAATCCATTACCCTTGACTATAAAAACAGGCATAGGTTTCCTTTGTATGCATACTTTATTTCTTCAAAACTTTTCTAAGTATGCCTTTATGATAGTTCTAATACCCCTCTTCTTCTCTTTCAATAAGTTTCAACTCAAATGATTCTTCACTGAGATTCTTCTTATTCAAACTTGAGGACAAAACTTCTTTTCTCTTCAATAGTAGTTTGACATCACTACTAGCAAGTAAGATGTCATCCACATATAGGATTAGGAAGTAAATTTTCCATTCATTTACATAAATGCAATTATCCTCTACATTCTCTTCAAAACCCAATTTTCTTTTGATTCATCAACTTTAGATTCTATTTTCTTGCTCTAATCCTCAAATGGTTTCTTTAGGTAACATCCCTTATGTTCTTTTCTTCCATGACAAAAAACCCTAAGGTTATGCCATGTAAACTATTCACATAAATTTCCATTAAAGAATGTCATCTCTTACATCTATCTGATGTGACTCTAAATCATAATGTGCCACTAACATTCATTGTAATCTATTCATTCTCTTTGTGCGAATTCTTTCATTACAAGTTGCACTATATATCTTTCATCATTCCCTCCAGAGCCACGTTACCTCTTGTATATCCATTACAGCCTACTGTTTTGGCTCCATCAGGAAATTCTTCTAAATCCCGAACATCATTGGTATTTATCAATTTCATTTCATCTACCTTTGTTTCTTGTCATTTGGACTAGTGAATATCTCTCATGGCTTCTACAAAAGAGATGAGATCAACTTTTATTTCTTTATCAACATTGACTTCACAGTCATCAAAATAATTGCTTTTCTCATTCTTTGGGACCTATTAGGGCCTCGTGGCACTTCTTTCATATGAGGCTGTTATTGCTCTTCATTGCCAAGAGGCAAATATCGCAAGATCCTTATTTACTTATTCATCTTCATAAAAAGCAAACAACAGGTGTTATATATGTCATACAACATCAACAGGTAAGTGGGCATTCAACCCTGTTTCTATTCAATTCTTTAGGTATTTACATACCATGCTCCCCCAGATTACTCCATCCTTTGTAAGGATGGTGTATCTTCAAATTTCTTATTTGGGATTAATCTGTCATGTTTCTTTACTTAGGGGTATTATTATTATGACTGTTGTAGATGGTGTATCTTCAAATTTCTTATTTGGGATTAATCTGTCATGTTTCTTTACTTAGGGGTATTATTATTGTGACTGTTGTACTCCCTCAATATTACATTTATCTCTTGTTCATAATGTACATCATGCATCACATTGTCAAAAAAATATAGGGGAGTATCTTTCTTGATCTTCTATTTCTTAATTGATCTCATAAATCTCCCCCTCGAAATGTGGCAAGAACTTTTCTGCCATAATTTTGAAACTATTCAAAATTCTTATAAATGAGAAAACTTTCATTACTTACTTCATCCACATGACTATGTCATGCAAATAAAGTTACTTCATAAATCTTTTTGGGAGTACACTTTCCTCATCCCACTTTAGAGTCATTCAGTACTTCTGCAAGTCACACTTATATGTTATTCTTGTCATTTGGTTCATATGCAACTTTCTTCTCCCGCATGCAGGATAAGTTCTGTCGAAATCTCCCCCGCCATGCGGGAGAATTTCCCATAAAAGGGATATCAAAACCAGAATTGACTCTCAGGGCATATTCAATTATACAGAAATAAATTCAAATACTCTTTAACCGTGCTTAATCCGACGTTGGTCAAATTAAATATGTGTATAACTCATTATATTTCATATCATGACGATTAAAATTAAAAGTTACATGACATATTACATCTCTTATCATAGTTCATAGAAGGAGTACATAAAACACATTTATTAAAATACACTCTTATTGTTCATAAAAGTCATTCCTTAAACTAAACTTTCATTGTTCTATCTTCTTTTCTTAGATCAATGCACCTGAATCCTTTTCTTTTAATTCATCCTTTAAAGAGAACATTGCCCCTTATATGATGGTTTTCTTTAATGTAAACTTGCACTTTTCATCTTATGAGTCATAAGTACTCAGCTCATTTTCTTTCTGCCTTCAAGAATGAAAGCATGGAGGTCTTTGTCTGAAAAATATTCAACAACCAACATCAATAATAAGCATGAAATAACCCTACGTTGATCTGGTTAAAGACATGCACATTAAATTTTCAATCTTTCTTCTATATTCTAAATCACCATTAGGCAGAAATAGAATAAAAACTTTATTCTTCTACATCAATTCTTTCATATAACTCAATCATCTTGGAAAACATACAACTTCTCCTCAAAATTAAATTCTCTCGTTGGTTTGAATTTAATTAGAGGATAATCATCATTATTGCAGCGGAAACATGAAAAATATTCTTCTAGTTCATGAGCATTTCTTAACCTTTTCTATTCTCTGAAAATTGGTCTCTAAGATGCAAAATTCATCAGAGATTCAAAATCATAATCTTATAATATTGTTATCATCAATGTTGGTCAGAAAATAACAATATCATAATTCATAAAATTATTTCTTTCAATAAAAAAGATTTCTCACTTGATCCAATTTAATTGGAGAATCGGCCTTTCAACAGTTTCTGAAGAACCATCTATTCATCCATTCAAGGATAAACTTTTTAATATTTTTCTAAATAACTATAACTGTTCTTCAAATTAAATTCATCAATACCATTATAATATTGCCATTAATCAACGTTGGTCAGAATAATAATAATATTATAATAATATATAATTCTCCCTTTTGCTCGAATTTAATGATGAAAATAACAATATCTAAATATGCAGCGAAAAACGTGAATAAAATTCAATAATTCAACGTTCCAGAAATAATTGTTCAATATTATTTTCTGAACAAAATTATCGTTGGATAAAATTTGCACAGAAAAAATTCACATCAAAATATGATTCAAATTCATCGAAGAATTCATTTCAAATTAATTTCTGAAAAAATTCATAAGGCTCACTATTTATTTTGGGCCAAAGACCAACTATTCGGCCTGTTGGCCGAAGCGGCCCAAACGGCCCATGCAGATGAGCTCGAGGCGTGGCCCAAGAAGGCGGCCCATGGTGTCGGCCCAGTTAGGCCTGTTCCTTTTTTTTATAGATACTGAAAAATTCAAAATAAAATCGAAAGGTACATTGTTCATTGACGGGCCTATGCCATTCATTCGGCCTAGCGGCTGTTTTGGCCCGCTCCAGCCGCGGCGGGGATCCCGCCTGAACCGAATTCGGCCCGCCGGCGTCAGATGATCCTGGCCGTTCATCAAGATCCGACGGTCAGGCGTCATTTTCGCCAGATCAAAACCGGGAGCCGGCCTCTTCACCTGAAAACCCTAATTCATTTTCACCTTTCCTTTCTCTCTCCCCGCCGCAAGTAGCAACAGAGGTAGCGCCGGTGGCCGCGCGGACACAGCCTCGTCGGAGCTCGAGGGGATGGCGCCGCCGGAGTGCAACCCGGTCGGCTCCCCTTTCTCTATTTCTTTCTCTTCCTCTCTCTTCGCCTTAGCGCAACAGCACACAGCAGGGAGCCGCCATGGCCGGCCGGAAGAGCGTGGTGGCCGGAGCCAGGGAGGAGAAGGGGCACCGGCGCCCGGAGGAGCACCAGCGCCACCCGAGACCCCTCGTAGGTGCGTGCTTCCGCTCTTCGGCAGGGAGCGCCGCCGTCGAGTGGATCTTCAGTGGGGCCTTGGAGGCCGAGGCCAGCGCCGACCGACGATGGCCAGTGGAGGTTGGAGCCCGAGGCGTCCAAGGTGAGTTCTTTCTTCTTTAGAGTTAGGATTCATTTCATCTTCGATCCAGGGTTTCAATGGGTTCAAGTTCGGATTTTTCGTAGGTTAGGATTAGGGTTTCAGTAGTTCGTGTTCTTTCCCCATCCGTCGGGATCTAGGGTTTCATGGAATTCGGTTCCTCCCCGATCCATCGGATCGGTCGTTCTTGGTGATAGGTAGGGTTGGGGTTTGGTGTTCATTGCGCAGTTCGGTTCTTCCCCCACCTTCGATCCGCACTGGATCGGTTGTTGTGTTCACATGAGAGGGGTATAACAGTGTTGGGATTTTCGGGTTCAACAGCAGTTCGGTTTCATGATGTTCTTGCCCCTCCCTTTTCCTCGATCCAAACTGGATCGGTGTTCGTTCCCCGAGTACAAGATCTAGACCTAGCCTGGCTCTGATACCAGTATTAGGTTCTATGATCGTTCTAGGTACATCAGTGGGTGTATTCATTTGTAATTAGGGTAAACCGGATAGAACATCACGGTGCACCATCATGGTGATGGTGCACGACTCAGAGAGGGAACAGAGAGAGAGGAGACCGAGTGGGAGTCCATACCGTCATTGGAGTAGGCTTCGCGGGTTCGTCGATGAAGTCTGCACACGGGCAGCGACGGCCGAGGAAGATGGCGGTGCCGGTGGCACTTTCCGTCACTTGCAGCGCCTCCCTGATCGGCTAGGGTTTTAGAGTGGGGAGTGCTGGCGGCGGTGAACCTCGTGTCCCGAGCCCCTGGCCTCCACCTCTTCTTTATGAGCACTGTGTGACGGCGGCCCACTAGCTGTCTATGGACTGGACGCCCCGATCAGGGCGTGAGGTCAAGGGTCCAGTTGGCCGTTAGGCCAACTAGTGAAGAGATCAATTCCAACAGTCACGTCATGGCCACCTAGCCTAGCTAGGTCATATGCATGAGAGTGATCGCTGCTAGTCGATCTAGCTCTGATCGACGAGCCCTACTTGTGGAGTCTTGCGTAGAAGTTGAATCGAACACAACAACTGCACAAGCAAGCAAGCCGATGGCGAGGCACTCGATCCGGCCGTACACCGTACACGGTCCCCTTGCAGGCTTGCAGCAAGTCGTCACGTTTTGATATCTTCACATGGCCCTCCCCTGCCTGTCTTCACGTCACGTGGTTGGGGATGGAATTGGAAGGAACGGAATCCCCTCTCTCGCTCGCTGTTGAGTTGGTGTTGCGACTAGTAGGACAAATCACAGTATCACACACACGCTCGACATGAGGGAGGACGCATTTGTTGCCTTTGAGGTACTGGGCAGCGGCCGCGAGCCTGCGTCCGCACACATATGGTACGTGGGCCCGCTGGCTGCCGGCACGGCACGGCTGGGCCCCATGGCCTGAGGGCCCGCGAAAAGGGCCCCTGTTCCGTCCCTAGAGCCCACGACGACGACGACGAATTGGAATTCCCCCAGAAAGACAGAAACCGAAAGGCTGGCCGCTTTCAGCAGGTGCAGCAGACGGCTCCAGCCATCCAGCGTGTGCGCTGCCGTGGCGGCTGTCTCATCACAGGCCTGGGCATGGGCTGCGCCTCGGCCTATGAGTAGGAGTAGTAGGTTGGTAGCCGCCGCCGCTCGGGTGGCCACTCGGCGTCATTATGGGGTTGATGGTGGTGAATCCGGGTGTACTTGTCAAGCATCTTGTCGTCTACTCCTTCCATCCCGTTCTAGCGTTGCAGGTGTGTCCCCAAATGGTGTCGTTTTAGCCCTGATGGCACTGGCACCGCACCCAGGCTAGACTGAACCATCCCATCCTCGTCTATGAACTCCCTCTCTCCTTCCCTTCTGTCTCTTGCCTCTCTTTCTTTTCCTCCACCAGATTCCAGAGGGCCCACTACAGCACCACTTCTACTGCGCCAGCGCCCACCGTCGTGTTGTTGCATGCAGGGAACAGAAATGACAGGGAGGGACAACGTAAGGGTACAGAGTAGGCTTCTTTGGTCCCTGCGTCAAACTCTCAAATGACTCTTTTAACAGGACGGAGGGAGTACTCTCAGATGCCCACGTGGTGGCTTTTAGCAAGTAGTACTTACTCGTTCAAAAAGAATGACGTTACGAGAAACGTGCCAGTCAAACTTTCTTAATTTTGACTAGGTTTGTATAAAATACGTACAACATTTATATCTTCAAATAAATATATTAAAAAATAGACTTAAAGATCTTTTCGATGATACTAATTACTTAGCATAAATATTTATATATTTTAATATATAATTACCGACAGTTTGAAAACGTTAATTTCTCGAAAAGCGAGAATGACATCTATTTTGGGACGGAGGAAATACATCGCTCACACTGTACGTGTGACCCGACGGCCCAAATAAATGGCTGCCAATATATTATTGCGTACTCCTACGAAGCTTCTTCTTCTTATGTCCAAGAAAACCAATCCACGAGTACGAAACCGACGCTCGAAAAAAGGGGTAAAGGTGGTCAATGACAAATACGAAAAAAATCGCCGTCCCTAATTGTAACGGACACCTGGAGACTTTTCCTTAAATAACCCCTTTTGCCTTGGGAGGCCGTCACACGACCGGCCCGGCCCATGTGATCGAGCTAGTGGGGCCACCTCGTCAGCGACACCAATCCAATCATCCGAGAACTCGTACTGTGCACGGTAGAGGGACACCGTCCGCAGCAACGCGAGGTTCCAAAAGGGACGCGGTCGTGGCTGCGGGCTGGCGGCGGCCTCGCTGATCGGCCGTCACCGGCTTTCCCAATCCAACATGATCGTCACACGACTACACGCACACCGCCGCCTGGACGGAAAATCCCCACCCCACCAGGGAAACGCCACCTCGGTCGGCTACGCGCGGCCGGACGACGGCCGACACACATATAGGCCGCGCGGCGCCGCGTCGCGCCGGTGGAATCGATCGCCTTCTACGTGTGCCTACGGCCGCCTACGTACGTCGATCACCCCAATCAAGTGTCCAGTTCGATTCCGAGCCGGCGGCAAGCGGAGGGTAGTACTGATGAATGAATCGATCCAGGAGGAACAAAGACGATGGCGGGGCGATTAAGAGAGCGAGCTGTTGCTGTTACCTCTCTCGTCTATCCGACGGGCCTGTCCGATCCTGCTTTGCGTCGTCGTCGTCAGTCGCTTCTGATCGATCGGTCAGCTTCCTTGCTCGGCTTCAATGCCCGGCCTCGATGTTCCTACATCGCACGGACACGAAGGTGTGGGTGGGCACCAGGGGTGGAAGGAAGAATCAAATCGAGGAAAGGGAATGCCAAAAGGGAGGGAGATATGGAAGAGCGGATGGATGGAGAGAGAGAGAGGCCAGGGAGGGGGGGTGGCTGGGGCCTCCTCCTAGTCATAGCAACTAACTAGAGAGAGAGGGGAGGGAGAGAGGATAGATCACTCACCAGTCGTGTGGCCGCCACTTGATGCCGCTCTAGCTATGCCATGCCACACAACCTCAGACCGACTCCTCCCCTTCCCTCCTCAAGAGCTTTATTATATAGCCCTGTAAATGCTAGGTGCCACCAGAAATGACCTCAACCAAGGTTAGCTGGGACTCGATGGCACCCTCCCTCTCTAGTGTGAAGAAACAACCTTCACCGTGGTGTTGTTGGTGTCGCAAGCGCGAATGAAACCACGCGCGATCAAGCTGTAAGCGACTTACGACAATCGGTGCCAGGTAATAATATCGTGGCGCAGCTAGCGCGGCAATGCCATTGCTCGATTGATGCTACAACTAAGAATGACGTGGTCATCATCGTCGTCCTGGCATCCTACATATGAATCCGCACAGGATATGACAAAAAATGTGGTTCCTCTTGTTCTCAACAACCTTACGGCGGCAAAAGAAATTTGGCGCACATATTTGAAAAGATTCGTGGCGGTACGTACGTAAAGGCTTGCATGTAACGTAAGAGCTCTCCCGCCAAAAACACATCATCACCTAGGGCTACAGGACAACCGAGAGAACGGCGTACGTATAAGTTAACCCGTCGAAACCGTGTTGTGAATACATTACGATTCATCACATCTTGTTGAGCTGAGTAACTTACCAACTACAATCACACGAGCGAGGACAGAGCCATAACACATGAAGTTTTAAGTTTACGTTAATTATCGCTAAATGTCAACTGTGACCCGCATAGCCAGCTAACTTGGCCAGGGTTGGTGGCATAACCCGCCAAATTAGCCAGGTTACTGGCATACAACTCTCACCAAATTGGCAGGGGTTGTTGGCATAGCCAATTCTCAAGTAGTGAAACTATTTCCCATAAATTTATTTGGTTATATTTTTGAAAAAAGTATGATGTAGAGGCTAATTTGGTCCATATGGATCTATGACCCATGTTCACCACATAATACTTAAGATTTTTTTATTTATAATATAGAGAACCTACTAGCACTGTGGTGCATCATGTGCTAGCACTGTGGTGCGTCATGCGTATAATTGAATTACAAACTTTTAAATATATGTAAGGCTTATAAGTATTTTTCTATGACAATTTACATTGCTAGGGTCAATTTTATATTTACTTTAAAAATGTCATAATGACCTTTTTAATTATATTAGGTGGTATTTAGGCATTTTCCTTTAAATGACTTTTAAACAAACTACTTTATATTGGCAGCGGTTTTATTTGAACTAATAAAGAGTTTTGAGATGATATATAATGTGAACACAAATTTCTCATTTATGCATGTTGTTAATGATGGAACGGCTCTAGATTCATGGATGGCAATACAAAATATGCTATAGGAAATATTCCCTTTTTTTTTTTTTTTGCAAATTTGAGCTATAGCTAGTGCGCATATGTCACTATTAGCCGCGTACATAGCATCTCTCTGGAAACAATATATAGGGTATATATAGCATCTCTCTGGAAACAATATATAAAAGGAAAATGTATGGACACAATGGAAATGGATTATTCCATGGCTGCACGCATGGTGACATAAGGCAGATTCATGCGGAAAGTGAAATTCCCTGAACTAAAATGATTGCAAGTCAGCTGTATGTGTGCCCTGCTAGTTTTTTTTCGTCATAAAAAAAGAGAGAGGAAAAGGTCGCGTGCAGTGCATATATGTCCCAGCTAATGCAATGTAGCGAAAAAAACAAATTAATAAACAAGGGGAATCTATCTGGCCGTGGCGAGATAAGCACGCGAGACACAGCTAGTCTTGTGAATTGTGAATTTGTGATCAAAATTCTTCTGAAACAGGGCGAGAAAGGCATGAAGGTTAACACGGTGTAAGGTCCGATAGATCCAGATGTGGATGTGACGAATTTGCATGCCACGTCGTCGTCCATTCTCTAGTGAAAAGAAAAGAAACAACCACGTACGCGCGTTGGCGCGGTTTGTTCACGCGCATGGCGCTCTGTTAGCAGCAGATAGAAATAGACTGTGACACGATACAGCTATAGACAATATCTATATCTCTACTTGTACTGATGATACAGCTATAGATAACACTATATATATATCTAAAATCTAAAAAATCCACAAGATATAATTAATTAATTACACGGTCCGATCCTCGCATGCATTGGCACAAAAAATATATGGCGTAAGTCACCCAAAAAAACCAAATATATGGCGTATGTATAGCAACAACAATATAATACGAATGCATGTCTGACACTTGGCTGGTTTGGGAAGGTTTTTACCGGCTTTCTGCATGAAGCTTGTTCGGCTCTCTCCACCATCCAGGCTCTTTTTTCCATCAAATAAACTAGCTGATAATTAAAACCGATCCTTTTCCTTTAGCAATAATTCAAGCTTTTTCGATCGGCTCCCGTAGCAGAGAGCCCTTGATGTTCTGTGCATGAACTCGCACTATTATAGGATTGCCTTTGATTTTTACATCCTCAGAAGGTACTTAAGGTACAATCAAATCATATAGCTAGTTAGTACTCTGTCATCACAAATACTCAAATAGCTAATAAGTGATATTTTGGGTTATCTTTTCTAAAGTCAAAGCGGAAACTTGGCTTAGCCCTTTTCGTGTAAGTTTAAGCCCTAAGCATTCCGATTGAATGTGAAGGTTGGAACCTTTAATCCTTAGTCTAGAAAAAGTCAAACATTCTAATACACATGGACCATGTCGCTATTATACTCATCTCTGAGAATAACGTATAGAGTATGTATTCTACTAGCTATCTGTTTCGTGGCAAAAAGAAAAACACGTATGAACGCTACAGCGAGATATATCTTCGGCTATGGATGTTTAGCGACAGAGGTTTCCTAATAAGTTAATAGGCAGCTATAGCATGCCACGACAACTACAAATAGCTGCCCACTGTCTAAAATAGCTATATATAGTCGACTATAGGGCTCGGTAGGCGGAGATTTGCTATACATACCATGCATGGCTGACATAATGCCTGCAAGATTCATGACAGAGCAAATTTTCCTGAATGAACATGATTGCAAAAAGTCAACTTTGTGCTCTAATATTTTCTCAGAAATAAAAAAGGTCATGTGCATATGCCGTCCTTGGTTTAGTGAAAGAAAAGAACAAACAAGAGATATGATCTATCTGCAGGCACTATCACGGATTAGCACAGCTATCTTGTGATCGGAATCTAAAACAGGGGCAACTGAAAGCGCTACATGAAGGATTTAGCATGGTAAGGTCCAGATGCGTTGGATGCGAAAGATTCAGATTCCATCTCTATTCGCCACTATACATCATGCGCTTCGGTGCCCTGCTGCCCTGGATGCACGACCATCCACTTTTTCACTGTTCGGATCAGCTTTGGTGACACCAGATCTTTCTTCGATATAAATCCAGTGAACTTATCCGGACAAATATATATGATACAAGTGCTGTGTTCACCAAAACACCAGTACAGAGACTAGGATTGCACTCTTTGTTTCTCGGCAACCGGGCACACGCTGTTTTTTCTCCATGAAATTAGAACAATTTTTTCAGGAATTGTGAAGTTCCTTTCAGATTTTTTCCCCACTCCAAGAGGTGAAGAAAATGGGTGTTCTTATCTGTCATATGGGGTGAACAAGTTTTGGACAAGGTTGCAGTCAAATTGAACTTTTTCTACGTTGACCGTAACTACATTATACTATTTTTTTACAACATACCTTTTCACTAGTATTTATTAGCTTGTAAACATGCATGACAAATCATAAATGAAGTTTTCATAATTTGAAAGTTTTAATATTTTAAAATTTTTCAAATGACCTTTTACGGAGAAGTAACCTCAGAGAAAGTTGTAGTACTAGAAGGTATTTCAGACTTTGTAGTTGACTATTTTTTTCATTTGAGATTATTTAGTGATTAGAAATTCTGTTTTAAGTTTTCCAAATTTTTATTTTTATTTTTTTAAAAGTGTAATGCCCCGCATTTTCATTACGAAGATAAAAATGTCGGATCTTCTCGAATAAGACGTTTTCACCTTAGTAGTGAAAAGACCGAGCGTTAGACAAAGTACCTTGGATTGAAAAATGACCTAGACCTAAGTTACAGTACTCAATGCAATGTACAACTTTGTAGCTGAAGATCTTGAGTCAGTCTGAAGACTTGACTCAAGCATCCATCGCTGTATTTTTTTTCTTGATGAGTTTTTCACACTGGGTTTTCTCATATAAGGTTTTTAATCGATGCAACAGATGTAATATAAGTGATGAGGTTTGCACATAGCAATAATTTACCCAAGTGAGAGTGTTGTGAATAAAATAAAATGTGGCCAAATTATGAAGGATGAGGAAGGACATTTTGTGCATTATAACAACTCTAAAAAAATCTTGTACTATAGCAGTACTTATCCAAGGATTCACCTCCCCTATAAATAGAGTGTTCCTTGCACCAATCACCATGTAAGCACCAATGGAAAGAAAAAAAATACAGTAAACTCCTGCCTCCACCTCTCTATATCCCGAATTACTCTTTTGTGCTCTTGTGTGCTCAACAGAGATCAGTTTCTAACATCTTTTATGTATTATATTATCATGAGGATGCTAAGACTCGTTTGTGTAAAAGAGTCTTAACTTTATGTCTTTTCGGCTTCGACAATGGCTCCACATGTACATAAGCTTATATTTGGCTTATACCTTACTATTATCAATCTTTGCTCATTTTGGAATTTCGTTAGGATCCCCAAACGCCCAGACATCGTGTTTCTCGTTGGACGTGTTTAGCTAGCAAGTGTAGTGTTGATTGGCATTTGGAAAGTGAGATGGCATTAGAGTGCAGGAGCAGTGGCGGTCATGGCGTTGGGAGGGGCAGAGGTTTAGGGAGGGAGTAGGAGGGGTGAAAGTGTAGGGTAGAGATGGGAGAAGTGTTATAGTGATTTCAAGTGTGAGTCTTCAGACGTGTTGTTTTTTGGGTGTTAGATATAGATAAACAGCTGCCACACCTGTTTATCTAGGTAACAAATAACACACATTGCCTGTACCATACTCCTAGCTACTCCGTAGACAGCTGCTTCTAGTACACAGTTAGGGAATATACTTTGGTACGAGTACACTTCTTTTCACTGTATAGATGCCAACAAGTTTTTGTGTAACTGACAATACTTCTCTTTTCACAAATGTTCTCACTTATAGCATTTGTTGTGCGATCTGACAATGCATAGATTTATTATGATACTTATTTTCGCAAGTGCTCCCATACTTACAACATGTCGACTTAGTGATGCATGTATTTTTTCCAAGAACATACAGAAGAGATGCTCGTGAAAGATTATCCAACCAGAGATTACAACTTAAAACAAGAGAGCTAAAGCTATAGTTCTAATTGCAAGCGCACTAATGTGCAGTGGTTGAGCACCCGAGGTGCAGAGCTCCCCCCGCACGGTTCGATCCTTGGTGTTGCATGGTACTGTGCCCACCTCCCCGTTGGAACTACGCAGACGGGTCCATGGCCAACGAAGTGTGTGCGCGTGAGGGTGTCCACAATGGTCTTAGACCATTGCTAGCTAGGAGCAAGTCCACATCACCCAGAGAGATAGGATGCAAATTTCTCATCCAACAATTCACGACTCCCAAGAGGTCCTACTGATTGAAATGTTTTTACTATAATAAATCATCACTGAAGCAGTAGTGACGATGTTCCCTCATGGGATACGTTGGATGGTTGAAACGTGCACATAATGGGGGCACACTTCCTCGAGACTTAAGCAAATAGACTAGCTATTATCTCGTCGCTAGCGACTCTGGTTTTCTATGTTCTCTTGCCGAGCTCAGCATAAATCTGATGTGTGCTAGCTATGTCATCCATTGTTGGAGACGCCCTGAGGTTTCCACCTATTACAGGTTTGGTGGACCCTTCCTTTAAGGATGTTCTTCTTGTTATATAAAAAAGGATGTTCTTCCCCTTGATCAAGTCTTTTTTAAGCTAAGTTCTAACTTAACCATGTGTTCTGTAGATGCTCTCTGTATATGCTATATAAAATACATTGTTATATCCTAGGCACTAAATAGTAAACAGTTGATCACTCGTCATTTAGCTATTATTTTTGGTCTAGAAGGCCGCTGCCCGCTTACACAGGATAAACGATCGACTAAACATGAACGCGCTCGTAGCGTGGTGGCAGCGTCTCCGGCTGTGGAGCGTGCCCACCCAAGTTCGATTCTGAGTTGGGACGAATATTGGGTGTCGTACAGGGGTATTTCCCTAGATTTGTTTCGTGCAGGTCCTGGACACTCACACGTAGCTACAATGAGACTACGACGTTTGAGGTGTATAGATCGTAGTTTCTAGAGATATGCGTGTGTATGGTGATGTGAGTGCGTTATGTAGAGGACGTTTGAGGTGTATAGGTTATAGTTTCTATGGGTGTGAGTGTGTTATGTAGAATATAAATACTACAACTTGTATACTAGGAGTCCAGGCTAAAAAAAACGATCGACTAAACGGAAACAGTATACAACATTTAAACTGTGTATAAATGGGGTTAACTGTGAACGGTGATATAACATTCTAGATATGGCTGCTGCATTTGTCAGGTCTAGAAGAAACTAAAGGCCGCGCATAGCGCAGCACATGCTTTTTTGGCTCGCAGCAATGCACCAACACACTGGTTGACAAGTCTGCATGACCGAGAAAATGCCGAACACTCGTCCTGCCAAGAGGAGAAGCCACATACAGATTCATCTTTCGGGTCCGGCAATGGCCTCACGATACGTAAAAGAGTCTTTAACTTTACATGTTGGTTGGGACAAGGCCATGTCTCTCCTATAATGCTAATGCATAGCCGGCTGGCGCACAAAGACTCTTTTTATATCTAGCATAGCACCACGTGCGACGGTGTGAGGCACCCGGACGTGACATCGTTGCATATTGCATTCACGGACGAAATGGGGGATGACGCAACGGCACACCGATGACCGATCACCCTCGGCCTCACCTGTTCGCCATCGCCATCACACATAAAACACAAGGGGCCATCTCCTCGGCATCATTGGGCCGTTGCCTGCCCCCAGTTAGGAACTGATGCGAGGCAAACTTGGCATTGCAAAAAAAAAAAAAAAAAAAAAAAAAAAATTATCGGCTCAACTGGCCTTTTTTTTTTCTAAAAAAAAAACTTCGGTGCTGAAGTGAAGATAGGCACCATTGTTCATGTGCTCTACTAGAAGTTTGGCCGAGCTCAATGACAACTCTCTATAACTACAAGTGGCCAAATCGATCCACACCCTTCATTCACCCACAGGTAGATAGTACAAAATGGCTGACCTCGCCTCTGTCCTCCCAATGTCTGCACCGTTCACGTGCGGCAATAGCTAGCACCACTCATCGCCGCGAGCAGCAGAGCTCAAATATATAACTGTGCGCTGCGCCGCGAGGAAGAAGAACCCTCCTTCGCCTTCGATCTGCCATTTTGGCCACTAGCTGAGTAGCTGACCAGCTCTGGTGTGTGCCTCAGCTTCAGCTTCAGGTCCAACAGTTCAGTCGAGCTCCATATATATGTCGTGGCACTCTGCATGCCGAGACCAAAATCCTCTCGAGGGGCGCGTGCGCTACCGGCAAAAAAAGACGCAATCTTATGCATACATTTCGCATGAGTTGAGGTCTCTGTTTTATCATATTTTGCTTTTTCGATATCTTGCTTTATCAACCAGGTGCTGCATTTGTAACATAATGAATAGTTAAGTACATAAACACACAAATGAATGGTTATTAAAATCACAATTATACATCTATCATAATAAGTTTTCTTTTTTTAGAATTATCAGAATAAGTTTTTTTCTCAAAAAGCATTTCAACGTGCAAATTTCTGTTTTTTTTAGTATCTTGTATCTTGTTCTTTTCGGTCCTACTCATATCCATAATTTTCCTAGGCCAAAATTGGGCCCATGGGAAAACAGGGCGCATCACGCCACCACAGCAGTTCTGGCTCAAAAAAAAAAACCGGCACCACAGCAGTCATTTGCAGATGGCACCCTAGACCTTTCAAACTAATCGTAACCCACTCCCCATCCTGGCTCTGACCTCTCAGGGTCTCCGGCCGGCCCTCCCGTCCGCCGTCCCCTAAAACCCTTGGTCACTGTTGACAATAAAGAATGTCCATTCTGTGAAATTGTCAAAAGTGAAAATGGACTTCACCATTGTGTTCCTCTCGTCGAGATGGTAAAAAAACATATATGGACTGCTCAATTTGGAATACGGATGAGGAAGTTATGCTTCTACGAAGGGATACCTGAACTATAGGAACTGCTGGCGGAACTTCCGGTCCAAGGAACGGAATTTCGGTAGTTGGCTGAAGTGAGGCGTCCGCGTGCGTACAAAAACTTCCGGTCCGAGACCGGAACTTCCGATGGGGACCAGAACTTCCGGTGTGAAGACCGGAACTTCCGTTAGTTGGCAGAAATTGGGCATGCACGTGCACGCAAGAACTTCCGGTCCGGGACCGAAACTTTCGGTAGAACTTCCGATGGGTCTGTTCCGAACCGACTTGTTTCTAAGTCGGTTTTAGGTAACTTTTGGACGTGAAAAACTTGGAGATTAGGCTTTAGAGATGTTTTCTACTGGGATAAGACCACCCCCCTCTATATATATGAGAGGATCATGGCCGATTGATCCCATCCAACTCAATCGACACAAAACCAATTTATCTCCTACCTTTACTCTATTTTCCAACCCCATGCTATTCATCTCTCGATCCAAGCGACCAAGGATGGCGTCCTAGGCTTGCCGGCCGACTTAGGATGACCCGACGACGTCCTTGCCCTGATGGGGTCCCTCCCAGGCGAGAGCTTCACCGGTTCCTTTGCTAGTTTGCCTGAAAACTAGTTGGTTCTTCGTCCCGAAAGTACGTCGGCTATCCTTTGGTGGTTTGCTTGGAAACCTCTTCGTCCTTCACCACGTAAGGGTGATTATCTTACTACGTTCTTCGGTCCATGGCGACGCGGGCGTCTAAAGCCCTCGTGGTGTGTTGATCCGGACCACATTCGGCGTCAACATACTTTTTGACGACTCCGCTGGGGAATGATTGCTTCGGCTCTACTTTGTAGCCGAATCTCTTTGCCCTAGCCCTAATTCTTCGCTGATCTACTATCTTGTGATCGCCATTACTGTTCAATCAGGCTCAAAAAGACCGATTGCATCTAGTTATGACCCCTTGTGATCTCGTTTGCTGTTTTATAACACGTTGAGCTGCTTTTTCGAAAATTCAGCAAAGCGGTCAAGTTCTAAATCATGGAGTACCAAGGTGGTTCATCACATTATCACTACAATTACCCCGAGGTACAACTGGCAAATTCATCTAATGGTTTTAGTAATTATTTTGCAAGTGATATAAATTGCCATGTTGGTGTTGCTAGTTATGATGATGCTAGATATGTGGCATCGGCTAATTCTTCTAACTATGCATATCATGATCAAGAGCCGATGCTTGCTGAAAATTCTTATAATTTTGATTCTTCTAGCAACACTCAACATGTAAATTCTTATTTATCGGCTGTGAGTTCACAATATGTGCTTCAATCACAAGACAAGCCGATGAACGAGAGAATTGGCTATAACAATGCTAGTTATTTTGCCAATTACTTTCAAAATTCAGCACCTTATTCTAATGCCACTATTCATAATTCGCAGGGTGTCTTTAGCCGAATCAATAAAAATTTAGCAGAGTGTCTTAATGATAATTCTCACAATTCGGCTTTACATGTTATCACTAACTCTAGCCGAATCGACGAAAATTTAGCAAAGTTCAAGAAAGTCATTATTTGTGATTCGGCTTCATATGCTACATCTAGCTCTAGCCAAATTGAAGAAGATTTAGCCCACACTGCAAATCCATGTGGATCCTCTCAATGGAAAGTACCTACTTATCACAGGCCATACCCATTAGCCATGGATTACGCTAAATCTCCTAGTCGATGGCAGCTACCTGAGTTTAATAAATTTAGTGGTGAAGATGATACGTTTACTGCAGTACATATTTCTGTCTATAGCTTGCAGTTGGTTTAGCTGGTGGCGGTGACGAGGAATATATGAAAATACGATGTTTTCCTTTATCCCTTACTGGCATTGCTTTTACATGGTTTACATCTTTACCCAAGTATAGTGTTTGTTCATGGTCTAGAATTTTGGTTATGTCATAAGAAAAAGGCCGATTATATCTAAGCAATCGGCCAAAAGTGAGTTATCAATGAACAATCAAAAAGCAAGTCTTGCCACTAAAAAACATGAAAAGCGACAGAAACCAGCTAGACTTGATTTTTCAGGAGCTAAAGGGACCGTGTACTTTAGTAGCGATTACTACGTCATTGGTGAAGATCAAGTTCCTACAAGCAAGAAGGGAGAGTTTCCTGCTTGTTCCAAGTCGGCTAAGCCAACTACTCAGTCGGCTAGGCCGACTGCCTCTGCAACTTGCTCTGAATCGGCTAGGCAAACTGCTCAGTCAACCAGGCAGATTGTCCCTGGTGCTTGCCATGAATTGGCCAGGCCAGCTCCCAAGTCGGCTAAGCCGATTCTACCTGGTGCTAGTGCCCAAGTCGGCCTAGCCGACTTCCAGTCGGCTAAGCCGGCTTCTTCGGTTCCTGCAGCTGCTCATGCATCTTTGGATAATTCAGCACATGTTGTTGATCATTCCTTGGAGATGAAAAGCTACATCATTCAATTAAAGATATGCACATCTCTGACATGATCAAAAATGTACAAGATACAAATGTTTTGCTCAAATTCCAATCTGGTAAAACTATTTCAATTCCTACATCTATTAAAGATATTCTTGTAAATAGTTGTGAAAGACCGATTAAGAATAGCATTACATTTGTTGAGGATAAAACAAATTTAGATTCTATCGTCCAACAGATTATTCCATATGACATGGCCGATAGTGCTAATTTGTCAAAGTTAAAGCTTTCTGAAAGTAGTTGCAAAGGTGTGGCCGAATGGATTGATGACAAATCTGATCCCTTCGTTTGCCTAGCCTTGAAGCCGACTCCGCAAAAGAATCGGCTCAAGAAATCAAAATATAGCTTTGATTTTACCTTTTGTGATCATGTGTTTGATATCTTACTGAAAAATAATTTTATCAGAATCATTGATCGCAATGCTTTGCCATCAATTCAAAACTTAGAAGAGCTTACATATTGCAAGTGGCATAATTCCTATGATCATAATACTTGTAATTGCAATATGTTTCATCGTGTGGTCCAATCGGCCATTGATAAAGGCCAATTGAGATTTCTGAAGCTCAACAAATAGACCAATTGGATTCAATTAGTCTTGATGGCAAACAGGTTTCAAATCGGCTTGCATTAGCCGATTCACTCAAAGTTCAAGACTCAAGTGCCCAAGAGAGAGATATAGAGCCCTCAAGTGAAGACAAGGTTGTTGTCCAAGAAGTGCAAATTGAACGTATTTCAGAAGATAGCAATATCACAATAATTTTAGAAGACACTGGGGGCAAGTAAAATCTCTCCAAATAAAACCAAAGCCAATTGATCCAATTGAGCAAGGAGAATTGGCTGAGGATCCTTCTTTGGAGCATGTCTATCAAGATGGAGAAAAGAAGAAGGATGCTCCTAAAACTAAAGGAGGCAAAGCTCATGACAGGAAAAAGGATAGAAGACCGAAGCTTAGCTTCGAAGAGCTTCTAGCTAAATATGAGAAGATTGGTGAAGCAAATATTACCAATCGATCAAAGAAGGTTCAGTCATCAAGATTGCCTTCAAAACACAAATCTCAAAGACAGAATTGGCAAGGGAATAGATCTCATGCAGCAGCAATATATTCTCCTTTTGAGCAGCCAATTCTCATGTCTTATGAATCACAGCCCGCATACTTTCATCCCTATTCATCTTGGGGCTGGTTTGATGAAGAGGCACATGTTCCATCATATTTTAGGTCACATTATATGGAGTATGCAGCTCCAAAATATTCGAAGAAACCATCATCTTATAATGACCATTTTGATCAAAATCGGTCTGGAGCTCAACCGAAGAAGAAAGTGGTAAAGCAAGTTTACCGTGTGAAATATGATGGCCGAGAGAAGAAAAGTTCATATCTGAATGCAACCATTCAAAAGCCGATTACATTGCTGAAAAATTCGGCTATTGATGGCAAAGAAGCAGGAATATCATCTATTGATTTTGCAGGTGCCAAATCTGAACAAAAGAAGATGAAAGTGACTAAAATCATGAAAAAATTGCCGCTGTCTAAAACTGAAACAAAATCGAGATGCTCAATCGGTTTACCAAAGTGGCAAGAAAAGAAGTTGCAAAAGCTTAGTGCGGAGAAGCTGAAAGAAAGAGGCTTAGCGTGGATTCCTAAAGGAAGAATTCAAGCTCAAGAGGATGATGTTCAAGCAAGTGGTGCAACAAAGAATAAAGAAAGAAGAAGATTCAAGAAACAATTGCCAAGTTAGAGATTTGCACCAAATCATCAAAATCTTTGGTCTTTGCATCATCCGTCTTCTCTGTCTATGTTTAGTGGAATTCATCTCATGGTATGTATAGTCAACCCTCAGCTCCTTATTTTGATCCTTGGTGGAGATCTTTATGTTATAGAGGGTTGCCAAACAATTATGCTTACCAATGATCAAAAGCCAAAATATTCTATTTCGGCTATGCATACTCATATGGGTCAATTCATATGGCCGATACTTTATTATCACCCTTAGCATGTAACATAGCCGATGAATGATTAAAACCATCGTGCTATGAGAGAATTAGTTGCCTACTCAAGACAGCTAAGCTGACTCATTAATCGACTAAGCTGGCACTTAAGTCGGTTAAGCCAGGTCTCAAGTTGGCCAAGCCGGCTCTCAAGTCGGCCAAGCCAACTCACACTGTTCTTGCAGGTTTAGCTGAGCTCTCAAGTCGGCCAAGCCAACTCACACTGTTCTTGCAGGTTTAGCTGACCTCAAGTTGGCTAAGCCGACTCCATAGTCGGCTAGGCCGACTTTCTCATGTCCAAGGTGCCTCTGAGGTGTCTCCAATTGGTGTGGCCTCATTGGAGTCACCAATATTAATGCTGGGAAGATTTCTGGAAAATAAGATGACTTTACACCTCAGAGTGCTATTGTCCAAAAGCCAGGTTGTCTAGATAGACTCATTGGCCGATGCTTCTTTTGCTTAGGGGCATGATGACATGATGCTCTTATCGCGAAGAATCTGCTATTTTTGAGACAATAGATGAGGCTTTGTTATTATGTCTCTAGAGTCGATCGACGATCGGCTCCATATCATCGTGCAGCATAAATCTTGTTTGGGCAAAGGACATGACTTAGAAGCCGATTATAAATTCAATTAATCGAGCTTCTCATGGATTCTCTATCGACACCACCAGCTCTTCGTGCATTTAGGATTGAAGCTCCATCTACCTTATATGTTCTTGCCGAAGAGGGTGCATCAGTGTTGCATTGATTCAAGAAGATGAAAGGAAAGGATGTTTTCATCGTTGATTATGTCTTCTTGATCCCAAGACAAGGAAAATGGGCATACTCTTTAATTCAATATGACCTGACTTATGAACCATTGAAATCTATAAAGGGTCAAGTTTTTGCTGATTTTATTATTGAGCATGGTATTGATCTTGATGAAGAGGTCAATTATTTTACTTACACTCCATGGAAGCTATATGTTGATGGATCAGTTTGTAAAGATGGCCAAGGTGTTGGTATTGTTCTTGTTTCTCTTAATAATGTTGAGACAGGAATGTCAAGCCGATTGGAGTTTTGATGTACTAACAATCAACCCGAATATCAAGCTCTTATATTCGGGTTGATCTTGTTAACTTCCATGGAGGTGCAACATGTTGAAGCTTATGGTGATTCATTAGTAGTGGTGCAGCAAGTTGCTGGTGAATTTCAATTTTTAGATGGACCACTTTGCGCCTCTCTTGATACTTGTCTTGAACTTATTTCTAAGATTGCAGAATTTAATATTCGGCATATTCCAAGACGTGAAAATCAAAAGGCCAACATGTTAGCTCAACAGGCATCAGGATTTGACGTCAGTGGGCATAATTTTCATATTCAAGAAAAGCCGATGCATCAAGATGATTATTTTTCTGTGCAAGACTGGAAAAACTAGTCCGGCCAACTGCCTCAATCAGCCTAGCCGACTCCCCTGCAGATGCTGCTGCTGATTCGCTCAATGGTGGTCCAAATCGGTACTAACATCACCAAAATTGAAGCTAGACCGATTTGGAAGATTGGAGAACTCTCTTGATGAAATATTTGCAGGATCCTAGTGCCAAAGTTGATAAGAGCATCAGAAGAAGTGCATTCAAGTATATTATTCAGCATGGCGATGAAACACCCTCAATTTTCCATGAAGGGAAAATACACAGAATGGCGAATAATACAATAGTTTGTAGCATAAACCACCATATTATCCAGCAATAGTCAATACAGGAATCCATACTTCGAATAAAAGAGTACAATTAGAAGGGATTATATAAATAGTTCATCGCCACACTGGCGGAATCATCAGAGTAGCAGCAGCATCAGGGATAGCTGCGGTAGGCGGAAGTACAACAAATCTCCAAAATAATCCTGAGCGTAGGAATGAGACGTCTACTCCTCATCGTCATCATAGTCGTAGTCGGGTTCACCTGCCAAATAATTTTCAGTACGATTTGTACTGGCCACTCATCCCACCCTATGCTTTGCTTTTGCTATGTAGTATTTGGTGGATGCAAAGGATATAATCAAGAGACCTATTATTTGGCTGTGGTTTCCTATGCAAGTAGTAACCATCATTATATAATAGTAATATATCACACACATCTCACCCTCTCGCACTCAGTCGATAGGTCTAACTCCCTCTCGGAGCCTGTCTCAGCAGCTCACAGTCGGAAAGGGTAACACCAGGGGGAAGAAGAGAAGGACTCATCTCACTACTCTCGAGAAGCGTAGGTCGAGGGAAAGGCCAATCCGAGGCCATGGACTATATATAGATTTATAACCCTGCAGAGCGTGTACTCCCATAACCACAAGATCACCATCATCAGTGGTGCCCCACCTAGGCTGATTCCGGCTGCTTTCTAACCGGTGTGATGCCACCCTACCACTCAGTACTGGAATATCCCGGAATACCACCAGCACACTGAGACTGTGAGACATAGTACCAAGCCCTCGAGGTTACTATGTTGTCTAAGAAGGGTGTGGGTCCTGATGCCCATACCTCCCGACACTATCTGCTATCAACCTAGTAGTAGTGGCACCGTCCTAGCTAGTCAGTCATCTGTCTCCCACCTATTTAGGAGCGAGCGGTGAGCACGTAGGCCCCAAGGTTCCGGTTCTCAAGGGATATCAGGTCCTAGGGGGGACCAGACAGGACTATCTTCTCATAGGGACTACAACAGTACATGCTGCAACAGCACCTCCTACCCGGGGCTTCGCTCCACGAAGACTCTCACCCCCGGGATCACCATATACCTCACAATGTACCCGCCATAGGCACCTCTCATGGGGATGCCCAGAACACACCCCCCCGACAAGACTCGCCCAAGGCTCATCGTAGAATCCTGTCCAATTGATTCAAACCCTCACACACACCCAAGACACACGCAGCACTCTCCCTAAGTAAAATGGCACCACGTGCATCCATATAACCATACTCCACCACGTATCACATCGCAGATATAAAGCATAGTAGAAGTAAGCACATGAGTAAAATAAGTATGCGTCTAACCTATCAGCGGGTGTGCAGGAGTAAAGTTGCGACAAGGTAAAGGCTCATCAAGCAATTCTACCATGCAACCTATCATATGTGATATTCATAAATAAAGCACTAGCAAGCTAGATATTATGCCATGCGTAATAGGATCTACGAGGTTGGGTGGGATGTGGCACCTGCGTAGTCATCACCGAGCTCCTCCTCGTACTCGTAGTCATCCTCCTCAAGCGGCTCCTCCTCTGAAACGAAACATAATAGTCGTGTTAGCGACCCCTATAGAGTTAACAGAAAGAATCAATAAAATCCAATAACTCTAAATGCAATCATACATAAGCCTATGATGTAGAGCTCATTTTTATGAAAATTTGGACACTTGGTTCATATTTTTTGAAGTTCGTATGAATAAGTTATGAATTTCTGAAGTTTAATCTATTTTCTAAAAAAGAAAAGGACGGATTAACCAGAGGCTCACACATGGCGTGATCTGGTTGGTCCACGTGGCTTGTGGGTCCAGCAGTGGTGGCGTAGGGCTGACGTCAGCGCTAGAGGGTGGACTGGTTGGCTTAGTCACTGGCAGGTGGGACCGGGGTCAGCGGTTATTGACAGGTAGGCTCGGGTAAACGGTTAACGTTGACTAGTCAACGGTCAACGCCGACTGGGCCCCGACTGGGCTTCGACGGGCCTGGGTAGGGCTAGATCTGGGCCGGGTTGGGCCGGCCTGGCCCGAACACATGTCAGTCATATAGGCAACCCACGTGGCACTTTGGGCCGCTGCTGGGCTTGGTCTACGGCCTGGAGTCCATGGGGGCGGTCTATGGTTGACCAGAGGCAGAGAGGCCAGGTGGCTGTCGCTGATTGGTCCACGCTGGTCCTGTGGGCTCGGTTCACCAGGGCAGGGAGAATTCCCCATCTTCTATCTCGCGCTCGCGACGGGCACTGCCTTCTCGGCAGGTGGCCAGCAGGCGAGTGGCGGCTACGGGCGATGCTGGTTAGGCTGAGCGGCGGCTGAGTGGGCGCGGAGGCCAGGTGAGTGCAGCAACGGGGTCTGAGTGGCCTCACAGGGCATGGCCTCGCCGAGTGGCGGGGACACGGCGGCGGGACGCTTCGGCACGCATCATGGACTAGCGCAATGGGGTCGCGAGATCAAGGTAAGAATGACTGCGACTCTAATTTGGTGAAAACAAGCCTCTAGGCTGGCGGTCGGCGACGGCGAGCGACCAAGCCTCAAATTGACGCGTCATGGAGCTCCATCTTCTGCATCTCCTACCGATTTGAGTAGCTCGGAGCTCAAAGAAGCTAAAGCATGACCATTCGTGGCATGGCGGGGCACGCGTGGCTACATGGCCACGGCAGCGTTCTCAGCGGCCGGAGTCCAGGAAGGCCGGGGTTGGCAAAGGTGCCGACCCTACTGTAGCCTATGCCGGCTCCCGAAACCTTGTCAAAGAGGTGTTCTAGGCTACTGCGAATCCAACGGTGGGGTTAATGAAGCTTATCGATGAATAGAGGACGGGAACGTGGGGGTCGAGTTGGCCGACGGCCATGGGAAGGACCAGGGGAAGCTCACCTGTGCGTGGTGGTTCCAGCGGCTTGTGGTGCAGTGGCGGGTGATGAAGCTGTGGCTTGGTGAAGGAGAAGCAAAGCGGCAAATCGGTGGTGTAGTCGTGCTAGCCTCCGGGGTCACCGGGGCTCCTCCAGTGCACGGACGGATGGCGGCGGCGGTGCTCTGCTCCTGTCTGGCTTCTGCTCCTTCCCGCCTCCTTCTACTCCTTGGCTCAGCGGGTAAGGCAAGGTGGCCAACAAGATTGCGGCTGGCTTGGGGAAAACCTAGCGGCCGAACAGCGTCCCTTTTATAGTCGCGGCAGCAACGGTCATGGCGGCGGACGGTGAGGATGGGCTAGAGGCCATTGGGCGGTCGGTGCAGCTTTGAGCTAGGGTTAGGGCTTTGCATGGCGCTGGCGGGCGGACAGACGACCGAGGGCTCGCGCGGCACTGTACGGACCGTGGTGGTTCGCCGTTCCTCTTTTGGAACGATGGACGTAGAAAAGGAAAAAGGGAACATGATAGGTGGGGCCCATGCGGCGGTGGCAGCGGGGCAGCGCGTGGCGCTGGCGCTTCATGCTGGGCCGGCTCACCCACATGAGCCGCGGTGCAGGCAGGCAGGCTGGGCAGGTGCGCGGGAGAGTGGGCGCGCAGGGCGGCTTGCTGGGCCGCCTACGCGGGGAAGCGAGCAGGTCGGGCGCTAGTGGCTTGCTGGGCTGGCCGGCTTGCTGGCTTAGCAGGCCACTGGGACAGCAGTGCGGGCCACAGCGCTTGCGAGGCTGGCAGGCCAAGCCGGGCCAGTTGCTGCTCCGGGCTTTTTTCTCCTTTTCTATTTTCACCTTTTCTCTTTTCCCTTTTCCATTTCTTCCCAAGCCTCTAATCCAACTATGCAATGATCTTGTTAGTGAAAGGGTTAGTGACCATGGCACATATACTTGGTGGGTCCCTTAGGGTCTCATGGGGTGTTGGGTACCAAGTCCATGGTTAGTATAAATAAATATACACATGTGATAATAAGGTATTTGATTTTATTAAGCATCACATAAAATCAAATAAGAAGCAAAGCAATCTCTTGTAATTGAAATGCAAATGTTTCACTAGCATTAGGTGCTACTTGTGCCACATCTAGTAGGTTTCTTACATGACACACACCATCCATGGGTTATTCATAAAAAAATTTTGTTGGTTGTGATTTTTGGTGTTTGGGATTTTTAGGGTTGTTATAAGTGAGCTCTATTGAAGAACTGCTGATGATTTATTGCTCAAGTGCCTAGGATCTAATGATGCAAGAGTGGCAATGGGAGAAGTCCATGAAGGAATTTATGGTACGCATCAATCGGCCCCGAAGATGAAGTGGTTGTTGAGGAGGGTTGGTTTCTATTGACCCACTATGATGGCCGATTGTTTTCGCTACTACAAGGGTTGCGATAAGTGCCAACGGTTTATAATATTCAGATGGGGCCTGCTACAGAACTCCATCCTATTATGAAGCCATGGCCATTCAGAGGTTGGAGGCTAGATTTTATTGGCAAAATTCATCCCTCGTCTTCAAAGGGGCATCAATTCATCTTGGTTGCCACTGATTATTTCATTAAGTGGTGTGAAGCGATTTCTTTGAAGAATATCACTCATAAGGAGGTTATTGAGTTCATCACTGAATATATTATTCATAGATTTAGCATTCCTCAATCATTAACTACGGATCAAGGGACTTCTTTTATGTCCAAAGAGGTTAAGAAGTTTGCCGAATCCTATAAGATTAAGTTGGTTAACTTATCTCCGTACTATGCTCAAGCTAATGGCCTAGCTGAAGCTTGTAACAAGACTCTAATCAAGCTCATCAATGAAGTGTTGTTAGAAACTTTGTGGGCATATCGCATATCAAGGCATGATGCTACAAAGGTTACTCCTTTTGAGCTAGTATATGGTCAAGAAGCCTTGTTGCCTGTCGAAGTGAACTTGAGTGCATATAGATTTGCTAAACAAAATGATCTATCTCCTATTGTATACAATGATCCAATTATGGACAATGTGGATGAAGTAACAGATAAGAGGTTAAAGGCTCTCAAGGAAATTGAGAAAGACAAGCTTCGTGTTGCAAGGGATTACAACAAGAAGGTTCGAAGCAAATATTTTCAAGTGGGAGATTTGGTGTGGCAAACCATACTTCCTATTGGATCGAAGAGCGGCGAATTTGGCAAATGGTCACCAATTTGGAAGGGTCCTTTGAGAGTGCTTAGAGTCATCTTTGAAAACTCGTACTTGCTGGAAACGTTGAAAGGTGAGCCTCTCCCGAAGAAAATTAACGGAAGGTATCTCAAAAAATACTTTCCAAGTGTTTGGCAAGATGTCTAAGTGCTTTACCAAATAATGGCCGATACATGTATCGCCCTTAGTACAAAAATGGCCGATGTATACATCGCCCTTAGTCGCTGGTCAGCCGACGTGATGGGTATCGTGCTAGTCGGTTATTTCTTGACAGGTGTTTTCAAGTTCAATGCATCATTCACTTGAAAACAAGGGGCATATGTTGACAATCAAAAATATCCATTTTGTGAAATTGTCAAAAGTGGAAATGGACATCACCATTGTATTTCTCTTGTCGAGATGGTCAAAAAAACATATATGGAATATTTAATTTAGAGTCCAGATGAGGAAGTTATGCTTCTATGAAGGGATGCCTGAACTATAGGAACTGCTGGCGGAACTTCCGGTCCAAGGACCGGAACTTCCGGTAGTTGGTTGAAGTGAGGCGTCCGCGTGCGTGCAAAAACTTCCGGTCTGAGACCGGAACTTTCGATGGGGACCAGAACTTCCGGTGCGAAGACCAAAACTTCCGTTAGTTGGAGGAAATTGGGCATGCCCGTGCACGCAAGAACTTTCGGTCCGGGACCGAAACTTCCGGTAGAACTTCCGAATGGGTCTGTTCCAAACTGACTTGTTTCTAAGTTGGTTTTAGGTAACTTTTGGATGTGAAAAACTTGGAGATTAGGCTTTGGAGATGTTTTCTACTGGGATAAGACCACCCCCTCTATATATATGAGAGAATCATGGCCTATTGATCCCGTCCAACTCAATCGACACAAAACTAATCTATCTCCTACCTTCACTCTATTTTTCATCCTCATTTTGTTCATCTCTTGATTCAGGCGACCAAGGATGGCGTGCTAGGCTTGCCGGCCAACCTAGGACGACCCGGCGACGTCTTTGCCCTGACAGGGTCCCTCATGGGCGAGAGCTTCACCGGTTCCTTTGCTAGTTTGTCTGAAAACTAGCCGGTTCTTCGTCCAAAAGTACGTCGGTTATCGTTTGGTAGTTTGCTTGAAAACCTCTTCGTCCTTCACTACGTAAGGGTGATTATCTTACTGCGTTCTTCGGTCCGTGGCGACACGAGCGTCTAAAGCCCTCGTGATATGTTGATCAGGACCACAATCCACGTCAACAGTCACCTCGCCGGCAGTGGAAGTGGAACCAGCGATCCCTGATTCGCTTCTCCCTGCGCCTTCCCTATCAGGTGATCTTCCCTACCTCTAGCGCTTTTCCATCTCCGGCATAAACTGCACGTAGGCCGCTCGATTTTTTTAGTCATTCGAGTGATTTTAGATGTCGATTTGTGCTCCTAGTGTCCGCAATTCCTTAATGCAGTGGGTTTATTCGATCTGTGACAGTGGCCGAAATTATGTACTTCATTTTGATTTTGAGGGCTCTTAAATGATTTAGCTTGGCTAGATAGCAAATGCAAGGAAGGGACTGAAATGCTCGAACCTCAAATTGCATTGGTGTGCGCACAAATTTTCTGATTTCTCACGGGGAGCTTGCACAGCGCTGGCTTCGTTTTCGTGGCAAAATTCCTCGCTGAGTCGATCGAATTTTGTATGTAATACTGAGGATTTGACCAGGCTATTTGGTTGGCTAGGCTGAAGCTCGTAGAATGTAAACTATGAACTGCACAAAAGGGGGTCAGTGATCATTGAAGATCCTGTTTTCTTAATAACTGGTATAATACAATTCATCTCACACATACACTGGGGGCCATTGAAGATTATTTTTTCGAAAACGTGCTCTTAGCCCGTGTTGCTTTAAGGGAGGGCCATTGAAGATTATGCTATGCTATAACACTAACACTAGTGTAACAATGTCTGACCAATGGAACGGGGGGAAATCAAATTGTGTAATGGGATTAATTGAGCCCTATGCTGAAAATAGCCCAGGTCAGCATATTGAAAGAGGTTGCAAACCTGCAATGCCAAGTTAGACTTGAGTTTTGATACGCTTGCCACCAAGCTAGCCTAGTGGCTAAAGGATGTTAGTTGATATCATGATGGGCTTGATTGATTGAATGGAGGCTTGCTTTGAGCATGGTTCAAATCATATCAAACATTCTGAATGGATCAATGGTCATGTGCACGTAACAGTGTAGTGTTTAATGTGACCCTTTTGTTTTCTATAACTGTCAAAGCTCCTACACTTGTGGTGCAAAAAATCTGAATGATTGATATTGGGGGACCAATTGGTGTAGCAGGATCAACTAAAGTTCTTTTTCTCTGACCCACCCTAGAAAAAGGTTCTAGCTTCGGGACACTTTTCATGATTCAGAAATAATTAATGGAGAACCATGTACCATATTACATTACAGCTTTTACATGTTCTCTCAGTTCATGTACACATAGAATTAGCTAGCACACTGCTTAAGATGGACTTTGGGGCACCACTGCACAAGAGAAGCTCTACTTATCTGTAACATACCAAATATATACACAACTAATCGGTTAAGAACTCTGAATAATTCCAAGCTCTGACTGATATTTTCTGTTTACATCCTACATTGATAAGTCTGAGTGTCTAACAGGATTGCAGTGAACTTACACTATGCATATCATAGGCACAATTGTTGCATAGGAAAAAGTAGTAAATGCATGGATGTGTCTCCAATGGACACTGCACCCACACATGATTAGATAATGTTATGTCACCATTGTAGGCAGATCATCTGTACTTTTTGACAATTACAGGCATTTAATCCATTTCTGCATTTCCATGTTGTCTATTTTAAACATGTTTAAAGAAAGTAGCCATATGGCTTTCAGAAACTTTCTACAGATATGACGTATATAAGTCCTAATGTTTTTTAAAAAAGATGTATAAGTTTGGTATTTTTCTCCAATACTGAGTCCATTTAAATAAGCCTCTTTTAATTGTCCCTGCCTTGGATATACTAGCGATAAATGCAATGGATTTTAAAAAAGCCATCTGTTGTTAGGGAAGTTCAATCATAAAGTTTGTCCATCACAACGATTTCCCCCTCAAAGGTTGACTGCTAACACCAACAACTTGGAATTCACGGGAGGCGTTAGGAGGGTACCTAAGTTTTGCTACATGTTGCACAACAAACAGCACTGTATGACTTCAAACTGCTAAGAAAGGATCTGTTTGTGGTCCCATGAAGGAGTGTTTGGGTCTTTGCCTCTTCAGGCTACTATAAACTAGCTAAACCAACCATAAAAATAACATATTTGAGCTATGCCTCAAAAGCTATCTCAGTGCGCAACCTCCTGGTTATAAGTTGTATTCCTCCTACAAAAACCAATTTGGGATTGTCCCTACTCCCCAAAACTATGACCGTGTAAATGGGGTATGCACATATAACAACTGAAGCTAGTAGGTGAGCTAATAAAATGTATAATTTCAAAAGTTGTTAACTTTTAAAATGACTCCAGGGGCCCTGCTTGAGAGTTAGGCATGCGTCCTCTTCAAAGTGGGCTAAATGATGTTAACATGGAGCATCTCGATCTCGACTATTGGTTATAACATTAGCATCGTTAGCTGGTTTGAGGCGGTAAAGTGATCTCTGGTCGTGTATACAAGCGAAGCAGCAAAGGTGCAATGTGAACGTGTCGGATTTTAACCATGCCAATCTAGGTTGCAGGTTCAACTACTTTTCAGTTTTCAGACTGTTGATTAAAGGTGCTCTTGCTAGTTATTAAGGGTATGAATTGGATTTTTAGGTTTAAAGTTATGAATTTAACATAGTTGCAGAAAACCAAAAAAACCATTGCTACTGAACATTTTAATAAGAAAATTACTTTTTTTCTTCTGTAAAAATTTTAAAAGGTCTCTTGTTTTACAACTGGTGTCGTCAGGAATCAGGATCCACGAACACCGATATTGAATTATTATCCTGATATGGTTCATTCAAACATAAGGCATTCGACAAATCCCTTAACTGAAAAGGTTATTCAAAAAGAATTCCTTTGACTGCAAATAATGCAGCTCTGCTGTAGGGATTTCTGAAGCACTAATTGTATTGCATCAACTGCACTCTCAAATTCAAGTGAAAAAAGACCTATGGCAGTCCTTTCTATCTTGGATGTCTATGAAATTCAGGTATTTGCCTCTGAAATTTGTGGTTGGCATGGTTGATTTTATAAATTTATACTCTTATCATTACTGCATTGACACTTTATTTTTGGGTTTGGTACTCTTTCATTCTGCATGCTTGATAGAGGTGTTTCCAGTATAGCACGCATGTTGCATTTAAGATATGGCCACTTTTATGTTCCTTTGTTATTGCAAGCTGCTATCATATAGGACCCAAGCTAGATACATCAGTTCTCATCACTGGGATGTGGACATGTGGCATGTATATGTTGCCGATGCATATTCAAAATTAGGAGTTGTGTAAATGCTGTATCTGGCTGAATATTTTAATAGAACTAGGTTCTCCTTTTAGATAGAAAGTCCGTTACATTCTAAAAGGAAAAAAACATGACGGAACAATCAAAATGATAGCACGTATATACCACTAACATAGCTATAATTAATCTTTTTGTTATTTATCCTTTGAAGTGTCCCCATTCACTAATATATGGTGGGTATCATGTTTGTGATGTGAAAAAAAATAGGACAATAGGACATGCATGAATGATGAAGAAGTAATATAAATTCAAACAATACAGTTATAGAGGAAAGTCCTCACATTCTGTGCAACAGCATGATCTAGGTGTTAAGCTTGAGCCAGCAAGGCGTTTGTGTAAAACAGTTAGCAAGGCTATCGTTACTGAGTTTTGGGGCTGTGTAGGCGGCTCTAGAGCTGTAAAAATCTTTTGGCCTTGAATGCATATTGATGGACCGGGGTTGTGCATTGGAACTTTTTTCTCAAACACGCAGGAGAATTGTGAATCTTTTATATTAAAAAGAAAAGAGGGTATAAGAAATTCTAAAACAACAAAGGAAACACCTCAACACACCCTGACACATATATCCATAACAAGCCCACACATACTCACAAAATAAACACCCCCAGACACATACAACCACAACAAGCTCATACACACAAACAAGGGATGAACGACCAAGAATCCAAACAATTATGCAACACCAAGTATCCGTTTAGTGAACAAGGTGATGCCCTTGGCGCCCTCTAGACCCCATAACTTTGCTTCTTCAAAGACCGAAGTTAGGATACCCTGGCACCATCAAAGACACATTGATTCCGATGGGTGCAAAGTAACGTGGCCTGGAACTCCAAAGCTTTCTGTGCACCACTAAATAAGTGTGAAATTCCTACTGATAATGACTTTTGAGGGCATTAGGCTAACATTTGTGGGTTAAAATCAATCTCAGCGATCCATCCAATGGTATATAAGGCCATATGAAATTATTCAGGTTATTAAAACATAAATTTCCATTTTTTTTCTAGAAGTACTTGGGTATTAGAACTTATTATGAGTTTACTGTGTTGTCACTCTCCTGCAATTAGTGACCTAAAGCCATCATTAGGCAATAAACAACCAATCATGGCTTTGCGCTTCAGTTTGGCAAGTTTGGTCTGTTCATGGGGTGCACTACTACTTCCCGCATGCAAACTTGCCTTGTGACTGCATAGATGTACAATCATATGACTTAGAAAAGTTATCTTATTGATGACATAGATGCTCCAACCACCTTTTAATTCCTAATCTCTGTTAGAAGTATCTCAAATTCTCATTGTCCCATTCTTTTCGTGAGTGAAACACCATTTTTCACATAGATGCAAAGGTAGGCTTGGGAGAAATAAACAATCTGCTGGTCATATTTCTACATCCACAAGTAGCAAGCAATGATCGACAGCAAATTAGTTGATCTTTAGCTAATAAGTGGCTTGTGTTCACACACATATGACACATGTCATGGTTACCAGACACAAGCTCAAGCTTTTAACCCATTGCATCATAGTTAAATACATGGTAATGATTTAGGATAGACTGGATTAAGTTCGATGCCTATCAGGCCATCTGAATCATACACAATGCAACTTGCAACCACTTACGTAGATATCACCATCAAAGTTATTAAGTAAATGGCCTGATAGGCATAGAATCTATCGTGAGCTCTACTTTCTAGCTAGGGTTCTAATTATTTGGCAAACTCACTTCATCATAGTCATCTAGCGACAAAAACACCTCATCTAAGCATGAAAGCTCTGTGCCCTCATCATGGAAGCTCACTTGTGAACCGCAGCTTGATTCGAACACTCTACATATCACCCAGCTGTTGGACTCCTGCAAAAGGATCATTGATTAGTTTGTGTACCCTAGTCAGTCGTCAGTTGTCACACATATATAAGCTGCTGGCTGTCGAGAAGGAATATATAAAATAGGATGTGCGAGCGAGATCACTCACCGTGCTTGAGTGAACTCTCTTCCTCTGAGATTTCCTACTGGAGCTTGAGCTACTTGGGGTGCTGCTACCACTGAGATGGTATCCTCCATCTTGAAGGCGGTACTCATGCATGATCCAGTTTGTCTTGAAACCTTTGAAAGGCTCTCCATTGCAGAAGATGAGCGTCTTCTTCAGGCCGACAATACAGCCACTGCTTGCTACTGTTTCATCGGCACCAACGGGATTCCAGTACCCACTCGGAGAGGTTCTGCTTTGCGCGGCATGGCTAAAGAAATACCATTGGTTTCCAGCTTGCAGCGCCGTGCCTTGGAAGATTATTAACTGTTGTAAGCACATGAGTTTTTACCACACATACATAACAATAGAGAGACGATGGGCTGAGAATGCAAACCATTCAGTTCCCACGGATCATAGCGGTGCAGAAGTATCGTCGGGACGATGTCAGGGCGGCATGGGAGGTTGGCCACTTTGCGACGGAGGAAATGGACGACGAGATCTTCATCTGAAGGGAAAAAATGGAAACCAGGAGGTAGGTTGGTAGCTCTTCCGCCCATGCTAGCTGCAGTGCAACTTCAATGCGCTGTCAGGGACGAGGATGAAGAGGGTGAAACGAGACGAGGTGAATATGAGGGAGTAGTTCATGCCTGTCATAGAGTAGTGGTGCTTTTATAGGGAGCATATGGGTGTGGGCTAGCTTAGCTCAGTGAGAGAGGGAGGGAGAGACGTGCAAGTCAAGGAGTGTTGAGAGGTTTTGGAGGCGGCTGCAGCTAACACAAGGAAAGAAATTCGTGGTACGTCTTCCTTCCCCCCCTTTATTTCTTTCGTGGATGGAGTTAATGATACTATGGGGAGACATTATATTCGTGGGATCATGATGGGAGTCCTATATATCTGCCGTGCTGTGCAGTGTGCAGTAGAAAGTAAATTGTATTGATTTTGAACTGAACCAATCATTACACCCTAAACAAAACTAAAGTAGGTCAAGAGGTTTACACATTCAAAATATGTTTAGGTAGTTAGGTTCTAATGATTGTGATTTTTGCAAGGCCGGTCATCGAATGGTACTGTAAGTAGTATAAAACTAGTAGCATGAATAGCTAGGCATCATGTTTGCAGCAAGTATAGTGGCAACACTATCCTCTGTTCTCCTAAGAGTAAATCTATACATATTGTTAGTTCCAGGTAATGAATGTTTTGGCTCTCTCTTTCCGGTTTGGTAGCCTTGCTTAACATGTTCGTATTAGTCATCCAACTTTCTAATCTGCTGGTGAACCTCATCAGCATGCTGTTAGACTAGCTATGTGCAGTGGTCACATAAAGTGGCGGCACCCCAATATATAGGTACCCTGTACATGCTGCGGCTCTGCTGGTGAAGAGTGACGAGTGCTCTCTTCCCCCATGTCATGCACTCGTCACCCTGTGGATCGGTCAAGCCATGCTCCTCCACGGTTCTTGACCAAAGCTACTATATATTATAATAACATAACATAACATAACATAACATAGGTAGATAGATAGCACTGCACAGCACAGTTTGTGTGGACTTGTGTGAGTTACTAGTACAAGAGCATCACGTGTGCACGTTGCTGCGTCAAAGGGGGTACATCAATCATTTCAAATAATAATTCCATGTGTATCAACTGGGCTAAATTGTATATATCCATGTCTTTGCAGGCACTATATATCACCATCGTCATTGCAAACTACAGGCACAAAACAAGATCTCGGCTCTGGCCATCTGGTGGGTGCATGTGTCTGGGCTCATCAGTTGCGCCGCAAGTGGCAGTGGCAGTGGTAGTGGTAGTGGTGGTGGTGGTAGTAGTAGTAAGACCCCCTCTTCCTTCCTCTCTTGACAACATTCCATACAGATCATGAATGAGTAGGGGAGATGACATCAGGTCATTCTTCTTCTTCAGTAGTATATAAGTGCTTGCATGCCAAATATAATCGATCAGCCATCTCTAACGGCCTGTGATGGCGAGCGAGCATAATCATCATCATCGAATCTTCCAGCAAACTATGCTAGGTCGCAGAAAAAGATCTGGCTCCACCATTCCATTCCATTTTTCCTTTGTGCACAATCACCAGTAGTCTGCTGCCCCCACACCCACAGTGTCTCCTCCAGGCTCCGCTTTTGCCTTGCCTCGCCTCGCCTCGCCTCGCCTCGCCTTTTGGGTGTCCCAACTCGCATACAACTCTGCTTCTTTATGCAGGGCAGGCCATCTGAGCCGTGCTGGACTGCCGGTAGTGCACGTGAGGGAAGAAGGCCCGGGACCCACCTGTCATGTGGGGTGGCGAACTTTGTTTGGCGCCATCCCCAAATAAATGGTGACGTGCCCATGACGCAGTTGTGCGTTCAAGCTGTCGCAAGGTTGGAGTTGGATCCTTGGAACGTACAGTACGTACGTACGTACGTACGTGGATGGCAGATGCCCACGCGTTTGCTTTTGCAGCTTGATCCTGATCAAAATGATGTGCCAGCACGGCCTATACAACTCATGCCTTTTTTTTTTTTTTTTTTTTGCCCCCCTTCTTGTGTGTGTTTGCAGGCCTGAAGATGGCGATCTCGCCGCGTTTGATGATTGGTGACGTTACTGTGTTTTACTGAATGTAGCAGGAAGGAGGTTTTCAGAGTGTTAACAAGACAGAGATTGACTAATTCTACTCTAACCTTATTGGCAGTGGCAGGGCAGCCGTTATGAGGAGGACCCGAGAAGAGTCTCTGCATCTGCATACGCCTGGTGTCCGGTGAGCGTGCGCGCACACTGACACTGACACATGTGAATATAAGAGGAATGGTCACGGCGGAGTGGCAAGCGTCCACATTCCTCTCGATCCCACTCTCTCGCGGATACCGGCACGTTCTGTCTAACGCCCGGCGTGAGATATGGAGATGGTGCCGTGGTTGCTGGCTGCAGGCAGGCGCTGTGGATGCACCAGAGACGCCGGCGGAGAGGAACGCCATGGCCGCTGGGTGGGTCGCCCACTCATTGTGCGCGCGCTGCTGGCCTCTGCCGGCGTCACAGCCACGGCAATGCCCATGGCTGTGGTGGCTGGCAGCGCCGCAGACTCGCCTGGGGCGCGAGGCCTAGGGGAAGTGAAAGAAACCAACGGTGGGGAGTGAATGGGACGGGAGGAGAATTGAATGGCCACGCCACCCCCCTCTTCCTCCTCGTGTCTGTCTGTCTTGATGGCTTGTTACTGCGTGTCTACATCACCTGTGACGATTGCACATCTCTTTTGTTTGTTTCTTTTTCATGTTACCGAGTTGTGCTTTATATGCACTTCGCTTTTTTCTCTCTCATGTTGTTACAGAAGCATATCTATGTGATTTGTATAATGATGAACGGATGATGATCTGGCTATCTTGAAGGTGACTTGCCGAGAAGATTACCTCAACTGGCTGGCCACGGAATGTGGATTAACTTCCTGTCAACACAGCTCAGTGCCGCCCAATAATAACAGCCAATCATCGCTCATTGTGTTCATCCATCCAGACCCCTTCTTATCCAATTGCTGCGGCGTTTTATGTGCGTCCATCAGTGCTTTACATTACATTCTCTCCATGTGCCCCACTTCCATATTCTCTGCTGCTGCTGCTGCTGCAACCAGTGCAAGTGTCCATCAACCTGCAACCCGGTTGGATGGCAACTCGCAGCCTTGCAGGAGTCACATTCGGCGCACGCTCAAACTGAGTGCCCGCCAGCAGCAAGCGGCAACTGTTGTCCTGTTGCATAGAATACGACAGATTGCCGTATCGTCATTCACACAAGATAAATCAGCGCTCTAGCTTGAAAGAAAGAGGCTTTCAAAATCTTTAAGTAATAGAACTCTTCAACCAGAGCCCATAGATTTTCTGCACAGCAAATATGCCGGACAAGGACAAGTTATCCATTCACACAAGATCTGGATGCTCAGAACTATTTCTTTCGGATTGTACAATAGATAAATCAGCTCACAGGGCACCATAGGTACAAAGTAAACTAAATCAGAATCTCTCTGAACCTTCTGACATAGAATCATCATTCTCAAGAATCAGTCTTTTTTTTTCTTAAGGGAAAGATCAGCCGCACAATGCATAAGAATATTAGACAGTGAAGACAAGGAACTCATACTGAATTGGATCAAACTCTATTATGCCATGACCCAAGACTTTTGAATCAACTGCAGGTGATTCACTAGGTAAACCTTCTTGAGTACTTGACCTCTCAAACTGAAGGCTCTGCACGAACAGAAGCCCTGGATTCTGGAGCTATTTTGCAGTCTCACAAGGCTTAGCAGAGTGCATGATAGTTTGACGATGAACGAGGACGCTGATGGCAAAGCAGCGGACCTTGCATACCATTGTCACACCAGAGTGAGTGTTCCGCCAATACCAAAGCAATGCTTTTATACATGGGCGTTTCTCTCAAATGTCAGCAAAAATTAAGCTGGTGTTCGGTAGGCTCCTCTGCTATGCTCATATGGTCGAAAAGCTTACCCAATATCTCATAAATCTCATCTGCCTCGCAATGAGACATGTCATCAGCAACAAATACGTGCTTTACACTCCGCACCTCGATCCAACTGTAAGCCTGATCCTTCTTCAGGCCCTTGTCCTTCATGAGCCCCCTGACTCGACGTGCATCATCCCACTGTCCTGCAGCTGCATAGATGTTTGACAACATGACATACCGACCACTGTTCCCGGGCTCTAACTTGAAGAGAAACTCTGCCACTTCCTCTGCAAGCTCGATATTTCCATGAAGGCGACATGCACCTAGCAGAGCTCCCCAGGACCCAGCTGTACCAGGACCAATCCTGGATGGCAAATCTTTGATGAACTCGGTTGCTTCTTCCAGCTGCCGATTCCGACCAAGAGCATCAATGAAGGCAGCATAGTGTTCAGCCCTTGGTTCAACACCATGGTCTTCCATTGATTCGAGAATGAGGCGTCCATTAGTTACTAGACCGGAGTGGCTGCAGGCTGTAAGGACAGCAAGGAAAGTGACATGGGTTGGACGAACTCCAGCTACCAGCATCTCCTCAAAAATAGCAAGAGACTGGTTTCCCAAGCCATTATGCGAGAACCCGGTGACCATGGAGTTCCAAGAGATGAAGTCCTTCTCAGGCATCCCGCGGAACACTGCCATTGCAGCCATCATGTCCCCACACTTAGAGTACATGTCAACGAGTGCATTGTGGATGAAAATGTTGAAAGGTTCAGAGGCAATTCTCTGGCGCAAGATGAAGCAGTGCAATTCCTTCCCCCGTGTGACAAGCCCAACTTTGGCACATGCACCCAAAACTGACACCAAGGCAAAAGCCGTCGGTGATACTCCCTCAGCCAGCATCCGTTCAAACAGCTCAAGAGCGGTGTCCTCCTCTCCATTCTGCTCATGCCCAGAAATCAGCGCTGTCCATGCAACTCTATCTTTATCTGGCATCATATCGAACACCTGCACTGCCTCATCGAGCTTTTTCACTTGGCAGTACCCAGAAATCATCGACGTCCAAGTCACATTGTCTCGGATGCTGACCTGATCGAACAAATGCCTGGCATCCTCCACCCTCCCAGCCTTGCTGTAGGCGTTCACCATGGCATTGGCCATGATGACGGTCAACTCCATCCCTGATACCACCACCGCGCCGTGCATTTCCCGCAGCGGCCTCGCAGCTCTGATTCCCGCACACGCAGTCGCCACGCTGACCACCGTGAACCGGTCCATGACCAACCCTGGCCCCAAGAACCTGTCCCTGGCCAGCCGGGCAACCACGCGGAGCGCCTCCACCTGCCTGCCGTGGTGCGCGAGGGACGACATGAGGGTGTTGTACGAGACGAGGTTGCGAGAGTCGGCCGGCATTGTGTCGAACAGGTGGAAGGCGTCGGGGAAGGTGGCCGGCCTGCGCAGGAGCGCGGCGAGAAGCGTGTTGTAGGAGTGCGCGTTCTTGTGTGGGAGGTCGTCGAAGGCCGCGACCGCAGCGGCCGGCGACGGGAGCAATGAGTAGAGCGCGACGAGGCGATTGGACAGGAGCGTATGGCTGGTGAGCGCCGTCTTGACGAGGTGCGCGTGCACTGCGCGGCCGAGACGGAGCACGTCCCCAGTGGAGATGGCCCGCTCCAGGAGCGGGATCAAGTCCGGGAAGGCGAGGACGCTTCCGCCGGCGGCTGCGGCTAGAGGAGGAGGTGCTGGGAGGCATGGCGGCGGGTGGACGGCGAGCGGCGGGAGAAGGCGGCGCATGCGTTCCCGACGCGACGGACGGCAGCATAGGCGGCGCTCACAGACGCCGAAGCTATTTTACTGGGCCGTGTGTGATAGTGGGCCTTTGGGCCAATCAAGCGGGCCGAAGTCTTCTCTTCTGCCGCTCGCCTTGCGAATTGCGATTCCAGAAGTGTCCTTTGCTCGCCTCACTTCGCCGCCGCGGCCATTCACGGCGAAAACCCTACCCTGCCCGTTGCCCGCGGTCGTGGATAGATAGATCGGCGACGTGCGGGGAACTCGTTGTAGGAGTAGGGGATGGTGTTCGGTCAGGTGGTGATCGGCCCGCCGGGCTCCGGCAAGACCACCTACTGCAACGGCATGTCGCAGTTCCTCTCCCTCCTCGGCAGGTACTTACGCCGCTTAGTTCCTCACTATATGCTTCGGTTGCCCCTCACAAGCTGCTCTAGCTAAGTGGAATGCGCTTGCCGCTTCGGTTGCCCCTCACAAGCTGGAAGCTGCTCTAGCTATAAGTGGAATGCGCTTGCCCTTGACTTGCTGTTTACTAGTACTTACCTGGAGACCAGCTGCGTGATTCAATTAGTAACTACGGAAGTCAATAATAGTGCCCTCCTCTGCTAAGGTTGATCGCGAATGTTAACTGGGACCATATTGCTCGTACCAGAAGTTGTGCTGAGAGTTTGAACTTCACCCTTGGCTTTGTTGGGTTTGGACTAAAGTTGAAGTTGATAATTTGCTCACACGGATTGTTTTGTTTATGTGTTTTCATCTTCTTGTTGTTGCAGGAAAGTAGCGGTTGTCAATTTGGATCCTGCAAATGATGCATTGCCGTATCCTTGACTCTTTGAGCACCACCCTTTCCCTCTATACTCTCTCTCTTATATGTCTTAAAAACATACCTCTCCTTGATGTTCTCTGGTCACAATTGAAAATTTTCCTTGACAGTGATAAATAGGTATGAGTGTGCCATAAACATTGAGGACCTCATAAAACTCAGTGATGTCATGGCTGAGCATTCGCTTGGCCCTAATGGAGGTTGCTCCTGATCCTCTATTGCTGTCCAGTAACGTACCTGCTTCTTTGTTCCAATAATATGGCTTCTTTCTCTATGGTGTTCAAATCTATGTCAGGGCTTGTGTATTGCATGGATTACTTGGAGAAGAATATTGACTGGCTTGAAGAAAAACTGAAGCCTCTTATTGAAGGCGAGTAACAAATACCTCTCTGAAGTCTCTATATATCTTCAGTGGCGTTGTCTGTAACAATGATCATATCCCCCCAAAAAAAATGCATCTGATGGAAAAACTTATAAATTGCTTATATCAATAAACTTGTTATTTTGCACAAGGCTTTCCATGTGCTTGGGCTGAACCGTTTACATATTAATAGACTAATGATCCAACTGGAATTAGAATTAGAGTTAGAATTTTGTAAACTGTATTCTGTTATCCTGAGGATTGCACCTCAGTTAGTTTAAAAAGTATTTCTGCTGTTTATATTGTGCTATTTCTTAGTGTTCAGAATCATAGACTCATAGGAAGCGAGCACTGAACATTGTAAACACTCATACTGCTCAAATTATTGACTTGCAAACTTAACACTTCTGCAGATCACTATCTGTTATTTGATTTTCCGGGGCAAGTGGAACTTTTCTTCCTTCACTCAAATGCAAGAATTGTTATTAATAAACTCATCAAAAAGATGGACTTGAGGGTATGTGTGTGTTCTTGGTCCTGTTTAGATCACCTTAATGCAAATGAATTAGATTGTTTAATGTTTTTTTCTGTATTCTGCAGCTGACTGCTGTGCACCTTATTGATGCCCATTTATGCTGTGATCCTGGAAAGTATGTGAGTGCTTTGCTTCTTTCACTGTCAACAATGCTACACTTGGAATTACCACATATCAATGTCTTGTCAAAGATTGACCTAATTGAGAACTATGGAAATTTAGGTATTGCGCCTTCGATCTTCTTGTCATTTGAACATTTATTGTTGCTCGTGTAATTGGATGTCGACACCATCTTTTATTTATTGATCAATACTCCTATATCTCTTTACTGTAGTATTTGTCACTCATCTTCTTCTTTGGCAGCATTCAACCTTGACTTCTACACTGATGTCCAAGATCTTTCTTATTTGCAATATCATCTTGAGCAGGATCCTCGCTCAGCCAAGTACAGGTGAATTTCTGAACATAAATGTTACTGCAGCAGCTAGGATTTCTGAGACTTTAAACTTGATAAATTTTAACTATTAATATGCCTCCAATTCACTAGACCAAATACTGAGCAGTGCCTACTTTCTAGTTCGTATTCCCTTGTGAGTTTAGTTTTAGCTGCCATCTACCGTACCTAGATAAAATTCTTGCAGTCCCTGTTCGACGAGATTTATCAAGTTTTATTTGAGCAAAGGTGGAAATCTAGAACTGGGTTCAGGATATGTATACTGTTCCAACATATCTAGGTTGCTAGTAGATTATTCTTCATTCATTGCAAATCAATTACTACTGTTCTTGTCCACCAATATGACCTGCAGATTATGTAACCTCTATTTGTGTATACAGTTGACAGTGATATATACCAATGTCATTGGTCATATCCTAAGATTTGTGTTACCCATTTTCAATGTGAACCTTTACATTGTGCCATTTATAACCTTTTCGAGTGAACCTGCTAACAGGAAACTGACTAAGGAGCTCTGTGATGTGATTGATGATTTTGGTTTAGTCAATTTTTCAACTTTGGACATCCAGGTCTGTATTTGAAAGGCTATTAAAATCGAATTTCTCATTGTTTTAGTTCTTACAAGCTTTTGTGGCCTCTAGGACAAGGAAAGTGTTGGCAATCTTGTGAAGCTGATTGACAAGAGCAACGGATATATATTTTCTTCTATTGACAGTAGCGCTGTTGAGTTCAGCAAAATTGCGGCGGCGCCTCTTGATTGGGACTACTACAGATATCCTTTACTTGTTCTTTTAATAATTTTCGCAAATAAGTCTTTTACCACCTGTGATTTCTATGTTATCTTGAGTGGCCCAGATGCACACTATCAAACCACTTGCATTCACAGGTATAATATACTAACAATGTGGACTAAGCATTAGACTTCCTTTGCAGACCATGTATCTGCATGCCATTAAATTTTGCAGCAAGCATGTGGTGATTGGATCGCAAGTCAAACCATGCATAATTGCACCAAATGTGCTGATTTGTTTTCAGCTTACTGTTGCTGTGTTGGGTTGTGAAATATGGAGTAATGTTTCTCTGTTACGTATGACTTTTATATGCCGTTGCACTTGGCCTTGTGCACCAATATCTTGCATCGCCTTTCTTTCCTTGACGTGTGGATACAACAGCAGAAGTGCAGGAGAAGTACATGAAAGATGATGAGTACGTGCAACAGACAAGCAGGATGCAATGAGGCTGCCGGTGGTGTCCCCACTTTTGTACGAACTATGGATGAATCACATGATCACATCAGTGTGGCACGTTGAGAACTAAGTTTGCTAGAACGATGTGAAACGTCTGAACCCATGTAGCTCAGTTGTAGATGTTTTGTGAAGCGGCTTGCTAGTTGCCTGATTTGTAGTAGTAGCGTACTGCCATTATCTTCTGGGAGTATACTTTTGGGCAGTATAAGAAATACACTTGTCACCTGTAATCAACCAATCATATGGTTTTATGGGCAAACTAATACATGTTCGTTGTTTAGTTTGTCCTGATCAATGTTAACTTTTCCCAACTTACCCAATTGACTCTGTTTATTTTATCCTGTTGGCACCACCAATAACGCCCTATCATGGCTGAGATTTCTTCACATCAACCAATCATATGGCCATCTGAACTTGAGACGACTAACAAAAAGGAATTTAATAGGCCACATTAATGCCATGGTTCAAAAAAACCTAATTAAACCTCAGTTTAATCTTGATTAAACCTAAAACAGAGCCTAGCGTCTCGTTTAGGACCTAGGCATCCCATAAAACTTTGGACATATCTAGGTGGAGCGCATAGGCGTGAGGCAGTGCTTATAGGTGGAAGAAACACGAAAAAGCAGTAGCCGTCTTGATGGGCTATGTGTGCCCACGCGGGCTGAAGAGAAAGAAAAAAAGCACACAGAAGGGCTACGGATAACCGGATAAGTAAACAATATGTGTGGGGATCAAAATTGCAAGTCTTTTCACCGCTTCTTCACGAGTTTGCAAGAATTGGAATTGAAATTGCCTTAATGTGTTACAATTCCTTCTGCGATTAATCACGTTTAATCTACGTTTGAACTTCCTAAACCCTAAACCATATAGCTAGCGTTTTTTTTTTTGAACCTTCAAACACCCTTGCCCTTCTTGCGCTGAAGCTTCTTCATGTAGAACTCAAGCTCTTTACCCTCAAGGATGTACCTGCGTTATACAAAAAAGAATGTGTATGGTAAGAAGCTGCCTGCAACACTACAAGTGACAAAAATATGAGAACTGACAGCTGCTTGAATCATAAATAGGGTATAAGGGTATAAATAAACATTTATAGCCTATTTGGTTAGGGGCGTTCCTGGGAGGAATAGTTCCTTGTGAGGATTTGCCTATATAACATATTCATTCCTGGTAATAAAACAAAGAGTCCGGTGGAAGACCATGATTTCTTACCCATCAGCTCGGCCACACTGTCCAGGGCGGGAAGAAATGCACGCCAGCAACCTTCCACTGCCAAATTGCTCTTCAATGTGCACGTCAAGGGCGCGTTCATCTAGACGCTTCGCGAGCTTCCTCTTAACATGGTTGCTCTTCTTTGTTTCCTCAGCTGCTACCTCACCCTCTTGTCCCTGGATGAATAAATCTCAAACAATAAATGATCCACCAGAGGAACATACAAGCTATTATAGAAAACTAATTAACTATTGATCTCTGCTATCTGGAAATATTTCAAGTAAAACAGATTAATAAACATCATCAACTTGTACATTATGCAAGTAGTGCATAAACAAGCTATTCAAATGTGAAACATGGATAGGAAAAGAAGAGTTGCAAGAATTTACAAGGCGCAGGAGTAGGCAGTATAAACATACAGGAATGAGGTGAGTTGGTTCTCTTTAAAAGGAGAACAGAAAGAGATGATATTTGCCAAATACAAAACATGATTCAACTATTAATATAGTAAATAATGAGGCACTGTGTTCCAAGAAGTTATACCTCAGTGGCTTCCTTCTTTGCAGCAGGAGTCTTCTTCTTCCTACCGATGTCAAGTCCATAGTGAGTGAGGTACCACTGCTTGAATGGGGCAGCATCAACTTGCACAATGGCACTCTTCACAAGGGTTTGAGTCCTCACAAGCTCATTGTTTGATGCATTGTAGACCACGTCGAGGATACGGGTCTTGCGGGTAACAGCTTCGCTTCCCCATGAGTAGTTACCAGTATCCAGGCGAAGAGCCCTCCACCTCACATTACCTCCACGAACACGAACCCTCCTCACTGTCTTGTTGCTTCACAACTTGGTGTTGGCCGGCTGGCGCCCAAGCTCATACCTTCAAGAGAATTGACAAACAGAATAAATCTCTGAACAAAGTCCTCCCACAATACTGCACCACATGATGAAGCCACCTCAATAAACAACTATTTTAAGCTAATACTCCCTCCGTTCCAAATTATAAGTCACTTTGACTTTTTCGGTTCACTCACTTTGCTATGTATCTTGACATGTCAAGATACATAGCAAAGTGAGTGAACCGAAAAAGTCAAAGTGACTCATAATTTGGAACGGAGGGAGTACTTGAAAAGAAGCTGATGACACCAATTTAATTTACCAAAATTTGCACATCTGATCTACAATTCAGGTGTTGCCTCAAACACAGTACAAATGTGTTGCAATACTGCCATAATTGAGATAGAAGTGCCTATTCTGAAACATGATTACAAATATTGCAATTCCCACCACATAACCCCTTAACAATTCCGAGAAGCTCAGCTGCTCACCATCAAGAAATTGAAAACTAGACACTGAATCATCCAACATAACTACTTATAGTGTCAAGGCCGACATTTCATTGTAATCATCATGGTAAACGATTTAACAGACACTGATAATTTTTTAGACAATAATCCAACCAAGTAACCACATTGCGGAGGGGTGTCATCTATTTAAAAGGGCAAAAGCATGAATCACTGGAGGTCACCTATTGACACCGAGAGAGAGAAAAAAAACATTCCTCGATAGAACTCAGACCAATTAATTAATACCGCCGTAACCACTTCAAGATCAAAGTTAACTACGCTAGGACCGCTGGTCTAGTCAAGCAGCAGGCTAAATTACAAACCGAAAGCACACATACATGGATCAAAACGAGAGAACAAAGGGAAGAGAAACAGTCATTACTTTCGCTTCTTCCTCCAGGCCTTCTGCTTTCCACCTGTGGCCCGGCGCTTGTGCATCGAGTCACGCGAGATACCTGCACGGGCACATCCAAATCAACCGCCGAGGCACCCATTAGCATCGATCGCTCAAACCCGAGATCCACCGCGGCAACTATGTCTGCACAAGCAGAACGAGCAGCGAGGGAAGTGGGATCTCACCCATGGTGGCGGCGGTGGCTTGCCTCGGCTGCTCCTCCGCCTCTTCCTTCTGGTCCGCCCGCGCCGCCGCTCTTCTGGTTGGGTGGGAGAGATGGAAACCCTACGCAGATTTTGGTACAATGGTACGCTGCAGCTAGGCAGCCTGGTCGCCCAGACCAGCCAGAGCCTGGAATTTTTTTTATTAATAAATTTATTTTTTAAAAAAATAACAAAACTAGTCTCCGTTTTCAAAAAATTGCAGGAATAGGCCACCAGTCACCCGTTGGAAGGGCGACGTGAGAGAATCGCCCGTTCAAAGGGCGACCAGGCCCAGGTCGCCCGCCCAAAGGGCGACCAGGCCCAGTTCGCCCAGCCAATGGGCGACCAGGCCCACGTCGCCCGGCCAAAGGGCGACCAGGTCCACGTCGCCCAGCCGAGGGGCGACCTGGTTTTTTGGGTTTTTTTAAAATAATATTTATTTATTTGGAAATTTCAGGAAAAATTTCGGTTTTTTAAATAATAATTATTTATTCAGAAATTTCAGAAAAAATATGAAAGTCGGAGAAATAGCAAAAATAATACGCAGTCATGCAATGGGCGTGCGAAAGCGCCGTTGTCGTGTGCTCGCCCAAACTTAATAGATGAAAAAATACAACAGTGAAACATTAATTAAGTTGTAAAAACTAAAATAGTATCAGTACAATATCATAGAAAACAACATCGGCGGCAAATCATACAAAACTAATATCGTCCACGCTTAGGTGCAACACCCCTAATCGTGCCAGGCTTTGGTGCTCTGCGGCCCGCTCGCACATGGCTGGCTAAGTAAGTAAGCGGCGAAGGAGGAACTGTAACACGTGCAGGACGGCCTCCAGCAGCAGGTGGTGTCGCGTACTCGTCCTGTGAGGGTTATGTCTGTGGTGGTGCTTCACGTAACTGCGATGACGCAAGTACGTCCGCCGGCTCCTGCTGCAGGTAACTCTCAAGGTCGAAGGGTGACGGGGATCGCTGACGAAAAGTGTCAGCGTGCTCAGAGATGTCCGATCCCTCGTAGTCGTAACGGGTCGTCCCTAAATATATAAGACCAACGTTATGATAACGCTGATGGTAAAACTAATATATAACGTGTCGAACTCTTAAAAGTATGTCATACCTGGAACCATGGGTACAGCGTGTGAAGAGGAACCTCCGAAATCGAACTGATGCCGCGAACCGTCAAAGTGCATACCTGACCATGCAGAGTGAATGTAATGTTACGAATAAAGCAGTATTAGATAATATAATTAAATTTCACCACTATATCGTACCTGTAGGCATGTGAGCAGGCTGCGAAGATGATCCAATGATATCGAACTCCGGACGCCAACCGGCAGAGTACGTAGGTGGACCTGAATAATGAAACTTATAAGTAACGAACAAGTTAGCATTACTACATACGAAGAAAATATAAGTTACTCACCTGTTTGGTACGTAGGCCGCGGAGGTAGTGGCGCCGTCGGTCCGTCAGGCCTGTGTGTCACGTGTGAAGGTCGAGGGACGACATCCGGCTGTCGCCCGCAGGGCCGGCACGACGTCAACTTGACAATGTTTGCAGCAGAGTCGTACATCCTCTGGACCGCAGCGGTAAGCTCGTGGCTGGTCATCTGAATGCCCTCCCTCAACCGGTGCAAGAGCGATCCACCATCCACAGTGATACGGTGAGCCATGTCGGTCTATTAACAAAACGAGAACATTGAAGTAATTACGATAAGAAAAATATTAAACGAAGTGGGTTGAAGTTCATAAAGATCGTACCGCCAACGACATCGTCTGATCTCTGTGCACAGGGTATGTGTCCGTCAACCTGGGGACGTGGGTCCGTGGCTCCGCTGGTGTATACGTGACTCTGATCCGTGTGCGAGGAATATACCAACGTAAGTAGTCCCCGTAAGCTTGCAAGGAAAACGGTCTGGGCTCATAGGTCACATCATGTAGTGCGTTGGCCCACTCGTCGACCCACGGCTATATACGGGAGGACCAAGTAACGCCTGCCGGTAGACCCCTCCGCACGTAACTATGGATTTCAAAACGTATTAATTATCTTTCTATATATATTAAATACTCAATCAGAACGAATTAATTGTCTTATACTTACCCGTGCACGAAAAGAGGAACAATATGGGCAACCGGGAGTGGGAACGTCTGGTTACGACCAAACTGTCGCATCACTCTGTGAGGAGCGTAGTCCTCGACAAAGATGTCGAAAACGACAGCCTTACGTGTCATCCAGTACTCCTGATCCCTCATGCAGAACGTCGACAACCCATTAGGCGCTCGTACGACAATCTCCTCCATGCTGTAAGGTGTCCAGCGGACGTCGTCTGCCCTAATCCGGTCGAACGCCGCCATGTACTCAGGATAGGCTCTGTGAACCTGAATGTTTGCCCAAGTAGGCTGTATAGAAAATAATAGTAAGGTGCAATTTATTCGAAAATAAATAGAAACAGGTTCAACTGCGATATAGAAGACTTACCCGCCGCCGGACCCACAACAAACCCATCGTAGGGCCATCCTCCTCCGTCTCCCCATACAAACCTGCTCCGTAAGTCGAGAAATCCATGACTGGTCGTCCAATACTAAACCGCTCGTACGACTAGAGTTGAAGTAATAGTGGACAACCAGAGAGGATAGCTAACGGGTCGGTCTTTGTGCACGCATCACAAAGACCTCGGTACGTGGCTACCAAGATAGCGGATGCCCAACTGTACTGCGGCACAGCGTCGAGCGGTGCGTCCGCTATCTCGTGCGCGAAGTGAATCAAGTGCTTCGCGACAGAGTTCCCATGCGACGATGTGAACATTATCCAACCAAACAACCACAACAGATAGGCCTCCAAGTGCCTCGACACAGTGGCCTCATCCGTCGCAGGGTGGATATACTCGGCCTAAATTAGAAAACAGAAGTTCAAATTTCATTTAACATACACATGAATATTTGATGTTAATGAACTATATCACAATGTTATCTATTTACCTGAAACTGTAAGAGCCAGGTCTTCGTAGGCCTGTGATGCTGATTTTCAGCAAGAGTTTGATACTCTGGAGCGTCTGGTCGACGCACAACACCCTCGAAACGGACTAGAAGGTCCTCACGCCAAGTGGCCTCCACGTCTGGACGGCTGACGGCCTGCCCAGCAGTGGTGACACCAAGTAAGTAGGAGACGTCCTCGAGTGTGGGAGTCATCTCCCCGCAAGGAAAGTGGAACGTGTGCGTCTCAGGCCTCCAGCGGTCCACCAATGCCGCAAGTAAGGAACGGTCAAAGTTAAACCGTGTCACCGCATCGGCCGGGGCCTCAACAGCATTAGCCTGCACAAGCCTACACAGAGGCAGTAGACCAGCTGCTCGTAGCCTGTAGCAAATACAACATTTATATATAAATATATATTACCAAATCGTCTGTACGAGTAAAATAAATAAGTGAACGTATTATTGTGCATACCTCGGTATCCATCGCTCGTCCAGCCGTCACAACTCCTGAGGTACCCTAGGCCGTAGAACAGGTAGCTCAGCAGCTGTCTCAGCACTCAAGTAGGACCGGTGGCGCTGGTCCAACTGTGCGTCCAACAACTCCAAGTGTCCCTCATCCATCGCCATACCTAAAATATCTTAATAATGTAAAAAAATAATGCACAAATATAATTAATACTATGAAACACTAAATCAAAAAAAGCAGACATACTATTATTTTTAAAGAGCATTTTCACCTTGATTCCGGAATCCACGACGTGTACGAGGGCGCCGGCCGTCTTGCGGATTCCCTGAAGGTCCTGCTTCTGCAGCTCCCTCTGTGATGGTTGCACGCGTGCACTTTTTGTAAGTATGTCCTGTGCCATTGCACTTGGTGCACCGATGCTCCAGTCTTCCCACTTCTGAGTCATCCATATCATTTCTAATGCGCCGTGTCTTACGACGACCAGGCTTTTGTCTTAATTTGTCCTTATCGGGCCCCCGCAGGTAGTTACTTCCAGGATTGTTTGTAAAACTACCAAATATTACGAAACCATAAATCTCTGCATTCCAGGTTGTCATGACTACCTCCTTCGTAAAATAATGTGAGACATACGGCTTCGGGGACAAATTAGTAAGTGAACAAGCTGCTATAACATGTGAGCACGGCCTGTGTAGAAGTTTCGGTTTCATGCACGAACAGCTGCATGAGTTATAATGAATAACACACTCTTGTGCAATTCTCTCTCGATTGCCACCACGACGGCCCCGATCCCTACACAGAACTTCAAAGCGATTCTCTGCTGTGCCCATAGGACGTGCACGATGCAAGCTTGCCTTCTCCACCTTTTTTTTCATGTAATTTGTCATGAATGTTGAAAAAATCAATGTATTATCTGACATCGCATTAAAAGCAACCATATATCTTTCACGAAAGTACTTGCATGTTCCATGCAAAATACCCTCTATGATTGCTACAAGAGGTAATCCTCTCATGCCTCGAATGACCCAATTGTACACCTCCGCCAAATTTGTTGTCATTATTCCAAACCTCGCCCCATTTGTGTCATATAATAATGACCACTTCTCCTTTGGCTCGTACTCAATCCAATCTGAGAAGCACCTGATTGATGACCCCGACCTCCGAACCACGTTCCTCAAGGCATCCGTTGGAAGGCCTGAAAGAGGAACAGACATATCATTCGGGTCTTGATTCGTACGAGTCGCTAGCTCTGCTGTTTGCTTTGTTGTTAATTCATCAAGACGTGTCCATATTGCATTGAATTTTCTTTGTTGGTTCTGATTGCACAACCTCTTAAACATATTCATAAGGTGTTTATTTTTGAAATGGCTGAAAAAATTTGCACCCAAGTGCCTCATGCACCATCTTGATTGTATGTCCGACCATCGAGGAGGAAGATCACGCTCCACTGAACCATATTGCATATCCGTTATCGCCTTCAACAAACCGGCATGTCGGTCATGTATGACACAAACATTAGGTCGCCCTTGCACCACTACTAACTTCACACGCTCTAGAAACCAATACCAACTATCTGTGTTCTCACTTTCCACAAAAGCAAAAGCAACTGGTAGTACTTGATTATTCCCATCAACACCAATAGCAGTTAGAATCTGACCTTTATACTTTCCTGTTAGAAATGTACCATCCATGCATAAAACAGGTCTGCAATGACGAAATGCCATTATACATTGACCTAGTGCAAAAAAGGCTCGACGAAGTATTAACTTTTCGGCCTCTTTTGGATCAGACACATCCATGATATCATAATATGTACCAATATTTCTTTGTCTGATGGTTTCTAACAATCTTGGTAGGTTCTCATAAGATGCTTCATATGAACTGAATCTCTTCTCAATGACCTTCTATTTCGCTTGCCACGCCTTCAAATAGCTGATGGTGTATTTAAAATCTTCTTCTATAGTAGTCACTATAGATTTTGGCTCATACCTTAAATTATCAACAATTCGATTATACATGTACTCTGCAATGAAGCTCGATGTAAGAGCAGTATTGGACTTCTCTAATTCTTGTAACTCACATGTATGTTCTGTTACTATAGAGCACTTCCAAATTGTACTCCATTTTTGCTCATAAGCATGTACCCTAAATGGACAGTCCGAAAACACACATTTAACATCATATACTTTCTTGTTAGACTTAACAACTACAAAAGACCACTTCATTGACAGAGACCAGTACTTCACGGCACTCATCACTTCATCTTTGCCTTTGTACATACCTCCCTCTACTACTTCATTCTCATGATATTCCCACGGCACAGAATTTCCTTCGTTGATCATCAAATTCTTCGAACTGTTACTCTTCCACTCCAGTGGGACAGGAATTTCATTCTCATCTTCAGATGACTCAGTTTCAGATATATTCTCATTCTCCATATCTTCCATCGCCATCTCTTCAACTATATGCTCTATGCGCTCTCCTTCGTCCGCTTCACCCGTCGGTACCATAGATGACAGGTGATGATCACTCTCTTCATTATCTTCCTCATTATCATTGTGATTGTCATGGCTCGGACCTCCTTCTTCTTCTACAACGTGTACCTCATGAACCTCCTTCGTATATGCCTGAGCAAGAAGGACTAGAGGCCACCCACGTTCTACAGCTTTGTTGACGTATTTTCTCCATGTTGATGTTGCATTAAGCGGTACTAACTCCCAAAAAGTGCCCTCCCGAGCACGACTAACCATACCCATGACCTTAACGTCATGTTGGTTGTTGTCAAGCCCAAATATTCGCATCAACCAATTCTGCACACCACTAATTGTTCTCTCATTTGCCCTAGACACCCATCTAGTTACTGAGGCAAATCCTGACAGATCAACCCCGTGTACACCTTGAATAATTTCTCCTTCTCCATAATAAATTTGAAATCCTAACTTCTCCGACATCTGTGTAATCTAAAAATTTCAGCTAAAATAGCTTTTCACTAATATATTACTAATATTATTTCAACTATAACTATTTAATTTAACAATATATATAAAATAAAAATATAAGTAATACTACCAAAATATAATATTAATCGCTTAACTGCTCATTACATTATCTAACAATTAATATAACACACATTAAATAATTATATATAAAATTATTTTTTTATTTACCGAAAATTTTCCTCTTCCTCTCTTCTCCTTCTTCCTCCTCCTCTTTTTCTTCTTCTTCTTCTCTTCTCTTCTCTTCTCTTCTCTTCTCCTTCTGTTCTCTTCTCCCAGCTGGCAGCGGCCGGCCGCATTATATATAGCGACGCCACGTCGCCCCTTGTTCGGGCGACATGGGCCAAGTCGCCCACTGGACGGGCGACATGGGCCCAGTCGCCCACTAGCCGGGCGACATGGGCCACGTCGCGCATCGGCCGGGCGACGAAGGGCCCGCCATGCCACGTCCACGGTCAAGTCGCCCACTGGTCGGGCGACATGGGCCACGTCGCCCATCGGCCGGGCGACGTGGGACCCGCCATGCCACGTGCACAGCCAAGTCTCCCACTGGTCGGGCGACATGGCCCAGATAGCCCGCCAGTCGGGTGACAAGGCCCATCTTCGCCCTTCCAACGGGCGACTGGTGGCCTATACCTGCAATTTTTTAAAAACGGAGACTAATTTTGTAATTTTTTTAAAAAATAAATTTATTAATAAAAAAAATTCCCAGAGCCTGGATAAGTGAATGCAAGGGCCCTTGTTTGGTATGAAGCATGAACTGAGCTTGGCCCAGTTTAGAACGTGTTTGTTGCCAATGCTGGCAGCTCGGCCCAACACTCCAGCCCGGCCAGCAACCACCACAACTTACCATCATGATGAACAGATGAAGATAAACACACATGAACAATAGCTTGTGCATGATAAAATCATGGGCCTCAGACATAAACAGATGAACATGAACACATGTTGATTGAAGTTCAGAAGCATGGAGTCATAGCTGTGATAACTTAACAACAGTTCATGGTTCGTAATCAACATCAAAAAGTAGGTAGTCATCACATGACTTAGAAGCAAATAGATGACATAAATCAGTAGGACACAACAACAACTCTTCCATAAGCAGGTTAGTCATCACAGGCCTAACAGGGGCAACGACGTGTGCCATTGTTGCCCCTCATCCAGAAACCGAGCACCAACACAACCAGAGAGGTGACTAGCATTTTCTTGAACCAACCAGCTTTACCACCTCCATCAAGTGGAGGATTAACATGAATAGAAGCATCAGTAGGCATAGAATCATGGAAAAATTGGCTGGTGGACACTCTTCAAGTGTGGCTTTTGCCACAGGCCACTAAGAAAAACTGGCTTTACCAGAAGACACTGCAAATGTGTTCCAATTTTCTACAAGACACTACAGCCCATATAATAATATTTCACACCCAAATAGATCACATAACACATATTATTAGACAAGTATGCCCCTGCCTTTCAATTCATCAATACGCATGATTTCAGATACAGTTCATTTACATCATGGTTCAGCAAAATAAAACAGAAGGTCCAGAAACAGGTTTCTACCATAGTTGGCTATCAAGTGTCCTACTAACAACCTTCAACTTCGCTACTGGACCGTTGGTCTTTGAAGTCGCTTCGGTGATTTGCTTTTGTTGTGTGCTTTTCTAAATTTTTGGCACTTCTGCTCTTCTTGCTTGCTTTGTGAGTGCATGCGCTCCTCTCATGCATATCATCCTGATCCTGTATTGGTGATGAAACCTCACAATTTCTCACAAACAAATGTCTGCCAGAATATGAACTCTTCCTTTTTCCTTGCTGCACCTTTTGATTTGAATTAGTCAGAGCATCCTTTTCTCCTTACCTTCTTCAATGGCACGGCTTGCTAGTTGCTTCATACACACAATCTTCCAGTTTGGTGCAGTAGCCATGGAGGCCACCAGCACTTTCCACCACCTCTTAGATGTCATGCTCCAGCTTTCCTCCCCACGCTGCTATCCTCACAACGAGGGCGCTAGCATAAAAGCCATCAACACTGATTAGGACACCTAGCTGTTGGGAATTGATTAGCAGCGCCTGAGATCGGGAGATTTACGGACACATGATTTTCCATATCATGGTGTAGCATCTTTGTTGGTGTGATGAGCGATTGTCAACATGTCCAACACTTGTGGTTGGTGGTTGGTTCGGTGGTTCTACTGATCCCCTGGCACAGGGTTATGTGTCGAAACATGTCTCTTGGCTAGTGATGTGCAGGTGTGGAGTCCGGAGGCGGTGGCAAGGGTCGGGAGAAGGTCAAGTAGGGCATGCCATGCTGACAGACCAGGTGTGATGAAGGGCGGACGCTAGGTTTGGACTGAAGGACCAGACGACTGGGTGGCCAACCGCGATGGCTGACATTTGGGACATCGACGAGCGTAAGTGTACATGGCGGGGGACGTGTATGCGGTACGCTACTCGCGAGGAGGGTTTGGTGGTTTGTCCTCAAAACCATCGGCGGGGGATGCGTACGCGGTACGATACTCGCGGACGGTTTGGTGGTTTGCCCTCAAAACCATCAGCAACGGGTTTCGCGGGTTTGGGCCTCAAAAGCCAAGCAGAGGTCCCGATGCGGACGGACGGCACGTTGCGACATCGGGAAGATTACGTCGAGGCAAGGCTACCGGTGAGAAGGCGCGGTGGCTGTCAGATCAGAAAATCTCAAGTTGGACCACAGTTCCCTTGGCTAGGTGGTTCGCTCTAAAAATATCTAGGGGCAGAAGTGTAATTATGTAATAGGCATATAAATAAGATCACCAAGTGATCTGAACCAATTCCACTCGTGCATCAAAAAATCACAAGATTTGCATTTTTGGGGAAAAACTGAGTTCTTGGCCTAGATTTGCTTTCCCCAGCCATTGAATTTAAATTGAGTGACGATTTTTTGGGGATAGTTTTCCATCTCCCTTGTGATGGCCTGTACAAAATCTGGTGTCGATCTTTATTGATCTGATCCAGTTTTCGTTGATTTTCCCTCTCACGTTGTTGTTGTCCAGAGCAGGTGTTCTTTCCTCAGTTTCGTTCGTTCTCCGCTTTCTGACTGCATGAGGGATTCTTGTGTGGGGCCTAATAGCAGTGCTACCAGCATCGTGCGCTCAGGCGCCGAGTGAGCTCGTTTGAGTAGCACTTGCCCTTGACCCCTGTTCCCTAATAGCTACTTTGGTGAAGTTCGTTGGCACGTGTGGAAGAACAAGTAGCAGCACTACAGCGCTAAAGCGCCTCCCAATTCAAGCCGGGTGCTTCCTACCAGTTCCCGACTAGTTCCCGACCACTTGCCGACCACCGTGATCGATGTGGTCCCGACCAGTTCCCGACTAGTTCTTGACCACTTGCCGACCACCGTGATCGACGTGGCCCTGACCAGTTCCTGACTAGTTTCCGACTACTTGCCGACCACCGTGATCGACATGGTCCCGACCAGTTCCCGGCCAGTTTCTGTCCTGTTACTGACCATCGTGATCGACGTGGTCCCGACAAGTTCCCGACCAGTTCCCATCCAGTTGCCAACCAGCTCCCGACCAGTTGCGTTTGATCTTCGTTTCTATCTTCATCTTTTACATTGGCTTTGTGGTGTTCCGCTGTGTTTCTTGGAAACATGCACCCATTTATTTGGGGTTGTGGACATCACGGTGTTGGTTTTGTGTGTTTGGGGGTCAAGTTGGGACAGTGGCCTAAATATTTCGAAAGAAAATTTATGGCTCCCATTCACCCCCACTGTGGTCGTCGATTTCGGTCCTTCAATTGGTATCAGAGCAGGTTAAGGATCACTTCTACCTTAATCGGTCCGTGATCCACAAAAGGCGACATGGCTCTGAATCATCAACCGGGTAAGCCACCTCAATTCAATGGGGAGAACTACTCGTATTGAAAGATTTGGATGCAAGCGCATCTCTTGGGGATTGATTTGCGTGTATGGGAGATCATTGAGAATGCTGATTACGTGGTACTTGATGCCCGTATCAATCAAGAGCAGATCGACCAACACAATTCGAACAATATTGCCCGTGCTGAGCTTTATGCTGCTCTTTCGATTCCTAAGTTTGATCATGTTTCTGATTGTGTGACTGCTTGTGAGATCTGGAGGAGGCTTCAAAGCTTCCATGAGGGTATAGCCCATGTCAAAACTAGACTCTACAAGACATACAAGAGGGAGTATGAGAACTTCACACAAGTTGATGGAGAGACTGTTGACTCGATGTTTTCTCGCTTTACCACCATCGTGAACACTATACGGGCTAACAATGCAGCGATGCCCTATGATGATCATCAGAGAGCACTCAAGCTTCTATATGCTCTAGATCGGAGGGTCTAGGAAGTGAAGGTGCAGGCGATCATCGAGTCGGCCAACTACGAGACTCTCACCATGGATGAGTTGTTCAGCAAGCTCAAGTCCACCGAGATTGACCTCCGGACGCAGGCGAGGATCAAGAATCCGTCTGCTCCTACCATGGCTTTGGTGTCAGGTAACTCAAGTTCAAGTTCTTCTTTGGCTAACCCATCATAGTTGCCTCTTGCCTTGTCCTCTCTTATGTCTACAACAGAGGAGCAGATGGAGGCTTTTGGGGATGATGAGTTGGCGCTTGTCATCAGCAAGTTCTCGCGGTTTCACAGCAACTGCTTGAACCGTCGACATGGTGGCAACAAACAAGGTTGCTTTGGATGTGGAGAGCCCAACCACTACGTCGCCAGCTGCCCCAACAAGAACAAGAGCTACTCCGGCAAGCACGACTATTCCAAGCACAAGGACAAGCATGAGTCGTCCCCTCGCAAGTACAAGTCCAAGAAAAACTTCAACCCCGAGCGCATGAAGAAGAAGTACTTCGAGCAGCTGGAAGCAAAGCAGCAAGCCCTCATCGTGTCTTTCAGCGACATCGACTCTGATGGTGACTCTCCTCCGAGTGATGATGAGTCCGAGAAGAAGGTCGAGAACAAGTTCAACGGCTTGAGCTTCTACGCCAACAAGCACCGAGGAGGTTACTGCACGATGGCGTTTGATGACACCACCACCGGAAACAACAACGAGGTCAACACCGAGCCTGAGGTAGAACTTACAATTGAATCTCTTCTCACTGATCTTGAATCTGTGAATGACACCATGCTAAAGCAAGACGCTTTGCTTATTCGTGCTGCTAAAGAATGCAATGACTTCAAGGCTAAGCTTCTCAAGGCCTTAGATGAACTTGAGCATGTCAAGAAGGATAGAGTTGTTCTGTCTAACGAGACTGAGTGCAATGAATGCGTTGTTCACATGTCTAGTCTTGTTTCTTTGTAGTCTAAGTACTCTGCTTTGGTTGAGGAGTTGGATAGGGCTAGAGCTGAGCCTGTTTTGTCAGGTCCTTGTAAGTCTTGTGCTGAGTTGTGCTCTGAGCTTTCTGAGAAGGTTGCCAGGATCGCTTTTCTTGAGAAGTCTAGTGCAGATGGTACTAGTGCTCAGTGTCTTTGCTGTGAGGCTTTGGAGCTAGAGCTTGCTAACTGTAGGCATGACAAGAGAAAGACCGAAGAGGAAAACCACATTCCTTCAGCACATGTTGAGTTGGCTTTCTTACAGTGAGCCACAGTTGGGCATGACAATGAGTCAGTACAAGAGGGGTACTGACACAACGGGTTTAGACTTTGCTTCAGGTGGGAAGGGTAACAATGTCTTTGGCAAGGTTGGTGAACATAGTGGTTTGAGCACGAGTGAGAAACCCACCAATCCTCCCAAGCTCATAAAGATTAACCCACCAAAGCCCTCTAAGCCTACCAAGGCCAGTGTGAAGGATGGAGTACTCAAGAGCCTCGTAAAACTTTGCCTCAGAAATAAGTGTGGGTTCCAAAAACTAACCACCTCAGGAACCCACTTGACACTCTGCCAAACATCTCTGATAAGTCCCTTCCTAAAGCCAAGCCACCTTCAAGAGTGAACCATGCCCACAACAGAATGAGTCATCCACCATCCAAGAGAGAGGTGTACCACTGTGACTATTGCAAGAGGGATGGTCACTTGGTTGAGTTTTTCTTTAGGAGGAAGAGAGATGAGAGGCGTGAGTTTGAGCTTTACCAGCAGGACATGCATCGCCCATCTCATGGCATGCATAGTTCACCCGCTCAGAGGCGTAACACTAGACCAAGAGGTGGAAGATCTCAAGGTGCTAGGCCTCAGTTTGTGAGACCACGTGATGGTCATGCCCGGCGTGGACCAAGTTATCCTCAATACGACTCCAGGTCCCGTGGCAGTGGCTCTCAGTCCTACACTTCTAGCGGACCATGTTTTCTCTCTCGTGGTGATCGCTTCTCTCCCATGGGATACGACATGTGTGGTGTTTTTCCTAACACTTTTCCAGGGCAAATGACCCAGCACTAGTATTCTCCTCAGTTTACTAACCCCAGTGTTGGATCATTTGCTCATCCCATGTCTTTCTATTGATGCAGCATGGAGGCTTGGAGAACATATGGCTTGTTGATTCCAGGTGTTTGCGCCACATGACCGATAATTCAAATTGGTTCTCTAGCCTCAACCCCATGACCTCCAAGGAGTACATCACATTTGGGGACAATGGTAAGGGTAAGATGCTTTCTCGTGGGTCGGTAAGGCTCAATGAGAACTTTGTGCTCAAGGATGTTGCTTTGGTTTTGAGCTTGCATTTCAATCTTCTTTTGGTTTCGCAACTCCTTAGAGATGGTTTCGAAGTGCGCTTTAAGCTGGGTCTTTCACGCATATGTGATTCGTGAGGTGATCTTGTGTGTTCGATTGTATCTTTTGGGCTTGTATTTCGTGCTAATTTTTCTCGCTCTTTCGGCACTTCTCGGTGTTTGGTGGTAGGCACTTCTTCTGAGCTTTGGAAATGGCATAGGAGGCTTGGTCATTTGAACTTTGACTTGCTTGCAAGGTTGAGCTCTCTTGATCTAATCCGAGGATTGCCTAAGCTAAAGTTTGAGAAGGACTTGGTTTGTCACCCGTGTCATCATGGGAAGATGGTTGCCGCTTCTCATTCCTCTATAAATCAAGTGATGACCAAATAACCCAGCGAGCTTCTTCACATGGACACTGTAGGTCCAGCTTGGGTTCGGTCGGATGGTGGAAAGTGGTACGTTCCTGTGATCGTGGATGACTTTTCTCGCTATTCTTGGGTCTTTTTCATGGAGTCCAAGGATGAGGCGTTTCCCATGTGCGGGAATTGATTCTTAGGCTACAAAATGAGCTTCCTGAGAATGCCATGAGAGCTATACGCAGTGATAATGGCACTAAATTCAAGAACTCTCATTTTGAAGCCTTTTGTAAATCCTTGGGTCTTGAGCATCAGTTTTCTTCACCTTATGTGCCTCAGCAGAATGGGATTGTTGAACACAAGAATTGGACCCTTGTTGAGATAGCCAGGACGATGCTTGATGAGCATAGGACTCCTAGGCGTTACTGGTCCGAAGCGATCAACACAGCTTGTCACGTTTTAAACCGCATTTTCCTTTGATCTTTTACAAAGAAGACTTCTTATGAGTTGCGGTTTGGGCATATTCCCAAGGTGAGATACTTCAGAGTTTTTAGATGTAGGTGCTTCATTCTCAAGCAAGGTAACTTAGACAAGTTTGAGTCTCAATCTTCTGATGGAATCTTTCTCGGTTATGCTAGTCATTCAAGTGCATATAGAGTGCTTAACCTTGAGAGTAATCGCGTCATAGAGACTTGTGAAGTTACGTTCGACGAAACCACACCTTGTTCTTCTCCTGTCTTTGAGCGTGTAGGTGATCAAGAGATGGCGCAAGCATCTTTGTGGAGGAGGAGCAGGACGATGTCGATTGGGGTTCTTCCAAGCCAACTCCACCGGCTGCCCCTGTCGACCCTACGACGACTACGTCGGTTCGAGGCCCCGATCCTTCTTCTTTGACTTCGTGGGGGCCGGACGACCAGTATCCCTCTCTTGCACCTGAGGGAGCCCCAGCTACGGTTGAGGAGGAGGCTACTTCATCAAGAACGGCGCCTGTACACATTCAACATCGTCATCCTCCTGAGACCATGATCGGTAACCTCAACCAGCATGTCACTCACAACAGGGCATATGAAATCTCTCATTTTGCACATTCTACTTTTGTTGCTGATTTTGAGCCTGAAGATATTGGACACGCTTTATCTAATGTTGATTGGGTCAATGCCATGCATGTGGAGCTTGAGAACTTTGAGATAAACCAAGTTTGGGTCCTAGTTCCTCCACCTCCACAGTGTCATCCCATAGGTACCAAATTGGTGTTTAAGAACAAGCAGAGTGAGGATGGGGTGATAGTTAGGAACAAGGCTAGATTGGTTGCTCAGAGGTTTTTCTAGAAAGAGGGGATAGAATTTGAGGAAACCTTTGCTCCTGTTGCCCATTTAGAAGCCATTAGATCCTTTTAGCCTTTGCAGCTTCGAAAGGGTTCAAGCTGTATCAGATGGATGTCAAGAGTGCTTTTCTCAATGGGTACATAGAGGAGGAAGTGTATGTGAGGCAACCCCCTGGTTTTGAAAATCCTAAGTACCCAGACAATGTCTATAAACTCCACAAAACCTTGTATGGTCTCAAACAAGCCCCCAGAGCCTGGTATGCTAGGTTGAAGTACTTTTTGCTTGGGAAGGGTTTTTCCATGGGCTTTGTTGATAAACTTTGTTTCTCCTCAAGCAAGGCAAAGACATTCTCATTGTGCAGATATACGTGGATGATATAATCTTTGGTGGTTCTTCACATGCCCTTGTGGCAAGGTTTTCTGGTTTGATGAGCAGGGAGTTCGAGATGAGTATGATGGGCGAGTTGACATTCTTTCTCGGGTTGCAAATCAAGCAAACTCAGAAAGGGACATTTGTGCACCAAGGTAAGTACACCAAGGACCTACTGAAGAAGTTCGACATGGGCGAGGCTAAGCCTCTTTTGACGCCCATGACGACTACCATTGCCTTGGATGAAGACCTTGAGGGAGAAGCCATGGATTAGAAGGAGTATTGCAGCATAACTGGGTCACAGCTGTACCTGACGGCGACGAGACTGGACATCCAGTTTGTGGTCTGTCTTTGTGCGCGCTTTCAGTCTTTACCGCGCACATCTCATCGTCAACCCGTCAAGCGGATCATGAGGTACCTTCATTTTACTCCTGAGTTCAGTCTTTGGTACTCGACTGCTTCCACCCTCTCGCTTTCTGGTTATTCCGATGCTGATTATACTAGCTGCCGTGTTGAGAGAAAGTCAACTTCTGGTACTTGTCAGTTTCTTGGTTCATCTCTTATTTCCTAGTCCTCTCGCAAGCAGTCTTCCATAGCCCAATCCACCTGTGAGGTTGAGTATGTTGCTGCTGCCGCTTGTTGCTCTCAGCTACTTTGGATAGTTGCTACCTTGAGAGACTTTGGCTTAGATTTCACCCGAGTGCCACTTTATTGTGACAGCACCAGTGCCATAAGTGTAGCCAAAAACCTAGTGCTCCATGCTAAAACCAAGCACATTGAGGTGAGGTACCTCTTTCTAAGAGACAACCAAGAGAAAGGAACCATAGACTTGAGACATATTCGCACCGAGCACCAGCTAGCTGACATTTTCACCAAACCTCTCGACCAAATCCAGTTTGCACACTTGCAAGGGGAGTTGGGTGTTTGCTTCTCATTTTAGTTGTGGGATGCTTTGTATCTTCTAGAGTAGTCTTTCTTCTTTTCTCTTTTCTTTTGTTTTTGTATCATATTGCATTGCATCTCATCATGTATCATATATCATGTGTTTAGTTTCACTTGTATAGCTTGTTGATTAAGATTATGCTCTTGTTGATATGTCTTACGGATACATGATGGCTATAGCAGCTTAGGCTCTTTTTGATCATCTTGATACATGTTATGAGCTAAGCTTGTTTTATAAATGTGAACTTGGTTAATGAATGATGCAATCTGAAACATGTACACCTTTGAGATGGCAACTAGCATGTGTAGGATGTGTTGAGATCCGTGTTGCTTTCACATGTATGCTTTAGCTGCTATGTCTCATGTTTCTTGAATCATATACTTAGCTCGAATCTCTTGATATCTTTGTGCTAAAACTTGATGTCTAAGCTAAATAATGATGAAAATACTTTGAAGTTGAATCTTTACTGTCCCACGGCAATGTCACATGACTGCTTCTCATTCACTCGAGTAAGATGAACTTGGGCATTGTAGTGCTAGTCCACAACCACTCGTGACGAGATGGCTTCCCACTTGCACAAAGGGATGAACTCGACGTGGTTGAAAAACATGATAAAAATAACAAAATCTTTCAGCGGACAGTTTGATACTCTCACATACACATGTCTAAAAGTAACCTTGTAATCCGCTGTAACACTCTGATCAATGTTGAAGCTACAAGTGTTAAGTGCTTCCTTGAGACATGATGTATGATCGTTATATGGGGTAGTTCACTTTTGTATACACGTGTTAGCACTAGTTTGATCTCCTGCTTATATTTGCTATGTGCAATCCTCTTTGGTGAACACCTTTTATGAAATATGCTTAAAACTGGTCAAAATGCTTATGATTCATATTCCATTTTATTTGATCAGTTTGAGCATTGGCTTTGTCTTGCCCCTATTGTAATACATGTGTCGTACCAACTTGAGCATGATTTTATTCAACTTGCTATACTCCTGAAGCTTTGTATATTCGCATTGTACATCTTGTGCATTTCATAACATGTTTTAAGGGGAAGCTTCTATCTTGTCCACTTGATAGGTGCATTTATCAACAAGGAGAGAATGTTTCCACAAATGCAGAGTGTGCATTCATGTGTATTTGTGAGGTTGAGTGTGCATTCATGTGTATTTGTGAGGTTGATGCACTTGTCAAGGGGGAGCTGCACATTTTGCTTTTGCTAGATGTGTCGAGCTGTTTGCCTCTGTCTAGAGGGTCTAGCCGCTTTCAGGTGTTTTTGCTTGGTTGTGTCGAGCCGTTGCCCATGTCTTTGGGGACCAAGTTGTTGCTCTTTGCTTTACTCATGGCAAGTGACCGTTTTGAGCTTTCCTTTGGCTTTTGGTCATTTGAGTGGGCTTTCTCTGGCTTTGTGTTGGTGTTGATAATGCAGTCATCAAGGGGGAGAATGTAGACACATGATTTTCCATATCATGGTGTAGCATCTTTGTTGATGTGATAAGCAATTGTCAACATGTCCAACACTTGTGGTTGGTGGTTGGTTTGGTGGTTCTACTAAACCCCTGGCACAGGGTTATGTGTCAAAACATGTCTGTTGGCTAGTGATGTGCAGGTGTGGAGTCCGGAGGTGGTGGCAAGGGTCGGGAGAAGGTCAAGTAGGGCGTGCCATGCTAACGGACCAGGTGCGATGAAGGGCGGACGCTAGGCTTGGACTGAAGGACCAGACGACTGGGTGGCCAGCCGCGGTGGCTGACACTTAGGACATCGACGAGCGTAAGTGTACATGGCGGGGACACGTACGCGGTATGCTACTCGCGAGGAGGGTTTGGTGGTTTGTCCTTAAAACCATCGGCGGGGGATGCGTACGCGGTACGATACTCGCGGACGGTTTGGTGGTTTGCCCTCAAAACCATCGGCGACGGGTTTCGCGGGTTTGGGCCTCAAAACCCAGGCGGAGGTCCCGATGCGGACGAACAGCACGTGGCGGCATCGGGGAGATTGCGTCGAGGCAAGGCTACCGGTGAGAAGGCGCGGTGGCCATCGGATCAAAAAATCTCGAGTTGGACCACAGTGCCCTTGGCTAGGTGGTTCGCTCTAAAAATATCTAGGGGCAGAAGTGAAATTATGTAAGAGGCATATAAATAAGAGTGGACTGCCCCCACTCTGACTTACCTCAGTCATTTTTCGTTTTTCGTTTTCCAGTAGCTGGCTCCCCCTTCTGTTCACGTTCTTACTGAGAGGTCCAAGAACAAATTCTTGTGTGATGTTCTCCAGAGATTTTTGAGTGGGAAGAGGAGGCCCTAATCCCTCCTCGTGCCCTTCGGGTGTTGACTTTTGTTTTATGATTTTTATTTGTCTCTGTGCTGTGTTGACTTTTGGTGGCATTTTTGGATAAATTTTTATTCATCGGATTTGAAGCGATTTGGCTCGTTCTTTTTACGCTGATTGATGCTTTGTCGAGTGATGAACTAGATCACCAAGTGATTTGAACCAATTCCACTCGTGTATCAAGAAATCAAAAGATTTGCATTTTTGTGGAAAAACTGAGTTTTTGGCCTAGATTTGCTTTCCCCGGCCATTGAATTTAAATTGAGTGATGATTTCTTGGGGATAGTTTTCCATCTCCCTTGTGATGGCCTATGCAAAATCTGGTGTCGATCTATATTTATCTGATCCAGTTTTCGTTGATTTTCCCTCTCGCGTCTTTGTTGTCCAGAGCAGGTGTTCTTTCCTGAGTTTTGTTTGTTCTCCGCTTTTTAACTGCAAGAGGGATTCTTGTGTGGGGCTAACAGCAGTGCTACCAGCATCGTGCGCTCAGGTGCCGAGTGAGCTCGTTTGAGCAGCACTTGCCCTTGACCCATGTTCCCTGATTCTTTCGTCGGTGGCCTGATAGCTACTTTGGTGAAGTTCGTTGGCAGGTGTGGGAGAACAAGCAGCAGCACTGCAGCGCTAAAGCGCCTCCCAATTCAGGCCGGGTGCTCCCGACCAGTTCCAGACTAGGTCCCGACCACTTGCCGACCACCGTGATCGACATGGTCCCGACCAGTTCTCGACTAGTTTCCGACTACTTGCCGACCACCGTGGTCGACGTGGTCCCGATCAGTTGCCGACCACCGTGATCGACGTGATCCCGACGAGTTCCCATCGAGTTGCCAACCAGCTCTTTACCAGTTGCGTTTGATCTCTGTTTCTATCTTCGTCTCTTGCATTGGCTTTGTGGGGTTCCGCTATGTTTCTAGAAAACATCCACCCATTCATTTGGGGTCGTGGACATCACGGTGTTGGTTTTGTGTGTTTGGGGGTCAAGTTGGGACAGTGGCCTAAATATTTTGAAAGAAAATTTACGGCTCCCATTCACCCGCCTCTGGTCGTCGATTTCGGTCCTTCAAGATACACTGCGGCAAACATCGGCATCCATCTTCAACGCCATCGCAGGGACTGGGCGCCGCGGTGCTACGCTTGCTTCAAAAATCCAGTGGCATGCGACCCTGCTACCTCACGCGCCGCCGCCAAGGGAAACAGGCACCGCTGTCGTCGCGGCGTCGTCAAAGGACGCAGTTGCCGACACCTGCGGGCGCAACCGGCGATCGAGAGGGTGGCCGTGCCACCGCGGGCTCTCTCCTATTTTCGTGCATGAGCGAACACGTACGGTAAGAGAAAGGATAAGGCAAAAGGGGCAAAGGCATCATTTAGATGCCTGTCAGTTAAAATCAGATAAAATAATGGGTTGAATATCTAACAGCAAATTGGAAAGGATTTATGATGTGTGTTTTGGCAAAGACAATTTTTTTGGATGGTTTGTGGAGAAAGCCACCTTTTAACGGTGTCTCCTGGCAAATTTTGCCTAGAATCATAAAGGAGTGCTAGTGGTGCTGCAAAAGATGGATGCTCATGGTTGGGGTAATCCTGCAATGCTCTAACAACCTCATCATAGCTGTTAAATTTCTAGTGAACAACACCTTTCACCCCTATGATGAACTTGTTGCATTGGTGCTAGCAGTGGGTCTAGCTCAGGGATAGGCCTCCTAATCGTACTTGCTACATAGGAAACCATGGCAACTACCAAAGAAGAAGCTTGTTTGGCCAACTTATCTCTTTTCTGGGCAAGATCCATCTACATGCAAGAACAACTGTAGACAAACAAGTTTAATTGACCTTGGTTGGCATCAGCTTGGTGAAGAAACAATGCACGATAAAAATATGTCACTGCTGCATAAATGAAATGCCTCCCATTGACAATATGGACATCATCATCGACCACAGTACTAAAAACATAGCATAATCCATAACCAAAAGCATGAAACAACATAATCCAACATGAAGCAGCATAATAATCCAGCATAAAAGTCACGGATGCATAAATGAAAATGCCTCCTAGTGAGTTTATGCGAACATAATCCAACATGAAGCAGCATAATGAAAAATCATCGAATGTCCTCCATGGAACATATCATCCACCAGCGAAATAGAGCAAATACAACAGGGTAGGCAATAAGCCAGAGTTTTGGGGGTGGATTTCACCTTGATGTGGTCGACGGTTGGAGCAAGAACCGAGAAACAGCGAAGAAGAAGGCGAGGCCACGCAGAGGAAGCAGGTCCGGCATCGCCCATTATCTGATGTTATGGCTTTCCTCATCTCACATCCTCAAAATTTTGAACCTAGGGGAGAACAGTTTGGTGACATCTTTGAATGTGATCTTACTGTTGTACTGGTACTAGACTTGCCCTCATATTTTCACCCCCTGGGGCCTAGGCATCTTCTTTCGCTATTCGGTGTATACAGTCCTAAGGATAGATTATTGTGTAGCACTCAAGAGGGTCAAGGTAGTTTTGAGACTAAACAAATCATTAAGGAACAATTTGTTTCCTTTTCATCTTTCAGCTTCTCGTAACCTGTCTTTGGCTTTTTGTTCATGTAGGATGGACCTTATTGCCACACATTAAGTCAGATCGGATTCCAGCGGTTATGGACCAACCTGCTAAGAGCAACTCCAAGAGAGTTGGTAAAAATGGATTGTCAAACTTATGATTTAGTAAACTTTTAAAATAGAAAACTTTGTAAAAAATAGAAAAGCCCAACATTCTTTCTATTATGGTAATGCTAGATGGCAAGCGGCACATGCAAGCTATATTTACCATGCGAGAGTCTAGGAATAGCCAACTTGTTATTTTATAAAACAAGATAGTATATCTATTGGAGTTTACTTTTTGCTCTAAAACTCTAAATATAGCATACAAAACAAGGATAGCATGTCTGTTAAAGATGCTCTAAGGTTGTTATTGTTGCCAATAGTCTTAATGATGTGATTTTCAATTCCGGAAAAAAATGGTTTGTTCTTTACAGTTGGTTCCATAAGGAATTTGTAGTTTGCGTAGTCAAGTCTTTTACTAATATAAAGGATGATATCCGTATTGGTATATTTTTCTGTACTGCTGCTTGAGTTTTATACGCCATGGTGTGGCCATTGTCAGAAGTTGTGATCATCAGAAGCTGGCCCCAATCTTGTAAATATAGATGAAGATGTGATCATTATTCAGATGGTAATGTGCAGCATGATGCTGATTTAATCGTGTTTTCTTCATTGCTTTGCTTCCATTTCATATTTAATTACAATGAGCGTGCTTTATAGTTGAGCATGGCATAGTTGAAACTGTTGGCATGGAGGATGAAGAAACAGCATCAGAGTTTGTTAAAGATGGACTGTGACCAAGGCGTGTATTGTTAAAGACCCTACATCTCGAAGCCCCCTGTGTTTTGCAGTGCTTCACTTGACACACAACTAATCGAAGCCTAAAATGTAAGATGCAAGTGCTTTGTATAGGAGACTGAGAGGAGCTTTTCACCAGCAATGCCCCTGTTCAAACTTCAAAGCTCGAGGTAGGCATCTTAGTCGCAGCACACGGTAGTTTCAGGACACAGTTCACAAGTTTCAGGATTGCAGGAACACAAGATTTACTCATTGGTTCTTTGTAAGTAGGTTTTAATGTTGTAGCGTCAGTACATTACTTCGGTCCGATTTATGAAGTCTAGATGAACCTTTTCAGTCGGCCTCTGCCAGACTCAAATTAAAAGGTAATGAGAAATTCTACGGGTGAGCTCATTTGTTGAGACTTGAGAGCATACTGAATTGTCTGAATCGGTGAGCAATCCAATCCGCTGGCCTCGACCAGGTTGTTGAGATCTCAGCTACTGCCCGTAATGTACCTTTCTGACTCCTCTGGTCCCCTGTTATTAGTACGGCGTCTGTGACCGCGATGCGCTCTGAAATCTGAATCTACACTTGTTCCGGGAAACGCTTAGCTCTTCAGTCTTCTTGTGAGTAAATAAATGGTATACTCAGGTGCACTCTCCATCATTTCTGGACAAGAATCACATGGTATGGCCGTGTGGCCCATGCGTTTTTGGCCCAGAAGCACCATTTGATCTAGGCGAGGGTTTCTGAACGGAGATTAATTCTTGATAGACACTCATGGCCTATGAGTTGCGCAAAATTTTTCGTCAGAAAAAACGTTGATATTTAGGTGATGTCAAAAACTGTAAGGCCTGCTAGAATTTTCTCGGTGTCTACAGCTCCCTCCATTCTAAATTACAAGTCATTCTAAGATTAGAGTCAAACTCTGTATTCTAAATTTGATCAAACTTGTATTTATAAAATTCTTAAAATGACTTATATAATTTGAAATGAAGAGAGTAGTATATTTATCTATTCTGCGTCTACTCGAGTATATGGGGTTACGGGTTCGGCTTCCGTGACATTTCTTCGTCACTGCACAGGTACGGTACAAAGGTCAAGAGGCATTAGTTAGAGCCCTGAACGATAGCAACAAATGCAGCATCGCCTTAGCTTCTTCCATGTAGCAGCACTTTTGACTGGTGGCGGGGCGGCAAAGCGCTCCGTCATCAGAAAATAATAATCCCACTAATCAACACGCACTGATTGCCCCTGCTGTGTGCTGTCGCCGCCGGCGGGCCACTGCTCGCGCTTGGTGATGGCGAAATCATTCACAGGCTTGCGTTGCGCTGGCAAAGGCTTGGCTTTGGTGGCCGCTGGCGTTCCCCGTAGAATTGAACGTACCTACAGCTCCGCCGTCGCAATCACGCCGGTCGTTGGCTGTCGCTGTCCTCCGGCGGCCTTCTCTTTCCCACTCGCACTAGTGCACGCGAATCATTCATTCATGACACACACACAGTTTCTTTCTTTCTCGGTCCTTAGTAGAGCTACCACTACTTGTGTTGTGCATTATATTCAGAAGACAAAATTAAAGGAAAGAACCAGCTAGAGAGGCACTTTATCATCGCCACAGAACTGAACAATGCTGTTGGTGGCTGCTGCTTTGTTTTGTACTATACTGTCTTACAAATAATTAGCAATGTTGTTGTCTTTACCTTTAATCACCACACACATATTATCTGCAGTTGCACGGATCTGCTCACACATCCCAATATGCCATGCCATGCCGCTGCACCTCATCAAAAGATCGTACAAGGAGCACAAATACATGCATAGATTCACTGTTGATATTTACTAAACCCTACTCTGTTCTTGTTCATGGAGAAGAACAGCCGAACAGGTACAGACACTTGGTTAACTAACCATGTACTATCCACTATCCAACTAATTTTTGCTGACGTAAAAAAAGAAAAGAGGAACTGTGATCACAGTAAGTACGTAGAAAATCTGCAAATCAGTGGAGACTCCGACTAGCAGGAGGAAATCAAGTGAGCGGTCATGATCACGGCACGTAGAGGCTGCTGTGTCCGCGGGACGACGATGACGACGGCGCCGTCTTGTCGACGGCGAAGAGCCTCCGGAACAGCCTGAGCAGGAGCGCCCAGCCTGCCGCGGCCCCGCGTCCGCGCCGTCGTCGGCGGGGGCTGGCGGCGCCGCCGCAGAACTGGCCTGCCCCGCCGGCGCGCGACGACGCGCGCAGCATCGTGGGCGCGCACCCGTACCCGCGCCGCTGCTCCGCTGGCGACGACGTCGACGTCTCCTGCTCGGACGACTCGCCATCGTCGGAGCCCGACGACGGTGAGTAGTTGCAGAGGTACCAGCGGTCGTCGTCAGCCGGTGGGTCGTCGTTCCGCGACACCTTGATGTTGATGCCCGCGGCGGCGGACTTGGAGCGGCGCGCGCGGTCTCGGTGCCGCTGCCGCAGGACGAGGTCGTCGTTGAAGCTCTCCCATAGCTTGTCCATCCGCTCCGCGTCGGCCTGCGCCGCGGCGCGCTGCTTGTCGTCGTCGTCGTCGTCATCTGCGTCGGCAGAGCGCTGCTTCGGTGGTGGCGGCCCCGCGTGGAGGCCGGCGACGCTCCTTGTTGACTGTGCAAGCGCCGGCGCTGTCGCGATGGGCCTGGCTGTGGTTGAGGGTGCGTCCTCCCACAGCAGGTCCATCCTGTCCTCGTCGTCAGCGGCGACACGATGGCCCTCCTCCTCGTCTGCCACGGCGCTGCGCTCCGTGCGCCCGCTACCTCCAGACACAGGAACAGGAGCTTGCTCGTCGTCCGCCGTCACGGGCGGGGACGACGACGGCGCCGTGGTCGTCGTCTTCTTGGGAACGACGGAGCCCCCGAACGGCCACAGAGGGGAGCCCCCCGCCGCGAGGGCGAGGCTGGGTAGCGCAGGGAGCTGGAACAGGTGCGGCACCGTGTCTTCGCCGCAGCGGCCGAGCTGTCCTTCTGGCGCCATCGTCGGCCCCGGCGCGGCGGCAACAACGGTGGGGAAGGTGAAGTCGTCGTCGTCGTCCATCGCGCTCGTGCACAGTTGTTCGGCGCTGCGCTGTTGTATTCGCGTCGCGCGACGGGAATGGCGTATGGCTCCCGTCCTGCTTCTCGCTCGCTCGGCTCTGACGATAAGGCGGTGATTGCTGTTGAGGACTCAGTGGCGGCCGGGGGCTGCGGTGTACGTACAGGCCTGGCCGCAGGAACAGTGTACGGCAGATCTGGCATGCGGAGGGGCCCAGCAGCAGACAACGGCGGCGGGTGGGTGGCCCCTGCGTGTATCGTCGTGTAGGAGCACAGACTGGGTACTGGGTGTCAGAGCCAGAGCTAGAAGGAGTGCCGACTGCAGTCTGCAAACTTGCAAAGCCAGCTCATGGAACCTTCGCCCATCTGGCAGCAGCATCTCATGCTTTTTATCCGTTGATCAACTTGCAGTCTCGTGTCGTGCAGGAGTACTGCACCACACAGATTGAAAACAGGCAGCTACGTACCTCCTGTCTTTTTTTAAGAAACGCACCTGTATTATAGTTAAGGAAACATATACAAAACTTCACAACGTCGTATATATATAGAGGGCAGCTGTCCCACCCAACAATGCAGAAAGGGCCTCAAGAAAAGATCCCTAGACCATCTCCCCTTCTAACTTTGGCAACGGAAGAACCCCTCGTCGCATAGACCTAGAGGAGCTCCATAGCTCGAAGGCATTAGCGAGCCGCAGTAGTCACCCAACGTCGAGGCCGGGACGACTACATTGTTGAAGAAGCGTCGGCCGGGGACGCGACCCAAGCACCCCAGATCCTAGACCAGAGGTCGGTCGACTGGCGCTGAAGGGAAATCGAGCTCGATCCACCTTCCCACCGTCCGCTACAACGTCAGCCATCTCCGCACCCATGACGAAGCACACTAGCATCACCATCGCCTCCTGAAGACAACAGATCGGCCAAACGTGCCGACTCCTGTACAAGCCTCATCGTCCGCATCATTGGTGCCAAAGGGAAACACCACTGATGGGAGGAAAAGATCGAGAGGAATTATTCCACAATGCCGCCGTCACCTCCTCCTTGCCGCCCAGAAAGACAAGCCGTAGAGGACATGACGTCTTCCCGGAAAATCTTGTCGTCCCCATTGGCAAAAGATGGCCCAAAACTCATCGACCAACTTGATCCGAAGCAGGAGCTCCAGATTTGGTCCGGCACCACCTCACAGGTTTCCCGCCGACACCAGAAACGACATCGAGGTGGACAAAGACCTAGAGAAGCTTCTTCCGCCATGGCAGCGCCGTCACCACTACTAACCTCATGCCACCAGAAACCCTAACCTTACCGAAAGAACCTAATCTACATTGTCGACCGAGGCATCGCAGGTCCCCACACATCCGAGGCCCAGGAAGCCATCAGAGGCGGAGGATACTGGCATCCTCGCTGGCAGGAGAACACGTCACCCTCTATTTGCCTCTCGCAATTAGGGTAGAGGTGTCGAGGCTTCTTTGCAATGTGAACCAAACAACATGTAACATCCCGCCTCCTACGTAAAGTATTGCAATGTGAACCAAACAAAATATAACGTCCCGCCTCCTCGAGGCCAGTCCCGGTTACATCTGGCCCCTCTATTTAGCACATAGACTAATGTCACAACGCACTTTGTCCTCAGTAGTGCGCACCCGAGAAGAACTTTCCGGTAGGTCACCCATCGTTACAGGCCAAGCACGCTTAACCTCAGAATTCTTTAATGATAAATGCTTCCAAAAAAGAAGTTGTAATGTGTTGGTATGGTATGAGTATCCTATTAAGCCTTAGGATAGGGTGTTACACAATAGACAGTTACAAAATCTTTCCCATTACATTGACTAAAATTTGATTGTCTAATATTCAAAAGAAAAAAAGTTTGATGCGTCTTAAACGAATATTTGCTCTGCCAGTTCCTCAGCCAATCAGCTACCAACGCTACGGCAATTTGGTAAGAGAAATTTACTCAATTCGTTAAAAATGAAACGAGCATAAATTACTCATTCTCAATTCTATATTACTGTCATTTTGTTTCCTTTTTACCGTTATCAATTTAGGCTAAACATTACTTAGGTTTTGCATTATAATACCGCTGACTAACATCTCAATATCTCATTAGGTAAGTCATATTTGTAGCATTCTGCAATGTATAAATAATCAAATAATTGTACAATACCAAAGTAAATTGAAGTCCCATTAAGTAATTTCAGTAATGATAACAGAAGTTTGAACAAATCCCCACAAGCTAACAGCAACATATTATTGTAGCATTCTGCAGCAGAGAGCCATGTTGCTAAACATCAAACATAAAGTTCTGGCAGTAACACGCTCGGCAATAACAAGTACGGAGTAGTAACCCTAATTCCTCCACAAATAAAGCATTTGGCCCTTCTCCAAATCAGAACCTATTCTTCCTCCTCAGCCTCCTCGAGCCATTTGACAAATGGCTCCAGAGCTTTCACGAAAGATTGCCTGCCATTATGTTACAATCATTAGGAACTGACAAACACCATGCATCCATGCTTAATTGCTACAACTATAATTTATGGGCAGGAGTTTGTGTTGTTACCTGCCCTTCGGGTTTGAACCTTTACGGAACCAAAGGAGGACAGTATCTTCAGCCAGAACATCTTGGTCATACAGTGTTCTTATGATTTCAGGAAACAGCTTCATCAGCTTAGCATCCTCATAGCACTGTGTCTGAACTTTGTATATAAGTTCCAGTTCAAGTCTGCCACTCGTGCAAAAAGCATTCAAAAGCTCAGCCCAAGCTTTCACCTGAGTGCAAATGAAAAAAAAATATGAGATCCTAGAAAATTGCAAAGTAGACTAATTTTACATGACCTCCACAGCCCGCATCATAGAAAAATGGGAATCTGCCATTGTAATCCTCTTGAAATTTCAAATCCTTCTACTTGGAATGTATCAGTTCCTACTGCTAGTGGAGTTTGAGCTCACAACTCACACTAAAAACACAATGATCATACACTTGAATGTAAATAAAAGAATGTTATAACACAACCACATTAAACCATAATTTAATTTAACTACGCAAACACCAAAGGTATCTTTGGTAAAAATCAGATTTTTCAAGTTTCATATTCATAACCTCAAGACACCATGTTAAATAAAGTTTAAGGTACCAAAACAAGTAATGTACATCAAACAAGATTTTATGTTAGGTATTCAATGTCCACAGCTCTTGGACTTGCAAAGAAACCAAAAGTTCAACACACTACCTGCCGAAGTGCTGCATTAGAATTTTGTTGCTGATTCTTCCCAGACCACTGAACAGCCTCCATGAGCACATCCCACAACATGCGAATAACCTCTAAATCAGGAAATTTAGCATCCTTAACTTGCTGCTTGACAGTCTCAATCACTTCAGATATTGCAGCCTCATCATTGATCATGGTGGTCAGTGTTGACTTTATCTCCTTAAGTTTAACTTCAAACATCTTCTTTTCATTGTACTCAACAAGGCTAGTCAGACCTTCTTTGCTGAGGACCATGCACAAATAGAAATATTAATAAAAAAGATAAATAAAATTCATAGCTTTAGAAAGTTCGACATAATGGAACTGAAACCCTCAAAATAGAAAATAAGAGAAAGAATCTTACTTGAAATGCTCAGATAAAGCCTCAGAGGATCTCTTAGCTGATGGAAAGAAGTCCACCAGATTGTCCTCCATTTTTCCTTTCTTCAAAAGTGCAATCAAATCATCCAAGCTGTTTTCCTTAAGGTATTCCTTGAAAAACTCAGTGATGAACGAAAGTACTATCCCTTTGGCAACAAGATTATCCTTGAGCAGTGGCTGGAACACTGTCTCAGGAGGAAGCCCTGATAGCTTCTGAGAAAATGCAAGGGCAGTGAATATGGCGAGTTTCTTTCTCTCATTTTCTTCAAAGAACTCCAAGGATTGGAGGAATTTGCGCATAACATTTTCAAGATTCTTTATTAAGAAAGGCTTCCTGCGCAATGTTTTCTGGATATAGAGTACAAAAGGCAAAATTGTTTCACGCTGTGCCGCGCAATCTAACACAGAATAAGGGTGGCGGTCTCCTTCTTCAGGTTTTATAGTGCCAGGCTGAGTGCGCCCTCCAACAAAAACCACCTGTATTTTCACAAACATACATCAGTCTAGTGCATGACACCAGGTCCAAAAGTTCTAAAATTACTAGCAGAAAAGGTGTTGAACAAGAACTTAGATTGTAACTGTAAATCTCTATAAATACCTCACATGCAGACAAATGGGCAAAAAAAACTGTGTCCAACTTCAACTTGGAAAATCTAGAGAAAATCTCTACCCATGACAATACCCAAATGGCACCATGTGGAAAGATAATATTATAGAAATCCGTATCCATATTTGGTTAATACATGCACCAAGGTGCAAATCTTGAAGTGCAGATAGATATCTTTACGAAGCCCAAAATAAATGAAAGTGAAAATTCCATCTGAAGGTAACAAATGCACAATAACACTAACAAAAAGAACTTGACCTGCAGGGGTAAGATAGCCCCAGCCCTGGCTATTTTGCTAAAAAAGATCTCACACAGGCTGAGAAAAACCTCAAACCCCTGCCCCACCCATACACAGTGACACTGTAACCCTATGAGGTTTTTTTAACCATAGCCTGAAATTCGTTCACAGGGGAGTTGAACCCAGGACCTGAGTGCTATTAGAGCCACCTAACCAACCAAGGTAGAGGCCCATTCACAAATAACACTATTAAAATCTTGCAACTTACAAGGGGTCAAATAAATTTAGAACGAACAACAAAACAACACACTGAGAACAAATGAGAAGTCAAATAAATTTAGAACGAACAACAAAATTTCAGGGTATATACTGCTCCACTGGCTGTACCTCGAAAAAGGTGTCACCATAACGTGAGAAGTTGAGGTCTGAGGACTCTATACTTTTGGCGACAAGTTCCTGATACAAAAGTATTGAGAATGGAAAAAAATTGCATCAGTGAAAAAAGTATAAGCAAAATATCAAACAGCATTGGGTCAGTTTAGTTTCTGAACTGCTACTCTCATACAAAACACATGTACGGAGATGTTTGGGACAGCTCTAGCTCCAAGCTCTTCTGGAGCCGATTGTTACTAGCTCCAAATTTTTGGAGCTGGGGACACAGGCAAATCAAAGGTATTTGGTTGAAAAAAATTATTCTTTTTTATTAAGAATTAAACCACTTTCCTTTATCCTACGAACTCCAAATCCTGCACGTAGATGCCCTATGATCCATGAAATATGCTACGTGTAACCTAAAAATCTCGACACCAAGCATAATTGATTTATCAAGCTTGATGGGAATCTAATTACATATAACATCAAAAACATTACATAGATCTAAATGCATATCTCTCAACTGACACAAAATATGCAAATGGTACACGCAAAGAAGGCCTAACCAGATCTCCACCATTATCCAGATAAATCTGAACAATTGCATCAGAGAATGATGCAGGGTCCAAAGGAGCTGCAATGTTCCGCTTGCGGGTCTTAATCCGCGTGCCTCTGCAATAGTAATTGCAGAAAACAAGGTGAATAACCTGAACATGCAATACTGCCATGTGGACTTTGCAAATAAGTTTTACCAATATATATATATAGTATAAACATAAACATTCTGTGTTATGCCACCAAAAAAACCTGATAAGTCTAGACTTATAATAAGAACCATTTCATGGAAGTATAACAAAGAACAATAAACAAGGTGCACTACCATAATAAAAGGAAGTAATAAAATAATAACAAAGAAAGTTATTAGTAAGAGCAGGCATAATAGTAGAATCACTGGTAGCAGGAACTGCAAGTATAACAAGGACAGACAAATTTCATGCCTGAATAAAGAACCTTGCCAAGTTCAACTGAAAAGATTGCAACAGAAGGTAGTCTCAACACAGAAAGGACAGTCAACAGAATGCAGCAATTGCTTCTATTGCAGTAATATCAATAATCACAATATTATTGTAATTATTGTAATATATAAATAGAATAGGCACAACAATTATATCAAAATAAGCATTGCCAAACAGGGACATCAGTAGGAAATCACTGACTCATGGAATATTTGACGAAACCAAAATGATTATTAACATGTCCAACTAGTTTAAGACCAAGATGGAAACTGCAGCATTTCAGTAATCGTATAAGGACAAGAGTCTTACCCAAGAGTGGGCTTCTCCTTCGAGCTGCACAGGAAAGAAGAGGATAAAAGTTAAAACCAGTACCATGGACCGCCTAAAAAGAACACTCTGTTTACTACAAATAAATCATGACAGCTATGCTACCGTTATCAAATTCATAAAAAAGAAATCCCGCTTAACAAACTTTTTATTTTCCTGTACCACACTGAAGAAATTCTATAACATCAAATGGCCACATGATACTCCCAACTCAACATTCCAATTCCAAATCCTGTGATTTTCCAAGGCACCTACTTTGCAAAATTAGAAGATCTAGCACTTTGTCAGATCAATACACAAAAACAACTAATTGTCCTGCAAAAGGAACCGAAGTTCGCCAGATCAATGAAAAAACAAAAACTAATTGTCAGGCAAAAGGAACTGAGCTCGCTAGATCTTATTGCAAAACATCAAGGAGCAACACTAATAACAAAACAGCTGGTTCGCCCAGGGCCTCAAACCACTAACATCAATCCACCATATATATAATTTACCCAAAGCAAAACATCACATCATCACGAACCTAGCCGATACCCTCAGGTCGATCCAACCGACCCTGACATCGAATCCACTCAAAACCCTAACTTCCAACCACCCAAATCGACCATCATAGACACCATGGAACCGACCGCCACGCCAAATCCACTCAAAATCCTGAATCCAAAGTCCACCACTAAGTCCACTACCTAAGCTCCGATTCAACCAAAAATCCGGTTCCCATCGATGGACAGACTCTACAGATCCGCTAGGCACGGCGCTACGAGAAGCAGGAGCGAAGATCCAGGGTCGATCCGTACCTCATAAACAACGATCTGGCGCGGAGAGGGAGCGAGGGTAACTGGCTTGCGGCTTCTTCGGGGAGAAGCAGAGGCGGAACCACCACTAGGGCGAGCTAGGGCGGCCGCCTCCCTACACCACGGAGCTGGCGTCTGTCGAGGGCGGCGTGATCAGGTTGAAGACGAACAGCGGCGGCGCAGCGCTGCTTCCCTTCGACCTTTTTCTTTTGTGCGAGACGATGGAGAGCGTGTGGCCTGGGGAACGCCCGGGACTGGGCCAGGGCCTTCCAGCAACGGCCCAGCAGATTGCATTAGGCCTAGAGGAATCCTACTGATTCGGCCCGCTAGCCTCTTTACCAAGTCAACCTTCCCTCCGCAAAACAATCGGGACTCCATGCGGGGTCCGCAAAACAGATCGTGGGGCACAGCTTTTTTGACGTTGTCTGTGGGCCCCGTCACCCTCGCCCTCTGCATCGCCCCGCCTTCGAGAGAAGAGTCTCCCTCCGCCCCGCTCCGGCGACACCACCGGCAGCACCGCCCAGCGGTCCCCGACGACCAGCCAGCCGCCGCGGCAGGAGAGGCCTTCTTATCGCCGTGGTACGCCTCGTTTCTTTTCTCCGACGGACCTGACTGGACTTATTATTTATTTATCGCTTTGCATTTGGGCGCTGGGGAGTTGAGGGCGCCGTGGATCGCCCGCCCGTAGGAGATTCCATTGGGCGGTGCGGACTCCACGCCGCTTAATAATAATCCTACAGAAATTGCGTGCGAGCGCCCTGTCGATCTCCGCGATCGACCGGACGCCGTGGATGTGGCCTCAGATTTCGTGCCTGCGATGCGAGCTCGGGATTTCTGGTTTCTGAACAAGGCGACTAGCGCATGCTGTTGATTTAATTGCTTGATTCTCTCCTCAGCCAGCCCCGATCCGTCGTCTCCAACAACACATAGGATCTCAAAGGCATTCTGATTCCTCATCACCCAATATCCCCGGTGCTAGCCAATGGCCAGCTGCGCTGCTCTAGTTACAGGTTGCATTCTTGTGGCCCGCCCGCCTTGCGTGGATCGTGTTAATAGAAGGATCCAGGGCTGTAGATCCCTTCGATCTCCGCACAACCATGTTAGACCTCGTTTTCTAGGCTCACATATAAGCCAGTTGTTCGGCTGTGCTCCTGTTGGTGGCCATCTCACAGTTTTCCACGCTCAAGGTTCGAGCTGTCTATTTCTTTTTTTTTCCATGTAAGATAATTATTTAAGGACTACTTCTCAGTGTGTTGCAAGGTTCCAGAAGGCTTGCTCTGATGGTTGCAACTACAGCCCTGTCATTTCTTCTGCTATTGTACAATCTAGAGAAATTTTAGTTTCAAAAAATACCAGGCAACTTCTTATAAGGCTCCTAACACAATACTTGTTATCCATTTCATCTAAACATGCTACACAATGTGATAAAATATGTGGATGAAGATGATATAAAAAAAATAGATAATGGGAAGGGGCTATATAGAGATATAGCAATAGTTATGGAAACGAGAGAAATATTTGGTGCAAAGGAGAGAAGGAAGAAAACAAAAGGCAGGCTATTTGGCAACCATCATTCGTTAACTGTTCATATCGTTTTCTTTTTTTTTTCTTATTTGGATCAGATGTAATGAAAGAGGAAGGCGTTATGTGTCAAAAGTATTCACTATAATTCTTTTAATATATTTTCCTCCTAGTTCCAAGTATCTTTACATGAATGTATTTTCTAATATCAAATTGACAAGTACTCTAAATGAAAATCTAGCCATGTCACTGTGATGCTAATTGTCATCGGTTTCACCAATTATTTCAGGTTATCCCACCATGGATGGGACAACTGATGCAAGCCCTTCGTCAAAACTCCATACAAGACTGAGACTCTGGGAGTTTTCTGACTCTTATATATTTGAACCAATTGATGGCCTTGCTGACTTGTTCTTGTCAGTTAGCCGGACCAGCGGAACAATGAATCTAGTTCAAGACTTGCCGTCACGTGGACCCACTACAAAACATAAAGTTCAAACAGTATATGGTGTGATAGGAGTGCTCAAACTTGCAGTTGGATCATATGTTGTGGTGGTCACGGATCGTGATTGTGTGGGATCCTACTTTGGACACGCAATTTTTAAAGTGACAGGACTAAAAGTTCTTCCCTGCAATAATGCACACACCACCTCTTCTGAGCAGGTCTAACATATGCTTCTTTTGTTCTCAGCAAGTTGTTTGCGGCACTTCTTGCTTTTGTGAATTGACTTCCAAAGTCTTATCAATATTCCATTTGAACATTCAAATATGCTGTTGGCAGAAAAAAATGGAAACAGAATTCTCGGAACTCCTGGATGCTGCAGAGAGGACCGTTGGCCTTCACTTTTCCTACGATATCAACCTAACACTTTCGTGAGCATCTTATTAACATTTTCAGTTACATTCTTTAGCTGTATGCTTGAAACGTTAGCAGCGGCTTTTCTAGGCAGAGAGAAGATAATAGAATATACACATCTCAGTTAATTAAGTATTTGGAATATTTCCCTTCGCTTACCGCTTGCTTGTCTTCGTCTGTTCTAATCCAGTGCACAGAGGCTACATGATCTAGGTGATGAGTATAGAGCTCTTCCTCTGTGGAGACAGGTTTCTTTCGTTCTCCATTTCTAATTCTAGAGTTTGCTTACAGATGGAGGCCTTATCTTTATCCATTGCAAGCTTCCACTACAGTGCTGCTTATGCTTTATTGTGACATGTAGTGCCACATTACTTTTGCTAGTTGCTACTTTTATTGGTACACAAAATGAGTGTGACATAATCTGACTATTCCTTTTGGCGACAAAGTTTGCATTCTCCTTTAACACCTAATCTCAAACATTGCCATTCTGCTGTCGGTAATGCTAATGACTTTAGTAATGCCATTCTCCTTTGACATGGATAATTTGTAGGACTGTTTTAATTTTTGGTAGAACTTTTATGGTGTGAGAAAAATCAAATGTATTTTCAACCTCGTAAAGTTGATTATGCATTTTTTTCACAGCAGCTTCTCATAATCACCTTAAAGAACAGTGCAGAAATATGCAATCTAGCTCTGCCAAGTGATTTCTTGTACTGAATCCATGATGCCTTCTGCTTTTCTAACTACTATTACTGATCAATTAACATAATTATTTTCAGGCGGAGCCAAGATTTCTATGGAACTCTTACCTATTAGAACCTCTAATTGAAAACAAGGTAAGATTAAGACTATCTGGTATTCTGTTTGGATAGAAGGTGTTGGTAACCGGGTCGCCTTATTCAGCTCACATTTGAACAAAATCCTAAAATTTTGTATAGTAATTTTCCTATTCTTTATTCTTAATATAATGATATGCAGCTCTCCTGCATGTTTGACAAAAAATTCCCTTTCTAGACAGGACCTTAGTTCGTTTCACTTTTGGTTTAAGAACTGATATCTGCAAAGTATTCTGATTTCTTCTTTCTCCCTTGACAGCTGAACCAGTACTTGTTGCCAGTAATTCAAGGCAGTATCCTTGGTATATCGTGACATTTTCAACAATTTCACTACTAGAGAAATGGGACTGCTATGGTACTCTAAGAAGCCCATAGGAAATCATGTTACAACTACTTCTGTTGAAAAATGTTACCTATATACTCCCTCCGTTCCAAATTGTAGTTCACTTTGACTTTTTTGGTGCATGCATTTTGTTATGTACCTAGATAAATAATATGTCTAGATACATAGCAAAATGCATGCATCAAAAAAGTCAAAGTGAACTACAATTTGGAACGGAGGGAGTATAATGCATCTAACATGCAACTGTCATATACATTTTTCATAACATGTCACACATCTGTGACATAATAAGTCATGTTAGCATGCACACCTCTAAACATGTCTCCTTTTTTAGTGTCACATTCAAGAACTAAGAACTTTACTTCCTATGAGTTAATAGTTGATCATAGCCATCTAGATCTATCTAAGTGGATGGGTCCACAGTAATTTCGGAGTACCATAGCAAATCTGTGGAGAAATAAGATGTGTTTTATTAAAATTTTGACTCAAGATTTCTGTTAGTTTCTGCAACTTAACTAAACATCAGGTTTTCAAAATATCCAAGCAGAAGTTGGGTCAGACAAGGTAAATGTGACCCTGATTGCACGTAGGTGCACACGAAGGATAGGTAAGGGTTTGTTATCATCAAAATAAGTTTTTAGATTTTTCAAATTTCATTAACATTTTAGTTCAATATGCGGTTGGCGGGTCCTTTACCAGTGTCCTCTTGTACAGTTTTTTTTTCAATAAATCTTTAGTGGGGCCCACCTGCTGTATTTAATGTTAAAAAAATTATATCTGTCTCATTTCCAGTAAACTCAATTTCTTAGTATTTAATAATAGCTCTCTGGTTTTTTAAGGTACTCGAATGTGGAGACGAGGAGCTGATGCAGAGGGTTATGCTGCAAACTTTGTTGAATCAGAGCAGATAATGCAGTCAAAAGGGTTTACAGCATCCTATGTACAAGTAAGTTTCTTCACACATTCTAAAATCAACCAATAACATTGCCTTTTGGTTCCCACACTTTTAAGTTGTGCTTCATTCTGAATTAGTTACTGTTATACAAATCTTCCAAATATTTAACAAATTATATGTTTTGTAGGTTCGAGGCTCCATGCCATTCTTGTGGGAGCAGATTGTTGATTTGACATACAAACCTAGTTTTGACATTGTCAGACAAGAGGAGGCGGTGAGCTCACTTATCTGGTTCCTTGTTTTGTGTTCTTTACCTTGTTGCTTTAATGGCACTATGCTTTTCCATGAAATTATATACTATATGTCTCTGTTGTTCAGCCTCGTGTACTTGAGAGGCATTTCCATGATTTGCAAAAGAAATATGGAGCTGTCGTAGCTGTTGATCTTGTCAATACAGTAAGTGCACTGCTCTTGGACTTCAAACTAACTTTAGTGCTACGATTTTCAAAATTAAGAAAGTCAGAAGTATTTGCTCCATGACCATTGTGTATGGGATTTGCTCCTCTCTAAGATGTCTGTTTTCCAAAATCGAATTATTTTCTTCATATTAGGATTGACCTCTGATATGCATTTTTTTCATACTTGCATGTTTTTTCCCCTAAGAGCATGTTCGTTTCATTGAAATGTGATATTGTGGTTCCTTCGGCTTCGGCTTGTGTTGCATAGTACTGAAAGTTGTTATTTGGCTAATCCTAGAAGGGTAGCTATATAGCATGTCATACATGGGCCTCATGGGCCTAATACACACATACTCCAACACCCTCCCGCAGTCTGAACTACCGGCGTAGCGGAGTTACAGACTGGACACGAAAAGAAGCACACACACGAGCCCCCCCACAGACGCAACTAGCCACCGGTGATGTTGAGGCTGGAGCGAAACTCGGTGAAGGTCGAGGACGGGGGGGCCCTTGGTGAAGATGTCGGCAAACTGGGAGGTGGTCGGGACGTGGAGGACCCAACATCGCTGATGGCGACTCGATCACGGACAAAGTGTAGATCGATCTCCACATGCTTGGTCCGCTGGTGCTGAACAGGGTTGGTGGAGAGGTACACCGCACTGACGTTGTCGCAGTAGACTAGCGTGCTCCGGGAGAGAGGGCTGTGGAGCTCGGCAAGGAGCTGTCGGAGCCAGGAGGCCTCAGCCACGCCGTTAGCAACAGCGCGGTACTCCGCCTCGGCACTGGAGCGGGAGACCACCGGCTGGCGCTTGGATGACCAGGACACCAGGTTTCCGCCCAGAAAGACAGCGTAGCCGGAGGTGGAGCGCCGAGTGTCCGAACACCCGACACAGTCGGCGTCAGTGTAGACGACGAGCTCGGTGGAGGACGACCGGTGGAGGAGCAGGCCGTAGTCGACAGTGCCGCGGAGGTAGCGGAGGAGGCGCTTGAGAGCAGTGAGGTGGGGCTCTAGGGGATCATGCATGTGGAGACATATCTGTTGAACTGCATAGGTGATGTTCGGTCTGGTGAAGGTAAGGTACTGAAGTGCACCGGCAAGACTCCGGTATGCAGTGGGGTCTGTCACTGGGGTGCCCTCGGCCTCTGACAGCTTGCCCTGTGTGTCAATCGGAGTGGAGCAGGGCTTGCAGTTAGTCATCCCAGCTCGCTCCAGGATATCAAGAGTGTACTGCCGCTGGTGACGAAGTAGCCCGGTGGGACGAGGCTCAACAGTGACCCCGAGGAAGTGGTGGAGCACACCAAGATCCTTCATAGCAAACTCCTGCTGAAGAGAGGTGATGATGCGGCGGAGTAGTGACGGACTGGAGGCTGTGCGGACAATATCATCAACATAGAGCAGCAGGTAGGCAGTCTCAGCTCCGTGGTGATAGATAAACAGGGACGTATCTGACTTGGCCTCCACAAATCCCAGTGTCAACAGGAAAGCAGCAAACCGAGAGTACCACGTCCGAGGGGCCTGCTTGAGGCCGTAGAGAGACTTGTTGAGCTGGCAGACCATGTCGGGACGAGAAGAGTCAACAAACCCCGCTGGCTGGCTGCAGTAGACTGTCTTAGTGAGAGTACCGTGTAGAAAAGCATTCTTGACGTCCAGCTGATGCACGGGCCATGAGCGAGTGAGAGCCAGTGAGAGCACCGTGCGGACGGTGGCCGGCTTCACCACTGGGCTGAATGTCTCATCATAGTCGACTCCAGGGCGCTGAATGAAACCCCGGAGAACCCAGCGAGCCTTGTACCTATCAAGGGTACCATCAGCCCGCCGCTTGTATGTCCAGATCCACTTGCCGGTGACGATGTTGGAGCCGGCGGACGGGGCACCAGATCCCATGTCTGGTTGGCGAGGAGCGCCGCGTACTCCTCTTCCATCGCGCGGCGCCAGTGAGGGTCCGACATGGCGTCGCGAACGGAAGAGGGTACAGGAGAGACCTGTGGGTCACCGGGCATCGCCGTGAGAGCCCGGGACCGCAAGGTACCAGCCACGTGTCGCATCACCATAGGGTGAACATGACGCGGGTGTCGGTGAAGGAGCGGTGGGTGGTACACCAGCGGCACGACACGGGCAGCCGGGGGCCGCGGCGGTGGTGTAGGCGTCGCCGGCGAAGAAGAGGCCACCGTTGGTGACTGAGGCAGCGGAGCCGGCTGCTCACGGCGCTGGTGGACGTGCACCGGCTGGGCGAAACACGCAGGAGGTGCGGAAGCCGACGCCCCCGGACCCGCGTCGGGCGTAGGGGCAGGGGCAGCACCGGAGGGCGACGCCTCAGGACCCGTGCAGGGCGCAGGGCTAGGGGCGTCACTGGCGGGCGGCTAGCTGGGGCACGGGCCCAACGGAGGGCACGGTGTAGCAGTACCTGCAGGAGACAACGGCAAAGGTGGCTGTACCACCATGTCAGTGGGAAATAGAGAGAAGAGGTCGAGGTCAGGGGTGGAAGTAGGTGTGATGGTGGTGGAGAAGGGGAAGACGGACTCATCAAACACCACATGGCGAGAGATGAGGACCCGACGAGAGGTGAGGTCAAAGCAACGGTAACCCTTGTGATCCGGGGAATACCCGAGGAAGACACACAAAGTTGAACGGGGTGCCAGCTTGTGGGGAGTGGTGGCAGTGGTGTTAGGGTAACACGCACACCCGAAGACACGAAGGTGCTCATACCGAGGAGGGGTACTGAAGAGAGCGTGGTGTGGCGTAGGAGCTGGGCAGGCAGCGGAAGAAAGGCGATTAAGGAGATAGGTGGAGGTGTGCAGACTCTCAACCCAGAAGCGAGCAGGAAGCGACGCCTGGAGTAAAAGGGTGCGCATGGTGTCGTTCGTGGTACGAATCATGCGCTCAACCTTGCCGTTCTGGGAGGAGGTATACGGGCAAGACATGCGCAACTGGACACCGTGTGAGAGGAAGAAGGCATGGGAGGTGTTGTTATCGAACTCACGGCCATTGTCACACTGGACGGCCTTGATGGTGAGGCCGAACTGAGTGGACACCCAGGTGAAAAAGTGGAGAAGTGCGGGAAATGCATCAGACTTTGCACGCAAGGGAAACGTCCACGAATAATGAGAGAAATCATCAACCACCACAAGATAATATTTATAGCCAGAAATGCTGATGACAGGAGATGTCCATAGATGACAGTGGACAAGATCAAAAACATGAGTACATGTGAAGAAGAAGGATGAAAAGGAAGACGAACATGACGGCCCAGCTGGCACGCATGACACAAGTGCTCATCGTGAGCCAGAGTACAACGAATGTCGGAACTACGACTAAGCTGCATCAGAGCATCACGTCCAGGATGGCCAAGGCGACGCTGGCAAGTGGTGGAAGAAGTAGTGGCGGCGAAAGCAGTTGACAAAGTGGACGGTGAAGAAGGCGAAACAGACACCGAAAACCGAAGGGTGTAAAGGAGCCCCGTGCTGTTACATCGGAGAAGAGGACGCCGGGAAGCCAAATCCTTCACAGTAAGACCAGAAGAGTCAAATTCAACACAACAGGAATTGTCATCTGTAAATCGACGAATAGAAAGAAGGTTGTGAACCATAGAAGGTGCAACAAGAACATCAGGAAGACGAAAGGAGCCATGAGCGCCGGCGGCACCCGCGGACGTGACAAGAAGACACGAACCATTAGCGACCATGATGGACGAAGGATGAGAGAAAGAAAGCGGGTGAAGGGAGGGGAGTATACTAGGGTCGGGAGTAGTGTGGTAAGTGGCACCCGAGTCGGCGATCCAGTCAGCCCCGACAAGCGCTGTCAGGGCCATGGTATTGAAAGAGCGTGCCAAGGCCGCCAGGTCCCAACCAACAGGCCCGGGCGAGGCGCCGGGAGGTGCAGCCCACGGAGACGCGGGGTGAAACCCTGGAGGAGCACCAGCGAGCATGACCGCCGGCGGGCGAGGCTCACCGCCAGGAGCCTGGAAGGGCCACATAGAGATGCGCCCCGACCACGGGTTGTGGAAAGAGGGCCAGGGTGCACCCCGTGGAGGTGCCGGCGCCGGGTTGCTCCCACAGCCAGGACCCGCACCACGTCCCCCTCCGCGGCGATGGCGGCCGCCACGCCCCCCCCCCCCACCCCCGCTCAGCCCGGGGGGAGGAGGACCAAGAAGACACGACGGCGGAGGGGACGGACGTGGCGGAGGAGTGGCGGCAAGGGCAGTCGAGGAAGACGAGGACCCCGGCTCGGAGAGAGACCCCGACTGGTTGCCCTGAGTGAGCTCCTCCATGACAAGGTTGTCACGGACCGGCAGGAAGGTGGGGAAGGGCCGCTGCCGGGTGATCCACGTCCGGAGGTGGGCGTAGCGGTCACTGAGCCCTCGGAGGACGTTGAGGACCAGGATGCAGTCCTCCACGGGCCAGCCAAGGTCGCCGAGGGAGTCCGCCATGCCCTTCATCCGGCGGCAGAACTCGCCAACAGAGTGGTCACCCTGGACGAAGGTACGGAAGCTCGCATCGAGACGCAAGCCCGGGCTTCAGCATTGCCCAGAAACTAGCCCTCGAGCGCAAGCCAGGCCCGGCGAGCGTCAGCAGAGTTGCAGACGAGGTCGTGGAGGTCGAGGGAGATCGTCCCAAGGATCCAGGAGAGCACGATGCTGTCAAGGCGTAGCCACGAGGGGGTCTGGACCGCGACCGAGGCGTCAACGAGGACGTGGTCGTCGAGGGCGTAGCGGCGGAGGGTGAGGAGGACCAGGTCCCGCCAACGGGCGTAGGAGGGCGACTCAGGCTCGAGGACGACCGGGACGAGGAGCCGGATGTTTTGGACACTCCCGGCCTGGTAGTGGAGCTGCGCCAGAAGCGGATTGGCCGGATCGTGCCAGATGACCGCGGTGTGGGACACGCGGTGACCCGTCGAGCCGGAGGAGGTGGCCCCGACGTGGTGTGAGACAGGAAGGACGAGGAGCTGCTCCGCCTCGCTGATCTGGCGGGCCAGTGCATCGGCCGCATCATGCTCGCGCTCCCAAGCGAGGGCGGCCGCACGCACACGGGCCTGGCCTTCCACGGCAGCAGCCCAAGCAGTGACGAGGGCGGCGGTGAGGGCGGAGTCGGGACCTGCTGCGTGGATGGGGGAAGTAGGCGACATAGGGGGCGGGGCGGGAAGGGAGAGGCACCTGAGCCTGCGACGGCAGCCGCCACGGCGGCCGCATCCCCGGCGCCCGCGCCCGTGCCCGCGACACCCGCCTGGGAGCGCCCGGGCCCGCGGCACCCGCGCCCGCCGCCATGAGAGCAGCGGCGGCGCTGGGAGCGGCCGGGGCGGCTGCGGGAGGAGGCCGGGCCGCCTGCGCCCACGTGTAGGTGGGGAGAGGAGGGAAGCAGTGGAGGTAGGTGGGAGAGGGAGGAGGAGGAGGAGGGCCAGCCATGGCTGCAGCGGCGGCGGCGGGCCGGCCGGTGGCGGCTGGCGGCTGGCGGCTGGGGAGGAGGGGAGAGAGAAAATCCTAGCTTGATACCATGCTGAAAGTTGTTATTTGGCTAACCCTAGAAGGGTAGCTATATAGCATGTCGTACATGGGCCTCATGGGCCTAATACACACATACTCCAACACATAGAGTATTTTACTTGCTTATTGGCTTTATTCTATCTTTCAGGGTGGCGGTGAGGGTCGACTCCGTGAAAGATATGCAAAATCTATTGAACCTATTCTTAGTGAAGATATAAGGTAACAATTTCTTTCTCTACCATTGAATGCTCACTGCTCCTATCATGTTGTATTAGAGCTAAGCATGTATGAATGCCATGTCTTGCAGATATGTGCACTTCGACTTCCACCGAATTTGTGGTCATATTCACTTTGAGCGCCTTTCTCAGCTGTATGATCAGATCAAGGACTATCTTCAGAAACATAAGTATGCTGTTAGCTGATACAGTATATTCAATGTCATGCCCTTTTCATTTGTGTACATTCTTAGTGAAGATATAAGGGTGCAGTGCATTCAATCACTAGTCATACTGTTATCGGTTTGTTATCTTCTTGTCTAGTGAGTTCTGTATATCTAGCGATATGTTCCTTTATACCTTGTTTCCAAAGTCTCTTACATCTCTGGGTGTTATATTGTTATCATTTCCTTCGCATGGTCTTGCTAATATGGTTATGTGATAGGTACTTCCTTGTAAATGATAAAAGAGAGAAAATTGAGGAACAGACTGGCACTGTAAGAACAAATTGTATAGATTGTTTGGATCGCACCAATGTGACTCAGGTATCACATTCACTCGTACTTCCACATTTTTTGTTTATCAACTAATCTGACTGCAATACGTTTGTAATCCAGTTACTTTTCAAACCAGCATATGACATTTATTGTATGTCTAAGACTCTAAGGACCCTTCATGGTTTATTATAGATTTTTTTTGAAGCATGGTTTATTATGAATTAATGTATCATTATCAGACCTTTTGATTTGTGAATCATATCCAAACTGTTTTACTGTGTATGGAATATGGATTGATGTACTTTTAGGACTGCATGCTCGATATCCATCATATGGTTTAAGTTGCAGACTTGTTTGTTTTTTCAGATTGTTTGTTCTAATTTCTAAAACTGATGAATAAGAATCCCATGGCTGGACTTGCAAAGTAGATAACCATTGCACTCTTATTGATACTTCCATGACATACCATTATTATTGCTATTTATTTTACGTTATATGCTCTCTTCCTGTTGTTGTTGTTGTTGCTGCTGCTGCTGCTGCTCTCTTCCTGTTCAACTTTCACTTGTATATCTAAACTCTGACATTCCTGAACAGAGTATGATTGGGCGAAAAATTCTGGAAAGCCAACTTCAACGTATAGGAGTTTTTGGTGCTGGTGATACAATAAGCGAACATCCAGCCTTTGATACAAACTACAAAGTTTGTGAGTATTATGTTTGCCATTTAATTAATCCAGGTTCTTGGTTCTATTTTTCCATGCCATATAAACATGTCGCTGTAATAAAATGAGCCTTTTTCAGTGTGGGCCAATCATGGAGATGCAATAAGCATTCAGTACTCTGGAACTCCTGCTCTGAAGGGAGATTTTGTTCGGTAATTTATTTGGAAAAAAAAATTATGTTTCTTATTTTTTTAGTTCTTTTATTCTATTTCTATTTCTTTCCTTTTCAAGTTAGCAAGAACAGAAACTACTTCTAATTGTACATTAACTAAGAACAATTGTAGCTTGTAGCCACTTACAATGATCTCTATACCTCTATCACCCATATAATATGCTACTGTAAAGTTTTTTAATCATCTGGTGAAAAGTCTGTGTCTAACCAGTAAATTTCAGTGCAACAGGGCACAAGATGGTTCCACATGTCCACATTAATAATTTGGCTGACCAAGTGCATACTTCCTCTGTTCCAAATTACAAGTCGCTTGACTTTTTTGGTATATTTATTTTGCTATGTATCTATATAATATTATGTCTACATACATAGCAAAATGGATAAACCCAAAAAGTCAGAGCGACTTATATTTTGGAACGGAAGGAGTATTAAGTAGTGTATTTTTTGTTTGTCAGTCTCTAGATTTTTTTTTTGAAGGCATTGTCAGTCTCTAGATTACTGCTAGTTAATTTATATTCATTTTGTTTGTAGTTGGGTGCTTTAAAATGAATACAATTGTGGAATATTATTTATTTATCCTATTTCTAGGATACTTTGTCCATAGTTTGAATTTGTTTTTGTCTATTAGGTACGGGAAGCGAACTACTGAAGGAATTCTGAATGATTTGAGGAATGCACTTGGTAGATACTACTTTAATAACTTCACTGATGGGACTAAACAGGTAAACAGTTTATTTTTATGCTGCCCCAAATGTCGCATTTCTGTAACTTAGCCTAGAACTATATTATGTTAATCATGTATTAGTACAAGTGCGATTCTTGTATTGGGCGTAATCCTAAGCAAGAAAGTGCTGAAAAATTTATGATGAAAATGGCAGCTTACATGACATTGTATGATTTAATTGAGTGCTAAGGATTTTTTACTAGTGTACGAGGACTATATGCCAGTCATAATTAATGCATCCTCTATAAAACCTGTCACTAATGTCTCCACTCTCCAGTCTAACTGACTTCATACGAGGCTCAACTCTCTTTCCTCTAAATTACTTTTTGTTGAAATATCTGACTTGTGTGCTGTATAGGCAGTGCCTCAGTATTTATTTATTACCTTACACAGGATGCCATGGATCTTCTTCAAGGACATTACATGACATCCGTTAGTCGAGACATGGCAGTGCCAAGCAAAACAGGACTTCTGGAGAGTTATGCGGTGGGTGCAATTGGCTATAGCTTGAAGTTGCAATTTGTGTATGGAGCTATCACATTGTAGACTAACTTGTGCAGTTTTTCTTTCGCAGTCCTTCCGCCTTGCTTTTGCACTGGTTATGGGAGCTCTAATGTTCATGATGATGTCACTAAGACAAGGTAAGAATTCTGAATCTTCTGAAACAGACATTTGGGAGTGTTCTGCTATAAATTTGTGCTGATTAATTCTCCCCTGCAATTTGGCTGGCAGCAAACACTTGCTCTCTTTTTTTTCTATCCAACATACACGGATTAAATAAAGGAACAATTTCTTAAAAATCTTGCATTTAGTCTCATCCTTTGGAAAACAATTTTACCACTAAATATGCTGCCTTGATATTTTGTTTGGGCAAATAAAGAAGACTGTGCATTGAGTAAATAAAAAAACAATGAATTCCACTTGCACAAATGTTTATTCCATTTCTTATCTTTTTCTTGGGTCAGTGAAGAGTTGTGCCATGACGTAACTGTGTGCGCGCACGCGTGCCTGTGTGGTCAAGTTGATGTGTCAGGCAGCATGACAAAATTAATGATGTGTTTGCTAGAGACCAGACCACAATGGCCATGAAGTCTGCCTTGCGACAGTGCTTTGGAGGATTTTAAAAAATAAGTTTGGAAGTTGAGAGTGAAATTTAGATTGCATCACCATTCAAAGGACAAATATGAGATTTCTTTTGGCTTTGTTATATGCATCATTGATTTTGACTATTTAAGTGTGTGAACTAAGTCGACTATACAGGCTGATGGAATTTGTTAGTCGATCTTCACAGCTGACTGCTACATCACTTTTGCAGCCCGGAATGATGTTCGCCATTTGTTGCTGTCGCTTCTGTGGGCTGGTCTTTGTATTGGCATCATACATTTTGTTAAAGCCAATGGTCGCACGTTCACTAACCGACCTAGGTTTCACAAGTCACGCCGTTGATGGAGGCAAGATGACCATTTGCTCATCAAGCGGACTCATAGATTGTCATCATTCATCGAACTTGTTGACACAGATTGATTTACATGAAGTGTTGCATTTTTCGGCAAGGTACTTGCCCTTTGTAATAAGTTTTCTTCCATTTTGTAACAAGTTCTTGTTGCCTCCTCTCCTACTTTTGGTTCGTACTGTTCTGGCCATCATGGTCTTTGGTAGAATTCATTTGTAAAAAAATAAGTGAACATGCCTTCAGCACATATCAGTGTATTATGATTTGCTCATATTACATACTTTTCCTCTTGTAACAAGAAGGTTGTTCTATATCCTTGTTCCTTTGGGTTTAAACTGAGAGAGTTCTTCCTACATCTAACTTAAAATATCCAGACCCAAACTGCCTATCTGTTTAGGGCAAATCAGTAATGTTGTCAATTCATCAGCTGAAGTTTTCTGTCATACAACAGTTTCAGTCGTGCAAACATGATTCGATTTTGAATTATACAAGCTGCAGCGCTAAAGCTGATCCATATGCATAATGCTGATGCATTGCCCTTTCGTGCATTCGTCCTGATGCAGTATCAGATGGTCCTGCAAACGATCATTTGACTAACTTCTTTAGCCTGTCCTTGACCTTTTATGTTTTCTTGAAGTCCTGCTGAAGCATCGCAAAAGTGGTTGCTGTCTGTAGTCTAGGATTAAAAAAAAGATTTTCCTTGGCATATTTTCTGTGCAGTTTTACTGTTCCTTGTCAGCTCTGTGTCTGCTCCTCCAACTTGTCCAGCCTGCACTTATAAAAGCTCCCTGTGCCTTTGGTGGCAAGTCCTCTTCTTCCCCTCTACCGGCAGGTCGTTTTTTACTTGACCTCGACATTAAGGCCTGCTGCTGCTGCTGTATTTGCTGCTGCTGCTGTATTCAGTTGCTGGAACTCCTCCGGTGGTAGGTGTTTGAAGTAGAAGCCAAGACAGGCCAGGAACGATGTCTACTTCACCGCCCTTGGCCATCACATGCCGGCATTGCATTTGCATCGCGTTCCTCGCACTCTTTTGCGGTTGCAGTGCTACTACACTACCCATGGTGACTGAGGCAACTGCCGCGAGCCGAGCCGAGGTGGACACCTCCCGGCCGTTCCAGTCGGTCCGGGAAGCAGTGGAGGTGTTTGGCGAGCGGCGGCACGCTGGCGGCAACGGCAATAGCTGGAACGGGAGCGGCGCGCCACCGGCGTCAGCCTTGCCATCGTCCGTGATGCTGGAGTGCCTGAAGAAGCTGGAGGAAGACCTGGCGGAGGCCAAGGGCGAGGTGGTGGAGCTGAGGCAGAGGCAGGCCCAGATGGAGGTGGCCGTGTCCAGCCTCAGCGTGCAGTTCAGCAAGGGCCTGGCCGTCTACTCCAGCCTCAGCAGGGGCAAGGAGGTGGCCGTCACCGTCGTCGGAGAAGAGGAGGGCGGTGGTGGCCATGGCCGCGTCCGCAGCGACCGGTGGGACGAGAGCCGGGCCGAGGAGTGGGTGGCGAGCCTCGAGTACCTGCCCAGCCTGTCGGAGGCGCTGGCCATCAAGATGGTCGAGGATGACCTGGGCGACAGGAGGAAGGAGAGGAAGGTGAAAAAGAAGAAGAGCAAGAAGAACAAGGCTGCTGCCGGTGCCAGCAGGGCCAAGAAGCACAAGAGCGGGATCTCATTGCAATTGGTTGGGGGCATGTTGTGCTCCAAGAAAGCCAACTCCAGGTGATCTTTAGCCCGCGAGATGTGTTTATATTTATGTTGGCAAGAACAAGACAA
>CM041637.1:21553999-21578630 GCA_023333625.1 Bothriochloa decipiens
ATTCCCATGTATATCGGTACACTGGGTCGAAGTGCTCACGTGTATCATGTGGTGATATATGGCTGCGGTTGTTATCCCGGTATATCTATGATCTGGTATGCATCGGAGTTAAAGTCTCTGGTATCCCAGTGATCTAGGTCCCAGCTGGGTATGAAAATGGATTTGAATCGCCGTTGCTTCTCGGAGAAGAAGACTCGATCGGTGTTCATCATCGTAGTAACAACTTGAATAATGTTTAAGGTTGAGAATAAAGTTGGTTGGTAATTTTGATCTAGAGCAAGACAACTTTGCTTTCTTTTAAGCTTTTCTACAAAAAAATTTTATCTCCTGCAAGCCTTACCTTGTCCCTCTAGCCTGCATTTCTTGAGTCTTCACCCCCCTTTTTCGTCGGGTCAGTCTTGTTGAGTACTTTGGTACTCAGGGTTTGTTGAACCCTTGTTGCAGGTGAGTCGTATGGGCAGGAGTGCTTCGCATCCTGCTGCATGACAGTCGTCGAGGAAAGTGATGACGAATAGGATGTCTCGCTCTTGGGCAGAGCATATAATCAAGGTTTTTTGTAATCAGTTATATTGTTACTCCACTGCTACTATGGTTTGTATTAATCCAATTTATGGTTTGTAAGTTTAAACTAAACAATTTATAAACTTATGTTATTGTAATCCTTCCGCTATTTTACTCCAATGTATATTATTTGTATGAAACTGTTGTAATACTGCAATGTCTATTTATAATGATTGATCCTGTTCCGAGAATCGTGGATGATTCGGGATTTACCCGACAGACCTTTTAAGTCTCATGGCACATATTCATGGTTATTAGGAGTCTGTTTAGACAATAATGATGCATGAGGGCCATATGATTTAGAAGGATCTGCCACAGCTGGTATCAGAGCCGGATCTTTATTAAAAAGAGTTGTTGTAGTATTCTTTGCGAAAACTTTAAAAGTTTTGAGTCAAATAATTTTAACTTAACTATTTTGGGTCTAAATTGCTTAATTCCTTATCTATGATTCTTTCTATCGACCCTTATTCTTATTTCCAAAGTGTGGTGGTGGAATAGCATATTAAATTGCCCTATTTTATAAAGGTTACCTTTATATACGTGTTATTTCAACATCTTTTATGCTTAGATCGTAAGTTCATTCATGCATCATGCTTAATTAACCTATTTTAATTACCTTCCCCTTTAAAGTGGTTTGGGTTAAATAGTATCAATCCTTTTCGTGCTAACCTTCAGAGCTCTACCTATCTATCCTTATCTTTTATGACCTATCCTTCTTCAGGATGGCACTTACTAAGCAGACTCCTCGAAAGAGCACTGCACCGAAGGGAGTACCTCGACATCAATTAGCTCCTAGATACAAAATTGGTGAAAGTAGTAGTAATCCCAATCCAGAACCTCAGGCCGAAATAGCCAGACTTAGAGCAGAACTGGAGAGGGCTGAAGCCGATAGGATCGAATAGGCCACTGAGATTACTCAATTAAGGCGATCTCGGAGGTATATGAAACACCAGAGAAATGATGCTTGGGCATGAGAAGACGTCGCAAATGAGCGTATACAAGAACTTGAGGATTACGTGGAAGAGTTGGAGGAATATGCCAAGGAAGCTGATGATGAATGTGTGAGGCTGAATAACCTGTTGGATCCTAAATATCAACGACAGGCAGCCCAAGATGATCTTGGTCTTGTGATGGGTCAAGATGAGAAATAGACAGATCCTGAAGAAATAGAGTCTGCTGATGATGATGTCATCGATGAGGAAGAAGAAAATCAGATGGGTGTAGTAAATGAAAATGAAGAGGATCTTATAGAAGAAGAAGATCCAGAGATAGTGGAAGAAGAGCCGAAAGAGAAAGAGGATCCCAAGGAGGAGGAAGAAGAGGAGAATGTAGTTCCTATGGATGATAGTGAGGAGGATGAGTAAGGAGATGGATAGTGAGATGTGTAATATATCTTTTCCCTGTTTTCTAAACCTAGTAGGTGTGGGAAGTCTTGCCGGAGTACAGACTGTTGTAACAAAAATAATGTATTATAAGTGTGTTTCACGTCTGTAATATCTGCTAATCTAGTTCAATAAAGTTTTGTGAATAAAGTATAGTTTGTTTATCAACAGATGCCTGCTCATACTCGATCCCGTGATGCTGCCGGTCCATCTCATGATGGAGGTGATGTTTCGAATCCTCCACCAGTTCCACCAACCCTGGCCGATACAGTTGCGGCCTTAGTCAATGCAACCACCATGATGGCCCAGAATCAGAATCAAAATGCACATCAGGGGAATCGTGGTCGGAATAATAGGAATGAGACCACATATGTGGATTTCACCGACACCCGTCCTTCGGTCTTCACCAGAGTGGATGAACCAATGGAGGCAGATGATTGGCTCCGCACTATGGAGCAGAAGTTCAGGCAAATTGAATGTACCGAATATCAGAAACCCATGTTTGCAGCTCAGCAGTTGAGAGGTACTGCAGGAGCCTGGTGGGTTAACCTTGTCGCTGCTCAGCCTGAAGGTCACCGTATTACTTGGGATGAGTTTCATGAAGCTTTTCGTGCACATTTTATTCCTGAGGGAATTATGACCATAAAACTTGAAGAGTTTCTTTCCCTACGACAAGGTGATATGTCAGTGATGCAATATTTTAGAAAATTCAATCACCTGTCCCAATATGCTCCTGACCAAGTCAGTACTGACCGTAAGAAGAAGGAGTGTTTCCTCAGGGGTCTGAATAGCAAGATTCAGAGAATGATGACTGGCAACCCAAATGCTACCTTCCATGAGACAGTAAATATTGCCATATCTTATGAAGAAAATAACCGTAACACATGGAAGCTAAGAAGAAGAAAACGGTAACATCGGGATTTTTTGGAGGCAATCAAAAGCGCCAGAAGATAATCTATCATCCCCAAAATCATTTCCGTCCTTCTTAACGTCCACCAAAATACCAAGCCCAATAACAGACAATTGTCCATCCTGCTGCTACTCATCCTTATCAATGACAGCCGAATGCCCCGCTATTCATAACCCCAGTTTCCAGCCACCAATCTTTCCGTGTTATAATTGTGGTAAGCCTGGCCATTACTCAAGGAACTGCCCGCATCCGAGGCAGTACAATTCCTATGTTCCCAGGGCTTTTGCACCACAACAGCAACCACAGAATCAGAATAAGGCAGGAAATTAGAATGTGCAGAAGAATAAAATGAGAAGAAGGTTGGCAAGGTGTTTTACACTCAAGTTGGAGAAATTCCAGAAGGAGAACCTGTCATGATGGGTACGTTCCCTGTTGCCGATCATCCTGCAATTCTGCTTTTTGATTCTAGCGCATCTCATACATTTATCAATGGTACATTTGTTAAGACACATGAAATACCAACAATGGGGACAAAAGAATAATTCTTTATACAATCGCCTGGGGGGCGTATGTGTACTAAATAAATGATACACGATGTGCCTATAAGTTTGGGTGGGTATATTTTTCCCACTGATATGATAATATTAAAGGATCAAGATATAGATGTGATCCTAGGTATGAATTGGATGAAATGGTATGGTGCTGTGATAGACATCCTGAATAGAACTGTGAAAGTGAACATACCTAATTGCAAATCTCAACTTCTTATCCAACTTCCAACACTTAAGAGGACTGTTGAAAAGGTATGTGCCACTTCTGTGAAAGAGATCGAAGATATACCCGTGATCTGTGAATTTCTGGATGTGTTTCCTGATGAGTTACCGGGTTTACCTCCTGATAGAAAAATGGAGTTTAGAATTGATTTGAAACCCGGTACTGCTCCAATATCCAGAAGAGCTTATCGGATGACACCACCTGAGTTAGCAGAACTCAAAACTCAATTACAAGAATTACGGGATAAATGTTTTATCCGACCTAGTTCGTCACCTTGGGGATGTCCTGCAATTTTTGTGAAAAAGAAAGATAAAAGTTTGAGGTTATATGTGGATTATTGTCCCTTGAATGAGGTAACAATCAAGAATAAGTATCCTTTACCCCGCATTGATCTGCTTTTTGATCAATTGGCGGAGGCAAAGGTGTTTTCTAAAATTGATCTTCGATCCGGGTATCATCAAATTAAGATTCGCCCGGAAGACATTCCAAACTGCCTTTACTACTCGATATGGTCTGTATGAGTATTTGGTTATGTCTTTTGGACTTATAAACGCACCAGCTTATTTCATGTATTTGATGAACTCAGTGTTCATGCCAAAATTTGATAAGTTCATGGCAGTTTTCATTGATGCTATTTTAATATATTCCATGAGTGAAGAAGAACATGTTGAATACCTCAGAATTATTCTGTAGCGTCTGAGAGAACATCAATTATATGCTAAATTTAGTAAGTGTGAGTTTTGTTTGAAGGAAGTGAAATTTCTTAGACATGTTTTATCAGACAAAGGTGTTACTGTTGATCCTAGCAAGGTACAAGATATACTTGATTGGGAACCACCGAAAACAGTGCATCAAGTGCGTAGCTTTTTGGGAATGGCGGGTTATTACCGTAGTTTCATACCGGATTTCTCAAAGATATCCAAGCCCATAACCGAGTTGTTAAAGAATGATGTCAAGTTTATTTGGTCACCTGAATGTGAAGAGGCATTTCAGAAATTGAAGAAATTAATGACCACTGCTCCAATCTTAGCACAACCAAACATCGAGAAGCCATTTGATGTTTATTGTGATGCTTCTGGTATTGGTATTGGATGTGTGTTGATGCAAGAAGGGAGAGTTATTGCTTATGCTTCTCGACAGTTGAAGAAACATGAGGAGCATTATCGAACACATGATTTAGAGTTAGCAGCTGTTGTCCATGCATTGAAAATATGGCGACATTATTTATGGGGCAACAAATGTAATATCTATAGTGATCACAAGAGTTTGAAATACATTTTTACTCAAGATGAGTTGAATATGAAGCAAAGAAGGTGGTTAGAACTAATCAATGATTATGATTTGAAAATATATTACCATCCTGGTAAAGCAAATGTAGTTGCTGATGCTCTTAGCCGAAAGGGTCATTGCCATTGCTTGATAGTAAAACCTCTAAACATTTCTTTCTGTCATGAGATAGAAAAGTTAGGCATAGTTATGGTGCAACATGGTAGTTTGTCCAACATTACGGTTGAGGCAACACTCAAAGATCAAATTATTGCTGCTCAGAGAAGTAATAAGGGAATTAAACATATCAAAAAGAAAGTTAGAAAAGAGAAGGTTTTTTGTTTCACAATTGATGAAACAGATGTCTTAAGGATCGGCTGGTCATACCAAAGGTTCCTGAGTTACGCCAAAAGATCCTTGATGAAGCACACCTCTCAAAATTTTCTATTCATCCAGGAAGTAATAAGATGTATCATGATTTGAAACAAAAATTTTGGTGGATTAAGATGAAGATAGAAATTGCTAAGTATGTGGCTTAGTGTGATACCTGTCAGAGAGTTAAAGCTGTGCATTTGAAGTCTGCAGGAGAACTTCAACCATTACCTATTTCAGCATGGAAGTGGGAAGATATCAGTATGGACTTTATAGTGGGTCTACCCAGGACCGCAAGAGGTTTCGATTCCATTTGGGTCATAGTGGATCGACTCACAAAGTCCGCATATTTTCTTCCAGTTCAAAGTACAAATTCAGCCTCGCAATATGTCAAATTATATTTTGAGTGTATCATTAATCTTCATGGTGTACCAAAGACTATTGTGTCAGACCGAGGCACGCAGTTCATCAACAAATTCTGGAAACAATTGCATAATTCATTAGGTACTGATCTTTTGCACAGTATAGCTTACCATCCTCAAACAGGGGGTCAAACTAAAAGAGTGAACCAGATACTTGAAGACATGTTAAGGGCTTGTGTTCTTAATTTTCTAGAAAAATAGGATGAGTGTTTGCCTTTAGCAGAATTTTCTTACAACAATAGTTACCAAGAAAGCATCAAAATAGCACCATTTGAAGCATTATATGGTCGTAGATGTAGAACTCCGTTAAGCTGGTCTGAACCTGAAGAAAGAAGATTTTTTGGAGTTGATCTTGTAAAAGAAATAGAAGAAAAAGATAAGCAGATACAGCAAAACTTGAGAGTGGCCCAGTCTCGTCAGAAAAGTTATGCAGACGAAAGGCATCGACCGTTATGGTTCAATAAGGGAGATTATGTGTATCTAAAGGTGTTACCCATGAAAGAAATTACTCGATTCGGAGTCAAAGGCAAGTTAGCACCTCGTTACATTGGACCATTTCAAATCTTAGCGCAAATCGGGAAGGTATCATATCGTCTGCAATTGCCTGAACAATTGTCGGCTGTACACAATGTGTTCCATGTGTCCCAACTCAAGAAATGTCTTCGAATACCGGATAAGGTTGTTGATATCGAAGCAATTGAACTTGAGCCTGATTTGACTTACTCCGAGTATCCAATTCGAGTATTGGATCAAAAGGACCGTTTTACTAGAAGCAGAATAATCAAGTGGTACAAGATACAATGGAATCAACATTCAGAAGAAGAAGCTACTTGGGAATCGGAAGATTACCTGTTGGAGAACTTCCCGGAATTCTATGCTTCTATCTAAGTTACACTTCCCTTTATGAGCTGTAACTAGTCTAATATGACTTGTAAAACCCCTTTCCCTTATGTATTTAATTGAAGTGTGTTTTTTTGACACATTTCCTTTTCCATTACTTTACCTACCTCTTTAAATCTCAGGATGAGATTTCTTTAAGGGGGAAGGGTTGTAACACCTCTGATGTTATATTAACTAAAACTCTGCCATGTCATCATATGCAGTGCAAAGCATTCATGTTTAGGTCAACCTTGATATGCATCAACTAAAACAAGCTTACATTTCATAGGTGGATTGTGCTTCTAAAATGTTTTGTCACATGAAATAATAAAACCCTACCTTCGAATGTCATCCCAAATTACTTGGTTTATATTCTATGTACTTGAGGTGTAAACCGTGTTTACACTAGTGTCAAGCATAGTGTATAAATCTAAGTCCAACCCTTAAAAATGATTTCCATATTTAAAGTTGAATTTGGATTTCAAAGCTTATTCCTAAGTCTTGCAATTCAAATTTAAATTCGAATTAGAAAGCTATAAAATGTTTTTTAAAAGTTAACTTGGTCAACCAAGGGTGTCATTGGGTCATTGACCTAAAAATTTCCTTGGATGATGTTTGTGATCACTAATGACCAACCAATTAAGTTAGAAACTAAATCGAGTTTGAGTTCGGTCTCAAAAACCCTTTATTTCAAAACCTGGTTTTATCCCCTTTTCTATAATTAAAAATCTATAAAGAATTTGGGTATAATCTAAAAATATATTTATAGATATTGACAATAGCTACAATAATGGTATATAAAGTTTTTCGAGTTTCAAAAAGAATTTCAAATAACCTTGAAAATACAGTTTTCCAGCATTTGTCCCCTTTTGATTTTAAAAGCATAATTAAAAATTTATGCATAATTTGAGAAAACTTTATATATATGAAACATGTTTGGTTTGCAAAGTTATACATTTCATAGTTTTTAAGATTTTCAAGTTTTATTGAAAAATCAAAAGTAATTTCAAATGTTTATTTCTAGGGTTTTTCTTCCTTTTTGAATTTGAATTCATATTTCAAAAACTAGGCAGAATTTCAAAACGTTTGTAAAATGAAAAGTGTAGCTCTTGAAAAGTTATGCAAATTCTGTTTTTGGATATTTTCAAGTTCTTATATCAATTTTGAAGTAATTTGTTATTTTCGACAAATGGCATTTCTGTAATATTCAAGAACAGCACCGAGACCTATCGTCGGCCGTCATGGCCGGCTTCTCAAGCCGCGCTGCCGTCCACCGCCGCACATGCCACGGCCGCCAGCTCGCCCCGACGCTTGAAGCACCATCGCCGCGTGTCGCCCTTCCTTTCCTCGAGCTCTGGCTATAAATAGGGGCGCCGTGGCCGACTTCTTCTTTCCCCCTGTCGCCGCCACCGATGACCTTGCTCCGCCGCTCCAATTCGCCGCTGTCGATCCACCGCTGTCCAATCGCTTTGACAGAAACTCCGCCTCGACCTTGCGCTTCTTCTGAGCCAACCAGCTAGTGCCCGCCCTCATCGCCCATAGCGCCCGCACGTTGTCATCTTCGTCGCGGCCGGTCGTCGAGCCGCCGCGAGCTTTCTCGCCGGCCACCGCTGCCAAGGTTGAATATATATTTCCATTAACCCTTCTATCATGTTCTCCATCTTCTCCTGCCCCTCATGCGCATCTTGACCGGCTTAATGGTGCACAGGAGTCGCCGTGACGCGGACCTTGCCGCCAGAGCACTGCTGCCGCCATTAGCGTGGCTACAGCTCTCCTCAGCCACTCCGAGCCTTCATCAACGTGCGCACCGTGCCCGTGGTGAGCACCTGCATCTGCCTGTACCCTCAATTTCTTCTCTATCGTGTTGAGGCTGCCAGTCACCGTAGCTCGCCGCTGGCACGACCTTGCCGCTCCGCCGCGCGCGTAGCCGTTGCTGCTGGGGTTCAAGTTTGGTCTCATTTGGTTGTTGTGTGTGTTCGCGGGGGTGCGTAGCGCATGTAGATAGCCTCGCCGTCACCATAGACACTCCGGTGATGCCTTTCCGCCGCACCGCCGCGCCGCCATGGCCGCCGGCCAGTGCGCCGCTGTCACCCCGCCACTCCATTAGCTAGCCCAAGTTGTTCACCGTGTTGAGCTAAGCACGTAGGACCAAACCTCATCGCCGGAGACCTCGCCGTCGGCGAGCAATCTTCGGTCAAAACTCGGCCGCCGCCGGTCAACGTCGGGAGGAATTTCCTTTTTTCTTTTTCTTTTTCTAGAAAATGATTTAAATGTTATTTTCTTTAGAAAATCATAGTAATCCATTAGACAACTTTAATTTTTATGTATTTATTTTGTGCTTTTAAATAATTAATTAATCCTTTTAAATAAGTTTAATCATTATAGGGTTTGTTTGACTTTGGGATTAATTGATGACCTTGGGTCATTAACCCTAATGACCTTTGGCACTTTAATTAATTGTTTGCGCTTACCTGGATCATGTCATTAGGGCTTAATTAATGATATTTTATGTGTTTATTAAATGACGTAGTTAACCCTAATGAACTTAATAAGTTTTAGTTGGCTTGCAACTTTATCGTCAAGAAAAGTTGTACTCAAGCCCTTAATCTGGTTATGCATCCATCGAGCATCATGTTTACTATTCAATCATGTTGAAGCATATCATTGTATCGTATAGTTTCCGATAACGGAGAGTTTAACGTTGTCGCCCCAGATCCGAAGGAAGAGCAGACTCAGGAGATTAGAGTTGATCCAGATCCCGAGACCGTCTACCCCGAATACCAAGGCAAGCCCCGGATGCATTCAAACCCTGTTCTCTTTTCTAAAAAGTTTTATCGCTTCAGTTATGTTATGTTATGTTGCATTAAGTAATAGGAGTTGAGTGAAAATCCACCAATTGCATTACCTGTCTTACTTCCATATTCCTTGTTACCTGTTCTGGCAGATGCGTAGTAATGCTTAGCCCTGCTTAATTAGTTAAGTGTTCAAAAGTAAAAGAATGAAAAAGATGAGATTGGTTTTATCTGTTGGAATCATGCTTTTAGTTAATAAATTGAGTCCGGACGGCTAACTTACATTGAGAAAGGAGTCCCTCTGTAGTGTTTCCGTCTGTTGATGCCCTAGGTCCCGTGTCGATGGTGAACTGGTGATATCGAGAAACTAGAAATCCACATGCATGAAGTGTCATACAGTGGGCCAGAGTCCCCACGTATATCATGAAGTGATATATAATGGGCCAGAGTCCCCACATATATCATAGTGTGTTATACTGTGGGCTTAAATTCCCATGTATATCGGTACACTGGGTCAAAGTGCTCACGTGTATCATGTGGTGATATATGGCTGCGGTTGTTATCCCGGTATATCTGTGATCTGGTATGCATCGGAGTTAAAGTCTCCAGTATCCCAGTGATCTAGGTCCCAGCTGGGTATGAAAATGGATTCAAATCGCCGTTGCTTCTCGAAGAAGAAGACTCGATCGGTGTTCATCATCGTAGTAACAACTTGAATAATGTTTAAGGTTGAGAATAAAGTTGGTTGGTAATTTTGATCTAGAGCAAGACAACTTTGCTTTCTTTTAAGCTTTTCTGTAAAAATTTCTTATCTCCTGCAAGCCTTACCTTGTCCCTCTAGGCTGCATTTCTTAAGTCTTCACCCCTCTTTTTCATCTTGTCAGTCTTGTTGGGTATTTTGGTACTCAGGGTTTGTTGAACCCTTGTTGCAGGCGAGTCGCATGGGCAGGAGTGCTTCGCATCCTGCTGCATGACAGTCGTCGAGGAAAGTGACGACGAATAGGATGTCTCGCTCTTGGGCAGAGCATATAATCAAGGTTTTTTGTAATCAGTTATATTGTTACTCCACTGCTACTATGGTTTGTATTAATTCAACGTATGGTTTGTAAGTTTAAACTGAACGGTTTGTAAACTTATGTTATTGTAATCCTTCTGCTATTTTACTCCGATGTGTATTATTTGTATAAAACTGTTATAATACTACAATGTCTCTTTGTAATGATTGATCCTCTTCGGAGAATCGTGGATGATTCAGGATTTACCCGACAGACCTTTTAAGTCTCATGGCACACATTCGTGGTTATTAGGAGTCTGTTTAGACAATAATGATGCATGTGGGCCATATGATTTAGAAGGATCTGCCACATTTCCTCGTTCTTCGGTGGCAGAAACAAGAAAAAGGAACACACATGAAAGAAGTTTCTCAACTCCACCTGCAGGAACGTTGGCCGTCCGTTGGGCATCTACTATCTGGTCGAAAACAATTATTGCCGAGTATTTGTCTGTGCGGTCATCCATACAAAGCGTCGAATAGGTTTGGATTTAAGATTTAGAGCCTTTTACAGTGTGGATACAATACAGATGAATTTCAGTTCCTAGATAGATGCCTTTTTTCAGAGTACTTGTAACGTGATGATGTACCCAGCTATATTTTAATATAATTCTTCTTTCATCTAAAAATATCTCTCCCGTATAGCCAATGATAATATATAACATACAAATATAATCCATATACAACTTTATTAACTTAATTAATGTGTCTAAACTATGATTTTTTGAAATAAATTCAATTCAAAGGATTCAAACAAGACCTTAGTTTTAATAATTTTAAGGAATATATATTCTATCCACCTTAAACTACTATAACCACTAACATATTTTTTTAGTGTATCCTTGCATCACATCATCAGAGGGCCTCGCAATCACTATAAGTTATCCCTCTCATTAGCCCACTATCGAATGCACTTATAATCAAACTATTATAAAACTAAAACCCATTAGCATATTTCTCTAGCGTATCCTTACACCACATCATCACTAGAGCCCTACAGTCACGGTAAGCTACCCATCTCATTAGTCCACTATCAGATGCATTTATAATCAATTAGCATTTACAATTATGATCTACATGTCATCAAGACACATAGTCCACTAGCATTATACCAAGTCATCCGCTGATATTAACTTATAATTGTTATCTCTTTATATAAATAATCTTATTTCAAATCATCAACAATTTCTATGACAACATGATCCTTAAAACCCTTAAAGTTTATGTGTTTGCAATTTATATCAAATAACCTTAAATTTCTGCTGTAACACAAGGGGATCCACCTAGTAAGGAAAAGTGGAAGCCTCGTCAATCCACCTTCGCTTTAATCATTTTTAACCTACTAATATTTATTATATCAATATCAATAAACATTTGTTATATCAATAAATATTATTATACACATAAATATGTAATACAGTATGTTTTATTGTATAAACACATTATTTTCTATAAACTTAGTAATAAACTTAAAAAGGTTTGACTTCAATTCGACGAGATCTACAATTGTGCTCTTAGAGAGACGGGCAGGAAACAAGTGATCAAGATACGCATAGAAGACGGCGCAAGTATTTTTACAAAGAAATTAGTGATGAAAGATACTATCACGTCTGACCGGAAGTAAGTATATTATAATAAACATGCTTCTAGGGCAGGAATCTACTATCACGTCTGCATTGTCGCATGTTGCTGAGTAGTCAAGCTTCGCATCAGCCATTTCATAGCCAAAATTAAATCAGAAATATACAGCAAGGAAAAAAAAAACATGGCCACAGTCTCGACACTTATCCTGACCCCATGCGGGCAAAAAAAAATCGAGTGAAGGGTCATGGTATACAGACATGGGGCACCCAGATACCAAATAAGGGGCACCCAGATACCAAATAAATCTCACCATCTCCATGTTGGTGTCAAGCTCTCAACATTTCCAAAACCAACCATATACGCCACTACGCCAGGTAGAAATAGCTGTTTCAAATTCCAAAAAAAAAAAACGAGACATTAGCAAATTCGGGCTGATATCACCACATGACGCTAAGGCCATACCTTTTTCCAATTCCAACAAGAAAACATGAGACATTAGCAAATTCAGTCAGATATCACCTATGGCAAATCGTGCTCCAGAATTGCAAGACAGTACGTATACAAGACATTCAAGGAAAATGTGATCAGATTTGGATTCAGAACAACTTACCTGGCACGCCCTGTAGCAATGTCCCAGTTCATGTGTGCCGTTCAGTAAGAAGAGGTGAATGATTAGAAATCACCTTCAGCTACATCATTAGATGTCCAGGAGCCATGGTAATGTAGAAGAAGCAGGACTAGAAATTAGGAGCGCCTCAAGAAATTGAACAGATTCAAAAGGCTACTCATGTACAAGATCCCAAAAGAAAGCCCACTTACCTATTTGAGTGGAAATAATGCAACAGCATCGGAAACAAGCACATGAACACAGTGCCAACTGCCAAAAATAGAAGCTTTACAGAGAAAGCAAAAGGAGTAAAAAAAAAGGTAAAGAAACAAGACAGGATTGTCGATAAAATTGGTTAGCATTATCGCCTGTAAAAAGGATTAAATCAAATCATAAAATGTTCCTATTAAGAATACCCATTGGGAGAAAACAATGACCAAATTAATTAGCAACACTGCACTGGCAATGACCTAGGTGCAGCATCTGTTCTACCCCCAATGAACAGAAAGTTACACTCTTTAAACATAGTTAAAGGCTGACAGTTTCTGTTACACTTCTCACAGGAATTACCATGTATCCCACCACTACTTGAGGTTAAAAAAACTGCAGGGCTGGGCCCAATCACTGCCCTGAACCCTTGATCACTATTGAGGTTTTGGAGGTTCGAATCTTTCAAATCTATGATGAGTGCTCGAAAATTTCCTTCCTTGATGATGGTATGGCCATTTTGATTTTGGCCCATTTCGCCCTGACCTATGAACTCTCCCATCTCGGCCCATGATCCTTCCGCATTGTCCAGAACTGTTATGTTTAACTTGGGGTGTTCCATCATGCTGAAACATACGGGATGGCAGAGTGGAGGGGCAAGGACTCCCTCGTGGATAGGGAGGCAATGGTGGAAAAGGACTAAAAGGCACGCCAGGTGCAACTTTCCATTTTTGATGGCATTGGCCTCCTTCAGATTCAGGGGTTCCAAGGTGCTGAACAAGAGTGATAGGAACCCCATATGAAACACTCAAGCTAGGTTGGTACCTCTCCATGCAAAGTCCTGGAGCAACCTCGCTGCCTATGGAAAGTTGTGCAGGCCGACACTCCAGCTGGGACTCAAACCCAGGAGGGACATCATCATCTGCACCCTGTGTTAAACTCCCCATGCCAAGGACATCATTACAATAGTTGCTTACGCCCTGATTCCTCTGCAACTTATTTCTCATAAAGCCAGAACAGACTTTTTGGACTTTTAGTCCCACCATCTTATAATGCTCGTCAGGTTGACAGTCCCAACGGCTCTTGCGTTTCCTCCTAGCAGAACTCCAGACTGTATTAGTCCCCTGGACATCATGCACAAATGTGGATGTATTACGGGGGATCCATCTATCACGGAAGCTCCGAGCAATCTGATGAACCTGTCACATGGAGGAAAGAGACAGATTGATTCACATGTTAAGGATTGCATGCATACAGATAAAAATCAGATGAAACTTTCATTAGAAAACTAATAGTACAAAGAAAAAACAGACAGAGAAGTCACCAGCAGTTCCCAGATAATTTGTGAGGGTTAAAACTGCAAAATCATAGACACATGCCGCTACATGGAAAAGCAGTGCTTGGTACATAATTACTGGTTGTGGAAGTGGTTTATAGGAACACAAAAGCATGTTGAGGTTTAAATTTGAATGCACTTGCAAGTATGGTAATTCTGTTGTAGTGCTGTACATGCACCGCTTACAGTCAATCAGTGATATACTTTCCTTTCGAAACTATTAAAAGTTTGCCTGTTTTTCCATGATAATTTGGTCTAAAAAAATAAAACTACCAAAATGTACTAAACAAACATCCATGTATCCAGAAGAAGTGAAAACAAAACTGCGCCATTTGCAACCCAACGAAGAAAAAATATAGCAGCAAAGATCCACAACATTAATCCAAAATGCACCCATGTGATTTGTGCTATCATTCTACAGGTGTTTTCCAAATTAATAATATTAAGTTTCCAGGTGCAACCTAACTTTACCACAACTCACTTTGCAAACATAATAGTTTGTAGTCAAGGTTGTGTTTTTGCCACACTTTCATACTTAGTACTTTAGTCTATTGCAACAAGTTTTGGAGATCAAGACTCACATGGTCAGCGTACAGACCATAAACAGTTGTGCTTTAACTAGCTTTGCCAAATGTAGTGGCCATTTCGGTGGTCACATGCGTGGAAGCCTAACTCCATGCATAACCTTAGTGTTTGAAATCTACCAAATAAGTAACTATGCACATATTTCCAAAACATAAAGCTGAAAGACTGCATTAGCATGGTATGCCCATTACCTGAACATCAGGATGTCTTGTTAATTCCAGCATCGAGTCTCTGAAGCTGCAGTACAAGTTCCAGAGGAAGTTATAGAAACAGTGAATTGCGATTAAAACTTCAAGGAACAAAAGTAGGATCTATCTCTAGATCCACGTTAAATTGTGATGCACTGTTACTGCACTGAACAAGGCTTAGTTTAATAAACAGTGACAGTTTGAAAACTGTCCTACTGCATAAGAAGAGAATGTCATTTGTTCTGAGATAAGGATTTTATTGCACTTAGAGAAAACCCACCCATGCTAATTAAGGTCAAAAAGGCATTACAAATAAATAAAACACAAAAAGTAAAGGTCCCTATAAAACAAATTGAATATGAAACTCTTAAATCGGTACCAAATAACACTGGAATAAAAAGGTTTAAATAATCTAACCTTTCAACTCCAGCACATGGAGGACCTCCGTTTATATGTTCAGATGTCAAAATTCCTTTCTGGGCTAGAAACTCAAGTACCTGAAGGAAGATGCCAATATCATACACAGTAACACCAGGTTCAGATGATATAATCCTGATCATGATGTATTACCTCCAATAAAGAATGTCATTTTCCATCAGTTAACATGATTAAACTTTGACCATTGATTTCTCTTCAAATATTCTCAATAAACTTTTGAAAATGATATGATCAAATTTGTCTTTAAAAGTAATTCCAAAAATTTAAAGCTTCACTATACTTTAGAGACCATGTTGCTGTCCAACAACAACAACATAGCCTTTTGTCCCAAGCAAGACCATGTTGCTGTCCAAAACGACGCTTATTTGTGACTAGTGGGAGTAATGTGAAAATAATAAGATGTCAACTGGAAACACTACAGGATGTGAATATTATGTAGCTGATAACATTTTATTAGAGAATGAAGTGCAGACCTTCAGAAGCTTCCGTGTAATAGGTATCCGGTGGAAGATGCATCTATTCTGCTTCAATATATTATGAAGCATTTGCAGTCCTGCCACAATAGAACAAAAAGGTTCTTAGTTGGTGACTGAAGCACTTTCATACAGGGAGTTGAAGGAATGCTAGGAAATATTACCATTCTTATTGATGATATCCAACAGAACCGAATGTGATTTTGTTTTTAGAAGTGCCTCAAGAATCAATGAAAGATCCCTCATACTGAAACAGATAGAAAGAAATTAGCACATTTTAGGAGGAAACCTTGGATCACAATTCATCTAGTGATCAAACCTTTTTGATGTGCCCCCAGCACTGCCACCTTCTGTTGCAGTCAAAAAGAGAAGCTTCAAGTATCCATTTGTAGCATCCTGCTCCAGAAGATACATTGACTAGTTAGAACATAAAAATGTATAATGATAACTCACGATGAATCAAAGGCTTATAATCTTCTAAAGCCATGTGCCTTCCAAACTTTCATAACATAGTATCAGACCCAATTGGAATGAATTTGTATCCAGCATACAGAGATTGGATCATAATTAGAATCATCCACACAACTTTCGCAAAAGGATCTTGTGTGCAAACCTCGTACTCTAGATTATGTACAATAAAGGGGATAATGATGGTTTCATACCTTTCGCTTGCTGATACCACCGTCCACATCCAGTAGGCTGTTCAGTCTCCCTTCAACTACATATACCAAGGAGAGATCACTAGGACTATCGCATTTCAAAGTGGGAAGAGAAAAGCATGCGGCAGAATAGTACCTCCCAAAATGTCCTCATTGTCAATTGGACATGATGGTTGTGGTTTCTGTTTTTTATGTTGTTTTAAGTTTTTTCTCTCAGTAGCGCTGAAAGTAGGCACCAGATTGCCCCTGAAATCAGAACTAAGTGTCGATCCATTTATTATATTTGGAGCCTTTGATCCTTCCGTTGAGTTTACAGTCTTTCGCAAAAGATCTGATGACTGAATGTCATGTACTGGGAATGTCTGCAAAGAACTTTCAAATGTTCGTGACACATGCACAGGCGTGCGATTGACATCTTCATCTTCCGGTGGGCTCCATGCTTCCAAGGAATGTTCGGGCTCACTAGTTTCAAATGAGGTTCCTCTAGTATCCTGAAGCAGGTCTAACTCTACTTTTGCAGCTGAGGAATCATGAAGATCTTCCCCTTGAATAGAAAATTCAGTTTCTGGAATATTTGGGTGGCTACCATCAGAATCATTTGGACCCAGCAACTCCTCAGAATCTTTGTCAACAACCATTTGTTCAAAATGATCTGCTTCTGCATCGTTTTGGGTGATGATGGTATCAACAATTGATACATCTCCACCAAGGTAACCCCGACATTTGGTGGTACCACAGAAGCATTTTTGAGGAGCAGCACCAGATACACGAACATAATTGTAATCAAATGTCAATTCTTCACCCTATATTATATGTACAAAACATACCCGTTACACGCCGACAGTTGCCCAGTATCGTATGACATGCATAATATAATTCACTGAGACTATTCACTGATTCAACTTCAATTATAAATGAAGCAAACCAACCCTCACTCTTTCTGTTAGATGAACTAGATCATATGGGGACAAAATGTCCAGTTTTTAAGAATCTGATAGTTTCTACCCATACCTTCTTGATGTTCCTCAAAGCAAATATTCCAATGCAGACTTCTCCATTGACCATCCACTATAAAAAAAATAAGGAGCATAATTTAGCAAACTCTGAGTGAGAGCACAACTATAGATCATTAGATCATTATATCAAGAGAACCGAATATATTTTGATGGATAAGGATTTAATGTCAATAAACATAGTAGACAATGCACATAAAAATGAAAGGGATAAAAGTCAACCTTCTCTGTGCGGCAGTTAGGGCTGCAGCTATGATTGATGAATCGACCCAAGTTTCCCTTAGTGCAAGCATCTATTACCTGGAAGAATTGAAACAAAAAAATGGTTAAAAGTTCAATGGAATGTATTCAATTGTGTCAACATCATGATCATTGTTTTTGTGGCGTTGTGGCGTCCTGTGGCGTTGGGGGTACGCTTGGACACCTAGGCGACGCCTAAGCGATATGGCGTAACTAAAACCCTGTGGCGTCCGCCTGGGGTACGCCTCAACGCCTAGGCGACGACTAGGCGACGCCTCAAAAACACGGATCATGATGGGTATTATTAAGAAAAGTGAGTATGACACAGAGTCAACATAATACCCTAGATGATGAGGGAAGAGAATAAAAGGAGGTGATTGGATAGTTCTTCACTGAATAAACTTTCAGACAAAAGAACTTGCAGTAAAAATAAAATAGCAAATCTGAAGAAGATAAGAAATAGTTTATGGACAAAATATAAAAACCAAAAGGCATACCTCGCCACCATTTAGAGCCATGAAATAGAAATGTTTCTGGCCTTTTGAAGCATAATATCTTTGGCGGGATTCATAGGATGTTATGTCAAGGACCTGAAAGAAATCATTCAGTACAGAGTCAAAATAAGTCATTAGTCAACAATCATCGCACTAACATAATAACAGGTTAGGTACAAGGACACAAACACAGGAAATAATGGATGATAACAGCACCTCTCCAACATATTCAATAAGAAACCTTCCTTCAGAAACGTCTTCTTGCAACTGCAGTCCATAGCCTTTCTTGCCAGAATGGAACCATCTCAGTTTTGCATAGCTACGTCGCTGAAACTGTTTCACAGATTTCACAGTCAAAATCAATGTAGCAGAGAAGAAATTAACTAAATTAAGGATAAAGAAGAAGCAGTGACCTTCTGATTAGAACATTGTTCTCCACACGGACATGTACGTTTGGCACATTCAATGTTGAGCATCCTGTTCAAACAGCCATCTCTACAACCCATTCGGCCATCTTGGGGTGGCTTGCAGTTGCACACCATGCTCTGGTCATAATTAATAAGAAACACAGCAAATTAGGTTATCCTTCAAAATGTCAGCAAGTACTCAAGTCGCAAGGAGTATAACAAAGAATCAATATATTTTTGTACAATAGTTCAGATAGTTTGATTTAACATGGACACAGGAACAATTGTAGGATTTTCTAGTGGTTGCATACTTGCATGGTTGGATGATTGAAGACATTCTTGCAGCTAAAAAGAGCATAGTTATCCCGGTATAAGGCGAAGCATGGCGACTGACTACTGCCTTAGCCTTACGCGTAAGTGCGTGAGGGAGGCAACACCTTACATTAGAAGAAAATGCAAAATAGCAGGACAGAGCCATGGAAGATGGAAAAAAGAAACAGAAAGGACTAAGAAGTGGGCTAGCCCACCCCACCAGGCAGCACATGTGCCCCTATCCTCCTGGCATACAAAGCCCCAATCCCCTCTCTCAAGCGCCACCGCTCCCCTCTCAATGTTGCACCTCTGTGACTTTGTCCCTCTCGCTCGTGCTTCCCTCTATCCTCTCTGCTGCTTCCCCCTTCCCTTACCAAACAAGTATCACCCCTCAGATCGACCACCGCTGACACCCCTTCCAAATCATGGGATTTACAAGCGGGGGATGGCAAATTCAAGCAAACAGCAGCAGAATCAAGCAGGCCAGAATCAAAGTTGAGTGGGCCAGAAACAAAACAGAGGGGGAGATGGCGGAATCAAGGGGTGACCACATATGCCTAAGGCAACTAAGCTTTACCTTGCATCCTTGCCTCGGTGGTGACCTAGACTGCTTCAATGCTTAAATGACACCTTAATAACCATAAAAAAGTGTGTGCCACACATACCCCTGATTCAGAGTGCCTACAGTATAAATATTTGTGTTTTATTTATGCACCTTTTGACTAACTTTCCTTACCTTAGCCTGCAAAGGGATATATGAATGAGAATCTATAACGACCTTTTGAACTAATGTCCTTACAAATTTGCAAGGTCTATAATCTATAATCAACGGAACTACATGTGCATAGAGAAAAATAGCTGAAACATAAGTCAAACCAGAGGGGAAAATTTGTTGGCAGCACTGACCTCGTCAATGGATAGTGTCCTGCGGTTTCGATGCTGAAACAAGTTTGACCTAACAAGAGTCCATGATGGTGGTTTGCAAGCTACTCAACAGCAAGACGCAAAAAAGGAGTAAAGAATCAGAAATGAGAACACATAATCAGACTGTTTTACATTATAAAGGGCGTACCCAGTGCCGTAGGCTCCCGCACTGCGGGGTCTGGGAAAGGGAAAATAGCCAGCAGCCATCCCTGCACAAATGTCCAGAGGCTGGGGCTTGAACCCTGGACCTCTTGGTCACAGACGGTAAAGCTCTACCGCTTGCACCAGGGCCGCCCTTCACTGTTTTACATTATATTGAACAAAAATTGGTATTGAAGAAAATAGAAGGATGCAGGGGTTCAAAACCTTTTGAGTTAGATTCGCCATTATCTGCTTCATCAGCTGAAGCATCTGAAATATCAAGTTCTGCATTAATCTCAGCGTTTGTTTTCACTTGTGGAATAGAACAGTCAGCGAACGCCTTGTCTCCATTGTCCATACAAGTCCTTCATAGTAAGAAAAAAGATTGAATAAGAATTAAGAAGCATAAAACATTCAACAGATGAACTAACATAGCCGGTCCCAAGCCCGGATAAAGAAGGAGGGTATGTTAGGTTCGGCTAGCCAACATTTCAAAACCATCCACTCTCATGGATATGAAACCCACAAGAGATTCGTTGGGGCGTAACCCTCTTAGCGACGCGCTACATCGGAACCCGGGTGTAGTGTCAAATAGGCAAGGGCCGGGTCGTCATCCCCTTAGTGGCGCGTCGTATCGTGATCCGGGTACGATGATAAATGAGCAAGGGTCGGGTCGTTGCAACCTTTGTGACGCGCTACATCTGCGCCCGTGTGTAGTGAAAAATGAGCAAGGGTCTTCGCACTTCCCTCGACGGGTGCGAAGGGTAAGGAAGCTAGCCGAGCCAACTAGGATTCGTCTAGGTAGCTGGAATGTAGGGTCCCTAACGGGTAAGTTAAGAGAGCTAGTCGATACAGCAATTAGGAGGCGTGTAAATATTCTATGCGTTCAGGAGACTAAATGGAAGGGCCAGAAGACGAAGGAGGTGGAGGATACTGGCTACAAACTTTGGTACACGGGGACAACATCGGGTAGGAATGGTGTAGGCATCTTGATCGATGGAGCCTTAAGGATGGAGTAGTTGAGGTGCGGAGGCAAGGAGACCGGATTATCCTAGTCCGGTTGGTAGTTGAAGATTTGGCTCTGAATGTAATCAGTGTCTATGCCCCACAGGTAGGTCTTTGCGAGAGCACCAAGAGGCAGTTTTAGGAAGATCTCGATAGCATGGTTAGTACTGTGCCTATCAGCGAGAAACTCTTCATAGGAGGAGACCTCAACGGCCATGTGGGTGCGACTAATGTAAAATGTGGGTGCGACTAATGTAAGTTTCGAGCGGGTGCATGGGGGTTTCGGGTATGGTATTAGAAATCAAGAGGGGGAGGATGTTTTGAACTCCGCGTTCGCCTACGATTTGTTGATAGCGAACACCGTCTTTAAGAAGAGGGAATCCCATCTAGTGACCTTTCGTAGCGGACAACACCTGAGCCAGATCGACTTTATGCTTGCAAGGAGGGGGATAGATGTGCTTGCTTAGATTGTAAGGTGTTACCTGGGGAGTGTGTTGTCCCTCAACACAAGCTTGTGGTGGCGGATTTTCGCTTTCGGGTACGTGTCCACCGGGACAATCGGGCCAAGATTGCGAGAACAAAATGGTGAAATCTTAGGGGGAAGCAGCGCAAACATTTAAGGAGAGGATGCTAGATGAGGGGCCATGGGAAGAAGGAGAAGATGCAGATGACATGTGGCTAAAGATGGCAACATGTGTTCGGAAGGTGGCTTCGGATGTGTTTGGAGTGAGTAGGGGAGGCAAACAGGAAGCGAAAGACACCCAGTGGTGGAATGACGAGGTGCAAAGGGCTATTAGGGAGAAGAAGGAGTGGTTTAAGCGCCTCCATCATGACAAGAGTGCAACCAACATTGAGGGCTATAAAATAGCGAAGAGGGCTGCAAAACGAGCGGTGAGTGTAGCAAAAGGTCAGGCGTATGATGACCTTTATCAGCGGCTAGGCACGAAGGAAGGGGAGAAGGACATTTATAGGATGGCTAGGATCCGCGAGAGGAAGACGAGGGACATCAACCAAATCAAATGCATCAAGGATGGGACGGATCGACTTTTGATGAGGGATGAGGAGATCAAGGACAGGTGGAGAGAGTACTTTGACAAGTTGTTTAATGGGGAGAATGAGGATCCTACCTTGGAGTTGGATGACTCATTTGACGATACCAACAGACGTTTCGTGAGGAGATTTCAGGAGACAGAGATCGGGGAGGCTTTGAAGAGGATGAAGGGAGGTAAAGCGATGGGCCCTGACGGTATCCCCACTGAGGTGTGGAGATGCCTAGGTGCCAGATCGATAGTATGGTTAACTAAGCTTTTTAACCTCATTTTCCGGTCAAACAAGATGCCTGAAGAATGGAGAAGTATATTAGTACCGATCTTCAAGAACAAGGGAGATGTTCAAAGTTATACTAATTACCGTGGGATTAAGTTGATGAGCCATACGATGAAGTTCTGGGAGAAGGTTATCGAGCATCGCCTAAGAAGAGTGAAAAGTGTGACCCAAAACCAATTTGGGTTTATGCCTGGTAGGTCGACCATGGAGGCAATTTTCTTATTACGACAGTTGATGAAGAGATATAGAGAGCAGAAGAAGGACTTGCACATGGTCTTTATTGACCTCGAGAAGGCATATGACAAAGTACGAGAAATGTCATGTGGTGGGCCTTGGAAAAGCACAAAGTCCCAACTAAGTACATCGCCCTCATCAAGGATATGTACAGGGATGTGTTGACGTGTGTCCGAACATGTGATGGCGACACCGGTGACTTTCCAATTAAAATAAGACTACATCAAGGGTCAGCATTGAGCCCTTATTTATTTGCTTTGGTAATGGATGAGGTCACAAGGGACATACAAGGTGATATCCCTTGGTGTATGCTCTTTGCTGATGATGTGGTGCTAGTGGATGAGACTAGGGCAGGGGTTCATAGGAAGTTAGAAATATGGAGGCACACGTTAGAGTCGAAAGGGTTTAGACTTAGTAGGACCAAGACCGAGTACATGAGGTGCGATTTCAGCGCGACTAGGAATGAGGAGGGAGACGTTAGCCTCAATGGGCAAGTGGTGGCCAAGAAGGATACTTTTCGGTATTTAGGATCGATGCTACAAAAAGATGGCGACATTGATGAAGATGTTAGGCATAGAATTTCAGCCGGTTGGTTGAAATGGCGTCAAGCTTCAGGCGTCCTCTGTGACAGAAAGGTGTCTCAGAAGTTAAAAGGTAAGTTTTATAGGACAGCGATTCATCCGACGATGTTATACGGTGCTGAATATTGGCCTACAAAAAGGCGACATATCCAGCAATTGAGTGTAGCAGAGATGCGTAAGTTACAATGGTGTTGTGGGCACACAAGAAGGGATAGAGTCCGGAACGACGATATTCGGGATAGGGTTGGGGTGGCACCAATTGAGGAAAAATTGATTCAACACCGGTTGAGATGGTTTGGCCATGTCCAACGGAGGCCTCCTGAGGCGCCGGTGCGTAGTGGGGTTCTAAAGCGGGTCGATAATGTAAAGAGCGGTAGAGGTCGACCTAAACTGACTTAGAACGAGTCGGTTAAAAGAGACCTTAAGGAGTGGAATATCCCTAAGGATTTAGATATGGATAGGAGCGCTTGGAGACTAGCAATTAACGTGTCTAAACTGTAATCTTTTTTCTTATACCATTTATGTGTTCTTTGTTTCCATGCCTCTTTTGGGTTTCATCTCTAGCCTACCCCAACTTGCTTGGGACAAAAGGCTATGTTGTTGTTGTTGTAAAAAGTGTACACATTAAAGTAAAATTATGACTCATGAATGGAAAGAAGAGATAAGAATAGAAGGAACTTATGGAAGATCTAAAATAGAGATTTGCATAAGTGGTAATAACACATTAGATTGTGAGGTTTCAACCCTTGAATACACTTGTTGCTATATCTTATATGAGTAGTTTCCTTTGCTCTAAGAGATAAGTGCAAATCTACAGTGGAATTAAGCATCTCACGTGTAAGTCAAGATATGGTTTGTAAAGAGATGGTATATATGGTGTGGCAGCAAAAGAGCAAAGATGATGAAGAAACACAGTGTATCATATATGCTAGTCAAGAATGGATGATGCATGCAAGTTGAGGTTGGACTATTCCATTAATCGACATATTCTAGTTCTTTCACTTTACCAGACAACCAGACATGTACAAAGGGCTATCCATAAGCAAATTCTAGTTCTTTTGCTTTACCAGACCTTGTTATGTAATCATTTTGCTGATGTGGCGAGTGATTTATTGATGAGAGAGGAAAAAATGAAGAAACGATTTCTACAGAAGAAAACCGAGTCCTCACGCACATCAATGCATGATGAAACCATCAAAGCTGTGTTGGGCGGAGGCTGCTCGTTCCTATCCTCTTAGTCTAGATCCGCTACTCCAATGCCCGCGAGACCGCGAACCACGTGCTGCTGCTCCAATCCCCTGAGCCTGCGCGCGCAAAGGAGGCCGCCCCTGCGCTGATTACTGTTTGTGGCAGCAAGAATATGGCTGCTTGCCATGGCTGATCCTTTTCAGTTTGTGGTGTATGTAACTATTCATTAAATTTTCTCCATAGAAACTATGCATTAGGAAGGTTAGGTCTAGTTTGAACT
>CM041637.1:21598630-21673677 GCA_023333625.1 Bothriochloa decipiens
GTGTACACCTCTGCGCAGAGTTAAAATCGATATATCGTCCGTGCTCATGGTCACGAGCGGCCCGGATCCTCGCATGATTAGCCAAATGGTTTAAGCTGTGAAATCGTGGTGATGTTGCTGAGGTTGCTACCTCGGGTTTTTTCGGGATGGCTATCCTGTGTTCCTTTGAGATGGCTATCTCATGTTTAATGTTGTTAATGATATATGTTTATATCTATGATGCTAAATGACACATTAATTATTACTTGAACCTTAATAAAGGGTTGGGTGTTTCAACCAAGTTGATTAGAGAATAGGTTGCTAAGTAAAAATCTTAAGTGCTACATTAAAATGCTACCGCAGTCTACCTTTCAGCTTTACCTTGTACTAGCCTTGCATGTCATTACTTTTCGTCTGTACTTGCTGAGTTTCGACATGGAACTCACCCTTGCTATAGTTCGTAGTAAGGTACTACTCAGAAGAAGGATAAGATTGTTGAGCATTAGAAGTGCTTGGTGTACGAAGCCCCCAGTCAACTGTCCCTGAGAAGAATGAAGACTGAAGAGAAGTCTTAGCCAGCGTTCCGCGTTACTCTGATTGTGTAAGTATTAAATATATATGTTTTCGCTATATAATACATTGTTTTTCTGATATTACCATTTTCTGTTGTATGTGTGGACTTTCTGGGCACACACATGACGACCTCTGGTCTTCTTTGGAAACCAGGGTGTGACACGAAGGAGCCCCACTAGCGTCGAGACGGCAGAGAAGCCCCGCCGTAGGGGAGGCGCGGACGACGGCGAGGCCGGCCCGTGCTAGACGACGGCGTGGCTCGACCCGGCACGAATCGAACTCCACCTCGCAAATCGACAACTGCGGCTCGGTGGCGGGGCTGCGGCCCTCTCCTCCCTCTCCGGCGACGCGTGCGTGGATGAGGACGGCGATACCCTGTGGCACAACCTTCTAAATCATATGACCCACACGCATGATTATTGTCTAAACAGACTCCAAATAACCATGACTGTGTTCCATACGACTTAAAAAGTCTGTCGGATAAATCCCGAATCATCCACAACTCTCCGAGCAGGATCAATCGTTATAGAGAGACATTGCAGTATTACAACAGTTTGATATAAATAATATACTTCAGAATAAAACAGCGGAAGACTTACAATAACATAAATTTACAAACCTTAAGTTTTAAATATTTACAACCATAAGTTTAGATTGTACAAACCATAATAGTAGTGGGGTAGCAGTAGATAACTTTATTACAGTACCAAATGATAAGCTCTGCCCAAGAGCTAAACATCTTACTCATCGTCGCTTTCATCGACAACTGTCACGCAGCAGGATGCAAAGCACTCCTGCCCATGAGGCTCACCTGCAACAAGGGTTCAACAAACCCTGAGTACAAAAGTACTCAACAAGACTGACCCGACGAAAAAGAGGGGTGGAGACTCAAGAAATGCAGGCTAGAGGGACAAGGTAAGGCTTGTAAGTGATAAGAAATTTTGCGAAAAAGCTTAACAGAAAGTAAAGTTTGCTTGGACTAGCTCCAATTACCAACCAACTTCATTATTAAACCTTAATCTTTGTTCAAGTTGTTACTACGATGATGAACACCGATCGAGTCTTCTTCTCCGAGAAGCAACAGCGATTCGAATCCATTTTTATACCCAGCTAGGACCTAGGTCACTGGAATACCGGAGACTTTAACTCCGATGCACCCCAGATGAACCGATATACCGGGATAACAACCGCAGCCATATATCACCACATGATACACGTGAGCTCTGCGGCCCAGCGTATCGAGATACGTGGGAACTTAAACCCATAGTAAAACACACTATGACACATATGGGATCTCTGGCCCCACGATAGGTCACTCCATGATATACACGGCTCCAACCATCCGTATATCACTTCATGCATATGGATTTCTAAATTCTCGATATCACCAGTTCACCAACGGACGGGACCTAGGGCATCAACAGACGGAAACACTACAGAGAGACTCCATTCCCAGTGCAAGTTAGCCGTCCGGACTCGATTTATTAACTATTTTCAAGATTCCAACAAAAAAAATAAACTCATCTTTTTCATTCTTTTACCTTTGAATATTTAACTAAATAAGCAGGGCTAAGCATTACTACTTAACTTTCAAAGCAGGTAACAAGGAATAAGGAAATAAGACAGGTAATGCAATTGGTGGGTTCTTCACTCAACTCCTATTACTTAATGCAACATATCATAGCTGAAGCGGTAAAACTTTTATAAATAGAATAGGGTTTGAATGCATCCAGGGCTTGCCTTGATGTTCAGGGTAGACGGTCTCAAACTCTGGATCAACTCTCGATTCCTGAATCTGCTCTTCCTTCGGATCTGGGCGACAACGTTAACTCTCCGTCAACGGAAGCTATTCGATAATTAATATGCTTTAACATGATGGAATAGTAAACATGATGCTCGATGGATGTTCGATCAAATTAAGGGCTTGAGTACAACTTTTCTTCACGATAAGTTGCAAGCCAACAAAACTTCGTTTATAAAACTCATTAGGGTTAACTACGCCATTTAAGAAATTAATTAAACACATAAAATAACATTAATTAAGCCCTAATGACATGATTAAGGTAAGCGCAAACAATTAATTAAAGTGCCAAAGGTCATTAGGGTTAATGACCCAAGGTCATCAATCCCAAAGTCAAATAAATCCTATAATGATTAAACTCAAATAAAGAGATTAATTAATTATTTAAAAGCATTAAAAAAGGCATAAAAATTAAAGTTATCAAAATAAGCCTGAATTTTTATTTTAGAAAGCTCTTAGCCTAATTAGATGGAAAAACAAATTTCAGAATTAAAAGCCAATTATTTAATTTATTAAAAATCATTGAAAGTCTATTTTTTAATTAAAAGGGCTAATTTTAATATATGCAAAAAGTACTCAAATTTGGCATTTCATACTTTTTCTAGGTAGATGACCACATAAAGAACACTCACAAAAATTTTCAGAATTTTTGGAGCTATATATGAATTACTATGATTTTTCAAAGAAAATAGCATTTAAATCATTTTCTGAAAATAGAAAAAGAAAATCGGCACAGTACTCCCACGCTGACCGATGATCCGCCGACGGTTGACCGGCGATTAGTCGCCGTCGGTGAGGTCTTTGGCGACCGGACTTGGACCATCGGACTCAGCTTGGCACGGGGAGTCGATTGAGGTAGCTAACGGCGCGGCGGGGCGACGGCGGCACCTACGCCGGCGACCATGGCGGCGGAACGGAGCTAGGGCGTGGCGGCGAAGCTCACCGGAGCGGTTTACGGTGACGGCAACTACACGGACACACACAGGGCACTCCGGTGATCTCATTTGGCAACAAAATGACACCGTCCCCTGGTCCCTAGCCAAAGCGGCAACGCGCGGGGCGGAGCGGCATGGTCATGCCGACGGCGAGCCACGGTGACCGGCGGCTATGACACGGCAAAGACGAAATTGATGGCACAGACAGATGTAGGAGCTCACCACGGCACTGGTGCGCACGTTAATGGAGGCTCGGAGCGCTGGAATCGAGCTGCGGTCGGCGGCGGTGATAGCGACGGCGGCGCTCCGATGGCAAGGTCCGCGTCACCGGCGTTCCTGTGAACCATCAAGCCGGACAAGGTGCGCATAAGATGCAGGATAGCATGGAGAGCACGGTAGCGAGGTTAAAGGTAATATATATTCACCCTGTGCGGCGGTCGGCGGCGAAAACGCTCGCAGCAGCTCGGCGGCCGGCCGTGGAGAAGACGACGGCGTGCGGGCAGCTCGGGCGAGGAGAGCAAGCACGAACTGGCTCAAAATGACCGTGAGGATGTGGCGGAGCTATTGGCAAGAGCAATCGGGTAGTGATGAAACGTCGGCGGCAAATTTGAGCGGCGGAGCGAAGTCGTCGGCGACGGTGACGGGAAGCAGAAGAAGAAGAACTCGGCCACGGCGGGCCTATTTATAGGACGGAGGCGACGTCTGGAAGGGCGACACAACGAAGATGAAGTTTCGCGTGTCCAGGAGCACGCTGGTGGTCGAGCAGGTGCGGCGGTGGACGGCGGCGCGCGTTGAGAAGCCGGCGATGGCGGCCGACGATAGGTTTCGGTACTCTTCGAGAAAATTACAGAATTGCCATTCATTTTAAAATACAAATTACTCCAAAATTTATATAAGAACTTGAAAATCTCCAAAAATATCATTTGTATAACTTTTCAAGAGCTACACTTTTCTTTTAACTGACATCCTCAAATTCTATCTGGATTTTGAAATTTGAATTTAAATTCAAAAAGGGAATAAAACCCTAGAATAAACATTTAAAATTACTTTTGATTTTTCAATAAAAATTGAAAATCTTCAAAACTATGAAATGTTTAAATTTCCAAACCAAACCTTTTTCATATACAAAATTTTCTAAAATTTTGCATAATTTTTTGAATTATGGTTTTAAAACCAAAAGGGAACAAATGCTAGAAAACTATATTTTTAAATTCATTTGAAATTTCTTTTGGAAACTTGAAAAACTTTATATACCAACTTTGTAGCTATTATCAAGATCTACAAATTATCTTTTTAAAGTATCTTCAAATTCTTTATAGATTTTGAATTAGAGAAAAGGGGGTAAAACTAGGTTTCGAAATAAAGGGTTTTTGAAATAGAATTCAAACTCGATTTGGTTTCTAACTTAATTGATTGGTTATTAGTGATCACAAATATCATCCAAGGACATTTTTAGGTTATTGACCCGATGACACCCTTGGTTGACCAAGTTGACTTTTGAAAAACCTTTTATAGCATTTCTAATTTAAATTTAAATTTGAATTGCGAGACTTGAAAGTAAGCTTTGGAATCCAAATTCAACTTCAAATATGGAAATCATTTTTTAGGGTTGGACTTAGACTTATACACTATGTTTGACACTAGTGTAAACACAGTTTACATCTCAAGTACATAGAGTATAAACTAAGCATTTGTGATGACATTTAAAAGTAGGGTTTTATTATTTCATGTGATAAAACATTCCAGAAACCCAATTAACCTATGAAATGTAAACTTGTTTTAGTCAATGCACATTAAGGTTGACTTAAACATGAATGCTTTGCAGTGCATATGATGATATGGCATGTTTTAGTTAATATAACACCAGAGGTGTTACATACCCCGGCCATCCGCTCGCCGTTGCGGACCTCGGCGGCGGTTGCTCCGTTGGCGGCCCTCTCCTCTCTCTCTCGGCACGCTCGCGGGCTTCGCGCTCTCTAACTCTCGGGACGCGTGATGGGTCCCGCGTGGTGCATACCGGACACGCTTGTACCTCCAGGACAGACACAGGACAGGGGCGCGTCCTGGGCTTTCCAGGCTGGGATCCAGGAGCCCGCTGCGGCGATTTCTTCGGATCCAGGACCCGCTGCGGATGGTCTAATACCATGGACTCGGAGGGGCCATACTGCAAAACGCACAGCAGGCACAGGCACTGTAGGCACCAAAAAATATCTCTGCCGCTACAGTGCTGCACGTGCACGGGTGCCCCGGAGCCTTATCCGTCTGACGGGTGGGGACATCGGACTCCCGAGATCCGGACGTCTGTTCCACGGCAAGTCGAGTCGGGCTCCGCAGACCGTGGGTTGTGGAGACGGGGTGGGATCAGCGCGTGCGGGCCCCTGATCCTATGCTCGGAGGAGGAAGACCGGCGGCGTGGACTTGGCTTGGCTGTGCGACGTGACGTGACATTTTTTTCCCCTGCCGCGGGGAGAACTTGTGTGCGGCCCACAACTTCACATTTACCTTGTGTGGCCCTCTCTGTTTATAACAACTTCACATTTACCTTTTCACGCGCTGGCGTGCACCGTGTGGACAAAACTTTTCTTTTTAGGCCTTGTTTAGATTGCGAAAAAAGTTCAACCTGATAAATAGTAACTCTTTTGTCTTATTTGATAAATATTGTCCAATCGTGAACCAACTAGGTTTAAAAGATTCATCTCGTGATTTTAAACTAAACTGTGTAATTAGTTATTTTTTACCTACATTTAATGCTTCATGCATGAGTCCAAAAATTAATGTGATGGAGAGAGAGTGAAAAAAATTTGACAATCTAAACAAGGCCTTAGAAAAGGACGTCTCAACAAAACTTGTTTCAGCCATTCCGGTAGTCATTTTGTCACGCACGTGCCTATTCCCTTCCCTCCGTTTCAATTAAAACTTGGCTTGGAGCAACTTCAAGATAATCTTTGTATCCTTTCTATTTATAGGAATGAAGATTTTGTTGAAAAGATACACTTAGATGCAAACCTAGGATGACTTTAAAATGGACACAACATACAGAAAAGTTGTTAGAGGATATAAAGTTACAGGAAGCGTTTTTACTAAAATGACTCTCTAAACAATGAGTTAAAGAGCTGTAAATTATAGAAAAGATTGTTGGAGATGTTTTTTTTTACACAAGCACGTATATATTATATTATCATAACTGTCGTTTTATATAAAAGTCCTCCGAAGAGGACCGAATTACAACGAAGAAAACCAAAGAGGAGAGGGGAGGTGGTGGTGAAAGGGCTGCTGGGTTCCCGTCACGTCGGACCCTAGCACAACCCCCTTTGCAATTCATATTCCGCCACGGCGCCACCGTTGTGACGTCCGATTTGCTTGCCACGTAGTGTGACACCGCCACAGGTGCTTTGCGCCGCTTGGCCAGAAACCAAAAGGCCCCAGGTAATCGAGTGAGCGAGTCAAAGAAACGGCCGGCCTCGTGCGCTGTCCTGCTGACCACTGCGTTGCGTGGTGCCGTCGTGTGCCCGTTCCAGAATTAAATAAAACAAAAGAAAAACACTAAAAATGGGTACGTAGTCCAGCCGCTCCACTAGTCCACCGAAAAGGAAGGTCAAAGCGACTGATGACCCAGTAAAAAGGCGAGACTGGCCCGGTCCGTTGACCCGCGGTCGTCGTTGCGTCCGCGTCTTCTCAGGCACCACACCAACCAAAGGCAGCAGCGAACAGGAGCGGAGTCGAGAACTCGAGACTAGGACCGGGGGCCACGCATGTTTCTGTCTGCTTAAGTTTTTTACAGGCATTTTTTTTATGACAAGCATTGAACCCCCGAGGCTACAAGTGTGCTGATGCCAGTATGGCATGACAGACTTGCCTCCGTGTGCGTTTGTCGGCGCGCCATTCGGCTTTGCTTGCATCGCAATGAACCGGCGAGGGAGGAAGGGGCAGCCAGCCTAGCAAGCGCCGACGGTGCCGCTGCCGGCGGCCGGCTTGTCGCGACTCCATGGAATTTTCAGCGACCATTTGGTCGATACGGAGCGGAGGAGCAATGGGTTGGTTTTCGGTTTGCAGAGGCTGCCCAATCGAACCGAGGGAAAGAGCTCTTGGCCCATGAATCAATGGCCAGGGAATCAATGGATGGCCAGGTTAAGATGTCTGCAGGCCAGTGAAAATTAGGCTTCCACGGCTCTCAGTTAGCCCATGGAGGCCCACGAAACTGGACTGCTCCATGCCTCCATATAAAAATGGAAAAGTCTACTTTGCCGTTACCAGTTATTACCAAAGTCTTTTTTTTTCCTTGCGACAAGTTATTACCAAAGTCTGTTTACCAGTAATTACCAAAGTCTGTTTTTCCTCCCTCCACAATGAGTAGATCAACACATATGCTCTAGTACAAAGCTTTTGCTACCAAGGTTTTGTTTTTTTATTTAGTTGGCTAAATCTTTGAGAAAACATAGTAAATCACTAGAAAATTATAAAATAGAAAATTTAATTTTATTAGACTCCATATGACCATATTACACGGTGAATATATAAAATGTAATATTGTATAAAATTTTGTTGTGACTTTAGATCTATACTTTTCTGTAACTAATTGAAAATAATTCATAGCTACAACTTTTATAATTATTTTTTAGACTAAAGTGTAACATATTAAGTGTCCTGGAGGAATCAGAACAAGATGGGCAGGGGTCGTTGCAGTGGCAACCCGCCTGGTGAGACGCGCCTGAAGAGGCTGATGGCTTGAAGGACTTTGCCACGAGTTTGCTGAGAGGTAGACTCAGGATCACACTGATTTTGCTGCGAGCTAGGAAGGGAGAGGCAAAGTTAGTAGTCAAGATTTTGATAGTTCAGTCGTGAGTAAATCTGCGGTCTCCCCTTCTGAATAGCGAGCTCTGTTGCAACCTGAAGTATTAAAAATGCTAACTGTGGTTCCTGAACAGTTAGGACATGGATAATGTTCTTCTGCGAAGTTTCATAGTTTCCCTGAATGTATGCAGGATTCCGTCCGCCACAGAATGGTTCGCTGTCGTCGAGCACAGGGTCCTGGTGGTGGTGGGAAGGAGAGCCGGCACTCGGGGCACGCGCGGGAAGCCGGGCCATCTGAATTGGGACCCGAGACGGAGACGGAGACGGAGACGGAGACGGAGATTGGGCTAGGAGCTGCAACGACAACGCAACTCGGAGTCGGAGTCCGCCACCCCCGAACTCAGGGTGTCGGGCTCATAAAAGGCAGCACGCAATGCAACGACAGGTTCACAATCACAAGTAGTAACATCAATTGAAGTGTAGAGGCCACGAACGCAACTTCAGAGATCCAAACGATCGGCCACCGCGGCATAACGCAAGCTCATCGATCCATGGCCGCCCGTGGTGGTTCCTTTGTGATGGACATGATCCGGCCGCTGGCTGCGCGGATGCCGGCGGTGCGGCCCGCGGACAGGGCGGTGCCGTTCCACCGGCGCATGCTCTACACGGGGCTGTCCGTGTCCATCTTCATGGTGTGCAGCCACATGCCGCTCTACGGCGTGCGCTACGCCGCCTCCGGCGCCGACCCCCTGTACTGGGTGCGCTCCATCCTCGCCTCCAACCGCGGCACCCTCATGGAGTTCGGCGTCGGGCCCGTCGTCACGGCCGGGACGGTGATGCAGCTCCTCACCGCCGCCAGGCTGATCCGCGTCGACCAGAACGTGCGCCGGGACCGCGAACTCCTGGACGGCGCGCGGAAGGTGCTCGCCTTGACCATCGCTCTCGGGGAGGCCGCCGCCTACGTCCTGCTCGGGATGTACGGGCTAGTCGGCGCCGTCAACGGCGCGCTCATCATTCTCCGCCAGCGTCCTCGTCGTCTTCCTCGACGAGCTCTTCGACAAGGGCTACGGCCTGCAGGGGTGCTCCGCCATCTCCCTGCTCTCCGCCACCAACACGTGCGGGAAGGTGATCTGGCAGGCGTTTAGCCCCGTGACCGTGAACACCGGACGGGGCCCCGAGTTCGAGGGCATCGTCCTCGCCGTCATCCACCAGGCCGTCGTCGGGGCCGGCAACACCCGCTCGCTCGTCGCCACCATGCTCCGCCGCCACCTCCCGAACGTGACGAACCTGCTGGCCACCTGCCTCGTCCTGCTCAAGGCGGTCTACCTCGAGGGCATCCGGATGCTGCTGCCGCTGCAGTCGAGGGAGAGGCGTGGGCGGCGGGTCAGCTTCCCGATCAAGCTTCTGTACACCTCCACCACGCCCATCTTCCTGTACTCCGCCATGGTGTCGGTCCTCTACATGGTGTCGCAGCTGCTCCACTACAGCCGCTTCGGCGGCGGCGTGCTCGGCCGTCTGCTCGGTGTGTGGAAGCAGGCCAGCTACGCTGCCGTCCCGGTCGGTGGCCTCGCCTATTACGTCACCCCGCCGTCCAGTGTGGCCGCCGACCCGGTCCACGCGCTCATCTACACCGTGCTGCTGCTCGCCTCGTGCGCGGTCCTCTCTCAGTTTTGGGTGATCACCCCGGGGACGTCGGCGAGGGACGTGGCGAGGCAGCTCGCGGACCAGCTCCTGGGCATGGCTGGAAGGCGTGATGGTGCTACCTACGAGCAGCTCAAACGTCACATCCCCACGGCGGCCGCTGTCGGAGGCCTCTGCGTCGGAGCTCTCTCCATCTTCGCCGACATGACCGGAGCCATTGGCAGTGGCACTGGAATCATGCTCGCCGCCACTGTCGTCTACAACCTCGTTAACTCCATTCAGAAGGAGGATTAAGCATCGTGCTACGCAAGCTGTTAATCAAGTAGTACTTGTTAATCAAGTGTTTTGTTGTCAAGGCCATTCAATGGAATTCAATCAATTTATAATGAAATATTCTATTTGATCTTGAACCAATCCACCCATTTTAAAGAAATAGAAAATGGTCCAAATTCAAAGTGCTTTGTAATGTCAATCGGTTATGTGCTTCAATACAAAACCCGACAATTTATGTCTTAATTTCCCTATCCGGTCAATCTACAAACCACATATCACCCCCGATCGCTGCATGAGCTAGCAGTGATGCCCCACATAGCACAACCGGTATGTGGCTCACCTTAAACAGAGTTACTATGCACATAAGATTTAGAAAAGTATAAATTGAGCCACCTTTAGGAAAGTGTTAATCGACTGGGGACCACATGAATGGCGTTGCTCCAGCGAAGATTTTGCCTGTCAACAGAGGGATCAGACGAGAGACATAAGGGAGGAGGAATAACGAACAGAGGAGAGAAAGTGATCATGAACCAGCAATCTTTTACTTTTAATAATATTATATAGGTATACATATAGGGGTATAGGTTAAACAAACACAAAAATAACACAATAATATATAACACACTGACAATTGAGGAACAAATTTAACACTCCACCTTACGTGGTCCATGAATTGAGCAGAAGGACCTTATTTTAGCTAGGGCAACCTCTATACCGGTTTATATAAAAGTTACCTATAGTCCTTTGGGTTGATGTTTATATAAAAGTTATAATCCTTTTAGTTGATGTTTAAATTGTTGTTAATTTCCCTCCATGTCGACGTTGCTAGGGGCGTGGAGCGCCATGGTCTCGATTGTGATTCCCGGTCCAAAAGCCATCATCACTCCCCACTCCGGCGCTTCCATTCCCTGCTTGGCCAGCGTTGCCCGACGACGGCGCAACTCATCGAGCACGAAGATCACCGTGGTGCCACTCATGTTGCCAAACTCGCTGAGCACGTGACGACTCGTTGCCAACTTGTTATCGTCCAGCCCGAGCACTCCCTCGATGTGGTCCAGGATGGCACGACCGCCAGGGTGGATTGCCCAGGACAGGTCGTTCCACGAGGTGCTAACGCTGAGCGCGCGAAACGCATCGACAAGGCAGCGTTCCACGTTGCACCCTATCAGACGGGGCACCTGGTTGGAGATGTGGTACTCCATGCCACCTTTGTTGATCTGCATGGAGATGTCGTCCTCGGTCTCCGGTATCGTGGTCTGCGAAGCGAAGGCCATCTCGAATAGCGGCCGCTCGGCGGGGGCGACAGGGTCGGCGCCCACGATGACGGCGCCGGCACCATCGCCGAACAAAGCCTGACCGAGGATGTTGTCAACGCATCCTCCTTCTGGCCCATAGAATGCAATGAGTGTGATCTCAGAGCACGCGACGAGGACGCGCGCGCCACGGTTGTTCTCCGCAAGCTCCTTGGCTAGCTGGAGCGACCGGCCGCCGCCGTAGCAGCCGTGGAGGTTGAGGATGGTGCGGGACACCGTGGGGCGGAGGCCCAGCAGGGACGCGAGGCGGCGATCAGCGCTCGGGGCGCGCGCGCCGGAGTATGTGCTGAAGACGAGGTGGGTGATCTCGGTGGCCGGGCGGCCCCAGTCGGCGATGGCCTTGGCCGCGGCGGACGCGGCCAGCTCCGGGACGGCGGCGGAGGCGATGTCCACGCGCGCGTCCAGGGACGGGCGCGTGCGGTCGGTGAAGTCAGGGTTGGCGGCGAGCAGCTCCTCGGTGAGGTGGATGTAGCGCTGCCTGATGCCGGACTTGCTGCAGATCCTGGTGAGCTTGCCCTTTAGGTCGGTGAGGTGCTCGCTGTTGGTGACGCGGAAGTAGTAGTCGGGGTACTCGTCCTGGGCTAGGCACGTCGGCGGGTTCGCTGTGCCGATGCCGAGCACGGCGGCCGGCCCGTCCGCGCGCTGCGCACGCCTCATCTCCTGGACGGTGGCCGGTGCACCTCCCATGGACGACGTCGGCGACGACACCGACCGACCAGCTGGTAGTAGCTAGCTGTCACGCTTGTTCGTCCTGGGGGCTGGCACGCAGGGCTCAAGCTGAGAGCAGGTATGAGATGGACTTGCTCTACGTAGATAGGGATGGATGGCCTGCGTGGTTTGGAGAAGGTTGCACGAGCGCGTCCTATTTATAGCAGAACCAGTGTACGACGTGCGTGGAAGCGCGGTCTTGTTCCGCAGATAAGGACATTGTGTGCGTAGTGCGGCGTTGGAGTGGACTATTGCTATACCAGAGGAAAGGCAAGTACTCCGTATGTAACTGGTTGCCGCCGATGCTGCTGGGGACTGACTTGAGCCAGTCAACGACCATGCATATGTTTGGACTTGGAAACGGGAAACGGCGCTTGTGGTAACAGATTACAGCTAAGGAGCATGGGCATTAACTTTCAATGGACTGTTATCGAATTACAGGATAGTGGATTACGACGGACTAAGCTAAACCTATCGTCGTCACTTCCCCTCGGTAATCATTTAGTTCTCTTCTCTCGTCTTTGTCACGGTGAAAATGTCAAAAAAAATGGCAGGGTTGTTGCAGTGTTTAGAAACTCCACGTTGGTACAACTTCATAAAAATAGTTTTTTATAACATCTCTTTAGGTGCTGGACGACGGCGTGGCTCGACCCGGCACGAATCGAACTCCACCTCGCAAATCGACAACTGCGGCTCGGTGGCGGGGCTGCGGCCCTCTCCTCCCTCTCCGGCGACGCGTGCGTGGATGAGGACGGCGATACCCTATGGCACAACCTTCTAAATCATATGACCCGCACGCATGATTATTGTCTAAACAGACTCTAAATAACCATGACTGTGTTCCATACGACTTAAAAAGTCTGTCGGGTAAATCCCGAATCATCCACAATTCTCCGAGCAGGATCAATCGTTATAGAGAGACATTGCAGTATTACAACAGTTTGATATAAATAATATACTTCAGAATAAAACAGCGGAAGACTTACAATAACATAAATTTACAAACCTTAAGTTTTAAATATTTACAACCATAAGTTTAGATTGTACAAACCATAATAGTAGTGGGGTAGCAGTAGATAACTTTATTACAGTACCAAATGATAAGCTCTGCCCAAGAGCTAAACATCTTACTCATCGTCGCTTTCATCGACAACTGTCATGCAGCAGGATGCAAAGCACTCCTGCCCATGAGGCTCACCTACAACATGGATTTTAACCTCCAACTTTAAAAAAAGGAGGCTAAGTCCCTTAGGACCTCCAACTATCGTAAAAGTCTGGATTTTAACCTCCAACTTTAAAATCGGATAATATTGGCCATCCAACTCTAAAAAAATTTAGTTTTCAACCCTGACCAGTTTTTCAAGTGGTTTTACTCTGCCACGTGGTCGCTTCTGTAGAAGTATAAAATCGCATGGAAAAACAGCCAAGGTTGAAAACTAAACTTTTCGAGAGTTGGAGGGCCAATATTATCCGATTTTGAAGATAAAGATTGAAATTCAGATTTTTGTGATAGTTGGAGGTCTCAAAGTTGGTTACTATGCTAGTCGTTTGACCCACCCACACCTTACCATCAAGCGGGTCTGGCTGTGTGGGTCCCATCAAATACATACCAGATCAATACAGTTTTAAAAGAACATGTTTTCTACTAACAGAAAAAGTATTTTTTTAACCTCACTAAACTATATTTTCCTCCTCGAACATAAAATTCATCACTTTTAAGTCTTTAACTCTCAAAACCATTTAAATTAACTCATGTTCGCGTTAAATTACCAAGGCAATCATTTTTAAGTCTTTAGTTTGTTAGTTTGCAGCTGTTCTTTTGTCTAGTTTAGTTGGCTATCATCTCTGGGCTGTATGTCCAGCCGTAGCTCCCTGGGTGAGCTTTGCCTGTCGTTTTTACTTTTCGTAGTTTAACGCATGGTCGAACTTTGAACTCATGTAATTTCGTTGCCTTGCTAATGAAATTCGGTATCTACCGTTGTGGAAAAAATTTTGTCCATGCTAAAAGTGTTTTTTAAGACAGTTCCAACTTTTTTGTTGAAAAATAAGATAAATATTTGATATAAGTTTTTTTTTAAAAAAATTTGAACCTCTAAAAAATGTGAGAAAAATCCTAGAGATTTATTGGAACACGACAAACCCATATAAAATATTTAGAGAATGTGAAAATATATATGTAGAAGCTTTCAAAAATTATAATTATCACTAAGAAAATGAAAGTATATAGAAAGACTAAAAAAAATCCCCAAAAACATTCTAATTGATGTCTAAATGTTTTAAAAACTTTTCAAAACAAAGATATAGGATGAAAATAAAACAACATACATTTAGACATGTTGAGTGCATCTCGGTTTTTTGTTATGGAAGAAAAATACTTTTAGACATGGATTCGGATATTTTAATATTTTTGGTTTTTTCTAAATATGTTTTCTATTTTCCTAGACCAATATCTAACTTTTGAAATCTTTTAAATATACTTTCAAAAACTCTAGATATTTTATTGGGGTCTATCGTTTACTAATATATGTGTCTAGTATTTTCATATAGGATCTTGGAGCTTAGAGATATTTGTTGGTTATTTAAAAATCTGATCATGCATTTAACAAATTTTTTGACTAATAAAAAAATAAAATTGTCTCGAAAACAAATTCCAACCAGGAAATAAAAATACTTTTACGGTTTAGGCTTTACACGAGGCCTTTCCCAATCGAAGCAAACAGACCTTGGCCCAACAATATTCCCAAGGCAGTAATTTCGAGCCAATGAGGCCTGCAACCGTCCGACCAGCACAACAGTTACATTTCCGAACAGCGAACAGCAATGCTTGTTGGCACAATAATCTCATAATAAAGCAAGTAACAAACCAGATCATTTTTACAAGTCTTAGTTCGGCACTCCAACCAAACTGGTTTTGGCTACAACTACAAGATAATAGTGAGAAGTTCCGTCACCCAAATTTTACATCCACGAGGCCTTTTGGCCATGCGGCCACCTACAACAGCACGTGGTCAAAGGGCACAAAAGCAAACATGGCAGCATATGGGCAACAAAAACCAGTCTTGACACTACTTCCTACATCAGGCATCAGACGAGAAGCAAAAGTTTGCCCATACGTGACTGCCCGGGCCCGGAGGCTCCCATCATGTGTTCTCCTTGATGGCCTCGTCTATGGCTTTGATATTGTCCCTCAAAATCTTCCACTGCAGATGTAAATACCAACACGAATGAAAAACTTGTTGCTTCAGTAACAATTTTTTTTTAAAAAAAAAAGAGGGACAATGCAATTTAATGTATTTTGCCAAGATTTCAATAGCAGCTAAAATTGTGATGATGGTTTGTGTGCCTTGATCTTGGCAATTCACTGCAAAGATAACAGAATAACTACTTCGGATTATGTTCGGTGGATAGATTAATAATGATAAGCCTGTTTTGACTAGAGAATAGCATAGAACTATGTCCCCATGTGCTGAGAATATTTTCATGGCCATAAAAAGAATGACAATGTTTGTCAAATAAATTTTCATAGGGCCAGTTGATGGCCTACTTGATATTCCAAGTATGGCATGCAAATTTCAAATATTAATAAGATCTAGATTTCCATGAAATCAAGCTTCCTGTGTCTGTGTGCATATAAATTCTAAGAATCATATAACACATGTAAGAAGTTGAGAATACTACTGACCTGATCTAATTGTAGTGATATACCTGGAAAGAAAAAAAATGAAATTATATTACTAATAATAAGCAGAGAATTTATACCATCATCTTCAGGAAATATTACAGATGACGCCAGAATTGAATCAAGAAAATTAATTGCTCTCCCCCTATGCTAATGTTTTTTGAGGGCTTCCCCTATGCTAATGTCTATATTGTAATAGAATGCATCCAGAAGTTAAGCATATCTAAGCTTATCATGCAATTAATAATCTTACATTTGAAGCCATGGGCTTAAACCAGAATATGTCAGCTCCAAATATGACAATTTCCAAATAAACACACCATTATAATTAGAGTACTCAACCGCATTACTTATTCATAATTATCAACCAGGAATCTAGGATATGCAAATAAACATCCTAACTTCATCACTTGGCTAAGAAGTGCATGGTCTCAAATTCAAGTGACGAAGAGAAAAAGCATGTCATCACAAACTTGCATAATAGTAATAGAAAATGTTATGTGCGGATTAAAGGCATATATTCTGCCTCGATAAGTTCTGTACCATTACGAATTTTTTCCAGTGCCATGTTCATTCTATTCTTGGTACACATATGTTTAAAGTTCACATAATGATCGAAATATATGGCAAAAATCAATTAAAGCTAAAATCTGTGAGCACAGAAGCAGTTAGGTTAGAGGGAAGCCATTTATCCCATCTTTAATCTCTATAACACAATAGGCCACACCACCTGTTACACAATAACCATTGGATCATGCAATCAAGTGTTCTGATCCGTTCAATGCAAGTCATTTCAGATCTTCTACCCGCTTCAAGGTGGTTGACCTGAACCACCGTGAACCATCGTGGACCGCAAATTCCTATCCTGCTCCCCATGTCTACCTACGCATCACCTGCTGCCACTCCCCTCTGAGTCCACCTACTTCCCCGCGGCGAGCCACATGTAGGGTCTGGCGTGGAATGTCGACAGTGTGGAGTCTGCGCAGAGGGCACCGAGCTGCAGAGCTCACAGCCGCCCTTGGCAAGTCACACGATGACTAGACGTCGTAGTGATGCAGAGCGGCTGAACGGGCTCACGGAAGATGCGGGGACCTCGCAAAGGGTGGCAGCATAGTGACTCTCCCTGCCGTATCATCGAGGTTAGCATCACAGCTCTCATCACCACACCACTGTTGCAGTGGTATGCTACATTAGGCTGTGAGGTGCTCCGCGTGGCCTAATGTGACATGCAGCACAGGCACCTCAGGCAGAAGCTACAGGAGGTCCACCTGCAACGGCAGCTCTCCTCTTCCTTAGTAGTCAGCAGTGAGCACTCCACGCCGCAAGAGGCAGCTCTGGGTGTGACAGCAGCATGCAGGCAAAGCACACCTCGCTTGCACACGGCCTGTTCGGCAAAATGACGCGCTGCATCGCCACAGACCACCCTGGGCTGCAGTCCGAATAGCAACAGCTCATGTCCCAGTCTGTTCCACTTCTCACATCTCCTTCCACCCAACCTTATCTACCACAACTTCCCAAGCAAACAATCAATCCCTGTGAAAGTAAGCGTCCATTGCCAGCATTTTTGCTGGATTCATCCTCCATTGCACTCGAAGCTGGAGGCCAAGACGTGATAAATATCTCACCAGGTAACAGGTCTAAATCTCACTTGTATATGTGTTTGATTGGACCTTTTACTTTTCATCTCAGCATGTTGCAAATCATCTTCACTCGTCCATAATTCATAATTTTTAATGGTATAAACTATTAACACTAGATCTATCTCATTCTTAGTTTTGTAGTACAGATTGGTGACCTGCTTTTAAATTTGCATACAATTGGTTAGCTTCCTTGCAAATAAACTGATGAAAAATTAAATAATACTCCCAATTATAACCTGTAGAGAACTAGCAGCTTTATTGTTATTTTATCTTCTTACAAGTTCTTGCCCAGACACTAAATGAAGCAATAAGCTGAACTCCAGAGCAATTCTTTGGAGTTGTTAACAACCAGCAAACTTGTACCAGTTTTATATTTTCTGTTTACTGCTTGGTTGTATTCACTGATTACCACGGAGGGAAAAAAATTGAACGAGTATGTGAAGAGTGGGAGGCTTTGCTTCGCCCATTTAACCACAATATAAGCAAGCTAAAGAGCTGGGAGAAACAAATATTTCGGCATGATATGGTGGAGGCATACTTGCTAGGAGTAACAGCGTGCTTTGATTGAGTATAATCAATGGAAGAATATGTTCATAAGAAAAATCTTTACAGAAAACAAAATGCTAAATGAGCTAAGATTAGGAACAGAAGGGCATCCAATGCAGCCTGGCAGATATTATCTGTTCCATGCAATGCACGAGATCATCCAGTGTATCTTTCACTCACTTGCCTCCCAACAGAGGCAAGACAGTGTGCATCTGAAAAACCACATTCATTTTATTTTAGGAATGTACAGAACCGATGCAGTTATTAGTTATAGACATACAACTATTCTATTTGTAATTTTCATGGTGAGTTCAGCCAAATTCTCTCTTTTATCCTTATCTTGTATTCCTATGTGTCTGCTGCATTGAGGTTCATCTAGTAATAATTGCACGAATGTAAGTATTTCACAAATCCCAATTGCGTGAAGTGATTGCCTACCATAGATTCTTGGTTAAATTGAGCCATCTCATAGCACAAGCAAAGGAATCAAGAATTAAGAATCAAGATTAAGACTTCTCTGGTATCTGATCAGATTAAGACTGATATAACGTGGCACTTCTTTCCACTGGTTAGGAAGTTCATTATAATCTCCTTCTGATTATATATTTTTACAGCAAAGAAGAAATTTCACAGACAACTATAGATATTGAAGAGATTTGTTGACGTATCACTAATAGTGTCAAGTATGTTTTGTCCTAACATGTAATGGCTACCAGAGATTGAGTGTGTAGTGAGAGCAGGCCTCCCTAATGAGCAAAAGACTTCCTGCCAAGGTCTGACATTCCCACTGTTCATTGTTTTGGATCCTAACAATGTTATTGCAGTAACAGCTGATGAGTAAATGGGAATGGTACCCTTGATTTTAAATGCAGCTCGAGAAGAATTGTTGCTCTTGACCAAAGGAACTGGAGCCACATGTTAGCTTACACCGTATCATGGTCTTCTCAATCAAGGTGCATCCGCATTTTAAAACATGGGGTTCATATATATAAACCAAGTTTGATTGATTAGAGATTAGTGACTACAAGAACTGTATACTAAGCTGGTAATCCATGTGCATCACAAAATATATGTATATCCTGGGCTGGCCATTTCAATTGTGGGCGCCGCAAAACCACACATGTATTTCTAGTACAAAACCAAGCGCGTTCTTACAACAACCGCCCTGTTCGTTCAACTTATCAGCGCTTTCAGCCAGCCATTCAACAGTATTTTTTTCTCACAACAAATCAGCATCAGCCAGAATCAGCCCGAACAGGGCAAACAACAACATAGCCTTTTTGTCCCAAGCGCGTCCTTAGTCCAGCCCTAAACTAAATCCATCTGCGCTAACAATGCTGCAAGATACCTTGACCTGGAGCGCGCTACTCGGATGCCAGACGCAGCCAGGGAAGGGGAGAAACAAGAACACCCATAGGAACAGTACAACAGAAATAAGAGGGGCAGAAGTCGCTAGTGGTACCTTTGCGGGTGGGGAGAGTCTTGCCGTCCTTGTTGACGTAGAACTCGCGGAGGTCGACGTAGACCTTGCCTTTCCAGCTCCTAACGGACACCTTCTTATTCTTCGATATCTGCACGACCGCCATCAGATTGATCCAATGGGTTAGGGTTCTAGCCCCTAGGGTTCTGTCTCGAAACAAGGTATTGGGCGCGGTCCATACCTCGGCTACGACGGTACCGTCTTCGGCGGGTTCGGAGGGGCCGTCGTCCCCGGCGGCCTGGCGCTTGGCCGCCGGCTCGCCGCCGCCGCCGAAACGCTTCTTACCCTTCCCCCACATCTTCCTACTGAGACTCGACTGGAGCGACTAGATCGTTCGAATCGATGCCCTATACTGCCTCCAAAAACGTCGAACGAGGGCCCACACACACGTAACTGCAGAAGCCTTGAGTTTTGACGATGACGCGAATAACTTTTTCTTCCGAGAATTTGCATTCCGTTTCTTTTTTTTTTTTAGAAATTTACATTCATTACTCGACCGCGTCGGCTAAATCGCCACACGCCAGACATCAAAACCATAATACAACTCAATATTCCTGGTCATTCTTCGATGAACATGAACGTGTGTATAGAGTTTTGATTTGAGAGATACACCCCAAGCTCCTATATATATTTTTCAAAGTACGGTCCTACTTACAAATAAAAATTTTAATTATATACCATTTCACAACAATATTTTTTTAAAAAGTACACCATACCAAAGAATCTTGGGTTTGCCTAACTTTTGACTTGTCAGATCTTTGGCAAGATAAATTTTGGTAGCAACCAATCAGGTCCTAAGCAGCAAACCGTTTTAATTTGTCATTCTAATAAATTTGCCACTGGCTCGCACCAATGGTGACAATCTTATTGATGAACATGAACTTATCCAATATGTAATGGAGCGTTTGGATTAGAGAATCAACTCATTCTAGATGATATGATCATCATGAGTTTATTCCTCATATTTAGTGGAATAACATCATTTCTCATGCTAGTACCAATTATTAGTTTATGAGAAACGATGTGGTGATGGATCAACTTATCTATCCAAAAAAACAAGCCAGAAACTAGAGAATGAGATGATGACGATGATGGACCACTTCATTCCTTAAACCAAACACACACTAAAATCGTCAACTCATTTCTGCTATGGATAGAAAACCGGGTAGGAACTTGGGGTGGCTAAATCGACGAGAGTGTTCTTTATGTGTGATATCCCACTGCGCATTAACTTGTTAAGCATTATCACCAACATCTTAAACTCTTAAATTTTCATTTTCATTACTATGAAAATGAAATTAGTGCACTAATAGATGGTCCAACAAAGAGAATGGATGATTCCGCGCAAAACACGATCACACCTAGAGCATGTGGTTTATGATATGTTCGTCCCACACAACACCTTTGTTTCTATTACCATTCTCAAGACCATTCTTATATCTAGCAAGAAACGTAAGGTGAAAGGAGAAAGGCAGGAGGGGAAGGAGGAGAAGAGAAAGGAGGAGATCAAGGAGCACCAAGAGCTGCAACAAGGTCCCCCAAGGCCTTTCTCATTGCTAGGGTACAGCCAAGACAGCTCCCAACCTAGAGTTTGTGAGGAGGACGAAGAACAGGAAGAAAGAGCCATACCTAACCTTGTACTCCGATCTTCGGCGTCAAGCTCGGATTTAGAATAATGGATAAGGTCTAAACCACAAACCACAAGGAAGCTTCACCTAGAACCCTCAATCACAAGTCTTGTTTGTATCATTATAGATATCCACTTTCAATCTTTTTTTTTGGAAAATGGATGTATCAGAAAAGTCAAAATAACTTATAATTTCTAACAGAGGGAGTATTTTATTGTTAAAATTTCATCTTTTGTATCCAAACAAGTATAGAGAATAGACTAGCTAATTGTTAGCTAGACTTTTAGATGATAACTATTCCACTAGCTGAACCATATCAGATAATGAAGTATCAGACGACTATTTATATCACACAATGAATCGATCAGGGCCACAGTAGTCTAGTTATTGCTAAAGATTGTCCCAACTGTGTAATTGCATTTTCCAGAGGAACGCTTTCCTCTTGTCTAGCTTGTTTGGCTCGGCCGTTGCTATAGTACACAGCTCTTGTCTAGCTTGTCTGGCTCCGCCGTTGCTATAGTACACAGCAGTACACCGATAGTTTTTTTTTTTTGACAGGAGAGGGGACGGCTTCTCATGTACCAGCAAAATCCTTAACCCAACCCTATGATAATTGCTAACATGAGCCCCTTGGTGCCGTCCTGAGAGCAGCATTTCACATTGACACATAAATTTACAATACATTAAGCTGATTTGTTTAAGATGTCTCGTAGAATTCCACAATCCCTACTACCTATTTGTATAATAATGCTCATGTGTAATCTCAGTCCAAAATTTTGTAGATTCGCAAAAAAAAAAAACAACATTTTTCTCTCACATAGCCACATTCCTCTCTTTACTCAATAGACAACAATCCTTCCGACACTGCTGAGAAGCTGCCAGTTTAAAAGGCTTTGTTACAGGAGTATGCATATTAGCACAGTAGCACATGGCTCACAGGAATATGCACAAAGACCACATGGCTTCACGACACTCATCTTCTAGACCTCTATACCTCTCCCTCTAAATATATAGTTTCAGAGTGATCATACAGCTTTGTCACAACCGAGCAGCTCAGAAATCCAGAATCCTGACATGCAAAATTGAAGCAGAATCCTGAAACGGTTACATCTTACATGCGCTCCATCCATTCTTCTAGGCTAGCCATACCGGGATTAAAGGGAAAAGATAACTGGACTATACAGCTGTTTCTTTCCCTTTTTCTTCGCCCTCTGCACCCTTTTCTGGGTACTCCCCAACTGTGAAGCGTCTTTTGTTAGCACTTAAACCTGATGTATGCAGCTGCCCTCGTTTCTTGACTAGACGAGCAGCAGTTTCACGGTCAGCTTTTGCCTCGTTGTAGTCAGGCTGCACAAAGCATCCGCTTAGGCGTAAAATGCAACTTGCAACTTATTTATGTACGATGATTGCATAGGTGATAATCTGGATTATACTAAGTTTAAAAAAAAAGGCACCTTGATAGCTAACGCCTTGTCAAAAGTCAGTATAGCTGAATCTGGCTCCCCAAAATTTAACTGAGCTCTACCAAGTGTAACCCAAGCCTGTAAATCATCAGATAGTGCAGATGATTACACTACTGATTAATTGGGTAACAGTATTGAGTAATGATGGCATTCTCCCAGGGATAAGCTGGACAGAAACCGAAAATTGAAAGAGAGCCAGTAGCATCACTGATCAAAGCCCTACTAACCTCAGGCCAAAATGGATCCAGTTCTGTTGCTCCTGCAAGATAACCCCAACATGCCTTTAAATTGCTTGATTACTGTAGAAAATGGGACTGCTACGATCATATGGACTTTGTGATGATAGGGTGGTTCTTCACACTTATGTCATAAATGTCGTGTTCATGTTTACAACAAAAGCGTAACTAAGGTTTGCTTTTGCCAGGAAAGAAGCCCCATGGGTTGAGTGAATTCTAGACAAAGGATGGGTTGGTGCTACTGTAGTAGTAGTATCACTTAAATGGTTGGTGTTATTCCCAGTTCACAACATTTTCAAAAGCATAGCCCATCAAGTCATTCATCCAAAAGAACGAGAGCTTACTGGTTGCTGCTGTCAGCGCACGCCACGCATCTCCCACTTCAAGTAAAACCTGAGCTTTCTGTTCATGAAGTATTGCATTATCAGGTGTCAAGATAAGTGCAGCCTCCCATTTAGCAAGTGCTTCATGGTACTTCCCTTCCTAAAAAATAAAAAAAACAGTTACTTCTTTCTAGTATCATATCTAAGCTGAGTATGACTGGACTGCTGAATTTTTGTACCTCACTAGTTGTCCACAAAAAGCTTTATGGGCAGCAGCAAATGCAAAGCACATGGACGACCAAAACTGGATATTTCAGCAGCTTTCATGTGGGTTTCTAAGAGAGGGTATACCCAACTACCCACACAAGGTGAATTTCTGACACAGACTAATTCATTTTGCGCTTTAACTCCTTATTTCAAAGACTACACGATAATTAAGAATCACTTCATGAAGCATGAAGTTATTGAATATTCTTTGGCCAAGGAAACCATGAAAAAAAATTGAACTAGCGACACAGGAACAGCACAAAACCCCACAAACACATATCAGCCGGTCCACTACGAGGGAATAAAAAATTTGTGGGACTATTCTCAAAGAAATAGAGGCACCTCGGCTAGCTTGTCTCCCTGACTTTGAAGCAAGTCAGCAGTTTCAACTGGCTTTGTTCCAGGACAGTTTGTGTTTTCATCTGCTTTTTCCTCCTTTTCAGCCTCATCGTTGTCACTCTCCGCTCCAAATGGTAGGCCTGGTATAGTTGATACTACCACTGACTGCTTCTTAACCTTGGAATTCTTACCCCAGGCTATCTTCATGGTGAGCTGTTTCAAAGGGAGAGATAAAGCTGAGTTCTGTATGTAGGCAAGCCACACACACAATGAAGATAATTGATGTTGATGTTGATAGTGAAAGTACTTTCCATGATGAATCTAACAACATCAAGCATATGTTGCCAATCTATGTAACTGTCAATGCATTGATGGGTCAAGTTAAAGATGTTTGACCAACTAGAATCCTAAAATGACTGGAGCATGTACCTCTATCACGGATTTCAGTATCCCCAATCAGAACTGCACTTATCGAAACAAAAACCATGGGATATGCATATGTATGAGCTTCAAAGACAATATCAAACAAGTAAGACACTGTCTTTGTTCTTGCCAAGCAAAAAAGGCCTCATTAGAGACCCGAACCATGTTCCATCTGACAAAATTACCCTCTGGTTGCGAGCCAATTGGCATGTGAGCAAGAAAAAGGCTATGGCGCTGTATGGATTTTATTTATTCGTAAACTTAGATACTTTCATGATCTCTTTGTGCCACTCCAATGTTTTGAATGCCCAGTACAGAAATCCTGGGTTCACAACTGAGGGCTTCCCAGGTGCCTGTGCATTGGTTGTGGGCCACCATTATGGCACAAAGGGCATGTATCTCTTTCTGCTTGGTCGGTGACGGCACTGACTAGGGAGGAGCTGGTGATGTTGTGAGGCAACAGTGCACTATCCTTGCTTGGGTGGGTAGCTCACGTTTGTCATAGACTAGCCTAGCAGACTGGATACACGGGATGGCACATTCACGGTAATGGCAAGTGCGGTGGTGGACCCAGGAATTGTTCAAGATTAGGGCCACTTCCCACAGGCAAAAACTAGCCATATATGCCACACATACAGAGAACTAAAATGAAGGGAAATTTTCAAATTGATATGAAGCTTGCTTACATGTTTAATATAGTACAATAAAAAGAGCTAAGAACATTAAATTGCATAAAAAAAGGTTTCATTCAGTTGTGTGGCAGCAGCGCGAGGGAAATAAAGATGCCAAAGTATTGGTCTCATTCAATTTTGAACGATCTGTAATTTTAGATTGGTGATTCTAGTTTCAATTTTCAATCAAACTGAACATATACTACAAATACAATTGGGATTGGAAATTAGGGAGTGTACAGTAGTGAAATACCACGAATTAGAGGCCGCAGCTAGATTGGAGCAGACGAACAGGAGTAGAAGACCGAAAGACCAGACAGCTGGAATGGAGCTGCGGGACGCCCTGTTCCGGTGCCGCCGGCCGGGCACGCGAACGACCGTGGGCGAGAAGAGAGTAGGAAAGCAGCCGAGATGGCCTGCCGAATTCTCCAGGACGGCGTAAGGATCAGGGATCGAACGGGGCAGCGGCCGGCGGCGGGTGGAGCGGATGGGGCGAGCGGAGTCCCGGTATCGGCGTGACGGCGTCGGAAGGGGCGAGTCGCCAACAAGTCGGTGGACTAGTTCGCAGCAGGCCTGATGTTGGGCCAAAAACTACATGGGTACTTTTTATTGGGCCACGACTAGGGCCTGCTCTGCTATAGTGCTACATGAATATGCCACGATGCTCCGGCCAATTTAAAGTCTTCCAACTAGTTCGTTTACTTTCATTAAGCTTTTCTTTTCTTGTTTCTCATAAATACATCTCTTTTGCTTTTATGTCAGCGTATTAATCTCTTTCTTTGCATTGAATCACCATAAACATCTTTGATTAGTCTGTCCTCTTGACTTGATCAGTTTTCTTGCATGACTGATGCGCTTCATCTGTTGCTAGCCTTAGCAACGAATGAGCGTGCAATAAGAGTTTCATGCTAATGTTCAAAACATTCCAATGCGAGGTGGAGAGCTCTGTCCGAAAGCTGTCAATCAAAGCTCCTCGCCTAAGTAAAAGTACTTTTGCTCATTAATGACTTCGCTGCCAAAACCATTTTTGACATTGTTGTTTGTAACAACTTCTATTTTGTTTGCTCTAAAGATACCAACTTTAGTGATTTGGCTATTAAATAAAAGACTAGAATAAACTATACCTAAAAAATACAGTCCAACAACCTCTACAAAATTAGGGTTGTCTATATTTAAGTAGTGCCATGTTACTATGAGGTTTATGAGAGCACGACGAGCTAACAAAGCCAGTGGTGTCCTTGATGTTGTTTTTGGCGACCTTGGAGATGAACTTGGTCTTGTTGTCGCTTGATCTCTTTCGTCTTTTGGTAAGCACCATCGATGAAAAGGTGCTCAACGTCGACTGTGGGGTAGTAAAACTTATTGCAGAGCATGCCAATCTTGCTTAAGTAGCCTAGATGGTATTTGACAAAGATCTTTGGACCTTGCAGAGCATGAATATGCATGTATGACCTTTTGTAAGGGTAGTAAGACCTTTTGTGGAGCTTGACCATGGGGTTGTAGTACTCGCTGACCTTGTAGGGCTTATGGTTGTGCATGGCACCAGTGTCGACGCAACTTTGTGGTGATGCCTGTGTGGAGATGCCTGGTGGAATAAGAGAAATCGGGGTGCACTCAGGAAGAGGAGGGATTGCCGCAGGTAAATGGGTTGGCATGGGAGGTCCGGCCGTAAGCAATGTCCACTAAGCTTTCTTTACCGATCGGATTTGACGATAGAACCATTAAGTATTTTAAAACCCTAGACTTTATAACACATACATCCATTAGAAATCTAAAAGGCTGGATTTTGTAAGTCACAAGATTTTGGAAGTCTAGGGTGCACGCACACGAGAGGCGAGTGTATGTTTGCCTTTGTGGTGTGGTCAATGTATCTTAGAAATGTGTTGTAAAAAAATGTACCTTAGAAATACGGCTAACAAAATCAATGCTACTTTTAATTCTCCCGAATTCCTTCAAAAGTTTTTGTTGCGACGTGAATTCCATCGAATGTTAAGTTTTAACACATCCAATGATGTTTATTGAATGGCACCCGCAACGACAGTTTGTTTCTCTTCAAGGAGACGAGGACAGCAGAGACCGTTGTCCTCCGTCGCGGTCGTGTCGGTCCACCAGCACACGCGTCCTCCGGCGATTGGCCTGCGCAAGATTAGACTCCACTCCAGTCTCGCCGCGCCACACACGCGCGCCGGCCTCACCCAGTCACCGACCACCCGCGCGCCGCCGAGAAGCCCCTCGATGGCGAGGCGAAGGCGCGCTCAAACTCGCCGTGCACCAGCCACGTAGCCCGCGCAGCAATCCTCCCTCGCCCGCTTCCCTCCAATTTTCCAAAGCTCTCTCGCGCTCGGCGCCGGCCATGGCGGAGCGCCTGGCCGCCTCCCTCCTCCCGGCCGCCTCGCCGTCCCCGTCCCCGTCCGCCCGCCGCGCAACGGTCGCAGCCGCGGCTGCTGCGGCCTCTTTCGCCTCCCCGTGCTCCGCCCGCGCGGGGCTGCGCCTACGCTCCCGCCAGCCCCTCCTCTCGCAGGTTCGATTTTCGCGCGCGCGCGCCGGTCGATATGGGTTTGTCGACCTGCATTCTCACTTACAGTACATCAGATCGAATCGAATCGAGCTGCTCTGCCTCTGACTCACCTTGTAGTGGTGGTGGGGTTGCGTGCGCGCAGAAGGCGGCCGGGCGCGGGCGTGGCGTGCGGGTGGTCCGGTGCATGGCGGCGTCGGACGCGGCGCAGCTCAAGGCCGCGCGGGAGGATATCAAAGAGCTCCTTAAGACCACATACTGCCATCCCATCCTGGTACACAACAACACAGCTTGGCATGCTGATTAGTGGAAATTAGTTCCGGGCATCATTGCACTGAATTGTTTAGTCACTTACTAGTATGTTCCAGTGCTTCTGCAATTATACGCACAAGCAAGCTTACCATGTCCCTCTAGGCTGTAACAATGTTGTGTTGTGTCAATAAGTGAATGCTTTCAACTCTGTTCAGGTCCGTCTGGGGTGGCATGATTCTGGCACCTACGACAAGAATATTGAGGAGTGGCCACAGCGAGGTGGAGCTGATGGAAGCTTAAGGTTCGATGCTGAGTTGAGTCATGGAGCCAATGCTGGTATTTTCTATTTTCTTGACAGTCTAAATTTCTTATACGTTCTAGGTCAGTATTAACTTGCAGATTTTGACTTCATTTTCACAGGTTTGATTAACGCATTGAAGCTTATCCAACCTATCAAGGACAAATACCCAGGTATCACTTATGCAGATTTGTTCCAGTTAGCAAGTGCTACGGCGATTGAGGTCATTGCCCTTTCTCTGCTTAAGTATCTCACTTGGTCATTTGATCAGTCAAGTTTATGTAGTGATATGTTGTGCCAATCGCATAATACAGGAAGCTGGTGGCCCGAAAATTCCAATGAAATATGGGCGGGTTGATGTCACAGCAGCTGAGCAGTGTCCGCCTGAGGGGAGGCTTCCTGGTCAGTGTTTCCAATCGGTTCCTTCATTCCATACCAATGTCTCATTTTTGTTTTGTTCAAATGCTTGAAATGTGACTTATGAGAGGTACCTATATCAAACTAAATTGTTGCTAATGCACATGTTGTGCAGACGCTGGCCCACGTGACCCGGCTGATCACCTTAGGTTGGTATTCTATAGAATGGGCCTTGCTGACAAGGTGTGGTGGGTTTTGAAACTTACTCAACTTTCGATCTGTATTTTCTTGAGCTGTGTTGTTGAACTTCCTGGGCATTTGTGCAGGAAATTGTTGCATTATCTGGAGCACATACACTTGGAAGAGCAAGACCTGACCGGAGTGGCTGGGGAAAACCAGAAACAAAATATACGGTATGTTTTTTGTATTCTTTTTGCTTAAGTTTAAATAAGAAACAATTGGTTATTTTCAAAAGTATGGAGTTTTGGGCATGCTCAAACTATACGCTATCCATTATTCTGTATTTTGAGTACAGAAGACACACTTCGCTATCATATTGTGACCTAGAATTCCTGGGGTTCTTTGCCTTACAGTGGAGTTACTTGATAACTTCTATAGTCTGTCTACTTTTGCTATGTTTAGTGACAGAACATAATCAAGATGCAAAAACTTAACTGATAGCCAGTAGTCTTGGTATTATTGTACTATTCTGCACCACTTGATGTTTTTTTAATTGCAAATGAAACTTCACTTCTCATACCCAGACTATCTTCTTTGCAAACTTCATTACCAGGCAGGTTGTGAAAATGTTTAGTTTCAATTAACCAGTACTGAGGTGTTCCTGTCATTGCATTTTGCAGAAGGATGGGCCTGGTGAGCCTGGAGGACAATCATGGACAGTTGAGTGGTTGAAGTTTGATAACAGTTACTTCAAGGTGTGCTCCCTTTTTGTCGTGTTTGTAGATCATATTATTCACAAGAATGTCTGATGATTTAAGCTGTGAACAATGCTTCAGGACATGATCTTTTTTTTTTGAAATAAATTCAGGACATGAAGTTTTTGAGCCAGCTTCCCACGGAAGAGCAGAAGGAACAGGATCTTCTAGTTTTGCCCACAGATGCTGCATTATTTGAGGACCCATCGTTCAAGGTAGTACTTGAGCTCAGCTTGCGACTTCTGGTTTTTTTTTTTTTAAAGATTGTTCTTGCATTCACTGAGAATCTATGGCACATTCAGGTATACGCCGAAAAGTACGCAGAGGACCAGGAAGCGTTTTTTAAAGACTATGCTGAAGCTCATGCTAAGCTGAGCGATCTTGGTGCAAAGTTTGATCCTCCTGAGGTTAGTGTTAGTATGTTACAATCCTTCCATTTTGACCTTCTACAGCCTGTCACAACTTAAGTAAATGTGTAGACACACTAGAACAATATATATTCCTAGGTCTTCCATTTGAATGACTTATTTGTTGCCTGCAATATGCATGCTCTTTGCTTCCTTGCCCGCATTCACTAGATCATGTTAGGTCATATGAAATGAAAGAAACATTAATGTACCAGTACAGCAAAGACCATAATTTAGTCTGATATTGAGAGTTTGAGATGTATAGAGGTAACTGGCAGTAAGTCTTGAACCATTTGTAGAAAAGTATGATTGATTTTTTGTTAAAGCTGCATGGGTCAACTTTCCTTGTTCCCAGTTCTTGAAGAAACTTTATGTGTATGTTGGTTACAGTCTAACTTCATGCATGTGATGGGATTGGCATTCAGGGATTCTCGCTCGACGATGAAATGAGCACTGCACCTGCAGACGAGAAGACAGAAGAAGCTATCTCGTTTGGTGAGAGATTGAAACAATTTTTAGCAGGCATCTCTTGGATAAACTTTCAAGTTCAAAGCTTTTTAGTTTTTCTTAAAAAGTTTTGGACGGATTTGTTGAAACGATTTTCTTCAACCGATACCCCTTGGAAATGGGGTACTGCACTAACACTGGAACCATCAGTAGCAGCCGCACCGCCACCAGTGGCTCCAGAACCAGAACCAGAACCAGCAGCAGAACCTACACCAGAACCAGTAGCAGCGGCAGTGGCAACGGCGACAGCCGATGACAACAACGGCGCAGCTCCACAACCGGAGCCCTTTGTCGCTGCCAAATACTCGTATGGAAAGGTAAAAGCACTTCACTTGCTCCCTCCATTAAATTCTTACAATCTACTAGAGGGCAGCTCGACGGTAAACTGATGGAGCGGTTGCGGGTGAACTCACAGAGGGAGCTGTCAGAGTCGATGAAGCAAAAGATCAGGGCAGAGTACGAGGGGTTCGGAGGCAGCCCGGACAAGCCCATGCAGTCCAACTACTTCCTCAACATCATGATCCTGATCGCAGGGCTGGCGTTCTTGACGTCTCTTGTCGGGAACTGAGCGCGATGTCATCATATGATCCGATTCCTGAAGTCTACGACTCCATTGTAAACTCTCAAGCATATGAAACATATATAAACGGCGTGCAACCAAGTGACTAGCATCAGAGCTACCTACACTACACTGTGTGAATAGTTTTTCCCGAATTTTGGAAAGAGACTAGAGCAAAAGGAATGTATAGCACCTGACTATCGGCACTCTACATATATGATTTATTTACTACAGTACGAAACAGTGAATGTATGGATATTTACAAATATTCTCGGTGTACCCATATACTTGTGGTGTTACTCGTGTTGTCATTTTTCATTTCCCTCTTGATCCCCATCAATCCCTACGGTAAATGAGTGTATCCAAAGAAGCTTAAGGGAATGTTTCGTGGTTATCTAAACTTAGAATTCAGGTTTGCTTTCTCGACGTCTACACTTGATTTACGTGTTTTTTCTCAGACTTAAGGGCCTGTCTGTGTTGATCTTAGGATTCTAGGGTGAGGGCTTTGTGTTGATGTTTCACTGGAATATGATGGTATGGCTGGAGCTAGGAGTATGCCTCAGTGTTCCATGGAATACATAATAAAAAGTTTCCATAAGATTTAACCTCATACTTGGTTTTCTTCAAAATTCCTACGTTTTTTGGACTAAAAAAAATATAGGGTCTAATCATTTATTCTAAAGAGGTAATAATATATTTCCTATATGATTATTTAAAATTCCAATACTTTTCTTTTGTTCCAAAAGGCCTTCGCTTTTTGCAATTTACAGTTACTTAAGTTTGACTAGATTTTTGTGTCTAAATAAGTGTCACTATGATTTTTGTGCCTCTTAAGTTTGAATGGGTTAGTAGAAAACATAAGTAACTATTATATCTGCAAATAATATAATAGATTCAATGATATATCTAATTATTCTAATTCTAATAAATTATTAGAAATATTATTTTTTCTATATATTTAATCAAAATTAAAAGGGTCTGTCTACCCAGCACTCGAGTGACTTGTTCATTGTGTTCACTTGATTTCTGCCCGTCATTGTTCATTTCCACCTCCCGCCCCCGCCACTGTCAGCCACCTCGCCGCGGGGTCCCTAGCTCGCCAGAGCTCCGGCGAACCCTAGACCCTGCGACGGTCGCCCTTTTCCCTTCTCCCATCTCCGGCGAGATTCCCCCACCCTAGGCTTGGCCTGGCCGCCATTCGTGTCCGCCAGAGCACCCTAAGCCGTCCGTCTGCATCCCCACCGCCTGACTTCCCTTCCTCCCCCGGCCGGCCGGACAATCTATACCCCATAGAAGTTGGAGAAAAAAGGGGTGAGCTCGCTAGAGTTGGAGGAGGAGGAGGAGGAGAACGCCTACCTCTGTCGGTGTTGCCGGAACCCGTCGTCGCTGTACGTCACACCAGAACCCAGCTAGTACATTCAGCGGAGTTAGAGAAGAGGGAGGGGGAGAGGAGAGGAAGGAGACAACAACAGTATGAGGAAACTCAAGTGAGAAGATAGCGTCGTTCACTCGGATGATACAGAAATTAACCGAAATTAAAAACGTTTAACTCGTCAACGAGCACTTATTTTTGGTTTACGTGCTTCGAGCGGTGCACCGGGGCAGGTGCATTTTCTTTGAGTTACAGTTACTCCGTACAGGTGAACGTTACTGATGTGCCGAACTGCTCAGGCGAAATATATTTTTAATAATACTTTTCCGCCTTCTAACCTAGTTTGCGTAAAGACGATGCGCCTCCCGCTTCTTCCACGGTCTCCTCCCCTCGCCGCCGCCGCTGTCGCCGCCATGCCTCCTCGCCGCCGCCGCGTTGTCAGAGCGCCGTCGCTCACGCCGTCTCCTCCACAACTCTCTTCTACCCCGCCGCCGGTCCCGTCCGTAGAGACCCCCAAACCCGAAACCCCCGACCACCACGATCCCACTCCCTCCGCCCGTCGCCGCCTCCCCCTCGCCGCCGGTGCCGTCGAGGCGCAGGAGGAGTGGCATCCGCTCCCGCTCTCCACGGCCGACCTTTCCCTCCCGCTCACCCTCCCCACCGGCCAGACCTTCCTCTGGCGCCGCACCTCCCTCTCCCCGCTCCGCTTCACCGGTGCCGTGGGCCCCCACCTCGTCTCCCTCTCCCACTTGCCCGACTCCGACGATGGCCGCCTCGCATTCCTCCTCCACAACGACAGCGGTTGCCCGGGCTCCTCGGTGCCCGCCGCCCGCGCTGCGCTCTGCGATTATCTCAACGCGGCCGTCTCGCTCGCCGACCTCTGGCGGCAGTTCGCCGCCGCAGACGAGCGCTTCGCTGAGGTCTCCGCGCGGCTCGGGGCCGGCGGCGCACGGGTGCTCAGGCAGGACCCCGTCGAGTGCGTCTTCCAGTTCCTGTGCTCCTCCAACAACAACATTGCTCGGATCGAGAAGATGGTGTGGACGCTGGCAGGCTACGGGGAGCGGCTCGGCGAGGTTGGTGGGTTCGTGTTCCACCGGTTCCCCACGATCGAGCGGCTCGCGCAAGTGTCGGAGCAGGAACTTCGTGAGGCCGGGTTTGGGTACAGGTTAGCTCTTGGTGCCTTCCTACTTCGCATTCCATTTGGAGTACAACGACAACACCAGTTCTGCATGTATCATTCAGCACAGCTCGTAAAATTTAGTTTGGCTTTGCCAGTTTTACTTCATGATTAAATTCTAGATTGTAGACTGGAGCTCAAAGATTTTCTTTCTACTGTTGTTTTCTGCTCTGGTAGCTGCTATTTCATTTGCAGTATAGCATTGGCAGGTCGTCGTTATTAAGTTATTGTTTCTACTATTTCAACTGAAGCTTTGGTTGAGAAATGAAACTAATGTGTACATTAGGCTAGTTGTTGATCTAATCACGCAACGAGCATTTGTGCTATGGTGGAGATGATAATGCTGCTGATGTTTTTACTATATATAGATATAAATACATATAAAACTCAACTTCGTGTTTGCAGCATACTGGCATTTTGTCCTTTGGGAACCATCTTATCAGGCAGAAAAGTCTTGTTCTATGGATTGTAACTGCACATATCATAAATGAGTAATTGCTCATGCGTATCTGTTGTGTATACAGTATTGCTAGATAGCTTCATAGTATACTGATTTGGGCAATTCTGTGTGTTTTTTTATGACAAACAAACAGGGCAAAGTACATTGTTGACACTGCTAAAGAATTGCAGGCCAAACCTGGTGGAGGTGAAAAATGGCTTGCTTCACTGCGTGAGAGGGAGCTTTCAGATGTGATCGAAGCTCTTTGCACTCTGCCAGGTGTTGGTCCTAAGGTCGCTGCCTGCATTGCTCTGTTCTCCCTTGATCAAAACCATGCTATTCCTGTCGATACACATGTTTGGAAGGTATGCTATATCTCACTTTTGTGTTAGTGTTGTAACAATTGCTTCTACTTCTGTTGTTCCATTTGGACATACAATTGCTGGTTCATTGTTAGTTTTAGTGAGGGTAGAACTGGTTTGCGTTATGTCCATCACTAAGGCTTTACATAGCTTAATTATTGACCATTTGTACAGGCTAACCTGTGTTGCTTCCTTTGGTCGTTTGTAAACTGCACATGACACCTGGTTTAAGTTATGACTCACTATTTTATTTGGCCATAAAAACCTTGCTCTTCATTGCTAGGTTTGTTCCCTCTTAAAAATGAAAACTATGCATGTTTTTTTGGGAAAAATATCATTTGAAATGCTAGTAAACCAACCACCATGTGTAGATACATATTCCTTCTACACTCATAAACACTGAAATGGTCAGTTGGGGTGTTTTTTTTTTTTTTCAATTCTATTCTTATTATTTTTTAATCAAACTTGAGGATGCATGCAGCCTGAAGAAGGTTTGCTGTCTATACTTATGACCCAAAGTCTATTTTATGTGAGTGTTAAACTCTATGGATTTTAATGCAGGTTGCTACACAGTATCTATTACCAGAGCTTGCTGGCAAGAGTTTGACCCCAAAACTTAGTGTTATTGTTGCGGATGCCTTTGTTACTAGATTTGGAAGCTATGCTGGTTGGGCACAAAATGTTCTCTTCATTGGCCAGCTACCAGCTCAAAAACTTGTGGTGGCTCAAGTTACCAGTGACAATGGTACCACAAAACCTACCAAAAGGAGGCGCAGGGGGCAACCGAAACCATATTGAGAACATGTGATCATGAGGGAGCACAGATACCAGCGATAGTGGGTTTGCCATTCTTCTGTGCTGTTCTGGTTCAGTAAGATGATGTAATATGAATATATGATCATGACAAACAATCTCTGAACAGGGAGGTATTCGATGTCTGCTGAATTGGCATATGGTTTTCTCGAAGTCCTGATGAACTGAAGTGCAAAGAAATTAGAATCTGGACAGGCAATACGGCAGTCAGAACTTGATGGCAACTTTCTGTCCTTTGGCTGTAGAAATCCGTGAGAAGGTATCTAGAATCCTGATCACGCTAACATATTTGCTGTCAGGTTCTAACACATAGGAATGCCTGACTCATTTACATTCAGAATTTTACTTTCATATGCGGGCATTGTGTTGCATTGTTAGCCTGCCCGTTGCATCTTCCACAAAAACATCAAGATGGAAGGGGTACGTGTAATGTAACCGTGTTGTGTTGTTATTTAAAAACAGCGATGAGAAATTCAATTGAAATATTGGATCAATAGTTCTCTGTAATTTTTGCACCCACCAATACCATCCCGTGCTGTCGGGCCGGCATCTTCTGATGAACGTTTGAGCAAAGTTGTGCTGTGAATGTCCTGGATTCCTGGTGACTGAGTCACGGTCGGTCACACAAATTTCTGTGATTTTATGCAAATATTATTGCCTTCGGTCTTGGGGTTTGATCTGGCTAGTACTCTGTTTCTCCTTCGAAAACGGTTGCTCACCAATTCGGCAATTCCGATTCCGATTGCTTGCATTGCCAGCAAAGCCAAAACGGCGCTGCAACTGAAAATCAGGTCTAACGAGTTCTGCGGGCCCCGCATGCCATAGGCTCAATAGTCTCGCGAGCGGATCCCCTCCTTGCAAGGCCGGAACTGAGTTGCCGCCGGCGCCATGGCGAGCGGCGGCCTGACGGCTGCGTCGGAGTTCGCCGTCGTCTTCCTCATCCGGCCCGTCCTCGCCATCGCCTTCGTCTTCACCCTCATCCTCCTCAGTACGCCTCCCCTCCCTTTTCCCCCTCGGTTACCTAGTTGCGTGTGTTCCCTGATCCGCTTCGTCTCCCCAGGCTGGTACGTGGCGTGGAGAACGGTGCTAGTGCACGTGCCGCTGGTGCAGGAGATCGCCGGCCTGCGCCCAAAGAAGCCCTCTAAACCCAAGCCAGCCAACCGCGGCCGCTTCGCCAAGTTCTACCAGAACCAGGCCGAGGCCGCCCAAAGGTGAAAGCTTTAGTTTGCTCCACACGATCACACAAGACGCCTCCTTTTGCTCATCCGGGTGTTTAGTTTCTGATTCATGTGCAAATTGGCTGGATGATTGGCCAACTTTTGTTCAATTCGATCCAGATTGAGTGCTCCAGTGCTGTTGAGTCCTGGACGCCTGGCATTGCTGAAGCGGTTTTGTGCAGTAGGATGTAGATTAGGATCGTGTCCGCATACCATGTCCACCCACTATCCGATCTGGTTAGACATATGGTGATGATGCATCTCTTCATGTGGGCGTAGTTGCAAATTTGCAATTGTTGTTAAAAATAAATTGGAGTTGGGAAAGTTGCTTAAGCTGTCTATTTCAGTATTTCAAACTTGATTCCACTTCATTTGCAGTTTGGTACAATGCTTAACCTGAAGGCATTATTACCTGCACTTCTGTGTTCTTCATGTTTACCCTCTGGATGCCCATCTCAACTTCCTAAACTTCTTGTCATGCCTATTATTGGTGCTAAAGTAAAACAGTTTGTTGCAATTCAAAGAAAAGCCTAGACATTTGAAACTTCAGTCCATACAAATTGATATTATTGGCACTTGAGAGCTACTCCATTTTTTGGCTGGAGCTATAACTCTGTCCATGTTTATTCCTTACGAAAACACAAGTTTCTTATTATTTATTACACTTGTATTGTGAATACCAGCAGTCCTTTTCTCTCAGAAACTGTATTTTGCTATTGAATTACTTAGGCATAGTTGGGAACACTAGATACTTGGATAGGGATGGAAGAAAATTAAAGCCAATATCATTAGCAGGATCAATGTGGTTTATCAAGTAAAAAATGAGTTGTGATTGAAATAGCTTATGTAGCCTTCCTCATTTAAACCACTAGTAATTGCACTTTGTATATTGTACATCATGAGCATGTATTCTGGATCTATGTGTGAACTCTTATAATTTGATTTATCTTGTTGTCTCCTTACACGTTGAAGTTTTCATATTTTATCTTGACCTGCAATGCCAATATTAGCATTACTACGAGAAGTAGGTGCCACCCTTTGGTTCATCATACAATTTCAGTTGCTCCTTAGTCTCATTCCTTCCTTTCAGTGATGCGCAACTGCGCAAGTACATAGAACCTAAGGACAACAGAACATTGTTAGATGGTGCCGAATCCGTTGCTTGTAGGTTACGATAGCTGTTCTAGAAGCCTGCTGCAGCAGTGGTTGGAAGCGTCTCCAACTTGGCCAGGAATGGTTTTTATGCTTTCTAGAAGATTAGATCCTTTTGATTATTCAGTGCTGCGCTTGTTTTCTATTCCATCATATAACTTTACAATATACTGTGCTTATTACCGAATTGTATCATGAGTTCTGTCAAGATAGCTAACAGTTAACAGTTAACAGTAACAGTGATGTATTTTGCGTCCTCAAAAACCTTTGCTATTTAGGATTTTAGAGTGTTGCTTCCATTTTCAGACATTACCCCAATGTTTCAATCGTAGTGTGCTTACCACAAAAGTTGCTCTAGTTTGCAAATACACATTGTTTTAGCTTCAGGCACATAGATTATGAAGAAGCAGAAAATGATCATTCTGATTGTACATATGTCCACAAATCACTAACACGATTTCTGTTATTTGTTAACAGGAACAGCAAATCAGAAGGGACATCTTAAGAGAAACCCCTCCACATTTGTAACAAGTATCTGCCGCAGACTACAGTATGCAAATTGCTTAGTTCTAATTAGAATGCAAGTACTACCGATGATGGTGGTTTTTAGGAGAGAATGTATATTAGCATGTGATGGGAGCATCTTGCTTGACGATACATCAGCCTTATGATACTTGCGTATCAACTGTATATTGCATGACCTTGTAAAGTTAAGGACCTTATAAATGTAGATTGTACATACATACCTGTATACAAGAATAAAGAGAACCACTTATCCTGCGGAATAACACCGATGTACCTTCTCTTGTGCAAAGGTTTTCTTTGTTAAGTTCAGCTCTAATCATTGGCTAATGATGGCATTCCTAAAGATGAAAACTGCTTTATATGATGCCAAGCTGCTGGGATTGTGCTCTCATTCTTTTCCGCTTTGCTGAACAATGATCATCCATTCAATCAGCCAATCATTTGGTGACTGATTCCCTCTGGGAAGGATGGAGATCTGGACTCACCTGGCAAGAGGGAAGCCATACATTTCTTGAGAACCAAGACCAAACCACCTGCTCAAAAGCCGTATCCTTTGCAGCAAAGCTCGTTTGCCCCTAACTGCAATAGATACTTAATTGAAAACAACTGAACTTGTTCATCCTTAAACAGTAGGAGCAGTCACGACTACGCAACAGAATAGTTGGCAGTTGACACAAACAAAGGGACATCTGATCTCCTTTTCCTTGCGTTCTCTCCTTTTAATCCTAACCTGAAAAGAGCGATGCAAAATCATCTGTCCAGCTTAAGAAATGGAAGAGTGGAGTGGTGGCTGATTCCACCTCAGGGGAACTGTGGAAGGAGCCTGCACCGGCAGTTGCTCCCCTCCAGCGGCACAAAGTGAGGCAGCCACTCTTACAGCAGGATCTCCACCCTGATCACCTCCAATCTTACCGAAAAGCACGACGACGACGGTGACCGCCTTACGGGTCCAGTCCGGTCGGTCCGGTCGCCGTTGTTGAAAACCAGCTCGACGCCGTTTTCAGGGGCCCTCTGGGGAAATCCTGGCTGTGGATGCCATGATTAGGGGCTTTGTAGCATCATTGTACCTTCCCAAGCTTGCAGATTCCAAGCTAATCATCATCATTCATCAATGGTGACGGTGGTGGATTCGGCTGCTCTAGATTTCGGTAAGATCTCCTGGGCTGGCTCATGTACAAAGCAAAAGCCAAGGAAAGCTAAGGTAGTTGAGTTGTGAGTGACCTATATCATGCAAAAAGGGCACAGTTCAAGGTGCAGAGCCAATCTTTTGTTAGAATGTTCCATGTATGCTATAAAGGAAAGATCACTTGTGAGAATGCACATGACACAGCACTAACTTCTTTGCTAACATATGCTAATGAATTCATAAATGTTCCTAAAAGGGCATCCTTGACCTATCTATGCTAGCGATTGCACACGCAACACTGTAACCGTCATGCAAAATTTCAATTTCTAGTCAAACTGTGCAAATATACTCAGCACACTAAAATTCCATATTTTTGCGTGTGGGGGGTCTTTGGATGTGTGTAGCGCACACAAATTCAAGTGGTATAATTAACATGACACTGAAATTTGTGTGTGCTACTGACCTTTAGGATGTGTGTAATACACATTGCCTTTTGTTGATACTTTTGCCTATCAAATTTTAGGTGGACAGATTGCTTTTACTTGGAATGTCTGCAAACCTAATTTTCATGTCATTCCCTTACATAATTTCTCTTGCATCTTGTTTTTGTACTTTAATGATAACGGAAGCGTATATGAGGATGAGGTATTAGTTATTTGTAGCTATTGTGCCTATCCACATCTTCTTCTCTGCCTACTTATTGAGATAGAAAGAATAACATCTTATCTTCCTATTATTGATTAAAAGCTTTAATGGAGGCACCACGTTAATTCACACCAGATATATTAGAGAAAAAAGATAAATTCTAGAAATTATCATAATAATAAAAAATATCTTGCCTTTATTTTGGTAGACTTGAATCATCATCACCAAATTGGATCTATTGTGTTTTATTTATAAAATAAATTACCCTAATTTTGCATCTATACTATTATTACATACTAAATAGAGGACCCAACGGAGACATCATGTCAATTCCTAGCGGATACGCTATGAAAAAAGATAAATCTTTAAAATTCTTACAATAATTAAAAACATCATAGTTAGGACGGAACTCTCGAGCTAGCTCAATAGTAAACACCAGGATGAGATATCAGGGTATATATATGTTCGTCATATCCCGGGGTGACAAAAACAAAAAGATTTTATAGAGACAAATTATTTGTTCAGTTCTTTATTAAAAACTTCTGATCTCGCTCAATTGTTTACAACGAACAGGATCAAATATAATAATCCTTTGTTTAATCTGTTTAATGTGTTCGTAGGTTCTTGGAGAATGTGATACTAGTCATACTCGGACCGGACGGAAGGCATGTCAGCCCTCATGCAAATCTCTTTGCCTAATCATTAAATAAAAAATGGGAAAAAGCTGGCCTTCTGCACACTTTCAAACGTCATTATGCTGCATGCAAATGTTTGTATATATACACACGCTTTCCTAACTTGTCCTTTCCAAGTGAAAAACAATGCACTAGTTCTAACTATATATAAGGGTGGTTTTTTGTTTTCACAATGAGGACTCCTTTGGATTGCAGTAGAGGAAGAGTATATGAATAAGAAATTGAGATGACATACTTTTCTAATCCTATGGGAATTGAAAACAATGGAAAATAAATGAGATGGGCTTTAGTAGAAACTCAGGTGAAACAAAGGAATTGGAAGAGAGAGAGAGAGAGAGAGAGAGAGAGAGAGAGAGAGAGAGAGAGAGAGAGAGAGAGAGAGAGAGAGAGAGAAGAGTTTCCAAGAGGTTAGACCTCATGTTAGATTTCCTTTAAAATTCCTATAGGTTGACCCATTCCATAGGAATTTTGTAGGATTCCAGGATGAGTATTCCTTTGTTCCAAAGGGCAACATACGAAAATTTCCTATAGTTTTCCACCATGAATCCTTTGTTCCAAATGAACCCTTGACTTCAAGTTAGTGTTTTTTTCTTGCAACTGCTCTGTTGGTTTGCTTTTAGTTAGTGAGTGAAATGCACCGTACTTCACAAACTTTTTCCACATTCTCATTAGGTTCATAAACTCAAAATACTGTTGTGGATCATGGACCTTAGCTCACACTTCGAATGAACCACTAAAAATGGAAGGACCTAGATGTTCACCTTAAGAGTTTATAAACCCAAGTGAGAATGTAAAAAATGTTTAAGGACTAACAATGCACTTCACTCATTGTTGCAAGATTACCACTTCTTTTAATAATATCCTAAATCGAACACAATATTTTCTTGCACAGTGCATATGTTTGTGGTTGCTATAGTAGACCCAACGAAATTATCATGTATAATTGTTATTTCTATGATGATGAATATAATCCTTATATCTTAATCATTGCCTTATGTCTCAAGCCATGAGTTTGGAACACTCAAACGCCCCTGAGTTTCTTTGATGTCCCAAATCTATATCTCTTATAAAAGAAAATCAAACTATTTTTCAATCTCCACGTGCAAGCTATCCACGTGTCATGTCCCATTAAGTTCCACATCATCACTTTATAATAAGTGCTACAACATCTTCTTCCACTAAATGCAATTATACTATTTTAGTCTATCAACAAGCAAGGCATCTACATTGTAGTATTTGTTTGGTCATCACACTCTCTTATAATTCGAAATAATATTCTATAAGCGTTTTATTTGATTCTTCCATTAGTTTACCTGTTTTGACGACATGTCTCATACACACAATGATACAAATTTTACTTATATGAAAATATCGTGGCCATGTGCAGCGTATTCTCTTGTCACTGGCCAACTTTTGCTTGTGAAAAACGAAAATTTTCTACACCTTTCTTTCCGCTGAAAATTACTTGTGCATTTTTTTGAGTAAAAAATTAATTGTGCATTGATTCCCACTTGCCACCTTGCAAAAAGAGCACCTGACCTAGTTCATTTGACACTTGGACGATCTGTCGTCTCCGCCTATTTCTAAAAGAAAACGCCTTCTTCAAGAGGACAAAACACATCATCGATTACCACTGGAGTAAAAAGGCCACCGATTCGTCAGGGATCAGTGATGCAAGGTACATCAAGTTGCTGACACATGTGCCTTTTCCCCCCCCCCCCCTCCAAGAAGGCTAGACATATACAGAGAGGAAACAAGAGGTTGGGGCAAAAATGTTCAAACTACTAGGTGCGCTTTGTATCTTAAAAGAGCGCTATTTGGAAAAGATGGCTACCTAGATCAGTAGTCTGCTTGTGAACTTCCCCAAAAAAAAACAAAGAAGAAAAAGACAGAGAACATCACCTCAGAAATTTTCTTCTGCTGGTATTCTTTTCATGAGATGTTTTGAAAAAAAAAAATTGCTGCATGGCTTTATTTTTTCTCACATTTAGCAATATCTTGAGCCACTCTCCCCCAGCTTCCATCGATAACCAATGTAGTAAATTGTGATTGAATTCACGAGTGGTGCATGGTTATCCTCGTGCTCGCACCTTTTCTTGGATTTTTTAAGGATTTACCAACGTTATACTTTAAGTGATAAACGACGTTCTCATCAAAAACAAGGTTTCAGTGGTGACTTCGGGAATTCAGATCTGTCGACTGCTCAGTCATTCAGAAATGTTCATAGAGGTAGGGGTAGTTTGCGAACGTGTATTTATAGGGATGAGTGTGCATACGTGTTGTGAGCGTCTGTATTGTACTGTGTAATTCTAAACAAAATATTATAATATAAAATTATATAATTTTTCAAAAACAATATCCACTCTCAGGACTCACTCCATACGGTAGTCTTAAAAAGAATGCACTTCTAGGTATGGTCCAAGTCAAACTATTTGAAATTTTAACTAAATTCATAAAAAATATCATAATTATATTACGATTCTAAATAGATATACTACAAAATATTTTTCATGTTAAATCTAATTACATATATTTTTTATCATAATGATTTATATATTACTTCCTCCATCCTAAATTATAAGTCGTTTGACATTTTGACCCAAAGTTTGACCATTCGTCTTATTTAAAATTTTATACAAAATATCCTTTCTTTTGTCACGGCTTGCTTTATTAATAAAATTTATTTAAGAACGACTTAAAATGTGACTATCTTTGTGTAATTTTTTTGAATAAGATAAGTGGTCAAACTTGATGTCAAAAAAGTCAAACGACTTATAAATTGGGTTGGAGGAAGTACTAACTAAAAAATTGGTTAGACTGAAAATTATTTCACTTAGCACTTAAGCTACAAAATTGCTCTTTTTTAGGACCGAAGCAGTGACGACCAATTCTTTTCAGAAAGCATACTTGTTGCCGGGCAGTTTACCCCCTTATCTCTTTGTCATCCCCATGCATCATCGCTTCCGAACTGACCGTTCACTGTCCTGGCAATTTTCGGTTCCATCCAATCGACATCGATCGTGAGGCAGTTGCCGGAATGCCGGTCCATCTCATCTGTGTGTCTGCCAAGTGCCAGGCGTTCCATAGGTGTATTTTGAACGGTTATTTGTCCAACAAGAAGAAACCGTCTAGGGCTAGCTATTTAATGTTGCAAGAAATTCCCCCTTCTGTCACAACATTTGTGGTGAGATGACAAAAGCCCCCTTGCCCACAGGCAAATGACGACTTTTTTTTTTGGGCGGAAAGGTCAAATGACGACATGCATGCATCTGTGTGATAGCATTAAACATACCGTTATTACTCCAAAGAATTTGACCCAACCGGAGCAGACATACCACTGAAACACAGATCCAAAGAATCCAACACCTCTTTGGTTTAAACATTTTCCAAACTTTCCAGTTTCACGACCATGTACCAAATCCAATACTGTTGGACAAATACACACTAGAAAAATAATAATAAAAAATGATCCATGTACAAAAACATAAGTAGCCAACTGCTTCGCATCTTTAGAAAATGCATAGCTTTACAACCATCTTGTATGAAGAGAAACACATAAACAAATTTTATCCAAATACAACGGATATTTTTTTTGAAACTAACACCAAAGGGCGGGAGAGGGGGGGGGGGGGGGAGCTTCCCCACCTTCTTCATTCCAAAAGGAAAATCACACCGGGTGCCTGGAGTGAGTTACAACTATAGCACTACAGTTGAGCAGGGAAGTACGCCATCCATCAAGGTTGTTTACAAGGTCAGGGGAAGACGCTTCCGCCAGGTTACAAAGTAATCACAGACCCGAGACAACACTGCTCTATGGTGAGAGACATCGTTCCTGAAGACTTCACCATTTCTGTTATCCCAAAGCCTCCATAGTATGGTCAAAAGAACGAAATGCCAGATCGAAGCATCTAGGCCTATGGGGACGATGGCGTCCCAGATATCATCATCAGATAGTACAGTGACATGGCTGAGCCCAGTCATACTCCATAACTCCGAGCTACTTGGACACCTGAAGAAGACATGGTGTTGGTCCTTCATTGAGCCCGCGCATCGTTGACACTGGTCATTTTCCACAACATGTTTCACATGGATATCGAATCTCGTACTTAATTGATCTTCGAAAAATAGCTAGGTGAAGACCTTTACTTTGTTGGGCAGTTGTATCCCCCATATACGCCGGCCATGGGGGTCAGTGGAGTCACCAGATGTATCAAGAACTACATAGGCATCCCATAGCAGTGTACAACTTCCCATTCAGCTTGAGAAGTCTTGTATATGGGCCGTCACCAAGGCTGATTCCTTGCAAACAAGACATTAGGCTGTCTAGCTGGTTGCTAGCTGCATTTGTGACCCAAGACCTAAGTCGCAAATCGTACCTTTCTTGAAAAACACATTGCACCGATATGTTAGGCTAGTGGTGTGAGTGAACAAGGTGGAGCAGAGAGGTCCGTCAAGGAGCCAGTGATCGAACCAAAAAGAAGTGGATGCACCACTGCTGACATTGACATAGGTAATAGAACGATAAGTGTTAAACTCATCAGTAATGATTTTCCAAAGATAGCTATGGGATCCCGTAGAGGGAGTGTCGAAGGAGGTAGCATCCTGAAGCAGTCAGCCCTTCCAGCTGGCTGGTTCATTGGAGAGAAGCTTGTTAATAAACTTCATGAGCAAGCAACAGTTTTGTAACTCCAAGTATTTAACACCGAGCCCCCATTGTTCTTGCTGTCTTGGACATTGTCCCATGTGACGATGCGTTTAGACCCATGGCACACTTCATCGCTTGTCTAGAAGAAAGCACGACTACGACGGTTAATGGCCTTGATAACAGTTTTCGGCACGTTGATAACAGACATGTAGTGGAGGGGGAATGAGCTAAGCACAACAGTGCACAGGGTGAGGCACCCGACTCTATTAAGAAGGGAGTCATGCTATCCTGAAAGGTACTTGTCACAGGAGGAGATTAGGCGGAGACGGTCATTCACATAAACTTTGTGTGGTGATAGAGGAAGACCAAGATAGGTTTGGGGGAAGGAGGAAACAGTGGTGACAAAGGTAGCAGCAAGATCAGCAGCAGTGTTATCAGTAACAACAATTGGGAGGAAGATAGTTTTGTGGTAGTTAATAGAAAGGCCAGTAGCACGTTCAAACAATTGAAGGATCTTTTTAGTGGCTAAGACGACATCGGGAGAGCAACGGATGAAAATCAGGGTGTTGCCAACATTTTGAAGAACGGGGCACGGTTCGTCAGTAGTGACAGGTTGGTGAATGGAGATAGTGAGGGGTGGTGTTGCAGCAAGTGGTAGAGGACATCGACAACAACGATAAATAGATAGGAAGATAGTGGGTCGCACTACCTTAAACCCTTATTGCAGTTAATCCATCTTCCATAGACCCCATTGAGCAGCACAACAATTTTACCAGTCTATAGCAATTCAATAACCTAGGTGCACCATTTGTTAGATCAAGAAGCCATGGCATCGAAGGATGTGATCCAGGCTATCCCAAGCCACACAGTCGAACGCTTTATAGAAATCTAATTTCAAAATGATAGTGGGAGCGCTTCATTGATGCATGGTAGCAATTGAGCAGTTCAGCTACATATACAAAACTATCAGAGATACACCTTCCCAACACAAAGCCAGATTGGTCCATCCTGATGAGAGAAGGAATGTAGGGTTGAAGTCAGTTGGTGAGAACCTTGGAGATGCCCATGACAGTGGAGTTTTGGAGGGCAATAGGCTGAAAATCCTAGGGAGCATCTTATTTATTTGGTAGGAGCACAAGGTATGATCAGTTTAGCTATTCCATATCAGCAGAATGGGAATGAAAAGCACCAGAAAGCGAAAACAAGTCTGGTAAAGTGGTAGTCCACATAGTTTTGAAGAATTAAGGACCAAACCCGTCTGGCCTCGGGCTAGCGTTTAAGTGCATATGTCTGTAGGCTAGATGAATTTCATCTCGGTCAAAAATAGCATCTAGATTACCAAGGGCTAGGGCACCCTCTGGGTAAAGATCTTCTAGATGAAAGCCCCAACTAGTTGCACTCGATGATCCAAGGAGGTTCAGATAGAAGGAGTGAAGGATAGCTGCCTTTTGATCATGGTTGTGTAGCTCGCACTCATCATGCTCAATGATTTGGATCTTGTTTCTGTGGTGTTGTTAGTTAGCACACACATGGTGGAAGTGAGTATTTTATCCCCTTTAATAGCAGCCTTGACTTTTCTTCTTTGTTTCCACATCAGTAGCTTCACACGTGTCACCCTGCTTACAGTTCGAAGATTAGCTTCAGGGGGGAAGGGGGCGTATTTCTTCTACGTGATGCATCAAGTTGATTACAATTTTGCAGTTTGTTTCTTGTTGAGTCAGGCTGGGGTGATTCTTCCTCTAATTCTTAAGAACATAGTGAGGTTTTTTTAGTTTTGCGGTGAGTATGGCTGCAGGTTCACTACTATCAATCTGACAGTTCTAGGCAGAGGAAGCTATGTCACAAAAGCCAGCATTCTGGACCAAGTAGTTTTCAAAGTGGAAGAGCTTGGACTTGGGGATGGATGTAGAAATATCGATCTTAAGAGGTTCATTGTCAGAGGTGCTTCTAGTGAGGGAAGAGAACATAGTGGAAGGTAAAATCTCATCCCAAACAAGGTTGATGAAGACATAGTCTAGCCTTTCTAAAGTAGGGGTAGCACGTCGATCTGACCAGGTATAGCATTGGTCCAGAATGACCGTTAATGTAGTCATTGAAGGATTTGGCCTCAGAGATATGGAAGTTATTATTGTTCTTCACGTAAGAGTATTGAATCATATTAAAATTGTCAGCAAGCATCCAAGGGGTATTAGGAGCGGGGGAGAGAGATTTAAGTTCATTGAGGAAATAGGGCAACGATTGGGCATAGTGGAGCATATATGTTGGTGATGTACAAAGAAAGATTGGTTAGCGTCGACTATAGGTGGACTGAGAAGGAATGAAGGGAAGAATGAGTGCCAAGCCAAGAAAAAATATTAGAGGACCAAGCAATAAGGATACCACCTGGGGTACCATCGGCAGGGACATGATCATAGGAGTCAAGGCGATGGGGAAGGAAGGTGTAGAGTTTGGAATGCGTTATATTAGCAAGTTTCATTTCCTAGAGAAAGACAATTGTAGGATTAGCAAACAGAAGTTTAGCAAGGATGCCTCTGCATTTAATGCAATCACCCAAGCCTCTTACATTCCAACAAGAGATAAAAAAGCTTCTATTCATAGGATCGATATCGTCACACCCTTAATGCCTTCTTGCTCCTCATCTGTGGCACCACATGGTAGGATCAGATAGGAGTTTAGAACAGGCAAGAGCAGCACAAAGGCAGTGAGAGAAACCTGAGTAGTTAAACTTGGATGTTTGGACACGGGCTGCCTTGGTAGCCGGGAGTTCAAAATTTAGCTCCTCCTTAGCCATGAGCCTAGTGCCGCGACAAAGTTTATGTGCACTGTCTACCATGCACTTGGACCTTGCACATCATTTATGAGGTAGGCTCTCATACTCCTCAATGCCATCCTCCTTGTCCTTCAAAGGATAGAGCAGCAGGAGCAAGCGGCCTAGCAATCGGACAAAAAAGTTTTTCAAGACAAAGGTTTGAAATCACGTACCCGGTTGAGCAGACATATCTCCCTTGACTACAATGAACGCCTTCTCCCAGCGAGCCTGAGGATACCCATGGCAAGTGTCATTACCATCATCAGCAACGACCTTCTCCTCCAGAGCTCGCGGGATATGGTTCGCATTTTTGCCTAGAACTTATGTCGAACACCTTCCATGCAGAGCTCTGGGCTCCTTCTCGTGTGAGCCTGTGGGTCGGGCAGGACTCACTATCGCCGGCGGTGAGCTAGGAGAGTGCTCATCATCGATAGGCAACTCCTCCATGTTTCCTATGGAGGTCCTGTACCATCTCTTATTGTCATTCCCTCCTGACCGACATATCATCGAACATGTTCCATGCACCACGGAACGCTGCAACTTCTCCTGGGCATTGGGCTGCTGATTGCCACCGCAATGGTGTGTTGTGTGTGTGGTGCGGCCATCCTGGGGGCGAAATCCTGACACAGGTCACTAAGTGATGGCCTGTCGCCTTCGCCTGAGGACATGGCGAGGTGGTGGGGTACGATGGGGAGTGGCTATCAGCCTGTAGGAGGGGCAGGTAGACGAAGCCGAAGCAGAGGTCGTATGTAGGAGCTTAAGGGTGGGGGGATGCTGCCGGGCTGTCCTGGTGGCTGGTCGCCAGTGGTCAGGGTTGGTAGTGGTGGTGGATGGGTAGGGGCCGGGAGGAGGTGCCATCCAAGATTTTAATGACTTTGTATAATGGATTTTTAGTCGTTCTAAGTTAAACCATCCTAAGTTTGACCTAATTTGTTAAAAAAATAGCATTTGCAACATCAAATGAGCTTCATTACATACATTATGATATGTATTTCTGCAATTACCTTTTTGATATGATAGATGATCCAGCCCCTGCGTCGCTCTTGCACGGGCGACTCATGCGATGGCCATTGTAGCCGCCGTAAGACCTTTGTCCTCTTTACCCATCCCCTCACCACTGCCAGAGGGGGCTGCAGGGAGGCCCGTGCAGCCCCCTAGGATGGTGGCATTGAGGCCTTTGCCTAGGTATGCGAGATCCTCCGCGCGGGGTGGCACTCGATGATAGTGGCGTGATACCTGCTCGCGGAGGCGCGACATCAAAGGAGTGGTGTGGTAGTAGCGGCGCATGAGGCGCGATGAAGGAGTAGGCTACATGAGATGCATCTTCCGTTCGAAGCTACAACTCATGAGGTCATGGACCTTGCCAGCGACTTCGACGGCGCAGCAACAGCAACAACGGCTCCGAGCAATAGATTCGACGTCCTGGAAGTCGGGTCGGGCATTCGTGTGCCCGATCTGGTGGTCCTACCAGTGGTGGTGGAGCTTCTGCTGCTAGTGGGGGTCTCGACTGCGGCACTCGTCTCTGGCTATCAGTGCGCGGATTCATGGCCTAACGTTCGCAGTGGGCAACTCGTTGGTGGCGTCCAATTTTTCGAATCTGATAGTTGGTGGCCTTCCTAGCCGGATCCAGTGATGGACCACATCGCTGGTGTATGGCGTAACGGCAGAGCTCTTGGTGGGCAGTACCAGTGGTGTGACTACCATGTTTTGATAGTGGTGATGCCTATGGACGCCACTTTTCTCATAGGAGGCATCGTCTTGTCCTGCACGATGATCTCTCCGGTGAAAACCTAACACCAATGTCTTTGGTTGGGCGATGATGGCATCTTTAAATGTCATTTTCTCTTTGGAGACATCATTTTTGGAAGATCCCTTGGGGGGTCAGCAGCTTTGGTGCCGACATCGAGATGGTGATTCTCTTGCACATGCTCCGGATGCTTCATGCCATTGCTAGGATACAGTATCCGGAGTCTCCAATGGTGGTCCGTGTCCTATGATCTTTCAGTACCCTTACTAGATCTGGCAGACTTGTTTTGGCGGCGATTTCTTGACTTAATGGTCTTATTCTTTTAGAGTCGACTTCACGGAGCAAGTAAGAATGTCATGTAAGACTACTCAAGTTCCTTATTGGAGATGTAAGTTTTTGTCAGTTGCTTTTATTTTTAGTTGTGCTAGTATTGTCTGGTGACTCTTGTCTTAGTAGTAGCATTGGCTACATGTTGTAATAATTATGGCTGGTACATTCTCGACGGAAATGTGTTAATTCACATTCTTCTCCGTAAGTTTGATCAAATGTAAGATGATTTGATTTATCGACCCCCGTTGTCCCTTCCTCTCCATGCGATGGCTTCACCAATAATATGCTTTGGGGGCTTATTTGTTGTGGAAGATTGGACGATGATGGTCCCTCATTAGGTGTAGGAGTCGCTAAGCTCAGACATTCAGAAGGCACTCATCACTACCGGAGAGTGGCGATTTGCAGAGTGCATTCTGTCGGGCACTCTAAGGCATTTTTTTAAAAAATAATTTCTTTGTCGAGTGCTAGGCACGGAAGCACTCGGCAAAGAGTTTAAAAAAAATAAAAAATCTTTACCGAGTGCCCCGTGACCTGGCACTTGGCAAAACAACTGGTCACGGCGCCGCGCCATGATGGACACTTTTCTTTGCCAAGTGCTGGCTTTGGACTAGGCAAAGGCTTTGCCGAGTGCCCGATAAAAGGCAATCAACAAAGAGCACGTTACCGACCAGATTTTTGCTGAAGGCTTTTTGCCGAGTGCAAAACAACCTTTGCCGAGCCGATTCCAGTAGTGCGTACATTGACAGACATGGATTGGAGGTCAATAATGTCATTGAGGATTTGTAGTTATACTCTACTATATCTTCTTTTTGTCCAAAGACATGGATGTAATTGTGCCCTCCTTAGCAAAATCTTTTCCCATAAGGAAAATACTAGCTATAATTGCAATGGCCTGTAATCTGTTTGTCGGGAATTCTTGTATAAAAATACTATGTTTCCAGTTCGACCTTTGTTTTCTGTTGAAGTTCATCTATTCTAAGAATTCTTATAATCGACACTTCTATATATTATTGTTAATAACGTTGTTCATCCACGCTTAACATGTTTTGTTGTGTTGTCAAGTATAAAAAAGATGTTACCGGTCACTTGATTGAAAAAAATAAGTATATTCCAATAAACTATTAAGATGCATCAATTGCCGGAGGAAAAGCAGAGCTTTGGGCCAAGCGAGAATCCAAAAAGGAGATCTACATAGTGGTTCGAAGATACGGATTTGATGCAATGTACACAAAATGCATTCCCTATGAGTGCTGAAGGATCAGAACCCCGGGATCGAGCAGGCAAATGCAATCTTTTTTGAGATGTGAGAATCCTTGATGAAGGTCACATGGTGAACCATGCATTGATTCCAAGGTCTTGAAACGAGCAAGTGCAAGAGATGATTAGTCTCGGTAATGCGAGAGCTAGCATACAGCGAAATTAACCACCATCATCTTCATCGTCGTCGTCGTAAGTGGCACGGATTATCAACAAGGCCATTCATCATGGGGTTGAAATGCTAGACGCAGATAAAGTATAAGTGAGAGGACGACGAGACGAGATGGAAGGAAATGAACATAAAGCTAATAATGTGGGCACGCCATGTAATCATTTGGATATTACACATATCAAATGGAATGTCCCTTCACGCTAAGAAGAAACCACAAAGTCACATGATCCAGCGAGCCACCCAATGGCCTTTGGTTTTCTTGCCTACCAGCACTATCTATATACATTTAGCACCATCGGCAATCACCTTCCTCAAAAAGAAAAAGGGAAAAAAGAGAGACAATCACCTCACAAGATTGGGAGATCTTGTCCAGGTTTCTCCAAAACAAAAGCAAACAGGTCTCAAACGTATTTGTGTTATTATTAGTATATTCACATGAACAATAATGTTACCTTTTTATAGACTTCCAACTTCCACAAGTTCCTTCCTTTTAGTATGGAAAGCCCAGGAGAAAAGGAAATTATAACTAAGAAGTTCTTTTTCAGTAGTCCATATCTCACTCTCACTTTATGGAATATATATATATATATATATATATATATATATATATATATAGTTAACAAGTATAGTAAGTAATGATACTCACTGTATATCTTATGGAGGGATTAGAGATGGACCAGATGTTGATGCCCCATCACAAGATAAATAAAGTGCTATTCTCTCCTATATTGTACCAGTGCAAGTGCGAAAAGGGGGAAGGAATGCCTATCTTTTTTGTAAAAAAATGGGAAAAAATGGAAAAGGAGGCATCATATCGGTTGTACGAGTTCGGCGATGTCTTCACCAACTAAAGAAACATTCTATGCAGCCAAAATACCATCAGTCACCAGCAGGTCATCACTGCTACTATTGATAAACAGGAGAATGTATGTACTCCCACACACTAGAATATTTGAGTAGGAGTATAGGTAGGTACTCCTATTATTCTGCTGAATAAACTACCAGCAACATGTACTCTGATCTGGGAAATGAAAGCCGACTCTTTTTTTTTTTTTTTGACAACATAAGCCGACTCTGTTTAATTTGTTATACTACATGCAAGACTACTGGTAGCTTAGCTAGGATAATACCGTGTTCCGCGGTGGTTCTTTGAAATGACTGCATGCATGCAAATGCAGGCTCATTATCATGATCCCCATGTCCCCATCGTGCCACCGTGGGTGGCCATTTTGGAGAGAAGATTCGGGTCAAGACATTAGTCAAATTTGGGTAAGATTCTCCATCATTATATCCTTGTAAATTGCTAGCATTACACGGAGTAATCTAAGGGCGTTTGGCTTCTTGGAATCGACGGAATTGAATTCGTTGTTATTTAAGCACATATTTGAGCTAACTATATACTTAGATCGGAATGGAATGAATTTAGAGAGTGCAAACATAACATGGTGAATAATGATGACCTATGAAATTCATTTTTCGTCTCTCACTCTATGAATTTGAGATAGGCTTAAAATTAAACTTTAGAAAGTGGTGGAATATTAAATTCTAAGCTAAATAGCCTAGTTTATTATAGAGATTTCAATTCTCCACGACGAAGGGATCCAAACGGGCCTAAGCGTATTCATCTCACATGATACAATTGAACAGGCTGATCAGCAACTCCAAACCGGGATCAGTCCGGAAGCAATACTGATGCACGCAACCATCACAACCACGACGGACAGGCTTCTGGTAACTCTCCCAACTATGCTTCCAGGGCCTTGATGTTATGTAGATGATTCTACTCAACCGGATCAGACTGTCCCTGTCCCTAGACGAGCTGGGATTGGTATCTTCATCATCAATACACAGGTCCTGAAAGCTTTGCACATGGATCATACCACTTTGCTATCAGACAATCATCTACTGGTTCATTTTCTAAATGAATCAGATCATGCTAACCCCCTCATTGGAGAATCAAGCCTTTCACCCAGATCATTGACTCCAATTTGCAGGGTACAACATCAACAATTCGAAGGATCATCAAGAGAACACAGAACCAAATGGCAGATTTGCTTGCTAGACAAGCACTTACATGTATTAGGGCCAATCAAATTAATTTTAATGGTGCGTGTTCTTTTGCACCTCATGAGCAAGAGTGTCCTTTAGTGATGGCACTCTAAAATATAATCATTAACTCTGTAATGGTTCTAACAGCAAGTTGCTGTTAATCAATATATAGTGCTTCCTTGTCAAAAATTAGACACGATGGAATTTTCAGAGCCATTACACTTACTTGTTTTTTTTACTTGCTTGCCTTTCATTATCAACCGTGCGAGGCCTCAGACAAAATAAGATCGGACACCCATGCCAGAGTTACATGCCACGCCTTCGAGTGATGCGGACTAGGGATCTGTTTAGCCAACAAATACATCTGTTTAGCCAACAAATACACTACCTAGCTTATTACAAGGTCTACTAACAAAAGCGAGATGGAGGAAAAGAGAAAGGGAAGGAAGGGAGGGGAGGGAGAGGAGAGGACGATGCACGCCGTGCAAGGTTGAAGCAAAAGCCCTGTGACAGGCCGCTGTCCGCCATCCACCAGTGCTATTGCAACATGTAGAACACCCGAATCTACTTCTAAAACATCTAAATGAAACATTTGTAACATATATGTGAATATAATAGAAACACTCCAAACATGCTTTTGAAACACTTATAAATTAAAACACTGAAAAGCACTTGAAAACCATTGCAAAACATATACAACATCCAGATAAAATACTTGCAATACATGTGTGAAACATATGCGACGTCCACATAAACACACTTGCAACATACATCTCAAAAAAACAGATAAAACATTAAGAATAGACGTTTACAACATACATGAACAATCATTGGAACATATGCAACATCCATACGAAAGACTTGCAATATACACGTGAAACATCCAAAGCACTTGAAATATATGTTTGTAACATATGGTTTTAGCACAACATCTCCTTATTGGGAGAATGCAAGAGGATTGTCAGCGTGTGGAGTTCACCGATGTAGAGCTCGCTGGTAGCGCGGAGATCGTTGTTCCTGGGGAGAAGGCGACGGTGGGTCACTCCAGCGGAGAGAGAGATCGAGAGGGCCGAGGGGAATGCGGATTACTATAGTAGCATTGTATCCGGCTTGGAATGCGGGATTCTTTTTCGTGTTCATATACCTTTTTTCTGTGAAAATAAACTGATTATTACTATGAAATTCCTGCGTAATTGCTGCGAAACTCATACGTTCCAAGCAGATCGGACTTATGAAGAGACCCGACCGGTGCCGTCACTGCACAAGGAAGAAATTCACACCAGCAGCATACATATATTCTAAGACCATTTGCGAAAAGGAGTTAGCAGTAGTGCAAAAGGAGAAAGAGAACCGGCTCGGGCCGGCGGTGGATAGATTTACCGGCCGGATCGATCACACTCACGTAGCCAAAACCAAACGGCAACTAGCATAGCAGCTAGCTAGGCAAGGCAACCAACTCCACACTCCACTCCACCTTAGTTCCAAATTTCCAATCCTGTCATATGCAGATGAGGCCATCATCACAGCTAGCCTCGCCGGAACCGGAACGGTGGTGGTGGTAAACCGTCCGTGACCGACCCCGTTCCGTTCTCTCTCAGACTCACTGTTGCAATTCTGCATACATGATGAGGGATCCGTCGTCATCCCTCGTGCTGCTGCTACTGCTACTGCTGTGCCTGCTGGCTCTAGCACCGCGTGTAGGCTCGGCGGCACTTTACCCAGTGGCCGCCGGCCGGCCGGCCGGCCGGCCCTAGCTATATAAGACGCAGCAAAGATTGCCCTCCAAATCCAAACACCTACCCATCTCCATCCTACACTCCACCAACGGCTGGCCATAGCTAGCAACCATGGCGCCAAGCAGGCCATGCACTTGAGCTGAGAGCTGAGAGATCGATGGGCCGTCGACGCCGAGCGATCGAGAGCCACTGCTTGCCTGCCTGTTGTACTGCACCGGCCGGCCGATCCCTTGCGTCGTCGTCGTCGTTGGTGACTACTGACTAGCCTAGCCACCTAGCTAGGTAGCTTACAGCCCCGTCACTGTCACTGCCTATACTAGCTTCTCGTTTCTCCTATCAAGTGAGAACAAGGTCGCCGTCGCTCCAGGCAACCCATCCATCCCGCACGGTTGCACCGTCGCGCTCGCGCCATTATCTGTCACAGCTAGCACTGTCTGTCGGTCCTCTTCCTTCGGAGCCAAGAAGCCAAGCCAAGCGATCGATCGGCCATGAGCGGCGTCAAGCAGCCACCGTCGTCGTCCACGTCGGCCGCCTTCTACGCGACGCTGGCGCGGGGCCTGGACGACCTGGACCGGGCGCTGGCGGCGTCCTCCTCCTCGTCCGCGTTCCTGTCGCTGCCGACGCTCCGGGCCGCGCTGGCGCTGCTCCGCGCCGCGCACGCGGGGCTGGCGCGCCTCGTCGCGTCGCTGCACCTTCCGGGTGGCGCGGCCTGGCTGGACGAGTACATGGACGAGGCGTCCAGGCTCTGCGACGCGTGCCGCGCGCTGCGGCTCGGCGTCGCCGCCGTCGAGGGGTACGCCGGCAGCGCCGCCCAGCTCGCGTCGCTCCTCATGCAGTCCAGCGCCCCCAACCTCTCATCGGCGAGACAGGTAACGCGCGCGATCAGCGTGTGCAGGCGCGAGGCCATGGCGCTCAAGGAGGAGAACCGCGCGCTGGTGGAGACGCGCACCGAGGCGCTGGCGCTGCGCCTCAGCGAGGGCGTCCCCGCCGACGCCAAGCTGGGCGGCTTCAACGGCTTCCGCGGCGTGCTGTGCGCAACGCGGATGCTCACCTCCTTCCTGCTCACGCTGCTCTCCTGGGGCGTGCTGCACTACTGGCCTCCCGCCACGAGCGCCGGCGCCGCCGGGGCGGACTGCGCCGCCTACTTCGGGGCCGCGTTCGCGTCGGCGCTGTCCCGCGCGCAGCAGCGCGCCGCGGCGGAGGCCGCCAGGTCCGTGGCCGCGCCCGCGCCCGGCGGCGGCGGCGGCGCCGGGGTGATGATGCACGAGTTCCGGCGCGCGCGGGCGGCGGTGGAGGACGCCAAGGACGCCGTCGAGCGCGGCGGCGACGTGGCGGCGGCCGCGGCGGAGGTGGGACTGCGCGCGGGCGCGCTCCGCGCCGCGTGCGAGGACGTGCTGGCGCTCATCGACGACCTGTTCGACGAGGTGGTGGAGGCCAGGAAGAAGCTGCTGGATCTCTGCAGCGGTGGCGGCCGTGGCAACTGAACTGATCGTCGACTGACCAGCGCACACGCGATGAGTTGCATTGGCGAGATGCCATGGTTCTTTACGTCGTACTCTTTTTGTTCTGCTTACTTCGTCCTCGACCTCGATCGATGTCTCTCCTTGCTTCTTCATTCCCTCTAGCTCGATCGACATCTCTCGTGACGGTCCTCTACTCGATCGGGCATGATGTCTCTTATTCATAAATGCACTAGCACAACTGATGAATATCTGAATGCAACCAAAGAAAAAGTTGAGAAACAGTGTGTGGTAGAAGAGTACTCCTAGGCAAAGGCAGCTGCTAATCCTAGTCCTAGGATGTGATGAAGAGATTAAGGTTATCTTTTGCTGGCAGTTTGACATGCCATGAAATGCTAAACAAATAGTGACCTAGTATGATGTGCATGACGACGAGATCACAAGTTCACAGATCACAGCAAGTAGTAGTGTAGGGGACCGAGGAGTCTAGCTAGGCACAACCCCCCCACCCCCCTCCCCCTCCTCCTTTGCACAAACACAGACTGCCTACTCAGCAGCACTGTAGCTTGTTTCACCGAGACGAGAGCAAGGCCAAGCACAACAGGCAAAGTCAAACCTCTGTCTGTTTTCATACCGTTTATCAGAGGAAACAACTGCGTACTGGAAATGAAACAAACTTTTCAACAGCTAGCTAGCAGCATCTGGTAGCTAGAGAGGGAGATCAAGCAACATCTGGTAGCTAGAGCGGGAGATCACGCCAAGCCTGGAGCAGTTTGATTCGAATTCTAGTCCATGATAGTAGAGCAGGGGACCTCGGCTCCGTGATCTGTTCGTAGCACGGGAGAATCACAACTGAAAGTGTGCGAGGCCAGTGGACTTGTGGAGCCAGGACAGGTACTCCAGGAACTGGAACTGAGCATCCAGCTGCTGTAGCCTGTAGCAGTAGAGTACAGTACCTTCACAGGGACACGGGTAAAGGCTGCCATGGAAGATCTCTGCTTCTCTCTTCTCTCCCATCCCATGACTGCCCGTCCATCCATCATCCATCCATCCATCCATCACGAGCCATGAGCTTGATCTGGACTGACACTTTCTATCTGATACTCTGTGATCTCCCTCGGGTACAAAGTTGACCCCCAGTCCCCAAGAGAAGAGAGGAGAAACTTGGCAGCTGGTGTAAAGCGTAAAAGCAGTGGGCAGTGGCCATAAGTGGACAAAGCTGCAAGAAATTCTCTTTCATTGACCATGTGATAGCCTGACCAGAGTTGAACTGCCTTACCCTTCTAGTACTACTGTACACTACCTCGGTTCTGGTTCAGGCAAAGCATAATTGGCAGTGCGGTTGGAGTCTTGGAGAGGGCATATGGCCATTCTCAGGACCAGGAGCCTCAATTCAGGCTAGGCAGCATGCAGCAAGGTACCTTATGAGCTGTCCATGACCGAGGGAGATCGATGCAAGAAGAAAAGGACGAGGCTGCGCACCTGCAAGCGTCTTCAACTCTTCACGGTAGGATTGGTCGATTTGGGGACACTCACCAGTCAGTGAGCCAGTGGTCCGCACTCAACTGATGCACCTAGAACAAGTCTTCAGACGCGCCATCCGTGATGGAGACTTTAGTAGCTGGAGAAGACCTTAAAAGGCATAATTATCGCATGACACTAGTCTGTCAACAGATGGAAACACGTTTTCCTTGTTCCGCGTAATTCTCATCTCGAGAGGATTGGGCTGCATCTGTGTAATTTCTCAGAGAAAGGACTGAGTTATATGAAGTTTTAGGGCGAGTAACTGTTACCTCTGAGCTGTGAGCTCTGGTTTTGGAAGAAGAGGTTGGTCAGGCTCAGGCAGTCAGGCTGCTTTATTTCTACTAGGTTGATGTTGCAGTAGGATTTGCTGCTGCACTGGATAGCCATAAAAGAGCTTGCATCCGGAATATTTGAGTCCTCAGTACTGCAGGAAAAACAATTCCTATGGACGGGCAAGCTGACAAGATTTGGTACCTGATAGTCAACAATGATAGCCAACCTTTCAGTGGCGATTACAGGATGCATGTAATATGGAACAGCACAGCTGCAGCTGACAGTTCAGGCATGCCCAAAGTTCCAAATAGGGAAACATACAGTATGCACGATACATACCTGTGAGAGTGTCCGTCGTGCATACTGTATGTTTTCATATTCATCCTGCAGTTTCTAAAATAGTGAATCCCCCAGCACACCACATGCTACACTCTGTTCTGTAGTACACAATAAAGTGATAAACAGCTCAGTTGAGCATGTCACAGGGTAGACATGTGGTTGGGAATTTTCTTCACCTTGGCTACAATATAGAATGCAACAGAACGAAGGCACAACTAGTAAAACACTTACAATCACAAGTCAAGAGATATTTCCACGCACACTCAAATGATGTTCACCGCAAGGAAAACATTCCCAGTTAGGAGCAGAATTGCAGAAATATGGAATATGACAGCACAAGTATGTGCACACATTCATCAAGTGTCTTAGATATTACAATCACGAATACAATCATATAAGAATGTGCAAACATATGCAGCATCTTGGGAGAGAAACAGGAAAATATAATTCTCTTTATGTCTAGCGTGTTTGCTGAAACACTAGCTCAATTTTACAAGTATTTTATCTTGGTCAAGCAAACCATGGTACACAGATTAGCAATACAGGGAAGCGCTACTCTGATTCACATCATCACTGGGACTTCTAGGTAACATTACAAGCAAAGCACTATAAGCAACCTCCTCAGAACTAACACATTCATACTACATAACAAAGGTGAAAAAACAATCTCTGAAGCTGTAATATCTTCTTCAACATCCATTTCAAGAGTAAGGTAACCATTTGCCTAGTTTTATATGACGCCAGTATTCAGTTCCCTCATAGTGCTCATATGTCTATCTGCGAGTCTCCCTGATCAAAGAAAACATAACAAAGGTCAAAACAAAAGCATTTTCTCGTGGCATCAAAAGCAGAAGTATTAAGCTAAAATGAATAACTGTCTGGTACTGTAAAGTGTAAACATGCAAGAACAGGAATACCGCATCCCAGCATGCAAGAACAGGAATACAACATCCCAGTGATACCTAATGGCATAGAAATGATTCTAGATTATTAGCTTTAGTTCATTGGTACTGGGTCACAGCAATCAGAATATTTCAACCATTGGTTAACTTCTGTGATCAATCAAGTGAATTTGTACCGTAGAGTAGAGTGACCCATGTATGCTAAATTGCTAATAACGATGAGATCAACTGCAGCATCAATCTAGTGTGGTCAATTAACACATATTAACCAACCTAAATAGCTCTTCCAAATTTGTCCCCACCACTCCACAAACATCACATCTGTGTACTTCAGAACATAAACAGAGCATAGTAGCTTGAATGGTAACAACATAAGAGTGACAATTGAAGGCCGGGCCTGGTTCTAGATAGGAATTACTGCCGTTTAGAAGGACAATACAGTTTAAAGTCATCCCGTTCCTGGTCCCTACTACCTCCCTGGAATTGAAGGTATCCTAACTATAGTGGTTACAGGCAAGTTGCCAAAACATGCAGCGCTAAACCCTGAAACTCCAATCGGTGCGGAGTGCAGGAACCTCTGCAGACGGGTCGATACGTCCCAATAGTTGGAACATCAAAGCGATCGCACCACGACGAATCAAGCTGATTGCGCCGGCGGCGGCAGCAATTCGGCATCCTCCGTAGTTCGAACCGAGGGAAAGCGTGACTCGGAAGAGGTTAATCTACACGAGGGCGGTAGGATCGGCACCTGCGAGTGGAGAGTCCAGGACCCTAGGCGTAGGCTGCGGCGCGGGGGTCGACGTGGGGCTCGTCGGGGAAGGAGTTGCAGCAGTAGCAGCCGCAGAAGCAGCGGCACCAACGGCGGAAGCAGCGGCAGTAGCACCACCGCGCCCGCGTCCTCCCCGACGCCGACGCGCCACTCGAGTAGTCCATCGGAATTCAGAGGGAGAGAGCAGAGACGTAGTCGGGTTGGAAAAGAATAACGGAACGGAGCAGAAGTCAGAAGAGCAGAGCCAGAATGCTTTGGAGACAACTAGAAATGGCCGGGGGAGCATCTTGAGCGATCTTTCTAAAATTTACTCTCTAATAAATCATTGTTTAGAGTCATTTAAGAACAACTTGTTTTCTATATTATATTTATAAATTATAAATATTCTCGTCCTCTAACTTTGAGTGGCGAGAAATCTGAAACAAAGTGTGTCTATATTTGAAAATTCAACTAAAGAGGCCGTTGAGAGTTGTGTGTCTATATTTGAAAATTCAACTAAAGAGGCCGTTGAGAGTTTTTTGTTTCTAAAATGGGACACTTTATATATCTGTCGACAGATTTTTCAACAACATATCTGTCAAATTTTGTACCAATGAAACAAGGACACGTCTGCAGGATAAATCGACAGATGCAAAAAGCAAACTTCTGTCAGATTTCTATAGCAAAGGTCAATACATCCAAAACCCGTTAACAAATGGTCTCCCGCAGCGAAAAACTAATAAAATGCAACAGTAATAAAAGCTTTTAAAAAAACATCGGCATAAGAAGGGCACCATCACTAGAGCAGTAAGCTTTCAGTTTCAGGCTTTCAGCACGCACAAATTTACAAGCGAATGCTGCTGCTAGAAACAGTGCATACGTGTCGTGACATAACCAGAGACTCGCTAGGACTAAATTGGAAACATCCCTCTCCCCTTTGCTGCCGTGCTGGTGCACATCCTTTGTTCTCGGGGATCAGTGCAGTTACGAACGGGTGTGAACTACTTGCTGCCGTGCTTTGCGCTAAGCTCAGCTACATTGGCCTTGATGGTGGAGGTGGACGTGGCCAGCATTGTGGGTTTCAGGACGCTCTTGGGGTTCAAGGCCTGTCGGATCTTGAACACAGGCCACAGCATGGCATGGCCCGTGGCGTCCAGCCCTTCGTTTGTTGCGGCGACAGATTCGTCTCCATACCCGCAAAGACACAAATCCTGTGCAACAGTGAGAAGTGTGATGCAGGATAGGGGTTATTTTTCGGTGTAGAATCGAGAACATCACAAACATACTTGTGAGATACTAGTCCAGTCGTCATAGTTGATGATGTGGACAAAACATTCTTTCCAGGCTTCCAGCCACCTGTCGCAAATCTTTCTTGTTTGACAACAACAACAAATAAGATGAAAAGCTTACAACATGTCAGCAAAAGATGAAAAGCATGTTTGTTCATATCTAGCAGACTCTTTTGTGCTGCCAACTTACAACCTAACTAATTTGTTCATCCATGGGGCCCAAAAAATCAGGTGGAACCAACAATATTCTTGAATTTGAACTTATCGACCATCCTACCAGAAAACCAGGGTGGCAAGCAGAATACAAAGCATTCAGGGTGAAAAGGAGTCGAGTTCCATCTACAGAGCATGAGGTGAAAGTTGCTAATGTTTAGAAATCTTTAATGATGTGACCATAGATCATCACCAGTAAGTGGCTATACTGAAACTAACACCAACTCTTCATTGCCCACAATTCAAGTTGACCCACAATATCATAGAAGCCAACCAGTATCACCAAAATGAATCAGCACTTCAGTAGCAATGGTTCACCATTAATTTGCAGCACTAAAGAAAATGGCTACTCTGTCTCATGTGGGAAAGAAATGGTGAAATAATGAAAACAAGAACTCACTTGCACCTTAGTACTAAAATTATGTTTCCTCAGATTCAGAGCTATTGAGGACACTATAAAGGGCACCCAAGACATATCTGTTTACACAGAAACCAGTATAACATACACAGACATCAACAGAGACCAGTAGAAAACAAAGGATCTCGGTCCACATATGAGACAAATGCAATCTAGGCATAGTAGGCAATGCATAAACATTCAGACCTATTGAGGACATTAAAGGGCACCCAGGGCATCTCTATTTACATAGAAACTAGTAGAACATACAAAGACATCAACAGGGGTCAGTGGAAAAGAAGGATCTTGGTCCACATTTGAGACAAATGCAAACAACAAAATATTTGTTGACTTATGCAAGGTGGATGACACATTTGAATTAATATATAACATGCCACTAGGTAAAATCAATAATGACACACAAGCATATGATCTTATACCATAAAGATGTTAATAACAACATGTACCAATCCATCAAGTGAAGCAAGGACAATCTCTCCAGGCAACAGGTTGAAGAACATCTTGCCAGCTTTTGAGTTCGCCCGCAAGCTTGTGAAATAACCAGTTACCTTCACCACTCTAGACAAAAATCCAGTTGCCACTTTCTCAGATATTTGGCAAGGATATTTGGCAAAGGACAAATCTACAAAAAAGCAAAAAAACAAACAATTTCAGTGAAAGGCACAACAACAAAACACATCCTCCATACTCGTAAACCAGTCTTCTCAGATAATTAGCTTGACAACACAAATTTCACCTTTACAACACTAAAATTAACTAAATTGGCCAAACCTCTGAATATTACAGCTAAAAGACAACTCAACTACAACTCATATTGCTTCCTCACACATCAAAATGCCAGCACATCAATAACTGAACAAGACAAATGTATGCAATAAATAAAACAAATTGAAAATATTAAAACGACAACTAAATCAACAAGGACAACTGCACGGTCAGCCCACACACAGACACACGCACACAGTTAAGAGATAACTACAACTCAACTCAGCAAAAAAAAAAAAAAATGGCCAACACAAATAAAGTCAACTCAACTCTCCAAAGAATAACTACAAATTCCCAACCATCTCAACTAAAATAGACAAATCATAAAACTCAGTGACAAATCAACACCAAAGAAAAAAAAAGGAACATCAGCTTAATCAGCAGTAGCATGCAACAATAACTGCAAAAACAACCATAGATACACATAGACTCCCACATGCACAGAAAAAAACAGCGACACAAACACACATACACACACACACATACACACACACACACACACACACAGAGAGAGAGAGAGAGAGAGAGAGAGAGAGAGAGAGAAACACACAAACACCAGCAACTGTCAAAGATAATGCAACCAGCCACCCACATCCACACACAAAAGTGTGATATGGTGCCACTAGCTATGCTACAATATCACATCAAACATGTGCAATACAAATCTCCAATAACTAACTGAATGGCAGCAGGCAAACATCCAAAGCACAAAGTGCACTACCAGAAACGCAGGCCCTTGGCAGCCGCTGCCCAACTTAGTAGTTAGATCATCAACTCATCCACTAGAGCTAGCAGCACTCAGAAGTCTAAAAAGAAATGTTCTCTCTTGAGAGTTCCTGAACAAAGAAATGGCGAGAGTATTATAGTATCAGTCACCCTCATTACTCAGCACTCAGCATGATCAATTTGTAACCAGCATGAGTACAACAGTCAATAAAAATGAAATGTTCTTGTACACATCACTAAAGCAGATAAGCTGGACCACTGAGCAGTACGGAAGGTCAAGCTGTAGATGAGTCAATCCACTATGCAATATTCACTTATTCAGAGCAACCGTAGTCTATTTTTAGAAGTCAAACCGGTACCATACCTTAAAATTGGAGAGTTGAATTGCATCTGGTAGTGCCAGAGTTCCTCGCAAACTGCCGCAAGCCACCACAAAAATCGACATCTGCATCTCATGCCAGATCTATGCAGTCACCGATGATCCATGACCAACAACACCAACATATAAATAGCAATAGTTCCTCAAACAACAATAAAATCGACGAACAACTGGAAGAACAAAATACACTTACAAAATCTACCGAACGAAAGAGGCTCCTTAGCGGCCGTCGGCACAGGTGGCAGTGGCGCGCGAGGACAGCGCCCCAGCCACCGCCCGTCGCGGCACAGGCCGAGCAAAATGCCGCCGAAAGCTCCGCCCACCTATCGCTACGCGCGATGTGAGGGAACAAGGGCTCGCCGCAGCTCGCCGGCCCCAGGCACAGCTCGCCGCAGCACATCGCAGCAGCCTGAAGGGCTCCGCCCAACCCACCGCCTGGCACGGCAGAAGAGAGCGGACAGCAATCGCTGCGGCAAGGACCTAGCCCCACCCGCCGCATGCGTCACCACGCAAAATGTGGGGGAGAAAGGAAGAAATGGGTTTATGGTTCTCGATTGTTCCAGTTTGCGAACCCGTTAGCACTTTGCGGACCCGTCAACGCTTGCGGACCCAACAGAAAGACTGCACGCATCTTCAAGCAAATCAACGTTCTAGAATTTGACAGATAGAAATCAACAAAATCTGTTGACAGATAAATAACAAAATCCAAAAAAATACCTTCTAACATCATCAAAAACTCTTTAATTAGATTTCAAATATAGACATTCTCTATTTCAGATTTCGCACCGGCCAGGTACAGAGATATAGGAAACGATTTTTACTCAAATGACTTCCCAAATAATGATTTAGAGAGTAAATTTTAGAAATACTCTTGAGGATACTGTTAGCACCATAAAATCATTCTGGTTTTGTATTTGTTTTACTAACATTAGATGTGGAATGAGTATTGGTGACAAGTAGACTCCATGTAGTTATCAAAAAAAAAGTAGACTCCATGTATCAGCATGTTATTTATATTATATCTTCCCACCGATCGTTTAATTTCAATGCCATCAGAAGAAAAAAGACGCCTTCCTCTCTCTCCGTTGTCGCCTCCACGCACCTCAACCCATGGGCGACGCTGGCCGTGCCTCTTCCTCCTTGGCTCCTTGCCAGCGCTGCTAGGCTCTGCACGCTCACCGGTGCAGCTTGTCCGTTTGCTAACAGGCATGGCTCGCTGATGTGCCTCTTCCTCCTCACCGGCCATCGCTGAAGGTTATTATTCACTCATCCAAAGAAGATGGCAAAAGACTGCATGCTTACCAATGCCAAATCCAATACATGGTATTAAATTATCATAACCAAAAGGTGACAACTTGCTCATATGAATTTAGGATGCAAGTAAGTTTTCTTCTAGAGGAGCGCCTACCTGCAGAATTCAGAAGAGCACTTTCTTAAACTTCTTTGAGAGACAAAAAAAGGATGACCTTAAGTAATAAAGTTGATACAGAGCCAAGAGTTAGAGGAAATGGGATTACAAAAGTAACTAGCGCCTGACCATCAATTTATTCTCGTGAAGTCAATACCAAGAATTAGATTTGATGTTGTGGGGCCAGCTTTTATAAGTGAAGTAGTTACCTTCATAAATCAAAATGAATGAAAATTATACAGAAGCATATAATCAACCTTCAGGAAAAAAAAGAGAAGAGGAAGAAAAAAAAAGAAAGGCAATAACTGAAGCCATCACATGTAAAAAAAACTCAAATGCTCATTGTTTCACGTAAACAAAACACTATCCATGATTTGGTATTAGGAAAAGTATTATGGATAGAGAAAATTTACCACATCCTCTCTCATGTCTCGCCCTCCAAATACATGGTTGTAATAGTCATGTGTCATGATCATCCTTTCTAGTTGCTGTTTTCAGAATGATATCCACAACTATGCCATACCCAATAGTCAGTAGCACTGTCACCAGAAGTCATTGCAGGAGCAAACCCCACCACGGAACAAGTGGAAGCGATGGCGGTCACGCACAATGATCTCACGTTGGTAGAGCTTGGACACAAGTTTGGCATGGACATGGCAGTCACGGCACACTCGAAGATTCTTGACAATTCGAATAGGCATGTCATGGGGAATGTTTAGAATACCAAATGCCAACGCAAGCCTCTCGCTGTGGTAGGACAAGGTATTTCCCTTATCTTCCTCGTCGTCCATGTCCATGAGCACTTGGCTGGTATTCTTGACATAGCCAATCAGTTGTAGTCTCTGTTCCATATCTTCTAATAATGCATAGATCAGCCTCGTTTGGGGGTGTCTTGTATCACCTGACCTGAACTCATGGACCAAACCATTCCACTCTATAAAGCTCAGACCTGTCTCCTTCTTGGCTCCCCTCTCTTCCATCATCTTACGAAGAGCTTTTGCATCTTCCCATAAACCATTGACTGCATATAGATTGAACAGAACAACATAGCGTCCACCATCATCTGGCTCTAGCTCAATAAGTTTCTTTCCTACATGTTCACCCACACCAACGTTATTGTGCATCAGACATGATGACATTAGAGCCCCCCACTGTGATGCATGAGGCTCCATCGGCATGTCCAGTAACACAGCCTCAGCTTCTTCCAGGAGCCCTGCACGTCCAAGGAGATCAGCCAAGCACCCATAGTGCTCCCTCCGTGGCTCAATGCCATGGTCACGCATGGACCTGAAAACTTCCTTCCCTTCATCCACACGTCCTGTGTGGGTGCACGCGCACAGGACAACAACAAATGTTGACTCATTCGGCACAAACCCCTTATCAAGCATCCTTCTGAACAACTCAAGTGCGCGCTTACCATGGCCATTCATTGCAAGCCCACCAATCATTGCATTCCACAACACCACATCGTGGCTCTGAACTCCATCAAAGACCCACCACGCCTCATTCATGCACCCACACTTGCAATACATATCCACAAGCGCCGTCTCAAGCATGACATTCCCTGGCCTCCCTCGTAGCCCCTGTGCTTTGAGAAACCTATGAACCCACCGCCCCCTCTCAAGAGCGCCCAGATGCGCGCAAGCCTTGAGCACGCTCACCAGCACAATGGCGTCCGGCCTCAACCCATTTCCCATCATCTGATCAAACACCCTCAGTGCCTCGCTGAACTCCCCGGCACGCACGCAAGCGTCGATCATTGCGCTCCAGGAAACCAGGCCCCTCTCGGGCATTCTGACGAACACCTCACGCGCGGCCTCCAGGTCCCCGCACTTGCCGTACCCAGACACCATTGTGTTCCAGGAGACAGCGTCCAGAGCGGTGGCGCCGCTCGTATCGAACACCCTGCGCGCGTCGGGGAGCATGCCGAGCGCGCAGTAGAGCTTGAGGAGGCAGTTGGTGACGACGGGGTGTGCGAGCGCGCCGTACTTGAGTGCCTGCGCGTGCGCAAGCCCCGCGGCAGCGAGTCGATTGCAGACGCCAGCGGAGGGGGTGGGGGAGCGGGAGGAGGAGGCGGCGGCGAGGGAGGCGAGCAGGAGGGAGAAGGTGTAGGGGGTCGGCAAGGTCGCGGCACGGATGCGGGAAAAGAGAGCGAGCGCGGCGGCCGTGGGGGCGCCGCGGCGCGCTAGCGCGGCGTGGAGTGGGCACCCGCGGCTAGGAGCCGAGGTGAAGCCAGCGGCGGCGGTGGCAGCGCCGGTGGAGCGGTGCCCAACGAGTGCGCGGAGGAAGCAGAGGCGGCGGGTGTGAGCGGGCATCGCAAACGGGCTGGCAAGCAGCTGCCGCCTGCTGCTCGTGCCAAGCCAGTCATACCCAATGCGCGCGCAAGCATTTCTGCCAAATACTCATTCGATTTTGCAACCTGACAGTACATACCAGCAGGGGGAAATTGGCCAGCAACATCACAAAATCATTCGAGGCATAATACCAGCAGGTTCGTTCCATTTCGGTGTCAAGCTATGATAATTTCAAATTTATGCATCTGATACAATTATCATCTAATAATGTTCCATTTTAGTAACCTTAAAAAAATCCATTTCAGTAATGTCAAGCTTCTTTCTTTGATGACTTTGCCTCTCGAAAATCTCAATCCTCCGGTACCAAATATGATTCTTTTCGAACTGTGTTCATCGTCAAAACATCAGGTAATGTAAATGTTACAGTTTATACCCATCAATTTGAGGTATCATTGGGTTCAAGGATAACAATTGTGGTATATGCTACAGAACTACTACTCAACAACTACAATCATCACTACTATATATAACTAATTGAACATGAAAATTTGTTGCCTGACCAAGTCAAGAACAGAGCGGAGAGAAACAAAATGGAGTAGAAAAACATGGCTTTCAGCTCGGCGCCAAACAATGGTCAGAATCCACACAACGCCCTGACTTCTTGGTTATAGAATCAGTGATCGCTCAATCAAATAAGGCTTGGCCATACAGTTTCTCTGCGCTGACCCAAAATGGGGCCATGTTATCTTCATTTAGTCACACTTTATGTTCCTGTAGATCCTCCTCACAAACAATGTCGATCCAAGATATCCGACAGCTCCTAGAAAAAAGCACCGAGCATTATTAAATTAACAATACCATGGTTTGTCTATCACAAGATTGCAGAAAAGCTTACCGCATAGTGTTCCTAAACCTAGGCAGAACATTAGAGTGTAGCCGAAGTAGAAGCTTGTCTGGAAGAATCCTGACATCTTGGTCTTCATGTGGTAATAGTATATGGAGTAGAGGTAAACATACACAGCAGTGGAAGCAGCAGAGAAGAATGAAGTCCATTGCCAGTGGTAGTTCTCCGCATTTAGCAAGAAATATGTACCGACAATTGTTACACATATTGTGACAATTATGAGGATTAGAAAGACCAGCAACATGAACCCGTAAACATAGTAGACCTGTCAGTGGTTGATTAAAAAAGAAGAGGCATCGATGTCAACTCCAATGCCTCCTTAGTAATAAAGCTTAGAGATGTGGAAAAAACATGCTTGTCTTCCATACCTTATAGTTCCAGAAGGATGTGAAGACAAAGTACATCTCAATAAAGATACTACCAAAAGGAAGCAGTCCTCCCATAAGCGCAATGACAGATGGTGTGAGGTACCATTTCTTCTCAGGAATAGGTCTAGGAATAGTCTTTACCCTACAGGGATTGTTTGGGGCGCCGCTCCAGTTTCTACCAACAACAGTTCCCAAAAGGGCAAGAGGGAAAGAGATGAAGGCCCACAGGATGAAAACAACCACCATCGTACCAAATGGTATGGCAGCTAACGATCCATAGAATATAGCAATAGCGTTAAGCACTAGGCCAATTCCAAAGCACATAAATGGGAAAAGTGATGCTGTCATGACCATCGCCTTGATCCAGCTTTTCCCTGCTCCCCCAAAAAGGATTTAAAACAAGTGAGCACCTTATAGAACTATAGTTACACAGCTCAATTTTAAATGATAAATAAGCTCATACCTCCATGCCGTGAGTATAGTGCACCACTGACATATCCAGAGATGAATGAAGTAAGAGCATAGCAAACAATGAATGTTGTGACAATAGCTCCTCGCCTGGCAGAATAAGTACACATAGTGAGTGACATTTTGAGTAGCATAACAAAGTACAGTTATCCTTCAGGAAAACAAAGTAGAATTAGAATGCTTTGTTTTTCAGTTGCTTGTGATTCCTACATGCACATAAAGTATCAAATATTTCTTGATGCATTGTCTTCAAACATTACATCACTAGGATGAGGGAACACAAACTATATTGTTAAAAAGTACTACTTTCAGAAAAAATAAATTGTATTTTATGTTTATAGTTCAAATATATATGATCTTTGGCATGAAAAGTATCAAAAAATAAGAGCCAGTCAGGCAGCTCCATTAAAATGCAGGTCTTACTAATTACTACAAGTGGCTTCTAAAGAGAATGATATTTTATGAAGTAACATAATAATTCACATACCCAATGTACAGCATTCCAATGATTGCCAACAAAATCACTAGTAGAATCAGTGCTGCCAACTGTGTACCATTACCAACAAGAGCTGAAAGAAGAACTAGATTGCCAGGAGGCCGGAAAACATCACCATGTACAAGCTTCCATCCAGATTCTTCATTAACATCTCGTTCCTGGTACAAGCTAATGTATATCAGCAAAGGATACAAGAAGTAAAAATGATTCAAAATTAAAACCTGCATATAAACCCTAAAACACTACTGGAATAACACTGGATATCATCTATATAGAAACTAACCAGAGTTTCAATATCATCATCATCACGGGCATACTTTGCATAATCATTTCTTAGAGTCCGCATCAGTATCATTGACACTAGTCCAGTGAGAAAGATAACCATCATGAAAGAATTGAAAATTGAGAACCAGTGGATCTGCAATTACAATTCAGGTCCTTTCAAACATGTATGTCATAAAGGGAGGAATTATTGTGTTGTAGTTATGACGAGCCAAGCTGCAAAGATTTCCTTAATTGCAAAAATATATACCTATATTACCTGGTGTTCAAAGAAAGGATAGTCCAGATACACATCAAATCGGTGAGCAAATGTTATGTTTGTTGGTTCCCATTTGACAGAATATGTCATGTCCAATGCCTTGTTCACATCAATAAGCTTTGGGCTTTCTTGAGTAAGATTAACATGGATAATCTGCATGGAATAGAAGTAACAAGGATGATAAGCTATACTAATGGCTATGTGAGGTGATATAAGCTCATGACACACAAACCTGATTGCCGTTGTATCTTATGACAATATTCTTGTGGGTGAATAGGAAATATTTGTTATCATTGTTTCTGTCTGCCTCTCCAACAAAACCTGAATATTTGAAAAAGGTAAGCCCAGAGAAGTTCTTACAGAGAGCACATAAAGAAAAGAATAAGGAGTATATACATACCCCACAAAGGCAAATCATCTTGATTGTAGCACAACAGCAGAGGGCAGCATATCCATAAAAGGAAATCATAAGTCAGTACATCATGTGTATAGTGCATACAGATTTAGTTATTATTACTAAAATGGCGAGCAGGCACACGAGTTAATAAAAGGAGGAAACAGATAACTCACCAATGAAAAATTCAAACCAATATGAGTTCTCAATCGCATCTGAGAACTGCTTAGCCTTGGCAAGATCCAGGTCGAGCGAACAAATTGTGGCCTTATCAACATTCTCTGAGACAAAGCATGACCAGTTTTAGTCATCGGCCTCATCGCATCTACCTTACCCCTTCAATGTTGAAGTACTAAAGCAGGACAAAAGCAAGGATCACTTACTTCTGAACTTTATGTCGATCTGGCTGTCAATGAGTTCATTCCCGCCAAGGGCCTCCCCAAGTCCTCCCCACTTATGCACATGGTTTTCTGTGGCATGGCAAAATGGGAGGCTGTAGTAGTTGTATGTCTCCTGAGGATTGTTGTACGGACCGACCTTGTTCACCCAGAGCGACACAGGCTCCTCTGCTTGGTACTAACAAAAGAAATAAACAACAGCAGCAAGCAACCGTAAGGATGAGACGGATTAGACAACTTGTTGGCAAACGGTAAAAAATCCCATGTCTAGCGCTGGGCACAAAATTCACCTAACTTACACAATGGAGGCAAAAACAAAAGGCATTGCAGAACAGCTACACTACATATCACAAGCAATACGTACCTGAACTGAATGCAACAAAGAAAAATTAGTTAAGATGCACTTCGATCAGTCAACGCAATTGCCTGAATGCCTCCACACTTGTGTTCCTCCGCACGACCGCGCCCATTTTACTGCTAGCCGCAATCGGACACTAATACAAGTAAGATCTAGCAACCTCCCAACAGCTCCGATCCGGCGCGCACTACACAGAGATCCCGCTGGCCCTGGCCAGCGCCACGCAGATCTGGCCCCAAGCGAGCGCGGATCTAGCGGCGCGCTAAGCTCCGCGCGCGAGCTGAGCCAACCGCTGCCGTTGGGAGGCACGACAGACGACACCAAGGGGCCCCGTTTTCCGACCGCACGTAGTGTGCTCGTTTCGACGGAGCGAGACTGGGAGATGTGGGGCGAGTCGTCGGGTACCTTGTGGTCGGAGTCGGAGGCGGCGGCGAGGGGTAGGAGGACGAGGAGGGCGATGAAGGCTGACACGGCGCCGGCGGCGGAGGCCATTGCCAGATGGAATGGCCGGCCGGCGCGGGGCGGTGGTCGGTCGTCTCTCTGTTTTGTGTTTGGAGTGCGAGTGCGACGGAAGGGCCGAAGGGGGACTGCTGCATGGAAGGAAGGTGAAGCCCAAGGTTTTTGAGGAAAGGTCCGGCACCCTGAGCAGACTGTAGGCTGCAAGGAGACCGTCAGATCTTCTTCCTTTTTCCTTTTTTTTATTTTATTGCTTTTATTTATTTATTATTATTTCCAGTTACCAGTAATCTTATTTTATCACAATGCCTATTGGATTGACTACTTGAAAATTTATGAATGGGAATAATAGTAGTTCTAAATTCTAAAAAAAACTTTTGATCAGTGATGACCTTTTCATTTTATATGGTGTTGATTACAGCCATAACGGCTTTTTTAGTTCATAGTATCTCTACTAATGCTCACGTCCCGTGACCATTTACTTTTAATTATCCTTAGATTTGCGTCTCACAGTTACTCTAAATTGTACCTTGAAACTCCTTATTTCACCAACGCTACCCGTTCATTAGTTTCGCTGCCAAGGGCAATGGTGTCCTGCCTCATGTATACCTTTACTAGAAATCAATAGCCGGTCGGTTTTCTATATAACAAAAGACTAATGAATTTAGGTGTCAGTTTTTTTGGTTTCCATGGAAAAAGCTGAAGCTAGCACAAAGAAAGAAAAATCGAAAGGGATAAGAACGTCATTGCAATGCGCCCGCTAGGTTTGAGATGTGGACGGAAAGTCATGACTCACTAAAGAGGAAGGAAAGACATTGGACTCGGAGGTAAGGGTGGCCGGGTGGTGAGGATTGTTTTCGCTAAATTGAGCAGTCGTTCATGAGCTTTGCTAAGTTGGTGGAGGGGGACAGTTTCGACATTGGTTGATTACCATACGCTAGTTCGTGTTGAATGAATTTTAGTTTGGTTTGGAATAAAACCGACAATCGAGCCAAACAACAAATTCTGCAGATGCGAAATCAGAAGACAAACCAAAAAACCGACATTCCAGTTCGGTTTGATTGTCGGTTTTCGGGTTACATGTGCCTACCCTGACCCAAAACCACCACTCACCTTCCTCGTTTTCGGTTCTAAGATTAGTGAAGGTCCTATTTTGCCACCTGACAAAAAGGTCGCGTTTGAAAAGATCTCTAGTTCAAATAGATATAAAGGAAAATTTTTGTTCAAAAACTTATTTGAGTTAAACTAGAGGAGAAACACATATATCAATTGAAGCCACCACCCCCGATCCTTAAAAAATGCAACCTGCGTAGTCCTTTCTGTGGGGGTGACACTACCGGTCGTAGACTCTGGAGCTCAAAGCACGAAAAGTGCCAAGTCAGACGAGGGCATCTCCCGCTCGCTTTTCCCTTTTCACTACTACACGGCACGTGCGCGGCGCGCCGTGGACTGGCAGCTGGCGATAAACAACCTGCCGGGAAGCTCGATGCACCGCAGTCTCCAGTTCTTCCCCGGGATCGGCGACGATGCCGTGAAATGGAGAGGGCCGGGGGATTCGGGCAGCCTCGTGTCTGGCGCGGCATCCGAGCTCTCAAGGCCAGCCGGCGTCGCATAGTCAACACGTCGGTGGTCAGTGTGTATCCAACAGACTTTCTACGAGGCAGTGAGTCAACCCATACGAGTAGCCAATCCAGCGTTGGTAAGCAAAGGGCGATGGACTTTTTTAAAATGATGGAATAAATCCCTTGTCAAAAAAAAAAAAATGATGGAATAAACAACAGTGTGTGCGCAGGTGTGGCGGCAGGCAGCCGCGACGGTCCAGCGATCTGACCCAGCGCCGCCGCGCAGAGGTTACTCGGTGTGCTCGGGCCTGAGGATGATGCCTCCGGCGGTGTGCTCGGGCCTGAGGATGATGCCTCCGTTCGCCGCGCAGCCGCGGCCGGTGTGGTGTGCCTCAATAGCCGACGCGTCCAGCTCAAGGTGAGGGAAGTAACACCATGCTCCTCACCTGTTTGTTATTTTTCCCAAGTGGAAATTGCAGTGTTGGCTGCTGTGTGTCGAAAGTGTCATCTTAGCCAGTCAACCAATCTGCTCAATATTGTAATCATCACAAGGCTAATCATTTATAAACAAAAAATCAATCTTCAGTAAAGTAGATTTGGGATGGCACTTATATCAAACTCACTCATTGTCCTATTAGTTCCCATGGAAGTTGTAGTTAACCATTGCCTGATAGGATATACTTTGTACAATCAGAAACTGGATCAGTACATAGCTGCCACTTCATCAACTCTTAAAGAGTACATATGACTCAAGTGCATATGAGCAGGTGCCCAAATGCTAGCTAGCTCTGCATAGGCGCCCTACGAAGATCGGCTACTACTGCTCTGTATTTAGCCGACTTCCTTCTCGCGGTTGGAGGCAAAACCCAAACATCTCAGAGCTGCTTGCCTCCCTGCTGCAAGGTGACCAAGCCAAAGTAGGTCCCAGAGCGACCGTTGGCCATTAGGGACGCATGGGTGCCCTTCTCTACGACGACTCACCTATCAAGCACAGCTATGGTATCACAGCTCTGGACGGTGCTGAGCCTGTGCGCCCCCACCACGCTGGTCCGGCCAACCATCACCCTGTCCAGTGCCTCCTGCACCGCCTTCTCGGACTGGCTGTCCAGTGCGCTTGTAGCTTCGTCTAGCGGCAGGATGGCTGTGTTTTTGAGGATGGCGCGGGCGATGGCGAGCTGGACGCCCCGGTCTCCACACCACATGTCGTACCCATCCTTGAGGGTGCTGATGAAGTCGTGCGCGTTGGCGGACCTTGCCGCCTCCTCGACCTCTGCCTCACTCGCCATCTTCGCTTCTGTTCTCCTTTACGGCGCCTGCGAACAAGGTTGGCTCTTGGCTGATGGCAGGGCTCGGAGATTGTATGCTTTGATGTCTCTACCATCTACGTTCACCGCGCCCTTGAGTGGGTCGTAGAACCGCTCTATAAGCCCGACGATGGTTGACTTGCTATAACACCCTAGATTTTTTCAAATTTTTAAAAATAGATAAAATGATTTTTTTGGTGAATAATTAATTAGGCAAAATAAATGTTTTCATGAAAATAAGGTTATATCATGG
>CM041637.1:21673687-21738138 GCA_023333625.1 Bothriochloa decipiens
CATGAAAATAAGGTTATATCATGGTAGAAACGTGCTTGAGCATTCATGCTGGTGCATATTCTTTGTTGTGATGGTTGAATTTGAATTTGGAATTTAAAATTATTTTTAAAATGCATTTGAAAAGGATTCAAATAAAAGAAAATCCATTCTTTCCCTCCCTTCACCCTTTCTCCTTTTTGGCCCGGCCAGCCCGAGCGGCCCAACCGCGGCCTACCTTTCTTTTTCCCCGAACCGACCGAGCAGCCCAACTCGGCCTATTTCCTTCGCGCACGCGCTCGCCCGCCTTCTCTTTCCGCTCGGCCCGTCACCTCCGGCCCATCAAGGCAGTCAGCCGCAGCCGCACGCGTCGCCTTCCTTCTTGGGCCGCAGGCCAGCACATCAAGACGCCAACGTCGGCCGACCGCGTCCGCGTCTCTCCGTTTGGCTGACAAGTGAGGACCACCCCGTCTTCTTCCACCTCCGGCTTGTCTCCGACTGAGACACCGAGTCGGAAGCCCAACTACGACCTGCGCCGACTCCACGCCCGGTCGCTCGCCCTATGCCCTCGGGCTATATAAGCATTTAGATCGACCGCAGCAACCTTCCAAACCCTAATGCTGCGTTTGCGTCGTCTTTAAGCAACCAGTGCCACCGAACCCTAGCCGCCATTGCCACCGTCCACCGGAGCTCGCAATTCTCCATGGTCGACGGGACTTTGTCATCGTAAGCTAGCCCAACAGCTTCGCCTCGACCCCGTGAGCATCTTGGTACCTTTAATTTCGGTCTAAAGTGCTTACTCGGTGTTGATTTCATCTCGCAGTTCGCCGCCGTCCGCCGTCGCCCGCCATTAGCTCGCTGCCGGCCATCTCAAGCTTCATTTTCCCCTCTGGTATGCTCGCCTTGATCTCCTGTGTCGATTGGCATCGTTTCCGAGTAGTTTGGTAGGCCGTAGCGCTCGGCTTGTGAACGCCGACGAGCTCGTCTCCGTCGTTGGCGGCCACCGGCCGTCGTTAGCCTCCTCGGGTCATCATCTTCGTGCTAACCGTGATCGTCGCAAGCTCCTGAGTCGTTTGGTCTAGGTCCGGTGTCGAATCGAAGTCTGTAGCGCTAGGTCCATCTACGCCGGCGAGGTTCCCTCGTCGCCAGCAATGGCCACCGCCGCGGTCGGCCTCCAGTCCGGCAGAACGCCGTCGCGTGCCTGTCTATTTTAAATCTCGGCCGTTCACCTTGAAACGGACGGCCACCTACACACCGTACCCCCTTCGCGTGGTAGTTTTGCCAAAAGACCCCTGGGTTTTAGTTTAATATGTTAAGAGCCCTTGGCGCTTTCATCAGAATACGTTTTCTCCACGGAAAAGCGTAGTTTCCTTTTAACAGATCCATAATACGCTTTGTCCACAGGAAAGCGTATTTTCCTTGTAACAGCTTCCAGAATATGTTTCCTTCTTTGAAAAACGTATTTCCTTCTTACAGTTTCAAAATACGTTCCTCTAATTACAGTTTTGCCATTATTTTTAAAAGCTTATAACCTTCACTTTTTAACTTTGATTTGGTCTGTTTAAATTTTTTTAGATTCATAATTTCGTAATCTATGCAGTGGTGCTACTGTTGAAGTATTTTGAACACTTTATATTTTTAGTCTATATTTATGTATTTATTTGTCTATAGGAATTATTTGAAAATTCATAACTTCGGCGTTATAACTCCGATTTTGGTGAACTTGACATCTGCGCGATCATAGTAGCATGTAGAAGAGTTTTATAAGCTTTTTATTCTGTTTTGATGAGATTGGTATATTGTTCCTCTAATAACTCTTTATTTGCTTCGTGTATGTATGCTCGATTGGATTGTCTGGTGTTGATTGTTAATGTCGAGTTCAGACGGTGAGGTTTTTATTGAGCAAGGCTACTTTAAGGATCAGCAGGATCAGCAGGACATTGTGAATCAAGACAAGTATAGCATGGATCTTCCTTGTTACCTATTCACTATAAATAAAAATTCATATGCATGTGTCTGTTTGATGACCTAGAATTTATAACTAGCTTTAATATCCTGATTCCTTGAAGCTTTTGGGTTGCATTGGGTAGTTATGATGCTAGTGCTCTAATGGTCATGATCTTATAACTTGATGTGTGTTATGCTATCAACGAAAACGATGACTTTTAAGAAACATGAACTCTTATCTGTAAGTGATTTATCATGGAGAATCCGTACAACTGCGAGGGCTATATGGCTCTGGCTCTAGTCACTTGTCAGCCCTTTTCTAGCTGGTTAGTGGTCTGAAAGTTGGGGTATAGGACAGCCTCTGTCCTTATGAGTATAGCCGGGAAGGATTGTGCCATATTGGAAGGGGGTTTCTACACACAATGTCGTTAATCTTAATGTCGTTATTACTACATATTTAATAATGTTATGTTGATCATAAGAATATGAGAATTATCACTACCTTGATGCTATGCCTCAATATGATTATGTATAAAAGCTATATGCAGTCAAATTATGTCAGTTTGTTTGAGCCTCATTGACCCATGTTATGCTTGTTGAGTACGGTTGTGTACTTACGCTTGCTTTACTTTCAAGTTTGGAAAATCCCGGATGGATAACTGATGAAGGTTGGAATGAGAGCTATCGCGATGAGTACTAGGCTTGATGTTCACCAGTTGACGTGTCCCTTTGTGGAGCTTCCGCAATAAAGATATCATAGTTATTTATTATTTATGCGCAATACTCTGTAATAAATATTGGTTCGTTATGTAATAAACAGGGTGATGATACTCTTTGTAATTTATCATCCTATATGTGCGACTGTTCCTGGGACACATATAAGGCTATTTATATATTTTATTTTTATTCTTAAAAACAGAACGTGACACTTGCCAGAGCCACTTTGCCCGACAAGGGCTGTGGACTTGCCTGCCACCATGCTCAAAGAGAATCCTCTGAAGATGATCACGTCTGGCCTGGATGGATATGCGAAATCAATTCCTACAACTTCCACCTCTCCAATGAGCTTCTCTGGCTTGCACCCCTTAGGATCGTCAGGGTCGATCTTGGTTTGGCGGTCGAGAATGGCGAACACGGAACAGACCGCTCGGTACCTTTGGCGATATCTGTTGTCATGCTACATGCATCTGCTATCACACGCCCCGTGCTGACTAGAATCATGCTGGTTTGGAAGACCGCCTCCACAGCAATGAGCCGCTCGGCCATGAGCTTGCCACTGTAGCAGTAGTTGAGGGCCCATGAGAATATGGTGAGGCTCACAGAGGCGCTGAGTCCTAGACCTGCGAACCACGACTGCCGGATGCTCTCCTTGTGTGGTCCATACTGCGCTTGGCCGAACAGGCATAGGATGCGGCCCTGGGATGAGAAGGGGGTGATGGTGCGGTGGTTGGAGACGGCGTCAGCAGCTAGCTTGCTAGTTTCGGACTGGGCCTCTATCGACTTGATGGACATGTTCTTCAGCAAGACACGGCGAGCATAGGGCAAGCAATGATAAACGGCTGCAGTGCTATCATGACAAGGGCTAACCGCCAAGAAATGGCAAGACCCACGGTGAAAGCAATGACCGCCATGGAAGCCGTCTGGATCAACAGAGCCATTCGGTCGCCCACCAGTGACCTTACCTGCAACGCAAACATATGTTCATGAACAGGTATGGCTCTTCTTCTCCAAGTATGATCATAAGCTATATATAGTACTTTTCTAAGAACTTACGATGTTGGCATCCTTCACGAGCTGTAAGCATATATTGCCGGTGGAGTTGTCATCATGATCAAACCATCCAATCTCAAAAGTGAGGATTTTCGCCAGCATTCGCTTCCTGATCCTCTTGGTCAGGCATTCTCCCATGGAAGCAAAGCTATAATGCTGTCCAATGTTGAGCATGAATGAGAGTGCAACGAGAGCAAGGAAGATGAAATCATACATCCTTGTTTTGTCTTTGATCTCATGATCTGTCGAGTAGTAGATGGAGAATGTGCACCCCATGCCATATGCAAAAATTGGCTGGATTGCCCCAGATAGGACTGCACATGAGCTCCCCACCAGTGCAAGCTTCCACTCCAGTGCATTGAGGAGAAGCAACCTTCGGAAGGATGGCACAGGAGGCTTTGGCTTCTCATCAGCGTTGTCACCATCTCTTGCATCACCATTAGTGGGGCAGGCTGAACTTGAGCTTCTAGCTGAAGAGACCATCTTGCTATTGTCGGTGCTGCATTGCCCTGCACTAGGAGATGCACCGCCAACCTCAGCGCCCTCACCTGAATCTCTATTCTGCTGAAGATGGACAAGAGATGAGTACATCCCATTCTTGGCAATGAGCTCACTGTGGGAGCCTAGCTCCTGGACTGAGCCAGATTGCATGACAGCTATGCTGTTGGCATTTCGGACGGTGGAGAGGCGATGTGCAACAAGGATGGTAGTCCGGCCTACGGAGGCCGCGTCGAGCGCCTCCTGCACGACGCGCTCGGACTCGGAGTCCAGTGCGCTCGTTGCTTCGTCAAGGAGCAGAATCTTGGGTGACCTCAGGATTGCTCTGGCAATGGCAATCCTCTGCTTCTGCCCTCCAGACATCTGTGCACCACGCTCACCCACCTGTATTTGTTTTCGTTTCACACATGATTAGTACTACCCCTATCGGAGACAGTGACTAGTGTAAGTTTAGATAGCTATCATCAATTGATCATACAGGCTGTTACCTGCGTGTCGTAGCCCTGTGGCAGCTGTGATATGAAGCTGTGGGCGTTGGCCGCCATTGCTGCGGCGACAACCTTCTCTGTAGCATCCTCCTCGCCGAACAGTATGTTCTCCCGCACAGACATGGCGAACATGGCGGGCTTCTGGCCGACAAGCCCCATCTGCGCGCGCAGCCACTTGAGCCGGAGCCGGCGGATGTCCACGCCGTCCAGCGCCACCTCCCATGCGGACGGGTCGTAGAACCGCTCCAGCAGCGCGATCGCCGTCGACTTCCCAGACCCACTGGGGCCGACGAGCGCCACCGTGTGCCCAGCCGGCACCCGCAGGCTGAAGCTGGCCAAGACGGAGCTCTCCGGCCGCGACGGGTAGCAGAAATCTGGCGTTCCTGAACTCCACCTCGCCGGCGACGCTGGCCAGCACCTCGCCGGCGCCACTCTCGGAGTCAATCTTGGGCACCCGCTGTATCATCTCAAGGATCCTGTCCGCCGCCGCGGTCGCCTCCGAGAAGTGCTTGACGTTGGACAGCGCCGACCCCAGCGACAAGCCGCCGATGACGATAAGGGAGGAGACGACGAAGACGGTGCCGCCCGGGTAGCCGTGGTACATGACGAGGCGGCCGCCGTACCAGATGTTGATAGCGTAGATGGCGAAGGCGATGCCGTTGGTGCCGAGCCCGACGCCCTTGGCGAGCCCCTGCCTGAGGCCGAGGCGCGCCGACTCCTCGAGCGCGTTGGAGAACCGCGCCATGGTGGTGCTCTCGGCGACGAAGGCGTAGACGGTGCGCACCGACGAGACGGCCTGCTCGGCGACGGCGCCCGGGAGCGCGTACCGCTCCCTGATCCTCCCCGCGAGGCCCGTGAGCGCGCGGCCGTAGGAGACGCCCGGGATGATGAGGAGGAGCGCGGACGGCAGCGTCACCAGCGCGAGCCGCCACAGCAGCGCGAAGCCCACGGCGTAGCTGCCGGCGAACGTGGTGACGTACATGGCGAAGTTGGGCACCTTCTCGCTCAGCGCGTCCTGCACGACCAGGCTGTCGTTGGACACGCTGGTCACCACCTCCGACGTGGAGCCCGGCTTCAGGTCGAAGAACTCCACGTCCTGCCGGAGCACCGCCTGCAGGTACCGCGCTCGCATCCGCGACGCCTGACGCTCCGCCGTCCGTGCCCAGCAATAGCCCTCTGCGTATGCGCGTATGGTACAACCGTATCAGACGCGACGAATGAACTGGCTTGTTGCATATATTGTACAGAGGCAGCAGAGCTGTGCTCACGGTCTCACGGACCAAACCATACCTAGGAACGCCATTAGCCAGGAGGCGCACGCAATGTAGAGGATTTTGATCACGTTCTGGCCGGAAGGATTAATACATGAGTGAGTTCATTGACGTCGGTTTGGCAATATGACCCCCATATACCCTCACGGCTATATTTGGGCCGCACCTTTGAAGGCGGTCCAGCCCAAGATAAAGACGTGCTGCACACGATGTGCACCGCACAGATTAGTAATAGTATCAAATAGACTATTCTACTTGTAACTCTGCCTCTTCGGCATATATGAGGAGGGGAGAGGTCCTTAGACAGGAGAGGTCATCCGATCTACCAGATCACCACGATCTCATACCCAATCAATGCAATATACAGAGCATAGGATGTAGGGTTTTATGTCAAGTTGGCGGCCTGAACCTGTATAAATCTTGTGTCTTGTGTCTCTGTAACCATCCGGTTTCCGATCACGTGTGCCCCTTCCGATCAATCTACCATCTTAGGTCTACCCCTAGATGGACCGCCGATGATATCTCATCGACAATTGGCGTGCCAGGTAGGAGGTGCGAGCTGATCATCTAGTGAATCAGATGGAAATTTTCTTCATCAACATCATCCATGACAACTCTACTTCCTGCGGCAGACGTTCTTCATCAACATCGTCCATGGCGAATCGGTGACGAGCCGGCTTCCTGCGGTGGACATCCTTCACCGTCGGCGCGTTCACTGACCACCGGCTTAGCGACGACCACCGGAACCGTGGAAGCGGTGCAGCCCACTTCTGCACCAACGTCATCGACTACCTCGCCGACGAGTCTGCTCCGACAACTTGTCGATAGATTCCTTGGCGGATCGATCCACATCGATCTGCCGAGGATGGCTTCACCATCGTTCATCGCCGTCGGCATAGACGTACGTGCTGTACCGGCTACTCGGGCCGCCTAGATCCAATCTGGCTGCGGACCAACCATTACCCGAGCAACCAACACCTTCGTCGCGAGTCATCGTCATCAGCTTAGTCACGCGCGCACGCTGTGCATGGCAGTCGTGTGGTTCGCTTCGGGATGACCACGACTCTATCCGACCATGGTCCCGCTGACGTATCTGAGTACAACTCTGTACTCTCGGGTAATCATGCCGAATCAGCTACGAGTACAAGGGCAAATACATCTACGGGACATGCAAGCTAACTGTCTGACTCGCATGCGTCACGTACGGAGTAGTGTCCAGCAACAGCCGATCTACTCAGCATGCAAAGCTAAGTCCATATCCCTTATTTATTTTCTAATCTAATATCCTATACAATATATTATGATATAATATGTATGTGGATATCTACATATATATGCTTGGTTATTTCAGCAAGAATCGCTCCGCATCATGCCACAACGGCGCACGAGTTTCATTGGCTGCATGTGCTACTGGAGCTTGACGGATTCGGCGGACACAGGCTGCCACCGAGTCATCGAGTCATCAAGCGAGCCACGACGAGTCACGTCCATCTGCTCGCCCACGACAACAACACGTCTCCAAAGAAAAGCTAAGTTTATTTGAGAAATTACTAAAATTCTTTGCTATCTTCTCCCTGTTACAGCTTTGCATCCGTGCACTGATCTTTTATACATGCGCCCTGCATAAATTACAATTGAACTTTGTTTCTTGCCCGCCGAGAACGGCTCGACAAGGCGCTGCCTCGATCCTCTTACGATATGTTACAGCTCCGCGCTACATGGCACTAGGAGATTCGGCAGTCGCTCTCTAACGGTACTAGGTACCTAGTGATCCTGGCGGTCCTACGCTGTTCACTAGCGCATCCCTATGTCACCTAACAGAGTTAGCTCGCTTCGAGGATGGGAGCAAAACTTAATTATCGATATTTTTTCTACGACAACATGCGTACTAAAAATACATCAACCTGTTAATTTTCTCTCTGGAGATCAATTATTTGTACATCATGTACTACCGCTCTTCATGTTTATTTTTCAGGGACAAGGTTCGGTTGCCAAGCACACTCTGTACGCTCGGGGACTGGATCAAGGATCATCGTCCAGGTGGTCATGCCACCTGGCACTCGGACTTAATATCCAACCAGTTGGTCCAACTGCTCGTCACCACGGCTCGGTGCCACGCACTGCACAGCCTCATCTCCGACCACGCTGCTCCGGGACTCATCATCGTCGCCTCGACTCGGTGCCGCGCACTGCACAGCCTCGTCTTCGACCTCGTGCTGCTCGGGGACTCATCATCGTCGCCTCGGCTCGATGCCACACATCGCACAGCCTCGTCTCCAACCTCGCGCTGCTCGGGGACTCGTCATCGTCGCCTCGGCTCGGTGTCATGCACCATACAACCTCGGCTCCGTGCCATACGCCACACAGCATGTGCTCCGTCCAGGACTTACCTGGGGACTGCGCATTCGACTTGCCACCTAGAGGTGTCTACGGAACAGTGGTTCTCGGTGTCCCTCGACCCGATCAAGCCTGAGCTATGTTTCCTAAGCAGAAGGCCATAGGTTCATACCTGAGATTTTGCATCAACTCATCATTTGACACTAACTACGGACTAGTTAGTGTTGTGTTGAGTTTTTTTCTTAAAAGCTCGATGCAACATGTTCCATCTTCCATCAAGCTTGGGGACTACGTGGGCCCACTTCACCTCGCGGTGACTAGGCCTATCCTTTCTTGGATTGTTCGCGTTAGCATTTCAGTGATCTCTGTATCACGTGTCAACGTGGGCCTACGTCCCAGAGACGTGAAAAACTTTTTTTCTTTTTCTCAGAGCACCACACATCTTTCGACATACCACCTTCCTTGACAGAAGTCGTGGTCGGAAGCAGATTTATGAACTCCTCGGGATGAAGCTGGTCGGCACTACGTGGTCAGCATCGTCGCTGGTCGGGACTACGTCGACTACATCTTCGCTGGTCGGCACTATGTGGTCAGCATCTTCGCTGGTCGGCACTACGTGGTCAGCATCGTCGCTGGCTGGGACTACGTCAACTACATTTTCGATGGTCAGCACTACATGGTCAGCATCTTCACTGGTCGGCACCACGTGGTCTGCATCTTCACTGCTCAACATAGGACAAGACGGCGACTCCCTCAAGATACATGGTGCTCGGGGACTAGCTGTGGGGATATGACCCCCATATACCCTCACGGCTATACTTGGACCGCACCTTTAAAGACGGTCCAGCCCAAGATGAAGACGTGCGGCACACGACGTGGACCGCACAGATTAGTAATAGTACCAAATAGGCTATTCTACTTGTAACTCTGTCCCTTCGGCATATATAAGGAGGGACAGAGGTCCTTAGACAGGAGAGGTCATTCGATCTACCAGATCACCACGATCTCATACTCAATCAATGCAATATACAGAGCACAGGACGTAGGGTTTTACGCCACGCTGACGGCCTGAACCTGTATAAATCTTATGTCTTGTGTCTCTGTAACCATCCGGTTCCCGATCACGTGCGCCCCTTCCGATTAATCTACCATCTTAAATCTACCCCTAGATGGACCGCCGATGATATCTCATCGACAGTCGGAAACGATGATACGAGATTTGGAAGTGAAAGCCTACGGGCTACGGCCTACGGCGTTGATCTTGGAGGTGATCGGGGCCGCTGCCGAGGTCGTTGGCGATGCGGCTGGCGACGAGCAGCCGCAGAGGTGTGTGGCCATGCCGTCGCCGATGGCATCGACCAGGCCTAGCACCATCAGGGCCACGTCGATGGCGTGTGCGTGCATGAACACCGAAGACCCCAGTGCCACCAGCGCCGCCGCGTCCACCTTCTTTGCGCGTCGTCCAGGGGCGGCGTCCATGACTGATCGATGAAGGCGTACGTACGTACGTGATGTGTAAACCACCGTCGTCGTCGTCGATCAGAGTACTTCGACCTCAACAAGGATCACTGACGAGACAATACGTATATATAGTAGACCAGGCCAATGGTGCCGATCATAGGAAACCTGTGATGCTCTGGTTGCTCACACGAGTGGCATTATATTGATTCTCAAGGCAAGCAAGCATCCATGCTTAATAAGCCTTGTAACAGCACGTACACCTCTCCTTATTTTGGCCTTTTGCTATGCCAATGCCGACAGAGAAGAGGTCCTACAGATTAGACATGATACGGCCTACGGCGACATATATATGCTGATGGTATGCAGCTACCTACTGTACTGTACGAACTCTGGCATTCACCACCAGATCAGAAGCAGCAGTGTAACGTATACTGATCAGAACATCTGGGAGGCAAGTCACACACACAAAAAAAGATCAGAACATCTGGATTGGTACCTGTAACCTGTGACGACCACGAAGATCAGATCCTAACCGTCTACCATCGGTGTCGGTGATGACAGTGGCATTTTCTGCTCCCTTCCAAAACCGTCCATATGCATGTCGTCTGTCATGTACCCTGTGCTCGACAATCATGTAGTACGTATTTAGCTAGACAAAGGAATGTAGTAATGGCAGGGGCTGCTCCCGCACTTCCATACTACTAGGAGGATGGACCAATTTGTGCAAAATAAAGCGTGGCAGGCAGGCTTTGTCCTTGTAGATCTGCTATTGCAGCTGCCTCTTTTGTGGATCCTTCCTCCAGGATGATATCTCCTGGAGTACGTGCAAATGGTCGGCGCTACCCACTGCCTCTGCTCTGTGTTCTTTTTAAAACAAGGCATAACAACTGTTCGTTATACCATTTGCACTTGTTTTAAAACAAGGCAACAACTGTTCGTTACTATAGATGACGATAACCATGACGAGTACACCATTGAACTGAGTGAAGGAACATCTTAACTAAAAGATGAGATACCTCGTTACTGGAATGGACCAATTAAAAGAAATACAAGGATTCACACTAATCAGGTTTTTTAACTCTTGTGTATTAATATATTTTCGGAAGAAAAAACGGTTTTTAACATCCTGAACTAGGACTCCAGCATGAGATCTATTAATTCCTTTGGAGTTTATCTTCTTAATAACATTTCGACGGTCAGAAGCTACAGTGAACTATCGAGATTATGCTCCTCCGCAGCAAAGGAAACAACTCTTCTTTTTACAACTGCCTCAACTAGTTGAGGGATCAGTATCCTCACTTCTTTTTACAACTGCCTCAACTAGTTCAGGGATCAGTATCCTCACTAAAAGCACCCTAGTGATCACGTACATACCGCTATTCCAACCACATGCAGCTATGTCACTGAAAGCACCCATGTGATCACGTACTTACTGCAGGAAGGGTTTTTGAATATTGCTGCCTCAACATGGATCATCGGAGTAGTGGAATCCATTTTTAGATAGAATAATTCGATTCACACCTATGTCATATGTTGATATTTTAGATAAGTGCAGCAAAGACATCTGTCTATAACCTATCTCCTTTTCTGCAATTATGTTGGTATGGACGACTAAATCTCTACCATTGCATACTGCATTTCTTGTCTCCCAAATATACCAAGCAGCTAATGAAAACTGAAGTAGGGGTCTTATGCTTATATGACGGGCCATCTAAGAAACCAAATAACCACTGCTTGATACAAACCAAGTGCTTTATATTCAGTGTGACGTCAAACACCTTTTCATGTCACGCCAAACCTCTGATACATACTGGCATGTTAAAGTTGCATCTCCACAGTTTCTTCCCTGGCGCACAACACAAGGTCAGATGATGGTACGTTTTTTCGATACTTGAGTTGAGTGACCGTTGGCAAGCGGTTCTAACCATTCCTCATAACATTACCTTTTGGGAGGTGCTTGAACACACCACATTTTCCTAGAGGTACCATTTTGATCCATGTCTTCTCTTATTTCATAGTTTTATAAATTCATTTGAACTTATCTTTAAAAACGTACTATCCAAGGGATTGAAATCAAATTTCTTGCATGTGTAAGTGCTCAAAGGGATATAACTTAAACATAGAAATGGTAGAAAAATTCCAGATATCTATAAAGACCTTTTAAACTCACAGTGTTCTACTATTCATCGAACACTATGAAATAGGAGAAGACATGGATATAACTCAAAGTTTTCTACTATTCATCGAACATTATTCATGCCAAACTTTTAAACTCACAGACCACTATTTGCCTACAGTGCCAGCCTGTTAATTTACCTACAATGCCAGCCCGTTAATCAACAGTGACGGGTTTGGGTTCCCTCTAGTATCAACCTGTTAGCCAGCAGTACCGGGTTCGCCAATGCACATTGCCACCCATTAACAGAACACTACCAGGTCTACTACTAAACATTATTTGATTCATTAAGCCGCCATAATAGGTTTGCTACTGTGTACCGGGTTCGAAATAAAAAAACAGCCCCATGCGAAGCACCTGGGGCCTTGTCTAGTTTCCCAAATTTGTGCTGACTAGTTAGGGTTACAAATTCGGTGTTGTACAAGGGGAAATTTTTTGTTAGGCTGCCTCCAACAATGGGGACCCAAATATGGCACCTATACCAGGTTTTCTGTCATGCACAGTAAAAAGGTCCTCTCCCAAAATTTATCCTTCTCCAACCGTGAATGCAAATCAGGAAAAAAATCCCCACCAAACACCGCCCGCTCCCTCACCGCACTGCATGCTCTTCCACCATGCTCCTCCGTCTTCGTCTTCCCGCGGTGGCGCGGGCGACCCTCTTCAGGCGCGATATCAGGCGAGCACTGCTACAGCTCCGAGCACTGCCCCGGGCGAGAGCCGACGCGCGGCCCCTCCATCTTCGTCTTCCCCAACGCGGCCTGGCGAGCACCGCTGCGTGACTGCCTCCGTCCCCACCGCGAGCGACATCCGCTGCGGACGCACCTCGCCCCGCCGGCGTGCTCCACCGCGAACCCTCCTAGATCTGCCACTGGCTCCTCGCCGTGGGCTTACCTCGGATCATCGTCGTGGATCTACCTCGCCGTGCTGGTGCTTCCCGTTGAGGTTTCGCTTTGCTGGCGCTTCCTGCCACGGCTCCGCCTCCCCACGCCGGCGCCTCCCCGCCACCGTCCAGCGTCGCCGCGCCGGTTGCACCCCCTGACGGACCCACCTCTCCGAGCTAGCCGCTCGTCGCCACCTCCTACGGGCCCACCAGTCTGACAGCACAAAGATTTGGGTGTAAGGAGGGGGAATAACTATATTTGGGTTTCCTCTCTCCTCCTATCCAAAATGATTTCTTGCTTTGCATGCTCTGTTGGAGGTCTTTTTTTCACTGGGTACAATCCATTTTCAGTTTGGGTAGTGGTATGCATAGTCTGTTGGAGATAGTCTTAGGGGTCCTCATGTTTGGAATTATTTATTATGCACTGACGGGCACTGACAATGTATTCTAGAGAACCTATACTTTGAAAATCTCTTAGGGTCTGGATGGATAGTCCGTCTGAAACTATTGGACAATCCATCAAATCTCACACTTAGTTGTTTTTCAATAAGAGCACAACCACCTTGATGGATAGTCCATCTGTCATCGACTACAACTATTTGTAGCTACATCAACCTCAATTCTTAAATTATCATGATTGGTTATGTTGATATCAACAAGTAAGGACAATGTCTATAACATAATCATCTCCAAAAAGTCTAGTCAAAGCATCCATGTTGTCACTATGCCCATGATACTCCTACTGTGACTGAGAGGGAATAGAGGAGAGCCAAGGGGACAACACTAGGAGAAGACACAGACATGTTCGACCTAAGTGCCAGATCATCCATCAGAGACGTAGTTGTTGACGTTGAAGAGGAGAAGGCAGTGTAGAACCACAATAAAATATAGTTGTAATCGTTCACTTTGCTCTCACTATGAGGGAGGAGGAAATGTTACAAGTGGTTAAAGATTACTAGAGATGTAAAAACTTGAGAGATAAAAACATATAGAATCCTAGAGATAGAATAAGATTAAGGCCGGTACAACTTAGTTTATACTCTTCTTCCTCATGTATTTCTTATAAACCCTAAGGGTCTATGTAGTAAAAAACATATCACTATATTTTGCGCAATACGTACTCACCCTTTTCTTTCGATAATGAACCGGAGGTGTAACCAACCTATAGTAAATCTAGATTATTGCTTATCTGAGTGGGTTGCAAGACTGAAAGTGCAATACTCTTCTTATACAGACATCTCGGTATTGACAGCCCATATCAAACGCATCTTCTTGTAGACCATCTAATAGTGTCATTGTCACACTAAAAAGGTGGATGAGATACTGATTACTACATGAAAAGGAATGTTGCATTCTATCACCACATCCTATCTCACACTTCACCCATCTCGCTAACACTTCCACCACCCCCTAGACCCCATGGGTGTAGGTTAGCTACCTCGTCGTCATTCCCTACTATATCCCACTAGCTTCAACCCCTATCCTAAGCCTACCTGCTGCCTTATTTCCTTTGTTCTATATTGTCATGGCTGCCACAACACACTTTCTTCTTTTTTTCTCTTGCCCTTTCATTTATGTTCGTGGAGGCGCCTATTGATGGCTCTAAGTGCATGTAGAAGATGCCTAAGAGAACAATGAATAATGTGAAGGAGTGTGGTCCAATTCTAGTCGACGATGAAGATATCAAGTGGAAGAGGCTACAATTGCCCTTGAAAACAAGGTGATCTAAGGAAAGGGCCAAGCCAAGAGCAACTCACCAACCATGCATTAACTACAAGGAGGTACAATAGTTTATTACGCCCTAGCTATGAGAGTGGCTTCTTCTAGCACAAAGATGTAGCAACTTGATGTAACTTCTCTAGTTGTTCCTTTTCTCTGATTTAGGACTCGATAAGGTGAAGTGTTAAACTTGGCTTAGATTCATTGCTTGATTGATGTGTTCGAGGGATCTGGTGTTGTTTTGTTTAATTTTTCAAATGATGTGCCTATGCTCATATAATTAATTAGGATGGCGTATCACTTCACAGATGATTGGGATGTAATATTTTATGACGCCTTCCATCCCACATCGATTTAGTACAATGTGGCATCATCCTTTTTCCAGAAAACACACATGTTTGGTCATAATAATTTTCTATATGAATTGGATTTGATAATCCCTAAAACATGTTGCTTAATGGTTCTTCTGATTGGTCTTTCCACGTACGTGACCTGAAAGCAGGGTAGAGACCCTAGACTTATGACTTATTTATTGCATAATTCATGTTCATTCTTGCCTACTACCATGTATTCAATCATTTGCTCAAATCTATATATGCTTTGGTCTACTTAACATGCTATATTGTTGTGCATATCGATGTTGATCACAAGAGGAACTTTGAGTGGTTCTGTTGATTGAGTCTTATTGAATCTTGTGTGTTTGCATAGATATTCTACCAGACTCTAGAATAACTTAGTCTAGGAATCCCAGCAGAGCTCACTACTCACTCTTACCACAATAAACTACCTTGTACTATGATAGAGTCAACACTACTCTTCACTTGGAGCTCATATTGAAGGCATGAAGGAGAAGGTGGAAGTGACCCTCTATTTATAGTGGAGGTGGGGGTCCATTGCCACATCAGTGACCCGTATACTCTTCTATATCTCCTCCCTTAGATCAAACTGTCATAGAAACACCTTAGAATTAAGAGGTTCAGGTAATATATAGGCATGTGTCTTGCATGTTGGAAGGCGGTGGAAGGCTATGGGCTCAATTGGTAGGTAAGCTAACCTAGTGATGGGGTCAGTCGACCCCACCCTAATGGTAGGTGGACCCTATCCAAGCTTCTAGAAGTATGACCAACTTGTCATTGTGGAGGTTGGATGTTGGAAAAATATTTTTCACGTCAGTTTGGTCACTTGTGGGCCCATGGATCTAAGTGAAATGCATATGAGCCATTAAGAACATCACTTCGTGATCCAATGCTTGAAAGTCGCTTTGGGAGGTGTCTCATGGATCATGGCCACTTGGCAAACCGTTGTGGGCCCATAGAGGGGTGACCCCCCCAAATATTGTGGATGTAGGGGTGCATTTCCACCACACTTTGGCAATGCCCTTCATGCAAAAGCTGAAGTACAAATGGAACGATTTATTGGATACAGTATGTTTGTAAAATGTTATCCTTCCATTAAAACGAGAATGTTGACGGTCTTTTGGAGGTGTAAAAGTTTGACATTTTAACTGTCAACAAGATCCCCCCAAGTTTAACTTTTGATTGTCCCGAGCAAAGAATTAAAACTTAGCCTCGGTGGATCAGGAGTTGCTACTATGCTTCATTTATATAATACTAAATGCATGACAAACATATTTCACTTTGAATGGAAAAGTTAGCAATATTGAAATCTCAACCATATTATCTTAGTCCTTCAATCCTCCATCTAAGTTATGGGCCTCTCGTTTATCTTGGGTGGTTGAGAGACAAACTAATTAACTTTGACTTGAGCACCATTATATTTTTAAATCTCATTCTACGCAAGTTTAATATTGGAGGTTTTTGCAATATTTTCAAAACAAAACTTTAATGTTCTTCATATGGTTTATTTGGTGGAAATATGGATGACATGTTTTTGCGTAGAAGCAACAAAGATATGTGGTTTGTATGTTATCTTGATTTTGGAAGCATGATAATTCCCTCAAAAGGGTCACGTGACTTGACAAAACTCAATGCAAAGCAAGTAGCATATGCAGAAAACTTATATCATGAAAATCATATATGGATTTAGTAGGAATTTTTACCATTTAGGAACATCAAGGTTTTATTATTTTTCAAAGATAACACTCCATTAGTCACCCTCAATATTTTAGCAACTCTTATCTTAGCTATATCATACCTCAAAACAACTTTGGTCTTAGTTACAACACTTGCTTCCCACAAAGTTCTAGGTTTATGATGGTCTCATATGAGCTAAGCAATCCATACTTAGAGAATATCAAGATATATACAGGTACTATAGAAGCATTAACAATGCAACTATTCATCATTTACAAAGGAATATAAACATTCATAAAGCATATATGAAAAGGGGAATATTTTTGGTATTTTTGTTTTATTCATTTATTTATTTGGATGCAACAAAGGGAGAAAGACCAAATAAAACCTAAAACAAAATAAAAGGGAAGATAGAATATTTACCTTAGTCGGGGAGTGAACCTCTCCTAAGCTTATTTTCTGCTCACTATTCTGATGGTGGATATGATGGCGCATAGACACCTCGCATGCTCTTCCCGTTGACCGGTGTTGTCCTCAAGGACGACATAAGCGAGTTGATGGTTTTGCTCAACCCCTTCTTGGATAACCCCTTGTACTATGTGCATCACACACATTTGGTTGGTGAGAAGGGTCATATCTTGGCACAGTCCCGATATTCCCTCTCTCGTGAGGACAAGAAGGAAGATCGCGTATTTTGGGAGCTTGCTTGGAGATCTGCCACTTGAGCCTAAAAGCTGCATTGCACTTGAGGTTTCCTCTTCTTCATCATTTTTTTCGAATACCCCTCTTCTTCATCACCTCCAGCACCTCGTGATGTGCCACCTTGCTCAAATTTAGTGGTTTGTGACATACTTTGTGTTTTTCTTCTTGTGCTAGTGCTCGCAATACTTCTATTTAATAAAAAATATGCTAATCAAATATTACAGCTTTAGGGAGTACCCCAAGGCTGCACAGAATAGGCCAATATAATACACTGAACGAGCTCACCCTGATTGTTTCAGGATAAGCCGATAAGGTAGCATGTTCAGATTCCCCGATTGTTTCAGGATAATGTAGCATGTTCAGATTCCTGAAACCATCTTGCTAAACAAATTTAATTTAATAAAAAAATGTCTGAAATAGCCACCCTTTATTCAGTCAAAAACAACAACAAAAATCCTTTTAAACAATGGAAATTAAAATGTCATGAAACAAACTATATATCAAAGGATGTCAAAACTCTCAAAATGCCATAGCAACTATCGGGCACGTTTCGCAAAAAAAAAAAAAAAAAAAAAAAACACTACCCCTAACACATGACAACTTATGAGTGACCATGGAGTGATTATTTTCTCCACTGAATAAACAAGTGCTGTTTATGCCATGTTTACTCAAATTATTACATTTTGACCCATTACCATTTATAGGAAAAGTTCGTCTGTTCAGATCTAGTATCAAACAACTAACAATCACTTGAAGTAACATGTGGCCAGTTGCGAGATACAGACCTGACAGGCCGGTCGTCGCCGACACGGACCAAAACGCTGCCGGTTCGGCCGAGAGTACGGCCGGCGGGGCAGGTACCCGCGGGGCAGCCAACGTCGCCGTCCACGGTCTCGGCTATCTCGCCGAGACTGCCTGACGCACCGTGACGGCAGCTGCCGGCGGTGCCAAAAGAGCCCGCTGGGAACGCTGCTGACGCCTTTCAGAGCTCTCCAGATGGGGTCCTGATCTACGCCGCCGTGGCCCTCAGCCGTGCGGAGCGGCGTGACCGCCATGGTTCCCGCCAACGCCGCGATGACTGCGGATTAATTGGAAAGTTTATGGCTGCCACGTGTTGTGCTTGATTTGATGGCCCACCAACGAGCCGATGTCCACCAGGTGAAATCCATGGACAAATTCTCGCGCTTCGTACTCAGAAACCGGTGGATACAGTAGTTAAGGTTGATCGATGATTGCCAACATGTTAAAAAAAAAAGATTGATTGCCAACCACTACTGAGGGCTACGATAACTGATAACTCATTTGTGACAACAAACCAAAAGGCACAAACACAAACACAAGCGAACAGGAACAGTGATCCATTATACTTTCTGAACTCATGGCATGTCTAATTGAGAAGGGGCAGGAGCGCTACAACCTCTGTTTTCTACATAAGTCAGCCTTATTTTAAAATTGTACATGTATGCAGAAGCTATAACCCCCAAAGTTTATAAATTATGGTATATATGCACATTGCACAACTACAGAACAACGAATGCCTGCTAGCAGCTCATTCTTCGTCTTCGGTTTCCTCGTCGTCGCTGCTAGCAGCTCTGTTGTAGTTCCATCTGTCCTCAACATTGTTGTCCCCCTCTTCCTCTGTCTCCTCGCTGTCATCCTCGTACATCACTTTCCTTGGCCACCGCTGCTCCTCAGGGAGGTTCACAGCTGGAGCTGGCGATGGTGCTACATAACCTCCTTTGTGCTTGGGGATCTTGGCCGGTGGCATCCTAGCGGTGATGTCCGGCTTACTCCTGTGGGAACTCTTCGAGTTGCTGCGCTTTGAAGGGGCAGCGCCTTGTGGGCCACCATCCTGGAAGTGGTTCGGGTGCTCTTTTTTCAAATGGAGGTTCAGCTTGTACTCGTGGATGTATGCCTTGTCGCAAGTATCATAGGGGCAGACGTAAGGGCGCTCAGCTGAGGGAGCCGGGGGTCTTGCTGAGACCTTGGCTGGCTTAGGGGGCTGATGCTGATCTCCAACTGCGCTGTGGTTCATTGTCGATGCACCTGGATTCTGCAGGCCAACAGCCTATACTTGTCTCATTACAAAATTCTTTCACAAGCAGAAATGCACACACAATAACTAATAAGAGATCTTACTTTCTCATGTTGTTGCCTGAAATGAGCTCTTAATTTTGATTCTTGTGTAAATCTTCGGCCACATCCTGGGTACTGGCACACATGATAGTTATCCGCAGAATGTGTTTTCATGTGTGCCTTCAAATTAAAATCCAATGAAAAGGCCTGCAATAATCAAGGCACGAGACATTAATAACACCTATTGCAAGATAAATAGTAATAATAACAAATGCCAAAAGCCGCATTGAATTCACCAATTAGAAATATATGGCACATCCTATGCATCCCCCATGCTTTCATGCATCCTAGAAAGCTTCTATCAAACCTCAATGATACCCTACCACCCAACAAATAGTATCTTGTTGGCACCACTCTGCTTGAGATTTTTTTTCCTTTCCCCCGACAACAAAGATTAGTTCTAGTTTTTAGAATCATTTAAGCATTTTAGGCTATTTTGCAAAAGGACAGCACAATATGAGTCCCCTCCACGGTAGTTGCAAAACAACTATTATGAGTACAACTGCCACAGGCCCATATAGCCATGATGGGCTACGGAGGTTTGGGGCCCAAGTCAGGCCAATCTGGGCCAGCATGAACAGAGTACTCACAGGTACTATAGCACTTTGCAACACCCATCTAAGTTATATGTATTTCAAAAACTTTGTAGAGTATGAAATAATGCATATTCTCCAGAAAAAAAGAATCACAACTAAATCTTACACAACAAGCAGAACATGGCTGCACCGAAAAGGAAACTTAAGCATCAGAAATATCTATATCCAGTACAAATTTCACTTCATGATTAAACATTTCTAGTAACATGCTATGAAAGAAAGAGAAAAAAAAAGAAATTGCCACATAATTAGCAGAAATTGCAAACATAATACAGGGGGCAGTGTGGTTACCTTCCCACAACCTTCATGTGGGCACACAAAATTCTTTTCTCCTGTATGAATAAGAAAATGCCTCTTCAACTTAGAGCTATCCAAAAATTTCTGCACAAAGAGATTTATCAGACAAAATATTATTCAAGCAACTGAAATGGAACCATGCTTTTACAATCTGAAAATTAATCCAAGATGTGCGCAGACAGTACCTTGCCACAGTTCTCATAGTGACAGATATATTGTCTCTCCCCATGGACATGAGCATGCTTCCTTAAAGCCCCTGCATCAAAAAATGTCTTCCCACATCCTTCGTAGCTGCATAGGAAGAGAACCTCGGAGTTCGGTTCAGGTGTTGCAGACTCTGCCCCCTGCTCCTTGTCCTTAGCCTTCAAAGCTGCCAGTCTATCCTCTGTAAATAAATCCAGTAATAATATTAACGGCAGAATGAAAAGGTTATATCACAAAGCTCACGGAACAATAAACAATCCAACTACTTCATCTCCCAGCAGCTGCTCGTCTACTCGAGTCCAGCGGCTGCCCGCATCTCCCACAAGGCCACCCCTGCATCTCAGCCTAGCCGTGCAAGTCCACCAACGCTCGCACTTGCTCGCCCGTCTCCGTCGGCCGCCGGACCCCTAGTACACTCCATGCCTCCTCTCTGCTTGGAGTCGCCGTCACCGGCCACGGATCCATCCGCAGGTCCGGCCAGATTGGTTCGTGTACTCTGCTTTCATTACTATATGCTGTTTTTATATTTTATTATTGGCCTGTCACATACTCACGAACAGAGCAGACTAATGCTTGTTTGTGCTTGGGTTGTTATTTTCTTTAAGCATTACATAACACAAAGCACAAGGATATTTCTTTGATTAGTTAGTATAATATCTGTGTGGGTTCTTTCTTTAATCTGTACACTTTTACAGAACACAAAGTAGAAGTTTTCCTTTGATTAGTATAATACTTACTGACTTATACTCCCTTAGCTGTATAGCTGTACTAGTATGTGCTGGTCTCAAGCACTAAACATAAACAAGGTCTGTATGTGCTGCACTAGTATCTATAATTCTAGCTTACACAACACCTTCATGGCACCTAAAAAAGGGCGTACCCAGTGCCGTAGGCTCCCGCACTGCAGGGTCTGGGGAAGGAAAAATAGCCAGCAGCCATCCCTGCACAAATGTGCAGAGGCTGGGGCTTGAACCCTGGACCTCTTGGTCACAGGCGGTAAAGCTCTACCGCTTGCACCAGACCTAAAATGTGCATATGGAGTCACCTAGGCGTCCGGCATAAACGTCTAGGCGCTGTTAAGGGGTAGGGTGCCGCGCCGTGGCACACCAAAACGCCTCAAAATCTATGGTTTCAACTGAACCTACAACTCTTACTTGAAGACTAACGAGCATATATGTACTGCTCTACTGAAATCTCATTTTTCTGAGTAGAACTAAACAAGCATCCCTTTGGTGCGCTCCAGAAGCATTACAATTTAGAAATATGTGATGCAATCAGTACAAGAAACAAGAAAAGACTGCTTGCTCCACCAGTCTTATACAGGACTCTCAAGGAATTGGGAATTCACGTAGACATGGACGAATCAATCACCGGTGAAGAAGTACCAGACAGGGCAATTCTCAGAGCAAAACATGACGATGACATGGCACTATGGCAGTACAGTCACAGAATAAAAGACGGCGTTTTCACAGCAGCAGCAACAAGCAAAAAAGCAATCAGCGGTGTGATGCAATCAGTACAAGAAACATGAAAAAACTTTGCTTGCTCCACCATACACGATGCTAAGGGAATTGGGGATTCGCATGGATATGGATGAATCACTGGTGATGAAGTACTGCAAAGGGCAATTCTCAGTGCAAAACATGACGATGACATGGCAGTACAGTCACAGAATAAAAAGGCTGTGTTTTCACAGCAGCAGCAAGCAAGAAAGCAATCAGCGGGCGCAGCGTACCTCGCACCCACATGTAGAGCGTGCAGGGGCCTCCGGCGACGACCAGATCTTGCGGGACCCTGACGAGACAACAACAGGTCAGATGGAAATCCAAGAGCGGGGCTCCCAAGGGAGGAGGGAGACTGTGAGAGCCGAGCCATCGGACGAGCAGGCTGGCAGGGCAACTCACCACTCCTTCACCCAGCGGTACCGGCGGCGCGCGCCCTGCATCTCCGGGCGCGGCGGGGGCAGGGAGCCGGCGGCGGGCGGCAGCGGGGGAGAGGGGGAGCGCTAGGGATTATTGGGTTGGAGACCGGACCGTCGAAGGAAAGGGGAGCGTGGAGGTGGAGGGGTGGGTAGGAAGGGAAGACTTGGAGGAGCACGAGGCGGAGTCCTCCCTGGTGCGATAGGATTGGGCATGGTGGTGACCGCCCCGCCCCAGGCTCCGCGAGGAGATGTATGGCTATGGATGCCATGTCCGTCCGACTCCTAGCTCAACACGGTGGGTCGGGGTGGGGCATCTGATGGCTCGAGGCACCGCGTTTCTTGATGCCTTTTTCGGGGGTGTGCGCTGCTTGCTGCTTGCTGCTGCGCTTCGTCTTCCGTGATGCGGAACAATGGAGTCGATCAACTACGGAAAGAGAGGGGAGGCCGACGGGTTAAAAAAAAGAGCAAATGAGCATAAATAAATTTTTAAAAAAACAAATCTTTTGCAAAAAGAAAATGAAGGACAGCGACATTCTTATCTTTTTTAAAAAAATGGTTTATCAACTTCAAATTTTATAAGCGTATATAAACCAACAAATGCCTATACAATAATTTACATGCGATTCGATCAGGCTATGTGGGCCCAAGGATAGTAAAATAAAAATTAATCAGGCCAAAAGTTCTTATACGATGTATATAAATGCAAAATTTTAGCTTATTTTTCAGTCTGGCCTATTCTAATGTAGACCAATCGTTCTATCACTCAGCAGTTTCGTCCCACCCACCGTCAGCCCATTTGCTCGCGTGAAGAAACTAACGATACTCTCTTCGTTTCCCCGTTACTTTCTTCCCGTCCGCGCGACGGTGGTGCCGGTATAAGGGCGTGTGGTGGCAAGCATGGCGGCAAGTGGCCTGGTGTCGGAGATCCAAGTGCCCAGAATGCTATGATGACAGGAACATCTTGGACGTTGGCAGGGCGCAGGTGGAGGAGTTCTACCATGGCCTCGGCGAAAGAATGGATAGGCTCAAGGAGGACGCCACAAGAGCGAAGCTAGGGCCGTCGTTGGCAATGTTGTCGTGCTGAAGATGGATGACGTCGGGGAGCGTGGCCGCATGTTACAACCAGATGCAACTCTAGAATGTGGCTGGGGTCCTATGTCAGGCTTGAGGTCGGCACCGCCGTGTGGCTTCCTCCAAGGCGGGAATGGCCACCTCAATTTCTCGAACAACGATGCCTGCTACTCTTTTTCGATCCAAAATTGGGTTGTTGTTCGCCTTAAACTCGATCGGGTGGCAGGACCAACAAATGTGATCCAAGGGAAAGGAAGGGGAGGGAGATTACTGTCTTGTAAAAGGGACTTGGGGTGGGGCTACTGCAGTGGTTGGGATGTGAAGACCGAGAATGTGAGGGTTGGGACTGGGAGGGGAAGTCGCGAGAGAGGAATTCCAACTGGATGGCAAGGTAGATCGACAGTCGTCCGGGGTTGCGGGAAGCGATGGCAATTTGTGATGCAGCAGAGGTTGCGAAACCCCAACGTTGATGACGTGGCACCCAACTCGAGGATGTGCTCTCACAACTTCTCTGGAAGATCCGTCACCGACATATCCCTCTTGTAACTAATAGACCTTCATTTTTCAGTAGGTTGTTTTGTGTGTTAGTGTAACAATTCTAATGACGACCCTATAGAATTGGAAAGAAACTGAGCCAACTAAGACTTAGAAGAGGAGACGTCGCTGCAACAAGCCGCACAACAGGGGCCTAGGAGGCCGCAACAGGGGCCCGCGCCGCCATCGCCACCGGACTCGGAAAAGGACACATCATCTAGATGGATTAGGAAAATAGAGATAAAAAAATAGGAAGCACTGAATAGCACCATATCGCTAGTTGCGTAGAGGCTAAAGTCTTGCAAAGACAATAAATGTATACTCCATGTACTCAATTGAAGTAAGGAATTGGGCTAGTCCCAAAACCCTAGCTCTCAGCTCTCACTCTCGAGGTCGGGGTCAAACCCTAGCCGCCACCTACCCCTAGCGCCGCTCCCTACCCTGCGCCGCCTTTGTGTCGCGCGCACAGCGCAGCTGCCGCCGCGGCCAGCCGCCACCACCGCCTACCTCGGCCTCCTCCGCTCTCGGATCGCCCTTCACATGTCATCGGTGCGCCGGACCTCTTATAGCTGGTATCGGACGACTAGATTGATCCATGGCCACCACCACCACCATGAACGCCGCCAGGAAGATCGAGATTGAAGAAATCTGCAACGACTTCAAGGCTACACTCGTAAGTTACACGCTCCAATTTTGATTTATGCTACGGCAGCGGGACAACGTGCAGATTGACACCACCAACAACATCACCATCAACATATCGACGATGCAATCGCCGATCTAGATGGCCGCCCCGACGAGGAAGACAAGCTGGCACGCAGCGCTGGCAACATCGTCATCAACACCGCAAGCACCAAGGAGATTCCTCTACACGACGCCCGCGTCCTCGACATCACCGTGCTGGACGACGTCAAGTTGGATGCCACCATCAGCGGCCATGTTGTGGAGACACAACAGATCGAGATCGCCGCCAACAAGGAGGATGCCAGCATCGACGCCCGCCAGCTATTCAATGATGTGCCCGCTCAAGCGGAGCATCACATCAGGGTCGGGACTCCGCTATCAACAATAACAACAATGACTACGACTAAACTAGCAACAACGCCGCAGCACACAGCAACACTGCCAGGAAACATCGCCCTCATCACCGGCGCCTCCAAACCAGCGCCATGCACCAACATCGACGCCGTCGATGACGCTGTTTAGAAGTAACAATAGAAGGACGATAACGACTACCTTCCAATCGTCATCACCAAATTGGCCCTCAACGTCACGCCAACACAAGGCTGGTTCCTAATCTTCTTCCTGTTTCTATTTTCAAATCTGCTTGGCAACAACAATAACCCTGCCAAACTGCCAGGCACCCTCATCTACAGCAACACTGACATCGGCTCAAAGTCACAACACGCCATCAACAACGCCTTCATCAAAGTGGGCCCCGACGACAGCAACAGTGACATGCTACCATGCGACGTCACCACCAACGGCCACCAGCTGTTTGATGCAAACACCCAACTAGGCCAGCGTCTCATGGCCAAGGAGGTTGAGAGGACACGCCTAGTCGTCGACGACAACATCGATGACACCATGTCGCCAATTGATGTCCGCAACAACAATGTGGCCTTGAACAACTACATCTACTTTGTGTCCAACCATGTTGACATCACCAACAGCAAGCACCACGACGGCCATGACATTTGACGCTCTAACAACTATGACACTGGCAACATCGACACCATCACCACCATGTCAACTCGGCTTATCTCCAACAACACCCCTGAAGCTTCCCTAGCAGATGACACAACATTTCTAGAGACTGGACCATGGAACATGGGACTACCGGCGCCCAACACGCACCGACCTCCAGTTCCAGCATCAGACATCGACAACCTAGGCTACAAGCTCACCTACGTCAACGCCGCCTGCACCACAAACATCGACAACAACCCGCCCTCAAACAACTACACCTCCTATGGCTACATCGACAAGCAACTCTACAATCGGGAACCTGCATCACTTCATATGAGTAACGACAACATCTACAACTACATCGACAACCTCCTATACGGGCCGGAGTTTGTAGCAACTCACACACCATGGAGCATTGTCATCACCAACATCACCAAACCTAGCCCGAACACCTCCACACTTCAAACTGGTGTCATCCTCGACGACAACAAAAGGGCACAATCCTTAACATCATGCTTACCGTCAACAACATCAACTGTTACACCCGCAACTACCTCGTACTCCGCTACATCAACAACTTCAACGCTAAGCAGCTTGACATCTTCCACAACAACTCCTCAATGGTCGCATGACCTGCCATCCGGAGGCAACCTTACCAACAGTAGCTTCCCTCAATGCCTGACTCCAGTTTCGTTGTAAGGACGCGCCGAGTGGAAAATGGGGGAGTAACATAACAATCCTAACGATGGCCCAGCAGAATTGGGAAGAAATTGGGCCAATTAAGACCCAGAAGAGGAGACGTCGCTGCAACAAGCCACGCAACGCGGGCCTGGGAGGCCGCACGCGGAAAAGGACACGTCATCTAGATGGATTAGGAAAATAGAGATAAATAAAATAGGAAGCAACGAATAGTGCCATATCACTAGTTGCTTGGGGCTAAAGTCTTGCAAAGACAATAAATGTATACCCCCATGTACTTAATTGAATCAAGTAAGAAATTGGACTAGTCCCAAAATCCTAACTCCCAGCTCTCTGGGTCGGGCCCAAACCCTAGTCACCACCTACCCCTAGCGCCGCCCCTGGCAGCGCGCACAGCGCCGCCGCTGGCAGTGCGCACAGCGCCGCCGCCGCCGCACCGCCTACCTCGGCCTCCTCCGCTTTCGGATCGCCCTCCACGTATCACCGGTGTGCCGAACCTCTTATAGTTACTAATTTTTTTGAAAAACTACACGAGATATTTGAAACTTTCAAATTAATTTTAAAACTTTCTATTAGAAAACTAAAAGTCATACCCAAAACATAAAACTTTCAACTCAAACTTTTAAAATTTTCATCTCAAAATTTGAAACTCTACACTCAAAATTTGAACTTTTCAAGTTGAATATTCGAAACTTTTAGCTCAAACTTTGAAAACTTTCAACTCCATATTTGAAAATTTCAACTCACATACCAAGACTTTCAACTCAAGATTTATTCAAGTTATGAATTTTGAGTTGAGAGTTTTTATACCTTGGGTTGAGAGTTTTGAATTTTAAGATGAAAGTTTTGAAATTTAAGTTTCAATTTTGAGTTGAGAGTTTTAAATTTTAAGTTGAAGCATCTAGATTATGAAACACACGAAAGGTTTGGAACAAAAAGTGTTTGCTCAAAATTAAAATGAAATCGTGAAAAAAGAAACACGCAGGGGGAGGCGTGCGAAAAAACAAATTTGTGAAAAGCGAAACGCGCCTGGAGGAGGCATGTATGCGCTAGCTAGCAACCCTGGTAACATATACTGTTAGATGTTTTGGGACATGGGCCAAACAATTCCAAATAAATCCCAAATGCCCACTCACACAAGCACGTATATATGGAAAGGTGGGGGACTTTAGTCCCACCTTACTATTTCAAGAGGAGTGAGGCCAACTTAAATAGCTGAGCTATCTCTATCTTGTTGGAGCTATTGGAGAGAGAAAAAGAAAGAACCACACGAGCGCACGCTCGCTCGCCTCGCCGGGCCGGGCGGGGCTAATGGGCGCAAACGCACGACATGCGCGTGAATGGTCCGCCGATTTTCCGCTCCGGCCCTTGCGGGTGTGCGGCCTCCTTTTGCCACTCCGAATTTTTGCATGCATGGAGAAAATTGCGCTGGCCTATTTGGTAAGCAATTATTCTCGTATTATGGTAAGTGCATAAACGGCAGATCAATTACCATAATACTGTGATTGAGCGGCTAATTACTTTCCTATTTGCTGCGACGCGTGTATAAATATGGAGCGAGACGTCATCCTCAGTACTGAGAGATTCATCTCTTCCTCGCCATAGTGCCACGCTGCCGCCGTTTTCCTCATCCCGTCGCCAACGTGCCATCGGTGTCGGGAGAGCAGGCTCCGAAGCCTACGTCTCCTCGCGTCCCTGCACGGGGTAGGGGGCGTATCAGGTTTTTGGGAAGCGCCGTCGCGACTGCTCGCTGGACGTCTTCTTCCCTCTACGCCGCTGATCCAGATTTCAGTCGACGGTCTGCTACTTCTTACTTTACCGGCAATTCCACTGTAAGAATATCGATTCTCTCTCCGTTGTTCGTTCTCGCATTCTCTCTGTTGCTAGTATCAAATCACATACCTGTGGTACATGTTGTTGGTCTTTTCCTTATTATCGGAATTAATTTATACATCGCTAAATTGCTCTTATTTCTAACGTATACCCTAATAATATGGTTCAAAATATGGTTGATCGAGTATGGCTTCCTCTTTTTATAATGACCAGGTACTGTGCCCGTACGGGACCAAAAAAACTTTTGTACTTCAATGCATGGATCGCATGAAAACGTAACACAAAGCGGCTCGACGTCGCCGGGAACCAGGATGACGACTGGCTACACCAGCGTTGCCGCTTTGCATACACTGCACTACCATCCTAGCCACCCTGAGCCCACAGTGAGCCCCCATGTCTGACTCACTCACCAGTATGCGCTCGACATGGCTGACGTCATGGCCTCTCCTTGCCTGAGAGGCCCAAGCCCTTTCTTATATCCTCATTGGTCCTAATACAGTGTAGTAAATTATATTTGGTTGTGAAAATATATTATAAAAATAAATACTTTTGCTAATATTTTCATGATCTTTTATTCTGCAGAATGAAGGGCGGCCCTGGTGCAAGCAGTAGAGCTTTACTGTCTGTGACCAAGAGGTCTAGGGTTCAAGCCTCAGCCTCTGCACATTTATGCGGGAAAGACTGTTGGCTATTTTTCCTTCTCCAGACCCCGCAGTACGGGAGCCTACGGCACTGGATACTTCCTTTTATTCTGCAGTATATCAGAAACCAAACTGCTTGTCTTAAAACAGAGAGAAAAAACTCATGAGCACTGCCATTTCCCAAAACATTTTCCACATGAATAGGACAGGAAGCAAACTGAACTTGACATCCATTCCAGGAGGATGTTTTCCATTATGTAGTGTCATCAACCCTCACATACACCTGAGATCACAAAGTAAAACTCATAAGCATTGCCAAACCAAGCTATCAGACCACAGGATAGTGATGTTAAATGTATATTTGGCAATGCCAAGCAAGCTGCAAATAATGCAAATGACATGAAAAGGCAATGATTTTAGTATAAGGCAATGACATCAACTAACTTACGGGATGAACTGACCAGAAGAGCAATGTAGTGTTGCATCAATGTGTTCTCAAAGACAATCTGCAATATCAGTCAGCAATCATTAGGATGTAAACACGGGTCAACGGCTTGCATCTACATATCACCAACAGCTAGTCTTCAAACAGCCATAGATGGAATTCAACATCATAAGAATATACAGTGTTGATATCTGCTTGTGATGACATCTCTAACACCTGGAAATATAACATAAGAAAATTTATTTAGTTGGCATCATAGAAACACCCACCAGGAATATACATATATATCCTGACTTAAAAGCGATGGTTTTTAGAGTGTTCTGCAAACATAATAGAGGGGTGAGGACAATAGACAAAAACATAATAATAAGGTAAATGATCACAAAAAAAGAGCCCTGCCATGTTCAGCCGTGTCAGCATTGCTGCCGCCCTTGCCAGGATCCTCTGCCTGCCATGCGCCACCCATGCATCATCCTCTAGGCCACTCTCTGAATTTAGTAAAGTAGCATATACATCTGAATTCAGAAAAAGTAGCAGATGCATCTGAAAACAAAAAGGTTTCATGCAACAGGTCAGAAAAAATAGTGTACTATTACCATTGAATTTTAGTCATTTTACTGTAAGGATATTTTACTCAATAAGGTCTCAGAATCTCAAATCCCCATTAATGTGCCTCTTCCCTACAACTCTGATAACAGTTTTGCTCTTGTTCATAGCCTTGCTCCTCTTCAGTGACCATACAAGGAACTGCAAGAAAGCATCAAAAGTTTAACTGAATTGTTAGGAGCATGGCTGATTGAACTATCAGGGAAAGTTTGAGGCAACTAACAAAGTCACATAGTCTCATGTCTTTTGATCCTAGGTGAGGGATTTGCATGCTCGTTCAAGATGCATGAACAATATGATGAGCTTCAGCTATTGTATCAGGTGTACTTTACAGAGTTAGCCATGCAAGCTCAGTAATACTACTAATAATTAACATACAATTATTTCAATTGGGCGATCACCAAGAACAAGCTGAGCACTAAATATCTTCAGATACCCTCCTGCCCTTCAGATATCACAAATATCGGTTTATTAGCAAGCAACCAAGCACAGTCTGCTCTTTCATCAGATAGAGCTCGTAAGACTGCTACAAATAAAGCTGAATTATCTCTCACCTTTATTGAACAGCCTGGCGTAGATTGGGAACACCTGACCCGAGCTTCTGTCGCAACAATTCCTCCAGATACTGACTGCGCAGCCACAATCCAATCCAACCCCCATGGAATCAACAAAGAGAAGGACACGATTCAGACGATGATTCAAGAACACCAATAACAGGGGGACAACAAATAAACAGAACACCAATCTAATCAGACGACGATTCAAGAACACCACGCCGAAGGGTGTGAGGCTGCACCATGTCGGGCCGGAAGTGCCAGGGCTGCGTCAAGTCCATGGTAAGGCAGGGCAATCCTTCCATGCGCACCTGCCAGGGAAGAGGATGTGCTCGCCGGAGGGACTGGGGATGCTCACCGCCACGACCTCGCCTTGCCCGGCGGCGGCCGCGCGGCCTCGACGGCTCCGACACGACGATCTCCATATCCCCGAACATGACGAACCACAACCGCATGTTTTTCCGCATGGAGTTGTTGTTCTCAGCGTCGAACCCCCACGGTGGCCTCCGCATCCCCAATGAACACACTGCGTTGCCCGCCCCACGTCGGCCACAACCGACACCAAGTCCTCGGCATCCGCGGCGTGCCAGGGCGGGCGCGCCGGAGGCGTGAGCAAGGACCAAGGAGTCACGATCACATGGAGAGAGAGGACGCCGAGGAGCGACACACGACGCACGGAGCCACCGAGAAGGCTAGACTTGGGTTCCCCAGCTCTGTGCGCGGCCAGCGGCATTGGCGGCGAGCACTGCACGGCCAGATATGCGTGGGTAGGGGAAGGAAGGAGCACTGGACCAGGGGAAGAAAGGAAGGGCGACCGGCGAGGTGCATGATTCACGGCGATGTTTCCAAATTTAGTTTCGCATGATGGAAAGAAGGAGGGTTTACTTTTTTAGTTGCGGTTTCGCCCGACAATTAACGCACGATTAGCCGCACCTCTTGAAATTTTCTAGGCAAGGGCGAACGCGATCGCAGGGGCGGCAGGGCGGCGGAGCGGGTGTTTTACCGCACGGAAAGTGTGTCTTTGTTTTACTCTTTTTATTTGTGGGGAGATTCAGAACTATATCCTCTTCTGGAATCATTAATTGCTGTAACTTGTAATGCCACCGAGCGAGGCAGTATCCTATCATTATCATCATCACCTCATCTCATCATAAAACGTTGGGCGCGCTAACTGGCGCACTGATTTTCTACTCTACAGGATTGGTTCCGTGGAATGACGGTTCAACGGGTGAAAACTTGAAACCAGGCCAACAAGAAAACAACTTAAGGATATAAACGAGGGGTAGTCAGAAACGCGGGCCAGATATGATTTTTTTTCTTTTGAAAAATAGGCCAAAACATTGCTTATTCATAGAATTTTATTTCAAGGAATCCAATGATTTTCATTTGTTTTTATGCTAATCAACAACACTAACCATTCAAAAACCAGAGCTGTTACTGCTTTGTTAGCTGTGGGTGATTTGGACCATAAGAAACATCATGATCTTTAGATTGAAATCGGTTTATTCCCCCACTAAATTACATTTCAAAATGATTTCTAATTTAATATTAGTCAAGAATAACTAAAAAATTTCTAACTTATTTGCAAAAAAATCATTTCTAATTTGCTGCAGTGGAAAGTTCTTTATCGTCCTGAGGAGGCCGAGATGATAGACCTGATGAATGAGAAGCCAAAAGGGGTGATCACTGCTTTGAGAGATCAGATAATTAGGATTGGCTAAATCTTCTATGTTTTTCTTGTTTTTGTGTTGTCAAGCTAGCTAATGTTGAGACGTCCTGTTGCTTAAGTTCCTTGCTGCAAACAAGTTTGTATGGGCCCAGAGAGGTTGAGAGTTTTTCTCTGTGGGCAGGATTGTGAAGCTGTTGCCACTTGGTTCCTAAGAGTCCTTTTTGTAAAATGGGTAACCCCTATGTACTCCTTGCTCCCGTGATGGCTTCGATATAATAAGCCGGGCCTATGTGCCTTTTGTCTTAAAAAAAATGAGCTCGACAGCATTACAAATTCATAGATTCATAACAGAGGTATATAGATTAGATCCATAGACATTTGGTTTCATGACGGACATAGTGCGCTCCAGGATAACCAGATATCAGTCACACATACATTCGTTAAGAACTAATTCAGGGGCTTAGTCATCAGCACTCCTTGTGTGCTCATCAGAAGTAGTCGCGGCAGTCGGACTCTCCCTGGCAGCAGAACTAAGGCGATCCCGAAGCTCCAGCACCCGCCTAAGGAGTCCAATAAACATGTCAGAAAATTCTGAAAAAAGCAACGATAAACATGGACTATTTCACCAAAAAAAATAGTAATAATAAAAACCGATAGACATGGACTACAATTAAAATGTTATTTGGAACTTCAGAATCAGCAGTCCGCATTTGTTTGGAAACAAATAAAGTTTCAAACTATGGATCTATCAAATACACTACAATCTGTTAACAGACCATCAATGCTAGATAACTCATGCCATTTTGCCAAAGCACATGAAATTTGTTGGATGAAATAAAAAAGATAAAAAAACTAGCTGGCCAGTTTGCTTTCAGCATACTAGTTTACCATGACAAAACATTCCGGGTAGAAATTCAGATAGCAACATTAGACGTGGAACAACTAAATGTCATTTGAAACACTGGAACTTGCAGTCTAGCTGCAATGGTTCAAAACATACACTACTTGCAAAATAAACTAAGTTTCTATGTTGTAGCTCTTTGGAAAACACTCTGCAATGCAACAATGTAGTAAAACTTAGCATGCTTACATGGATATTGAATTGGAGGTATTTATCTTACAAATAAACTAATTAATAATTAATACATTCCGTAACAACCTAAATGGCGCCAAAAGAACTCCCACCCACCTCTTGACATGCTACAAAGCGTAATGAAAATTAGGTTGCATTGCTATATGGTGTAGCTTCTCGATGAATCATTTTATAAACAGAACGATTATGCTAGAAACAAACACAAGCATATTTGTCGTTTACCTTGAGAGCATCATCTGCTTGCATTGGGCATGGATGCACTGAGAGCTCATAGCCAAGCAATCCAGCTATGAACAATATCAATCACCATTAAAACGTAGCCCCAATGGTATCGGTAGCTAGTGAAATAGAAGTGGCTCAGCACCAGTACAAGGTAGCCTATCACCATATTTGGGAAAATGTAGCACAACATGATATAGCCAAGCTGATCAATGGAGAGGAGAGCATCAAGAAGCACAAACCTAGCAACAAAAGCAACCCAGCAAAGGACGACACCCCCCCCCCCCCTTACATAACAAAGAAAGGCCACAGAAACAGAAAGCGCATTCATAGGAAAGAACCACAATGGCAGAGCTCCGCCCATAACAATCTGCAGAGATAGTAAACCAAAGGCAGCAGCTGCCGGACCATGAGCTTCCTTGAAGGACCTCTTATCCTCCTCGGTTAGGCTGAAGGGGTAATGTGCTTGGCCGTCATATATAGCAGGCTAGCAGCTGTTCGGAAATGTAATTTGTGTGCTGGTCGGACGGTTGCAGGCCTCATTTGGATTCTTGGGCCAAAGGTCTATTTGCTTCGGTTGGGAAAGGAAAAACTACCTGATTATTACTGCCGTCTGAAATTCCTAAACTGCAAATTGAATATTTTAGCCCCCGTCACTAATAAAACCGTAAATTTACTTTTGTGTCCTGGTTAGAAGTGGTTTTCAAGACTTACTAGTTACTGGCAAAACATGCCCGTGCGTTGCACCGGGTCGGATAACTTGACGAGTAGTTACGTAGATAGCGATTTAAAGATTTATATAAGGGACAAAAGCATACTACTGATATAATGAATATGACATTCATAACATAAATCAATATTAGTAATAATATAACAATGCACTATTAAGTCGTCTTTTGTATCGCAAATCACGTACCAATATCTAATCATAAATGTATAATAAAGTACTGTTTTGTTTTCATAGTATATATGTGTTAATACAGTTAAATATCTAGTTTGTGACTTTTTCTTTGTGCGGAGGCGTACCGAGTCACGAGTGCAGAGCAGAGGCATCGGCGAACGGCGCCAACACGGAGCAGGACGTGGCGGCTACGGTCCGCTCGAGCATGGAGCACGCATGGCGTGGCGGCGGCGGCCAGCTCAAGCACGAGCGAGGCGCGGCCACGGCCGCGAGCACGACGTCGGTGCACAATGGGCGCCGGCAGCAGGGCTCTTTTTCGATTCGTAGATATTTGCCGATTTCTTCTTTGCTTCTCTTTGCGTGTAAAAGGAACATATGTATCACCCATCGGCGAGCTCCTCTAATTCATGTTGGCTGTTTTTGCGTAGGTTTGTAACTTTAGTTTCATACTATTTATGTGTTAATATTGCTTGATATAAGTTCAACGGCTTCATTTATGGATCCATAAAAATATCAAAGTTGTAACAATTCTAATATCTTAAGTTAAACAGGGGCTTAGGGGCTAGTCGTTGTGTCAAAAATTGATTTGTTCATTGATGAGTAATTGGGAAATCGTCGGCTCCATCACCCACGCAACACCATCCCGTGCAACTTACCCATGACCATGTGGCGCACTGCCGTTCGCTGGTCAAACCCACCGCCCTAGCAACACCATTGATCCCACCGTTGCTGCATGCCATTGTGCCCAGCGGATCCCGTGAAAAGTGCCATCGTTAAAATTCACCTACCAGCGAGCGAACCGACGGACGACGGTTCAACGATTCCGTCTTATCTCCGTCTTCTTCATCTTCTTTCCGTCTCCTTCGCCCGCTCATGAAGACTGGACGTCGCGAACAGCCGTAAGCACCGTGCACCCATAATCCGCGCATCCAGATGCAGGCACGAACGGTGACGATGGCCAGCACCCTGGAACCCTAGATGGCCGCGCCTACAAGAAAACCTTTGCCACCCCCTCTCCGAGCTCCTCCGGTATCCGCCGTCGCTGTCGCCCCGTCTCACTGTAAGCTCTAGACGCCACTTCTCCCAGCATCGTCGCCGCCCGAGCTCGCGACTATACAGCTCGCCGTCGCTGCCCCAATTAAGATGATTTGGGTATGGAGTCTATATTGTTTATAGGACGAAGAGTCATGGAGGTCCCATTGCACCTTGCTGTTGTCCAAGTTTGATTCGATTCCAGCGGTGGACGAGGACATCGTTAGCTAGGCGTGGTCCTTTACGGACTAACAAATTATACGGACTCTAACAGGGGGGATATATAACTCTTTTACGGGAGCAGAGGTGGACAGAAAAGAAAAAAACGGAAACAAAAGGTGGACAGATCGGTCAGAAACTTATTAGCGGACAAAAACTATGCAGGAAATTTTGGTGATTTATTATTAGATAATAAAGAAATGCTGGTAAATGCTTGAGAAGATTTTTATGAGCATTGAAAACTATCTCTAGCTTCTAAGATCCAACATGAAAATCATAGACACATATTAGGAAACGATAAACCCCAATAAAATATTAGAGTTCTTGAAAGTATATTTAAAAGCTTTCAAGAGTTAGATATATGTCTAGGAAAATAGAAAACATATTCAGAGAAAATGGAAATTCTTAAAACATCCAAATCCATGTCTAAACATGTTTGAAATATTCCATAACAAAAACACTGAGATGCACTCAACATGAATGCATTCAGCATTAAATGTATGTTGTTTTATGCTCATCCTATCTTTGATGTGAAAAGTTTTTAAAACATTTTTAGACATCAATTAGAATGTTTTTGGGACTTTTTAGACTTTCCTAGATATTTTCATTTTCTTAGAGATAATTATAATTTTTGAAAGCCTTTAAATATAATTTCACATTCTCTAAATATTTTATTTGGATTTGCCGTGTCCCAATAAATCTCTCGGATTTCTCATATGCACAGGTTCAAAAAAGAATAAAAGAAAGTTAAAACCGTATTAAAAACCACTTTTAACATGGACATGAATTAATTTAAATGGTTTTGAGAGTTAAAGATGTAAAACGATTGATTTTTAGGTTCGTGGAGGAAAATATAGTTTAGAGGTAAAATTTACCTTTTCTATTAAAAAATATGTTCTTTGTTGACTGTATTGATCTGGTATGCATTTGATGGGATCCATACAGCCAAACCCCAAACCCATTTGGATGGTAATTCGTGGGTGGCCGGTTCGAACGAAAGGTGCTGAAAACTTTATCCGACTAGCATCGTAGCGACAACAAAACGCTTTGGCCTAATATTTCTTTTGAAACAATTAACTTCTAATATTACTTACAAGAGCCTCAGATTAGCATGAACAATAGATGGAGTAACTTCCCTGCTCAGTACATAAATTTGGAATTAAGCTAGATATACGCTGTCTTGTCTAGAAAAAAAAAGATTTATAATTTTAAATTGAGAGAGTAGTAAAAAAATTGACCCAAAAAGGACAGCCTCGGTCAACAATGTCCTAAACCATGTATATATCTTGATAGGGTGTATCACTGGTGAATGCTAGCTTACCAGATATGCTATACATCTAAGCTATGTACAGAGAACACCGCCTATTGACCAATTGCTTCATTCACTAGCGGTGGCTGGCCATCTTGGCTACTCCACCAACACCGTAATCAAAACCACAAGCCGGCTGCATGTTTGTAAATTGTACACACATTCTCATGAATGAATTACTACTGTATATACCAGCTGAAACCACCAGCTTAGCTCCAGCAGAATTGGACCATTAGTAACCGTAACCACATATAAAAGTTGGGCGGGATGCGTCCGTGACACACCCACCCCACCAGGAAATCTCGTCGTTTCAAACACAGGGAGCTAACGTGAACATAGTCTCAGCAGCCATATGAGCTCCACATTACAAATTCATGAAAAAAGGAAGGGGACAGAGAGAAGGAAAACTTCAAATACATAACTGGCTACTGTGTGAACTGCCACCTGGCTTCAAGCCTCCCTGTCAATTTAAAAACCACCTAATAACGAAGGCCACCAAGCACACTGCATCACCACAAGGTACAGGCCTTCGCTACACTTGTTGCTTGTCTCCCTCCTCAGACCACATTTGTCGGCAGAATCAAGGCCATCCCGCAGCTCCAGCTACCTATGGAATCCAAATGAACATGAATTCAGAGATTAAACATGAAGGCAATTAAATCTTATTTGGAACCATAGAATCAGAATGAAGAATTGTTTGGAAACACAAGCATATCAATTGTTTACCTTGAGAGCATTGTCTGGTTGTATTGGGCATGCACAGAGAGCTCATAGCCAAGCAATCCAGCTATGAACAGCATCAAGCACCATAAAAACGTAGCCCCAATGGTATCGGTAGTGAGATAGAAGTAGCTCAGCACCAGTACAAGGTAGCGTATCACCACATTTGGGAAAATGTAGCACAACGTTGATGTAGCCAAGCTGACCAGGGGAGAAGAGGGCATCAAAAAGCACAAACCTAGCAACAAAAACAACCCAACAAAGGACAACACCCCCCCTCCATAACAGTAAGGAAGACCACAGAAACAAAAAGCGCATCCTCAGGAAAGAACCACGATGGCAGAGCTCCGGCCGTAACCATCAGCAGAGAGAGTAAACCAAAGGCAGCCGCTGCTGGACCACGAGCTTCCTTGAAGGTCCTCTTATCCTCCTCAATTAAGGCTAGGGGGGTAGCCGTCATCTTCCGGCCAATGTGCTGCATGAGCTGACCGTAGGCATACTCAAGTAGGCTCGCCAGCCATCCTGTCACCATGTGCATGACCAATCCAGCATAGGGGTCAACAAGCCTGTCAACGACAATGACCAGAACGACAAGGCAGGGCATGTGGAAGAAGACAGTGGACAGGCACATTCTCGATGAAAATATGAAGATCAAGAAGATGATGTAAGCGGATATAAATGTTGCGATACTCCGCATGAGGGCCAACGGTTCACTGTAGAGGTGGTGTAGTTGCACGGGGGAGCTTAAGACCAACAGGAAGGAGATGGAGACCATGCAAGATTCAAATACATAACTACTGCCATCCCCGCACCGACTCACAAGGGTGATCGTAGCTGAGCCAACGTCGGAGTCGGAGGGAATCTTAGTGTCTGAACCAAGGCCATCCAGCTGCTCCAACTGTTGCCTAAAAGAAACACTAAGCATGAATTCAGAGAACATTAAACATAAAAGGCAATTAAATCTTATTTGGAACCTCAGAATCAGAATCTAGAATTGTTTGAAAACACATTAAAGATTAAACTTTCAAACTGCCCCATGTGGGGGCACTGTCTATGAATCTATCAGATACTCTACAATATATTAACAACCAACAATGTGCTAGACACCGGGCACCTACAAATCATGCCATTTTACGAAATGATGTTAATGTCTGAACCAAGCACACGGCAATTGTTGGATGAAATGAAAAAGGATAAAAGAAAACTAGCTGGCCAGTTTGCTACATCAGGATACAAGTTTACCATGAAAAAACATTCCGGCTAGAAATTCCGACAGTAACATTAAACAAGGAACAACTAAATGTCATTTGAAACATTGAAATTTGCAATCTAGCTGCGATTGTTTGAAACATACACTAGTTGCAAAATAAATTAAGTATCTATAATACAACAATGTAGTAAAACTAAGCATGCTTACATGGATATTGAATTAGAGGTATTTATCTAACAAACAAATTAATTAATACATTCCGTAACAACCTAAATAGCACCAAAAGAACTCCCACCCACCTACAAATCATGCCATGCTACAAAGCATAATGAAAATTAGGTTGCATTGGTACATGACGTAGCTTCTCGATGAATCAATTTATAAACAGAATGTTTAGAATAGAAGCAAACACAAACATACATCTGTGGTTTACCTTGAGAGCATCATCTGCTTGCATTGGGCATGCACAGAGAGCTCATAGCCAAGCAATCCAGCTATGGACAACATCAAGCACCATAAAAACGTATCCCCAATAGTATCGCTAGTGAAGCATAAGTGGCTTAACAGAAGTACAAAGTAGCCCATCGCCACATATGGGCAAATATAGCACAACATGATGTCGCCAATATGATCAGCAGAGAGGAGGGCATTATAAAGCACAAACCTAGCGACAAAAGCCACCCACGAAAACATGGCACCCCCTCCATAACCGAAAGGAAGGCCACAGAAACAGAAAGCGCATCCATAGGAATGAACCACAATGGCAAAGCTCCGACTATAACCAACACCAGAGATATTAAACCAAAGCCAGCAAATATTGCACCACGATCTGATCTCTTGAAGAACCTCTCATCCTCGTCGGTTAAGGGGGTAATGTGCTTGGCTGTCGTCTCCTGGCCAATGTGCTGCAGATGCTCAGCATAGGCACACCCAAGTAGGCTGACCAGCCATCCTGTCACCATGTGCATGACCAAGAATCCAGAATAGGGGCCAACAAACCTGTCAGCGGCAATGGCCAGCAGACAGCGCAGGACATGTGGAAGAAGACGGTGGACATACACGTTTTCGGTGAAAATATGAAGATCAAGAAGAGGATGTAAGCTGATATAAATGTTGCGATAGCCCGTAGGAGGTCCAGCGGCTCAATGTGGAGGTGTCGCAGCAGCAGGGGTGTGCTTAAGACCAGCATAAAGGAGACAGAGATAATGCAAGCTTCAAATACATAACTGCCCTTAGTGTCTGCGAAACCAAGGCCATCCGGCAGCTATAGCTCTTGCCGAAGGAATCCAATAAACATGAATTCGGAGAGCAACATTAAACACGGAAGGCCATTAATAAATGGCATGCCTTAATAATTTTTTTTTGGAACATCAGAATCAGAATCTTAGGCTTGTTCGTTCAATTCCCCTCAATTCCATTGTGACTAGTGAGAGGAGTTAACCGAACAAGGTGTAAACTTTCAAACCGCATCAGATTGATATATTGGCATGTGACAGCATTGTCTATATATGGATCTACCAATCAAATAGACTGTAACAACCAACATCGTACCTGCTCGTAAGGGTGATCGTCGGCGAGCGAACGTCGGAGGCGGAGGGACTCTCGTGGATAGATGACTCGGAAGTTCTCCGAGGCGTCGTCGGTGTCAGACGACGCGTTCACCCAGACCCAGCCAAGGACGTTCGGTGGGGACTTGTCGCCGGTCTTGGTCACTGTCTCAGCGTCGTCTGCTTCGACAGCTGCCGCGGTAGCCATCTCAGTAGTGGGGTTGTGGGTTTGCATGGTCGGAGCTAGTGCAGGGCCAGCGGCAGACGCAGACCCTGGCGGCGGCGACTCTACCCGGCAGGAGAAGGAAGGAGGCATATGAATTAATTGATTCAACGCCACCACGAGAAAGGAATTAATAAATAAATAGAATTTCCAGGCTTCAACGCACCCACCGGCTTGGGATGGAAAAAAGGAAACAGATTACGGCAGGGAAGATGAAATTGGAAAGTAAGGAAAGAGAACACGGGAGGGAAGAGAAAAGGAAATTGGAAATTACAAGTTTACAACGCCGTATGGAGGAGAGATGACCGCACGACGACTATTCTCGACTCTCCACGCAGTGGCGGAGCCATGCTAACAGCTACAAGCGATATATAATGCACACAAATATATTATACTCTCCTAATAACTTGGTCTTGAATTTCAGGTGCATACTCGTAGATTTGTTTTCTATAAGACCTGAATCACATACAGTTTCATTAGGATCAAACTCACAGGCGAAATGGGTCGTGTTTGGTTCTGGTTCCGGATGAACTGGAGCTTCATGTGGCTCTTCTGTGTTTGAATGTCTGTCAGTTTCAGGTCCCTTCCACCAGCATCAGGACGACAAGTCCTTGTATTTACCTTTTTGCCTCAGCTTCCTCTGCTCTGCCATTTGCAATTTCTGTTCAAATTGTAAACTCAGAACTTCAGAAGCAGCATCCAATCAACTCCAGTAGGGCAGCAGGCAATGTCCAGCAGAGCTGCAGGAGGCAGTTGTGGGATTGGGAGCTTCCGGCTGGCTCTACCTCGCCGAACGCTGGTCACTCACACCCTTGCCTTGTGCTCACAGGAAGCAGCAGCCCTGAGAGGACAAATGACAGATCCGTTGTGGATTGAAGATAGAGGTAGACAGAGCCACAAAGGACTTGAAGCAGAGTTGGCCCTCCTCCCCACGGAGTAATGGTGGCCCCTCTCGTCCCCTCGTCACTATGGAAACCAAAGAGCGAGGTAAACTATAAGAAACTCTCGTCAAGACCGGAGGATTCTAATTCGATGGCTACAGATAGAGGTAGATTATTTTAACACTTAAACCCTCCACTCATCTCATCCTAATATCAGTTTTTTGCAAATCACCCAGCGACGTTCGGTTCGGTCTCGCGAACGTTCCGACTCCTCGCGAGATCGTGATCTTCTTGGGTGATTAATAGGTTCTTGGAATCGGGCAACAGTAAATTGGAGGCTAATTCCTGTGGCACACCTAGCCGATCATTAGTGGGGCTACACATACATCCTCAATTCCTCACACGGTCATACCATGCCGCCGGATCAAACGAACAAACACGCACATTAACGGCATCTGATCGGCCGGCACTTGGCAACGAAAGGACGCAATCGAAGCAGCTGCAGTCACATGAATCGGCAAAACGATCGCCGCGAACGAACGAGGCAATGGATATGGATACGAATTGCGGTTTCGGTGATTACCTGGCAGGTGGTGTCGAACTCGTCGTACATGAACCTGGTGATGATGTTGGTCTAAGATCGCGATCTCGCGAGGGGACGGAACGATCGCGAGACTGGAAGCGAAGGGCGCTTGGCGTGATTCGCAAAAACTTTGATTAGGATGTGATGAGTAAGGGTTTAAGTGCTAAAATAACTTATCTTTACCTCTGACTATAGGATTATAGTGCTACGGTTTTATAGTTTCCGTAGCTCTCCGGTTTTCATGACATAGGTTGCCTTCTGAGTTTCCCGTAAATCAGCGAAACGGGAAGCCGTGGCGGCGCACCATTGGGCCTAAAGTACAAGCAGCACGGGAGCCCGGCCAGCGGCCCAGGGTTCCCCGGCCCATCCAGGCCTAGTCGTTGGCCCAGAAACTTTTAGGCCCATTGGTCAAGGCCCATTTCCAAAAGGACTAGGGTATGCCGTCCCACACAGGCCGAGGAGGTCCCGACCGCGCCCCCAACCGCCGTGCTTCGCCGCGGAGCCACGGTCACCGGACGCCGGACGGGAGAGGGGAGAAGCCGAGAAGCAGAAGCGGGCGCCACTGCGCCGTCTGCCGGCCGCCATACGTTGAGGTCGCCGCGTGTCGGCCTCTGCAGCTCTGCCACCGCCCGCCGCTGGCACACGCACCGGGGCTCGATAGGTCGACGCCGCCGGTGCCTAACAAGCCGCAGAAGGAGGCGTCCCGCGTCTTCTAGTTCTAACTCTAGCCTCGCTGCCGCAATCACTTCCGCCTGGAGTGTCTCTTCCACCTCGCACTGCCATAGCTGACAAATCCTAGCCCATCCCACTCCATTCGTCCGATTCGAGGAGGCGAACGGAGGGGGCTAGGGCATGGCGAGCGATGGACAGCTCAGGGAGTGGGTCTCCGACAAGCTCATGAGCCTCCTGGGCTACTCCAAGAGCGTCGTCGTCCAGTACGTCATCAGGCTTGGTACGCGGCGTTCGTCGAGCTCCTCTCTTTTCACGTTGCTCGATTCTGTTCCTCTTCTGTTCGACGTTGTTCTTACTTTGGGGACCACGTGCTTGCATTCCCAGCGAAGGAGTGCTCTTCAACCGGTGACCTCGTGGGCAAGCTCGTCGAGTTCGGGTTCACCTCGTCTGCGGAGACCCGTACCTTCGCCTCGGATATCTACGCCAAGGTTCCTCGCAGGGCCAGCGGCATCAGTGTACGTTTCAACTTTCTTCTTATATTGTTCTTCACTTCACATTTCGTGATGGTTCCTTGTTCGTGGATAAAATAAAATGCTTCTTTTTGTTTGCTCCAGAATTACCAGAAGCAGGAGAGGGAGGCGGCAAAGCTTGTCCAGAAACAGAGCACTTACAAGCTGTTGGCCAACAATGATGACAACGCTGACAACCAGACATCAACAAGTCAAAAGACCTCAACAAATTCATCATTGAAGAGCCGGAAGCATTTCAGGAGGAAAGCAGATCAAGACAGCGGTGATGATGTATGACCCAAGTGCTTACAGCCCCCTGTCCTCCCCTCCGCGCTTTTACATACAATGACTCAAATTGAGATGTTGTGTTAGGAAATAGTGCCAAAAGATTCTGGAAGGAATGTCCGTCGGCGAACAGAAGAGGAGGATGAAGAAGAAGGTGGTGGCGACGGCAGTTCTGATGTATGTCTTCTTCTAGGACTAATGTTTTGTTGTACATTAAAGTATGGAATTATGGTTTGTCAGCTACTACCTCCACCCCAAAATATAGCTACTTCTGGGTTTGTTTAAGTCAAAAAACTATATGTTAACTTTAACCAAGTTTGTACAAAAATAATTAACATATATGATGCCAAGTTTGTACAAAAAACTATACAAAGGGAGTAGTATTTATTGTTGAATCTGATTTATTTGATACCTTGTAGGAAGAGAAAGAAAGGATTAAGGATCAGCAGGAAAAGGCCCAGCTAGAAAAGAACATGAGAGAAAGAGACGCAGCTAACACAAGGAAGGTAATTATCCAATTAGCTGATACTTCTTGCCTTGCGTCTATTTCTTTTGGAGAACAAATAGATTATAGTCAGAGTTGAAAAGTGTATTCCAAATGACAATATAGAAGACCATAAAATCAAAATATGACAGGACCTTGATTGCCCAAATATGTATTTTGACCAACATTTTGAGTGTTGATCTTTTTGGATGCTCCAATTATAGGAATACCATTTAGTTAGCAATTAGCAATGTATCAAAGTTCAGGAAACATTTTGCTTCTTGTGAGCTTTACAAAGTTAAATGAATCTAACGAAGCTGTGCTCTTCCCCTCACTCTACCATTTTGCGGTAGCAATGTCACTTGAGGTTGGTTCACAGTTTGATGGTTCTGGGTGCCCAATGCCAAAATAGTAAGATACTAACGTCACTTGTGAGCTTTGCAATTTTTACATGCTGAGAAACAACAATACCTCACAATGTTCTTCCAGCAATCGTGTTTCTGATCTTCTTAGTTTATACCTTTTTTCAGTTTTCTTAGAAAATAGCTGTCTTATAAGGAAGGTGTGATGTTTAATTGATTGTTCCTGAACATCAATAGGAAGGGAGAGGGTGAATTTTTTTCCAGCCAGATCTTTTTCTCGAACCAGAAGAAGAGCTGTCTATCATTATACTATATTAAGAAGATACAGTGTACAAAACAACCACAGCAGTGCATTTACACAACTAAACTAAAAAGATAAAGAAGAAAAACCCAAGAGGGTTTATAGAAGTGCATTAGTGCAAGGTAGAACAATTTTAAAGGATCTAACAGGACTCAGCCTGTTTGGTGAGGAGTTGCAGCTGGATCTAGATATTGGTTCTGCTTAGTCATCTATTTTATGCCAGATGTTCTATGGACAATCATGTTCCAGTCATGGATTTCGTGTATTTTATCACACTGAACTGTACTAGCATACCACAACGAATCTTGTTGTTGATTCCATACATTGCTTCTCTTTTTTTCAAATCATGTTGAAATGGTTTCTTCCTATAAAAAGAGTAGCTGGATAACAAGTGCCGTGACTTCCTTGATTTGTTTTTTTTTCTCGAAAACGCAGGAGAGCTGCGCTTCATTATATTAAGAAGAAAATAGGGGTAAAGAACCCATAGTACAACACACCCCCCCCCAACTTCCTTGATTTGTAATTTTATGATTTCTAGAATGTAGATTTGGATGTGCCTTTTGGTTTAATGCATTACCCCAAATAGACCTACTATTAACAATTGTTGCTTCATTTTTTTCCACCACGGACAAACCAAATTTCATTACTATTACGCAATGAAATTACAGGAGTTCACGTACGCCATGGATAGCTCTACTGTGATTCTTAACCTTGTACATTTTTTTCTCTTGCCATTTGGTTTAGTTTAACTTTTGTGTTGTACTTGATGTATCTGGCAATTTTAATCAAGTTGTGTCATGCTTTGACCTCCATCTAGTCCACTAAATGTGCAGGGAAAGTTAGGTGCGACTGAGAATTCTAGAAAGTATAGACCATGAGAGCTTGACAATAAAATGGATTAATGTTCAGTTTGATATTCTTTTTCTTAAGAGGGTTTATTGTAAGGTTGACTCCTGATGGTTGGTCATGATTTGTGCACCATTTGCCTACTAGATTTGCACAACACATTCTTCTGAATGTCATGATTTTTTATTTCTTTCAACATATTGTTTTACGTGAAGTTTTAAACTGACACTTTGTTACTTGGTTTGTTTTCTTTAGTTGATGGAGCGACAATTATCTAAGGAAGAACAAGGTATGACGCTTGACGCTTGAACCTATATAGTTCACATGTCAGCTTAATTATTATTTTCACAACATGTTATTGATACAAGGTCATTTACAGAAGAGCTTACTAGAAGATCTCAAGCAGTGGACAAGAATGACACATCTGATCTGAGGTTTTCACCTTGCAACTCCAATTAGTTTTCAGTTGACTTATTGTCATAACATTCTTTTGCTATCTTACTAATTGCTTTGATAATTAATTAGCTTAATTTACTTGGTTCATTGCAATATTGAAAAAGCTTGTTACTGAAAATAATTGCCACATAACAAGCAATTTTCAAGTTAGGAAAAGAGAACAAACAATACAATAAGATTCAAAATAAATTGTATTAAATTATGACTGGAAGTAATTTAGCAGAAGTTATGAATTGTGAGTGCAATTGTTCAGATTTGCTATGGCGGTTTCAACTTTGAGAGAACTTGTTTTATGTGGAAAAATCTTGACCAATCTAGGAGGAACTAGGTGTTTTTTTAGTATAGCAGCGTAAGCTTTTAAATAAAAATATAAAATAAAAAGCTGTACAAGGCACTCAAAGCTGTACAAGCAAACAACGAACAACAGAAACTAGAAGCCTAAGAGAGGCAAGGAAATTAGGCTAGGCATCATGAATTCTATCGTCTTGAGGTCGAGCTTCCGCACTAGAGGAACTAGGTGTAATTACATCTTAGAAGCAATAGGCACCGATTAGAGTTGACGGGGAACCATACCTCCCACACTCCCACCCATCGTTAGGATTAGTTCTAATTACATCTTAGAAGCAATAGGCACCGATTAGAGTTGAGGATGACTGAACCCTAGGTAGTAGGGGCGTACAACCATACCTCCCACCCAGCTAGGATTAGTTCCAACTTGTTGGTTCAGGAATGTCAGCTACTTCCATCCTATTCATATTGTTGACAATCAAAATTGGCCAAAAGAGGTAAACCTGGGCTGATTCTGGGAAAACTGGTTTCCCAAATTGGACTTCAACATTGTGTTTCTCTCGTCGAGACGATTGTATGCATCTATAGAAGGCCAAATTTGGAGGTGGATGAGGAAATTACGATCCAGGGAAGATCCAGCCTGTGGAAACTGGTTTCCAAAACAGGATAAGCCGGTTTTGAAACCAGCCCAGATCTGTTTGAGTTGTGTTTTGGTACCATTATAAGGGATCTTGACCCCTCACAGGATAAGTCCACCCCACTCTATGAGTATAAAGGGTCATGGCCGATTGAGGGGCCATTTCTAGGTTCTTCATGACAGATCTGCCTGCTTTGTCGGGAATCGATCCTTGAGCAGTCCTCGTGTGATCTGAGCATGCTAGCCCTTTGGGTGTAGGACTAGATTTGCGTCAACAGATATAATGAACCTTGTGGTGGTATGGTGGATAATGCATTCCATGCATCCAACTGAATGCTTAGATTCTATAGTAGAATGGAGAAACCACAATATTGATTATTTACTTCTGACGCTTATGATTTGTGACTAGGAGGTATTTAGTAACATCTAAGTTTGAAACATATTTGATATGGTGGTATTTCAGTAGAAGTTTGGTGTGCTGAAAGAAGTAGGTGTAACAGATTAATAGTATAGATGAAACATGGACCATTCTTTCTCTTGGAAATTGAATGGTCGTTTGTGCCCACTAACAAATAATTACTGTGCTGCTTTTGTTATATAGTATTCTTCTATTCTTTAGGTACCATAATCGATGATTGTATTGCCTTTGCTACTGTTGCATGTCTTACGGTTATTTTCTTTAATCTTGACATTTACTTTTATCCCCTTTGCTACTGTTGCATGTCTTAGGTACAAAGAAGATTCAAGTTACAAATCAAAAAGATTTTGAGATTACTTTGTAATAACTTCACTTTGTAATGTCTTTCTCTTTAAATCAATGTGCAGAAAGTTCTCAAGGCAAGCATACCTGCAAAAGCGACGGGACAAAAAAATTGAGGAAATTCGGTCAGTGCAAGAATACTTCTTATATGTGGGTTCATAACCGTAGATTTTGGTGTCTAGATGTTTGATTGTGCAGGCACTAACATTGTTTTTGTGATATATGCAGTGATGAAATTCTGGACCACCAGTACATCTTTCAGGATGTGAAACTAACAGAGGCAGAAGAAAAGGAGTTGAGGTAACAACTTAAAAGTCCTACTATGGGGATAATTCTCTGAAGCTAATTATTTTTTCCTTTTTTATTAGCTTTGTGCATACATTTCTAGACTCTGCATTTGCATATAAACCCTGACATGAACTGGTTTGTGTCATTGTGTGTGTAGATACAAAATGAAGATATATGATCTTGTCAAGGAACATGTTGAGACTCCTGATGATGTTGGTGAGGTATGTTTTCTTCTTGGATTGATTTGCTTATTTCATAAATGTTAGTTTGCATGTCTGATCACGTTTGATTATTTGAAGTGCATTAAAATATTCCAAATTGAGTGGCTCTATTAAAAAAAAAAGACTCGACCTGTGGGGGTAAGACAGCCCCTGGGCATTGCATTATCTCACGCAGGTTGAGAAAACCCTGAACCCTGTCCCACCCATACACAGCGGCACCATAGTCCATGTGAGACCGACCACACCCAGGGCCAGACCTTAGACCTGTGCTCTCGTGTGGGACAGAATTGGAAACAAACAAGTATTTATGTGCTGCACTAGTATCTAAATTTCTAGCTTACACAATGCCTTCATAGCGCCTAGAATGTCCATATAGCATTGCCTAGGTGTTCGCCATAAACGCCTAGGCAGGGCGGTAGGGTGCCGCGCCTCGTCACAGAGCCTCAAAAACCATGCTTAGGACCATACAACATGCTGTACTCATGTTTGTTTGTATCTTTATCAACGAGTTTATATACATGCATTTCAGTACAAAATGCCTGAAGCTTATGACATGGGTGAAAATGTCAATCAAGAGAAGAGATTCTCTGTGGCCATGCAGCGTTACAAGTAAGATTTACATTATGACCTCTTTATGTGCATGATTGCATGCAATTTTCTAGTTTGTTCGTGCGTCCTGATAGTTTCATGAACAAGCAGAGATCCTGAGGCCAAGGACAAAATGAACCCTTTTGCTGAACAGGAAGCATGGGAAGAACACCAAATAGGTAATGCCATATATCAGAAACAAACTCCCACATCTTTTAGCATGATCTGTTTAGGTGGTACCTACGGTCTTCGCTATATATTTCGGAAGAGACTGACATGGAAGAAAACGATGTACTTGTTCCAGGAAAATCGAAACTGCAATTTGGATCCAAAAATAAGAAGCCATCTTCAGATGAGTATCAGTAAGTCGCTCTTTTTGTGCCAAGTTAATTAGTTGTGCCATGAAGAAAACCATTTGTCTTTTTACCCATTTATTCAAAATCTTGCCTCCTGAAGGGCTGCCTCAATTTTAACTGTGCCTTTGTCTGACACTTGATTTCTTCTTGTATTACATTACAACTTCTTAGGTATGTATTTGAAGATACGATTGATTTTGTTAAGTCATCAGTCATAGAAGGAACCCAGGTAATCAGTTACATGCTTTTAGTTTCCTTGTTTATCGTGATGCCTTTAAGAGGTATTGTTATCTTACTGAAATTTCCTATTCTAGCCTGAAGACGATTCAGATGAAGAGGACATTGAAGCAAAAGATATTTTGAAAAGGGAGCTCCAGGTGAGTGTGGTTACTGGTCATAGAACATGTAGTCCATATGTGATGTGTAGCCTTTTCTTTTGCTGTGATAGAAGTATAGAACGTGTTTACTTCTTTTTTTTTTTTGGCAGCTGCATACATTCCTGAAAGATATATGTTAGTATCCTCTTTATTAACAATTCTCCTTTTCTGAACTAGGATGAGCGAAAGACACTTCCAATTTTCAAATTTAGGGATGAACTGCTTAAGGCTGTAGAAGAGTATCAGGTTTGTGTTGCTTTTGACCTTTTCTAATGATATTGCTTGATGATCATTATTTGGATGACTTGAGTATCAGGCCAGTTGTGCCAGTATTAGTGAGAGCAGCATAAGAAATGATATCTTGAGTGTATTTTCTTGGGAGAGGTAGATGCCATCAGGCGTAGAAGAGACCTCAATACCAAGGAAATGACTAAGGGGTCCCAAGTCTGACCTCAATACTAAAGTCTAAATACAATATATTTATGTAACATATCAGTGTTTACAAACTACCAAACTCAGATCGTATCTAGGACCAAATTGGTCCACTCTAGGTTCATAGCTATAGGAATTTGGACTTTAGTTGATGTTCTAACAACCTCTTTTCTCTTTGTAGGTTATCGTCATAGTGGGTGAGACTGGGTCCGGTAAAACAACACAAATACCTCAGTACCTTCATGAGGCTGGGTATACTGCTAAAGGAAAGGTAAGATATCCATAAGCTCCATTACTCTAGTGAGAATATGGCGAGCATTGTTTGTGCATGTTTTTGTTGGTCTTATATACGAACATAGAAGAGGATCTGTATGGGCTTTTCCCTAGTAGCTCTGAGCTCCAGTTTCATGAAATGTGCAGTAGCAAGTAGGTTAGGTTTAAGCCATGTTGTTTGTTTGCATATGTTTACAGCCTCTAGCATACTTAATTTTGTGCAGGTTGCATGTACTCAACCTCGTCGTGTGGCTGCCATGAGTGTTGCAGCAAGAGTATCTCAAGAAATGGGTGTTAAACTTGGACATGAGGTTTGATTTTATTTCTTAATTTATTGTCTCATTGTTCATAATAGGAATTTCATTCAATGGATATTCTGTCGTATCATCTGAAATTTGTAATAACTACTGTTCAGGTTGGTTATTCTATAAGATTTGAAGATTGCACTTCAGAAAAGACAATTATTAAGTACATGACTGATGGAATGCTTCTGAGGGAGTTCCTTGGTGAACCAGATTTGGCTAGCTATAGGTATCCATTTATGAAAGCAGCTGTTTTGTTCCTGCCCCAAAGTATCACAGACCTTCTTATATCTGTTTCTTTATTTTTGCTGCAGTGTTGTCATGGTTGATGAGGCTCATGAGCGTACCCTCTCCACTGATATCTTATTTGGTCTGGTGAAGGTTAGCTAGCTTGATGTATTGCAACTATATTTGATACAAACTCAATGTTACCATGTACATTAATATGGTTTTCCTGCCTTCAGGATATTTCTCGTTTTCGACCAGACCTCAAGTTGCTCATTTCTAGTGCCACCCTTGATGCAGAAAAATTTAGTGACTACTTCGATTCAGCTCCTATTTTCAAGATACCTGGGAGGCGATACCCAGTTGAAATTCATTATACAAAAGCCCCAGAGGCTGATTACATAGATGCAGCAATTGTCACTGTTCTACAGATACATGTGACACAACCCCCTGGAGATATCCTGGTGTTTCTCACAGGCCAAGAGGAAATTGAAACAGTTGATGAAATCCTTAAACATAGAACAAGGGGCTTAGGCACCAAAATTTCAGAATTAATTATATGCCCTATTTATGCAAATCTTCCTACCGAGCTTCAAGCTAAGATATTTGAGCCAACCCCCGAGGGTGCCCGTAAGGTGGTTCTCGCCACGAATATAGCAGAGACTTCATTAACCATTGATGGTATAAAATATGTTATTGATCCAGGCTTTTGTAAGATCAAATCATACAATCCCCGCACAGGAATGGAATCTCTACTTATTAATCCTATCTCAAAAGCTTCAGCAAACCAGAGGGCAGGTAGATCTGGACGTACTGGACCTGGAAAATGCTTCCGTCTATACACGAGTTATAACTACATGCACGACCTAGAAGATAATACTGTTCCGGAGATCCAACGAACCAATCTTGCAAATGTTGTGCTTACACTCAAGAGTCTTGGTATTCATGACTTGGTTAACTTTGACTTCATGGATCCACCTCCATCAGAAGCCCTATTAAGGGCTCTGGAACAACTTTTTGCTCTCAGTGCACTCAACAGTCGTGGAGAGTTGACCAAGACTGGAAGAAGAATGGCAGAATTTCCACTGGATCCCATGTTGTCGAAAATGATTGTTGCTTCGGAGAAATATAAGTGTTCTGACGAGATCATCTCCATTGCATCCATGTTGTCAATTGGCAATTCTATATTTTATCGTCCGAAGGACAAACAAGTTCATGCAGATAATGCAAGGTTAAACTTCCACACTGGCAATGTTGGGGACCATATAGCACTACTAAATGTATGATTCCCTGCCCTGTTTACTTTTGTAAGCACACACAGACGCACACACCTTTATATTGTCAATGCTAACTTATTCTTGCAGGTGTATAATTCTTGGAAAGAAACAGACTATTCAACCCAATGGTGTTACGAAAACTATATACAGGTCTTTACCTGCCCTGCCCGTACTTACTATCCTCAGGGTTAATTTCTTGGCCAGAAAACACTCTTTTTATCTTGTTATCTGATCAGCCAGTAAACGTCCTCTTTTATTATTTATTTTTCATACCTTCTCAGAAGGTATATTTGTATATAAGAATTGGAAAAATGGTGGGGATGACTTAGATATTGAAACAAAGTATTGATGAAATAGGATGGAGACTTCACCTGCTGTTAATGCGTTATTGAAATTTGATCGTTGGTCCCTTGAGAAAAACTTGCTTTTAATGCTTGCTGTACCCAAAAATTCCTGTGACTACTGGTTAATGGTTTTTTCCTGATTATACCTCAACAGTATGTGCTGCTTATATTCTCTGCTTATGGGCCCAACTTTCACTAGGCTTTCTCGTAACATTCTTGCAAATTTCAACTATATTTGTCTGAATACCCCTCTTCCCAATACAAATCATGGGTCATGAGCATTGAATTACTGTGAAAAGAGATATTTGTTAGTCATGTAGGAGTATTATATTCCAAAACCTTGATTCCCAAAACGCCAATGTGAAATTCTTTAAAATTGTGAGTAGAATCAGCAAGCAGCTGCATATTATCTTATTGTATCTTAGGTTCATAAGCTACGCTTATGTTCATGAAAAAGATCTTGCTACTGCTAGAAGATGTGAATTTGAGACAAATCCATTAGAGTGCTTTAGAGTGGGGTTACACATAAAGTTTCCTTGGTGTCTCAAGGCTGCCAAGAGGTTCAAGATCATGATGGACTGGATAAGCTGTTCAATTACTACTACGTCTACTGTAACACTAGTATTTCTATGGGCTTCTTCAAAACACTAACAGTCATCAGCATTCTGGTTTTTATAGCGCTTTAGATGCTTCTGTCCGTAGTTGTAGCTACAATGCTCTAATAATACTTAAGTTGTATATTCAAACTTCTATAATCTTTGTTAGTGAACATAGCATCCACTAGAATACATATCAAAGGACAGTTATTGTTTATAGCTATCAGCCTTGTAAGTTGTCACAGAATTCATCTTTACATAGTAGTTAAAAATTATTTGTTGATCCTTGATTCTGCATATTTATGTTGTAAAATTATCATTGGATAATTCAGGTTCGCAGCATGAAGAGGGCAAGAGATATTCGGGATCAACTAGAGGGGCTTATGGAAAGAGTTGAGATTGAGATTTGCTCAAATGCCAGTGATTTAGATCCAATAAAAAAAGCTATAACATCAGGTATGATCCTTTTGGGTATTCTTCAGTTCTTTCTAAATTCAAACGATGATGCAATTGCTTCGTGTGTACAGGTTTCTTCCATCATTCTGCACGGTTGCAGAGGGATGGTACATATAAGACAGTGAAGAACCCTCAGACCGTACATATCCATCCTAGTTCAGGATTAGCTGAGGCAAGTTTATTTGATTGTACATTGACACCTTTTCTTCTGCGAGATTTAGTTATGATTTCTTGTGTTATGTGCTTATATATGCTGTATGCAGATACGTCCGCGGTGGGTAGTATACCATGAGTTAGTTCTCACAACAAAAGAGTTTATGCGCCAGGTATGCCCTGTTATTTAGGATCTCATTAAGACCTGTAGGAGAATTTGTTGTATATTGATGTGACAATTGGCATACTCTGGCACTGCAGGTGACGGAACTGAAGCCTGAATGGCTGGTAGAGATAGCACCACATTATTACCAACTAAAGGACGTGGAAGACTGTAAGTCTTGATTGTGATGCCATTAATCGCTCAACCTAGTTTTTGTTGTATGAGCTATGACTTAAATGCCTCTTCCTTTTTCCTGGGCAGCTGGAACAAAGAAACTACCAAAGGGCCAAGGACGAGCTGCATTGTAGCTAGGACCCATGGATGTTTTGTGTTAAACTCAACCTAGGAGCATCAGGTTTTGACTGAAGATGTATATAACTCCTTATATTATATTGCGAACAGGATAGATGATGTCACTATTCATTGGCCTGCTTAGGTTTCAGAGTAGCTGATTGTTCCATGTAAATTATGACATGAAGACATGCATGTGAATGCTATAGTTGTCATACTAGAGGGAGCTCTTGGCATACTGTACTTGTTAGGGAGCTCTTGGCATACTGTGCTTGTTTGGGGTTGCCAGTCTCCCATGCTGGACAATCGTCATCATCCTGCCGCCGTTGGGACTATTGTTCAAGAAAATGCATATGAGCCTCGCCGGCCTCGGGATGAATATGTGATTCTGCAGAAACATAAGTTCTGAATCTTTATACCATTGGACTGGCCAAATTGGAAAAAATGGATGGGTTGGGACGGAATCGTCAGTTTTGAATCTGAATAATTCAGTAACGGTCAATTAACTTGTTTGGTTTAGCGTGTTTGCTTGCTGTAAGAATAGCATCATGTGGCTTAGGCAGCGTTCCTACGCGTTGGATCTTGATATGCCAGCAGGTGGCAACCTGGAAAGCCTTTTTAGTACTTGCTGGAGCTGTCTAGTTTAGGTATACCATGGCCTAGTGTTGGAATTTGCATGCTTGACCTACAACCCAGCTCAGTTGTGATCCTGCTAAGAGCAAGTATAAGAATGTGTTGTAAGCAGGCTGAATACTGAGAGAGGGGAGCAGCAGTCTGTATATGGATACAAGAACGAGAAACTTTGTGAAGCTAGAAATACTTCATCTTTGATAAGTACCGAGATATATACGTGTACGAATCCATCTCGTACGGGAACCTAGAGTCACTGTTGCTGTGCTCGATGCTTCCGAAGTTCCCATCAGCCGGGGTGAGCTTCCATCGATGCCGATGACGAAGTGGTGGTGGAGGTCCCGGTCGCTGCCGGTGCCGGTGCCAAACAAGTAACCGCTCCCCGAGGCAGAAGCCTGACATTACTGATGGAGGCTCGAGGAAATAAATGGGCCCGATGTGCGGTGAGGGCTACAAGTTAATTTATTCTAGAATAAATTTGACCGCCCAAAAAGAAATCAATTCTTTTAACTATAGAGGTTTTATTTAATCTCTACCTCTATCTCTTCTCTTCTCTATCTACACTTAAAAAAGACTCTAAAGTAACCATATACCTGGTGATACTAACTCTTGATCCCTGATTACGTGTCTGTACCTAATACCAATCATACTCTGCTCGGATCTCACGTGTTCGAGTCCTACTCGGTTACGATTTGAAGCTCATATTCAGGTGCCTGCATCTTATACGAAGTCATCGGAGCTCACATGCATAATGTGGCAACCAATTTGATTGCCACACTTTTTCTGGCTTGCCACACTTACATAAGTTTAATTGTCCTAGAGTATGACCGGGAACCAAACATATCTAAAATTCATGTCTAAACTACATAGTACTAAAGTGATACAAACTAAATAGTTGGTCAACACATAAAGACAAATGTGGAAAGCTTTTGTACGTACTCCCTCCGTTTCAATTTATTTAGTGTTCTATCGTAGTATCATGTTTTAAAATGTGTGTCGCCTAGGCTCCTATGCATATTCCAAACCTACCATCCATGACTGCATGCAAGCTATGTTGTCAACCGGTCACCTCCATATCCCCACCTTCTCTATTCTCAGCCACTCATTCTGAACTGTAGAGGCGAGAGATTTGTCACAGTGTCGCTGTCAGCCCATCATCTGTTATAGGTGGTTTTAATTTCGTAGGGACATCTTGCCTCATCTTGGTCTCTGTGTCTGCTGTCGGACGACACACCGTATCAATATTGCATTGCATTGCAGGGACTCGAGAACCAGTGGATTTTGTCGACGAAGAGCGCGAAAGTCAAAACCCACACACACACAAGAAAGTCAGTGCTGCGGTGGGCTGACAGACCCTGCATTTAATAAACCCCTCTGAACCGTGGACTTTTGCCAATTCCTCTCCGATCAAATCCACATCGGAAGAACAACCACTGAAAAGCACTCGGCTCCTACCCCGTCCGGCCGCCGCCATCAACGCCACCGGTGGGCGGTGCCTGTCGCCACTGCTCGGGCTCCGGCACGGAGCGTCCCTTCCCCGCTCGTTCTGTAGTTTTCAACGGCGGTTGGGTCCCGTCAACAAAAATCTAATCCTCCCGTCTCTCTGAAGCCGGCTTTCTTGACTAATCGGCGGCGGAATTTCGCGGCCTGGGTCTGGCCGTCTTGTCTGCTTCCTCCCCATCGGGTATTTGCCCGGTGGTTGATACCTTCTACTCCCTTCTTCCCTTGTTTGGTGTTCAACATTTCCCACTTGGTTCTTGGTTTGTTGGAGGTCGTCACCTTCTTCCTTCCTGCTTTGATTTTTTTTTCTCCGGCGGGGGCGTCGTCAACGCGACGACTCGAGCGGGTAGGTTTCGTTCCATCTTTTCGGCGTTCATTTACTTGGTCGTCATCGCCGGCGGCGACGGACGCCGGCGTCGGGTGGGATTGAGCGATATTCACGGCCAATTTCGCATCTTACAGCTGCTCGCCTGGTGGAGCTATTGGATTTCTTGGCTCGTCGGCATTGGTGTCCATGGGCGGCGTGTGTTCGGCGGGGATCGCCGGGGACAAGTCGCCGACGGAGCTCTCGTTCCGAGCGATGGGGTTCGTGGTGGAGCAGGACTTCAGGGCCTTCTCAGCCGCCGGCACGAACAAGACCGCGCCCGTCGAGGAGGCGGTGGATCCTGACCAGGTGACCGATCAGTCGTTTCGTTTATCTGATAAAGACTCGCCACCGTCCACGAGCGGCAAGGTTCGTCGCTCGGCCTCCAAGGAACCGCATTTCACGCATTCCGAATCGTGTAAGGCCAAGGCTGGCAAGCCTAGTAGAAGCACCTCCCGCAAGGCTGGTCCGAGCAAGGCAAGTCTTTCCTTCTGGATTTACATGTGCTTGTATAATTGCGCATCGAAATTGATTAGTTTGTTGTTGGGAAACAAATGCTGGATCGTGCATTAAGACTTAGGTGTTGTATTACATTGTGTAGTGAGTAATGACAATAATTTTGCTGAAAATAGTGGTGCTTTGTGATCTTATTGGTAATGAGAGGAGCTAAGTTCTTAAATTGTAGCATGAACCTTGTGTCAATCTATCAAATTGTGTATCCAGACATGAGACATGGTTTCTGTGGTTCAGAAGAAGCTTGTTTTGCCAGGTTTCGTAATTCTTTTGTTTTTCTCGACTCTTCTTGCAGGTTTCAGACATAGGCACAGCGCTTGGTAGAAAGAGTACCTCTGGACTTGGGAAAGCAGTAGAGGTTCTAGATAATCTGGGCAGCAGCATGTCAAGTTTGAGCCCTGGAGGTGGTTTTGTGGCGGGACCAACGACAAAGGGGAACAAAATATCAATCCTTGCATTTGAGGTTGCAAACACAATAGTTAAGGGCATGAGCCTCATGCAGTCTTTGTCCAAAGAAAGCCTGAAGTATTTGAAGGAAATGGTCCTTCTGTCAGAAGGTGTACAGCATTTAGTTTCAAGCAACATTGATGATCTGATGAGAATTGCTGCAGCTGACAAGAGGTTTGCCAACACATATATTAGCATTTTAATTCTGTGATGGTTTAGCAGATATTGTAGCCCAACTTTAACGTTCCTAAATAATGAAAGGTTTCATATTCTGGTCACATCTTTGCAGGCAAGAGCTGAGTATATTTTCACGAGAAGTCATAAGATTTGGGAATCGTTGCAAAGATCCTCAGTGGCACAACCTAGATCGTTATTTCTCCAAGTAGGCTCCCACCGTTAACATGGCTTAATGATTGATTCCTAGTGAGTAGTGACTGGTGTAATGATCTCACTAGTCCTTGTGTTTGTTTCCAGGCTAGAGTCAGAAATTACACCCCAACCCGAATTAAAAGAAACGGCAAAAGCGAATATGCAGCAACTGATGACCCTTGTTCGACACACTGCTGTGAGTATCACATATGTTGACAAGTCTCTAGTGTTCTTACAGAAAAGAAACAGTGTTCGATTACATTTCTTTGGTTTTTGTTAACCTTTGCAGATCATGCAATCCATTTGATTCCTCTAGCCTTTTTTAATTTGGTTGCTATTTCACTACTTGTCCCATAGGATCTCTACCATGAATTACATGCACTGGATAGATTTGAGCAAGATTATCGCTGTAAATTGGAGGAAGAAAAAAGATCAGTTACATTTGAAAGGGGTATGTTCATCCATGTATCGTCCTTGTAGCTTCAGATGCTATTTGGCTGCCAGTCCAATTCCCTGATCTCAGCACACTTATAACTGACTCCCATGAATGAACAGGGGACACTGTTCAGATTATCAGACAAGAACTGAAGAGCCAGAGGAAGCATGTACATAATTTGAAGAAAAAGTCTCTTTGGTCTAAGTCCCTTGATGATGTATGTAGTTCATATGCAAATCATGCACAAGATGAAGTGTACACAGATGGAATTTTCTAATTTTCTGCTTTTAACGGGCAAGATGAATGATGCAAATTGTGCCTCCTATTTTGTAGGTCATGGAGAAGCTTGTAGATATTGTCCAGTTCTTACATGTCGAGATTCGAGATACTTTTGGACCTTGTGGTAAGGTTGCTCGCCTACTCTATATTTGTCATCAAACCAGTCACGGTTACCACCTAATAATTACTGCTAACTTGTCTGTTTTGTGTTCTTTTGTTCCTGTAGATGGAGAGTCAAACGAATCACAAGAGAGCCGTCAAACCTTGGGGTCTGCTGGTCTCTCTCTTCACTATGCTAATATCAGTTCCCAGATTGACAATATTGTGAGTGTCTCATGGATGGTTACTCAAATGTATTTTGCTACCTTGTTTCTCTTTTGGATGTGTCCACATGGGTCAGCTAAATTTATTTTTCATATATCAACTATCTGGTTATTCTGAAACTAGCAGATCAAATATGCTGTACATATTCTCTAGATATTTGGTTGTACAATCCACAACCTGTAGCCATATTTGGACAATGGTGTTATAGAGTAAGGTCCTAAATTCTGAAACTCCAAAATATTCGCTCTGGATGTGCTATTTCTACACCCAATCAGTAATCATAAGGAAATGTCACATTATGAATTTGCACCTTTTGTTCTGAAAAAAGAAGTAATGTTGGCATAGTTCAAGATCTCATGCTACTAATGAGCATAATTGAAACATAGTTTCACCAAAATACTATATCCAAGTAAAATTAATTGTTGAACAGCCCTGGGGAACTGTTTATTAACCGATATTCTTTGCTTAAGGTTTCCCGAAGTTCTGTTCCTCCTCAAAGTACAAGAGATGCACTGTATCAAGGTCTGCCCCCAAATGTCAAGTCTGCTCTTCGAACAAGACTGCTAACTTCCATAGAATCTGAGGTACTCTGGTGCTGTGGAATATGATGCTCCATTATCCACATTCCCAACATCCGCATGGGAGCTTTATATTTTTTTTTTCTAAACATTATTTCCTGCTGCGTTAGGTTCCCATCACTAAAATCAGGAGCTCAATGGAGAAAACTTTGCAATGGATTGTCCCGGTTGCCAACAATACGTCCAGGTACTTCAAATGGAATTGTTTCAGCTACGAAAAAAAGAAGAATCATCGTCTTTTACTTTAACCCTTGTTGGTAATGCTATGAACCAGAGCACACCATGGATTTGGATGGGTAGGCGAGTGGGCGAACACAGGGTAAGATAAGAAACTCATCAATTTTTTTATTTTAAAAAAATAGTATTTTTAAAGAGTAATTATTATTGTTCCTCAAAGCATATACTAAGCTAAATGTGTGTATCCCCAAACTGAAGAACCCTCCGGTCTGTGCAGGAATGATCCGTCGCGGAAACAGGTTGGGCAACCTGACGCTCTGAAGATCGAGACTCTGCATCACGCAGACAAGGAGAAGGCCGACGCGTGCATACTGGACCTGGTGGTGTGGCTCCACATCCTGATCAGCTACAGCAGGCCGCCAAACAACAGGTCACCGAGCCGATCCCCCGTGCGTTCTCCTTCCTCGGTGCACTTGGGCATGGCCCCGGCAGTGGCAGTGCCAACACCACCACCAGCAGCAGCGGCATCGTCCTCCAGGTGCGCTGCTGCTGGGCTCACCAGAGAAGACCGGGAGATGCTGCAGGACGCGTACACCCGGCGGCGGTCCGCTGGGGCTGCGCAGAGCAAGAGCCAGGAGCTGTCGACGGGCCGCGGCGGCAGGCTGGCGCTGAGCAGAAACGACCGGCTGAGCAAGAGCGGCCCGTCGTCGCGGGAGCACAGTGGCGGCGGCAGGGTGTTCCCCCTGGCGACGGGCAGGTCTCCGGCCGCCTCGTCGTCGCCCGTGGTTGTCGGCTTCGACATCGACCGGATCAGCAGGGCGCTGGACGTGATGGACAGAGTGGATGCGCAGGTGCAGCAGCAGCAACCCTGCGTGTCTCGTTCAAGAGACGCGTGCCTGCACGGCATGGATGTACTGAAGTGTGATGGGAAGGAAGGGAGAGGTGAAGTAGGCCAGGTTTAGGAATGGGAAACCAAGATCCACGTGAGCGAGCGTGTGGATTACTACTAGCAGATTATGAGATTACTAGCATGCATAATGCCTGCAGAAACACTGCAGGATGGAATGTATATGCTATGCATAGGCAAGATTTTTCCACTTTTTGTTTGTCTTTCTGTGGGGCAGTCAGTACTCAGTATTTGTATATGTACTGTACGTGCCAAATCATCAGGCCTAACAAACCCTGTTGCCTGTAAGCTGTAATATTAACTGTATATACTATAATACTACGTACAAGTAAAAACTGGAAATGTAGTAAAGCCGTAATTAGCATGTTCCTGGTTTGGGCTTGTTGACACTGCTTGCTATGAAGCCATCCATGATTGCTGTGGCGTGCATGCATCGCCAGATCATTCACAGATCCCGGGGGGTGGTGGTGGGGGGGTGGTGTCAGTGAGGCAGAGGCGGACAGTTCAACGGAAGAGCAGTCGCTGCTGAAGAGGCAATGGAGGCGGGAGGAAGAAGCGGGCGCGCTTCGCCATCCATCGACTGCTAGTGTCGTAAAAAATTTAGCACAAAATTTGACATCCAGTACTAGATCGGTTCGTTTGGTCAGGTTTTTAACGTCAGCAGAGCAGGATTGGGGTGGGGAAGTTACGTTAGGCACGACACGACACGGCATGGGGAGGACGTACCCCGACGCGGATCCATGCTGTGTGGTGGACCGTGGACTGGTGGCTGTGTGCCAGTGCTTACTTACCACACTAGCAGCTCGATCGCCACTGCCTCGAGTTGTTGTTGCCTTGCCTGTATCGATCGATCTGCATGTGCCCATGCGGCTCGGCGATCCATCGATCCTTTTTCGCAATGCGCCCGCCCGTTGCATGCTTGCGATTCTCGGTCCGGTCTTTCCGCCATTGACGCAGCGTACCTGCAAGCAGCCCATGGAGTGGAATACCATGACCATGAGGACCCTTGTTCGTCTTCACATCACATGGGTGACGGCTAGATCAGAGACCAGAAGCAGTGGCATACATACATGTGTTGTGTGATGGAGCTTAGGTTACGTGCCCACAGGAAATCCGGCCTTAGGGGTCCTTGCCAAAGTTACTAACCCTATTGTTCGAGGAAAAAAAAAAACCGAACCTCATGCTCTGCACGTGTTTTTTTTGGCAAGGACAGATTTGTAGTTGTAGGCGGGGATTTTGGTGGAAGTACATGAGGAATAGCACTTCCGCCGTTCGAAAAATCAAAGGTGCACGTATTACTCTCTTTTTATTTTTTCTATAATACTCCCTCCGTATATGATTTAAAAGTTGTTTAGGACAGTGACACGGTCTCCAATGTATAACTTTAACTTCATATTTTTTTAAAATACCCATCACAAGGTGATATGTTTATACTTTTATGGTAGTATTTTTTAAGACAAATCTATTCATATGGTTTTCAAATTTCGAAACTCAACAACTTATAAAAATTATTTATGATTTATGTGCCTAATGTTTAACCAAACCTCATCCAAAACGACTTTCTTTTCCGATATGCATATATATTACTACGATGATATGAGAAGACATGCAAACTAACAATGGAAATAATATTGCAAAAGATCTTGGATTTATATTTGAGATAAGCTATGATGTCCCCTGCTGCTAAATTTATTTGTTGGAGATTACAAAATAAAATAGTGTGCATGAAATCTTGCAGGGAGGGAGGGGGATAACCTGCTGCAAGATTTAGCTCTCCACCAATCTCGATCGATGATTAACTAACGGAAAGTGATCAATGAGGACGGACGCCGCATCACCACGGATATTATTACGACTCCATGTGTTTCAGGCTAAAGTGCAATTGTCGAGTAACGACAACGGCAACAGAGTGTCGCTTATTTGGTGCGCAACTTTAATTTCCGACCAAAACCAACTACTGTAGTAAACAGTAGCTGTGCATTAAAACGTGTTGTTTAAGAACATAAGCCTTTGTAGAGTGTGTAACGCGGAAATAGTAGTACTATTTATTAGTTAGTAGATCTGTAGACAAAGTTAGTTGGTTATCATTAATTATATACTACTAGTATAGTATTGTCTTAGTTTCTTTTCTATATATATATAGTGGTTGAAGAAACTAAAAGCTATACTAGAGAAATGACTTTTAATTTAGATCTTTAGTCCCGGTCATTTTTCGGTCCGGGACAAAAAAAAACTTGATAAATCCCGGTTGGTGTTTCTAACCGGGACTAAAGCCCTTCCCAACGGCTTCAAACGGCTCCAAACATAGCTTTTACAGGTGCGTAGCAAGACGGACAAGTTGAATCCCGGTTGGTTATTCCAACCAGGACTAGATCAGGGCCAATAGTCTCTGTTGATATAACCAACCGAGACTATGTTTCCCTATATATCTCTCTCTTTCTGTTCCCCTGCTCGACACATCCTAAAATAATTCAAACGACTACGTGTTCTTGCTTGGAGGAGCAAGCTTTGCACCGTGCATCGTCTTTTTCAAAAGGTTAGCAACTTTTATTCATATAATTTTGAATCTTTCAGTGGTAAGTAATTATTTTATTCCATGGTTAAGTCGAGATGGTGAATTTATTTTTATTTGTTTTACATACATTTCTACATGAGTATGAAGTCATGCGGTGAAATCGGTGAAGTCGCGCGCAAAGTAATTCACTTCTCTTCAAACAATGGCTCTAGGATATTTCATTGGTATTCATACTTCTTCAATATTCTAAATATAATTATGTGCATGAGATTATTTGTGTTCACTTTGCTAATTGTTTTGAGGTATTTTTGTACCATTATATATTTATGGTTGATTTTTTCCAATCAGGTTCCATGGACAACGTACCTCCCCCGCCTCCTCCACCTCCCCCTCCACAGCAACCAGGTTTTCACAAGGGCAATGAGCCATTTGCTCCTAATGCTGACGTGCCGCGGCAGTTTGCTGCCCCAGTTATTGTATGAAATATTGTCAAACTTTTTTATTTTTATATATGACAACAATCAAGCATATAATTAGTTCAGTAACGTTGTTGCATTACATTTGTATGTCGCAGTTCATAGCCCCAATATAGTGGCTGAACTCAACACTTAGCATGTTCAATGCCGAGAACATCGATGTGAGGACGAAACTTGTTCCCAATTCTCGGCGCTGGCAGTGTGATTTTCGGTTTACCATCCCTTCTAGGAGCCAACTCCAAATGCTCCTAGGCACAATATCCATCGGACGGGGGTAGAGAGGGCAAACGTGAGGGCAACCCAGCGCAGTGTCGTCGCACTCTGTTTAGACTCACTTCGACAAGTTGGCTATAACAATGTGTTTGATTTCTCATTCTACAAGGAGCTAGCTTTGCGTTATAATAGTTTTACTGCTCCGAGAATAAATGAATTTTTTGCGAGTCAGAATACTCATGATGTGGTAATATCAACATAAATTGGTAATAATTGAGTCGTGCATATTATTTTCTCTTTATTAAGGTAATAATGTTGTCTTTATTTTCTCCACTTGTAGCTTTGGCTCTAAGATCTTACCCATGCTTCATGTGGCTTGCTGGCCATTCTAGACCAAGTTACAGATTATTTCGAGTATGATTGGGATTGGGTTGACCAAACTGGCTAGCATACTGCAGTAGGCAAACAGTTCTACATAAGGTTCACTCCAGAGACAGTGATGTTTCAGTAGGTTACGTCTATGGTGCAGCTAACATTTTGTCTCACGTGGCATGGGAGAGTGCAATCGTACACGCGCTGCACTACATTGATATTGAGAGGGGATTCACGATCGAAGACATCAACCACATTCGATGGGCACAGTGTGATGGGGACGTGATTCCCTGATCTTCCGTCAGATTGAGATAACTAT